>LFJQ01000084.1:0-600000 GCA_001182835.1 Oropetium thomaeum
AAGTGAGCCATCTTAGAAAATCTATCCACCACAACAAAAACACTATCTCTCCCTTCTTTGTCCTAGGCAGACCTAAAACAAAGTCCATGGAAATATCCTCCCACGGAACACTAGGAACAGGTAAAGGCATATATAAACCATGAGTATTAAGGCGAGACTTAGCTTTTTGACATGTTGTGCAGCGAGCAATGAACCGTTCAACATCTCGGCTCATCTTTGGCCAAAAGAAGTGTGCAGCAAGGATGTCTTCGGTTTTCTTCACACCAAAGTGCCCCATCAGCCCTCCACCATGCGCTTCCTGCAACAATAACAAACGCACGGAGCTAGCTGGAATGCATAGCTTATTAGCTCTAAAAACAAAACCGTCACTAAGTATGAATTTGTTCCATGACTTGCCCTCTTGGCAATTCAGCAAGACATCCTTAAAATCATTATCATTGACATATTGCTCCTTAATAGTTTCCAAACCAAAGATTTTAAAGTCTAGTTGTGAAAGCATGGTGTAACACCTAGACAAACCATCAGCAATAATATTTTCCTTTCCCTTTTCGTGTTTTATGACATAAGGAAAGGACTCAATGAATTCAACCCACTTGGCATGCCGTCGATTCAGTTTTCTTGGCTACGGCTGTGTTTTAGGGATTCATGATCAGAGTGTATGACAAACTCTTTGGGCCACAAATAATGCTGCCAAGTTTCCAAAGTGCGAACAAGGGCAAGCAGTTCTTTGTCATAAGTAGAGTAGTTCAAACTAGGTCCACTTAACTTCTCACTAAAATATGCTACAGGTTTTCCCTCTTGCAACAAAACACCACCCAGTCCAATCCCACTAGCATCACATTCAAGCTCAAAAGTTTTATTGAAATCAGGAAGTTGGAGCAAGGGTGCGTGTGTTAACTTATCTTTTAGTGTGTCAAAGGCATTCCTTCGGGTTGGTGTCCATGTGAAAGCAACACCCTTCTTGGTCAGCTCGTGTAGTGGGGCTGCAATGGTACTGAAATCCTTCACGAAGCGGCGGTAGAACCCAGCAAGTCCTAGAAAACTCCTCACTTGCGTAACTGTTGTGGGGACTGGCCAGCTGTGAATCGCGTCAACCTTGGCTTGATCAACTTCAATTCCCTATGGAGTCACAACATAGCAAAGAAAGAGACTCGATCCGTGCAAAAGGTGCACTTCTCAATGTTACCAAATAAACGAGCATCACGTAAAGCATCAAATACAGCACGTAAATGAGAAAGATGTTCCTCTAGCTTTCTGCTATGTATCAGTATGTCATCAAAGTACACCACAACAAACCGTCCAATGAAAGCACGTAAAACTTCATTCATTAACCTCATGAAAGTGCTGGGTGCATTAGTGAGACCAAAAGGCATGACCAACCACTCATATAAACCGAACTTGGTTTTAAAGCAGTTTTCCATTCATCTCCTAACTTCATGCGAATCTGGTGGTAACCACTTCGTAAATCAATCTTAGAGAACACAATTGAGCCACTCAGTTCATCAAGCATGTCATCTAATCGAGGAATCGGATGGTGATATGTAACTGTTATATTATTAATCGCCCTACAGTCCACACACATTCGCCAAGATCCATCTTTCTTAGGAACTAGAAGAACAGGTACAGCACAAGGGCTAAGTGATTCTCGAATGTAACCTTTGTCAAGCAATTCTTGCACTTGGCGCTGTATCTCTTTGGTTTCCTGCGGATTGGTCCTATATGGAGCACGGTTCGGCAAGGAGGCTCCGGGGATGAGGTCAATCTGGTGCTCAATTCCTCGAATTGGTGGGCAGCCCCGGTGGCACCTCCGTTGGAAAGACATCAGCATACTCCTGCAAAGGTTAGTAACAGCAGGAGGCAAAGACATAGGTATATCCTCAAGTGAAAACAAAGCTTCTTTGCAAATCAAAGCATAGCAAACATCAGTGGAAACATCAAACTCTTGCAGATCAGATTTGGTTGCCAGCAAGCAGGTACCTTTTAATTTAATCTCATTTTTGTTATCAGGAGTTGGTTTGGTGTTTTTCTTTGTGTGTTGCTCAAGTTCTTTAGCAATTATTTGATTTTCACTCTCAAGATGCTTCTTTATGTTCAACTTCTTAGCTCTAGCAAGTTAATCTTTCAAGACATCGTCAGGGGACATAGGATGTAACACAAGCTTCTTCCCATTATGCAGAAAAGAGTATTGATTGGTTCTACCATGATGCACGAGTCTATATCAAATTGCCATGGTCTACCTAAAAGTATGGAACATGCTTGCATCGGTACAACATCGCAGTTAACAGTATCGTGATAAGAGCCAATGGACAAACTAACTCGAACCAACCGCGTTACCTTCACCTCGCCGCTGTTGTTGAACCACTGAATGTAGTAAGGTTGGGGGTGTGGCTGGGTGGCCAATTGTAGTTTCTTCACCATCTCTGAACTTGCTAGGTTGTTGCAACTCCCTCCATCAATGATCACACGACAAGAGCGTTCCTTTACCACACACTTTGTTTGGAACAAGGTGTGGCGCTGATTCTGTTCAGCTAAGTCCATCTGTGCACTCAACACTCGCTGCACAATAAGGCTCTCATAATGGTCAGCATGTGCAGCTCCAATGTGTTCTTCAACCTGATCTTCTTCTCCACCTGCATGGTCAGCTGCAAGCAAAGCATATGTTTCATCATCCAAATCACTAGCTGAGGAATACTCACCGTCTTGTCGCACGGTCAGCACACGTTTGCTTGGACAATCTTTACGCACATGTCCATATCCCTTGCATTGCAGGCCTTGGATATCCTTGTTCACCCTGTAGAAGCAATGGATGCAGAACTTGCTGCCCCTTTTGTTGGTTCATCAGGTGCTTGAATTGATTTTGATGCTGCAGATTGTTTGTTGCTGTAGGGGGGGTGGAGCAGGTGCACGAACTGATGGTGCCGCAGCTGATTTTGATGTCCAAGAACTAGCACGACCTGCAGAAGTATTAGTTCTCATGCTAGATCGACGTCCCTGCACTCCCTTTCAGCTTTACAGGAAGATGAAACAAGCGGTCGATTGAAGTATATTCTTTATAATTAAGATATCCTGAATTTCATGATCCAAACCACCTAAGAACCTTGCCATTCCAGCATCTTCTCCTTCTACAAGGCCACAACGAAGCATACCAGTTTGCAACTCCTGGTAATATTCCTCTACAGATTTGTTTCCTTGTTTGAATTGCTGCAACCTATTCAACAAATCACGTGCATGATATGAAGGAACAAATCTATGTCTCATGACCCTTTTCAAGGCATCCCAAGTCTGAGGAACACGATTTGGATGAGCACGATGATACTCACTCCACCAAATGGAAGCAAAATCAGTAAATTCACTAGTTGCAGCCCTAACTCGCTTATTTCAGGAAAATCATGGCAAGCAAATTTTTGATCAACAGCTAATTCCCAAGTGAGATATGCATCAGGATCATATTTTCCATCAAACGAAGGCATAGTGAACTTAATATTTCCTAGTGAATCACCATTGTCACGTACCTCTCGACGTGGAGGTCTAGCACGACGATTGTGGTGTTGTGGATGTCGATTGCGAGGATGTACATCATCGTCAAGCTCAGTGTCACCTGCATAAAAATCCTCATTCTCAGCTGCAGCACTTCCTCACTACCACCATTGCTTTGGCGTCGATCTTCGTTGCTACGCACTTCTTCCATTCTCTCAAGCCTGCGCAAAATAGCATCAAGTGAAGTGTTAACAGCTCCAATGGAGCCCTCCATCGCAGCTAGTCTTTGGTTGGTGTTAATCTGCGCCGTCTCCATTAGTCCAAGGCGCTCATTGGTAACACGAACATCCTCCTCAAGAGCTTCAGCGTGTCTCCTTGTATGACGCTCAAATGTTGTATGATTCCCCTTGTGCGCGGTGAGTGTTGACGATGATCGGCGTCTTCTTCTCCTGACATGGTTAGTGCAGAGGAAAACAGAAGGATTTGTTGATATCACTACAAGGAAGTTATGCTATTTCCTCTTCACTCAAACTTGCCCAACCAAGTTCTTACTTGTTCTTACCACGTTGCAACAGGGATGCTGGCACAACAAGAACAACAACAATCGTAGCACCAAGTGTCACCCTGTGTTGTTGTAGTTAAATTTGTGGAGCTATGTGGCTGTAAGTAGAAACAAGGACAGCTTGAACCACGTTAGTCGAAAAAATAAGTTGAATAATTGTTCAACGACGATATTGTGCTGGTCCCAGGTTCAAATGTGCTAGAGACGTGAGCCTAGGCACCAAAATAGCCACCAAGCAGTAACTTACACGAGCAAGCAAAGTAAGAGAAGAGAAAAAAAAATTCTGCTGCTGAAACAAATTTCTTTTTTTTTTATCTTTCCTTCTTTTCTTTCTTTTCTTCTTTTTTTTGAATTTTTTTTTATTGGCAGCACAACTCTGAAACACTGATCATAACATACACTTCTCTGAACAGGGGTATCAAAGACGGCACTTGCACATCAAAGCAATCACAACTCTTGTTCAGACTAGGAAATGAAACTATAACTTTGTAAGACCACAAATTGAGATAAAACGATGATTCAGATAGCAGCGGAGGTGGATGTAATGGGGTGGAAAAACTGGTGGTTCTGGTCTGGGGGAAATTTTGGTGGAAGCGATGGTGATGGCAGCAGTGGTGGATCTGGTGGTGATAAAAAAAAGAAATCGTGAAAAGAACTCAAAACTCTAATGGATGAAACCCTAGAACCAGCAACTCAATCAATCGATGTAACCAAAAACTCAACAAGTATTGACCAAGCAGAACAGCAAGGAACAAATTTGTTTTGGAAAATTTCAGGTTTATCTTATTTTTTTTGTGGGCAATTTCTGGACTATAGGCAAAGAAATCTAAACAGATTGGTAGATACTCTCACTGATAAACCTTGCTCTGCTTACCACATTATATGCCAGGGGTTGATCCCGATCTTTCGATGAGAGGAGGATAACTTTGATTTGGGGTGGATTCGACGTTGGCTGTCCGACTACAACAACCAACAGGGTTGCTGCGCCTTAGCAACAGGTACACCCGCTCCGATTTGTTGTTGTTCTTGCTGTGCCAAGAACAACCCTGAACCTGCAAGCAATCGAGAACAAGCAAGAACAAGATGAACAGGTAGACAACTCACAGATCTGGATATAATCACGAAATTGGGGTTCTGAATCAAGCAAATCGGGTGGTCTCGTCGACACACGCGTTTACAGGGAAGTAGCTAAGGCTAAACTTGCATCTGAACAAAACCCCCCATCAAATGATGGCTACCACAGGTTTACATAGTGGAAAAACATCCTAGAGGCGTGGGGGACTCAAACCCTAACTTAGAGAGGGCCCCTAGTGGGTTAAACTGGATATAATGGGCCTCAGCCCATGACTGGAGGTCCGAACACCTTTCGGACGATTCGGATCACGTCTGGAGGAGTTTGAAGCTGAGGTTGGACCCATCTGAAAGTAGACTTCGAGATATTTCCGATGAGTCATGAGCCTTCAACAACATCCGGAGTGAAAAATTATGATCGAAATAATCTAGCCCTGCTTAATGGTCCGATCCTGCTTGATGGTCCTGGTGCTCCTCCCATGTTCCTAATCATAACCAAATCACCACAAGGATTTAGTAGTACACCATTCTTAAAAGAACTACTATGGACAGCGAGGAATGACTTGACCTGATAATTAAGTTGACGCGCTCAAGCTCGTGTCATTGGTCCTTCTTGTGCAATTGGTTTGGTTGTGTCTGTGGAAGTGATGTCCTCATCACCAACAAACGCGTCAATACAATCCGTTGGCCAAAGAAACATGTTTGGTGTGTTTCGGAGAGTTTCATTACGGAAGTAAAAGTGGTGCAAAAACGGCACCCGAATTGATCGAGTCGCGCCGTCGCACATATCGGAACCTTTTCGTTGAAGGACACCAACAAACGCGTCCAATACACTCCGTTGTACCAAAGAAACATGTTTGGAGTGTTTCGGAGAGTTTCATTACGGAAGTAAAAGTGTTGCGAAAACGGCACCCGATTTGATCGAGACGCGCCGTCACGCAAATCGGAACCATTCTATTGGAGCATACTAACAAACGCGTCCAACACACTCCGTTGGGCGAAACAAATAATTACGGAAGTGAAAGTGGTGCGAAAATGGCACCCGGTTTCCGCGAAACGCCCCGACGACACATCCAAAGCATTCCATTGAAGCACACCAACAAACGCATCCAATACACTCCGTTAGGCCAAAGAAACATGTTTGGAGTGTTTCGGAGAGTTCATTACGGAAGTAAACGTGGTGCGGAAACGGCACCTGATTTCATCGAGACGCGCCGTCGCACATATGGGAACCCTTCCGTTGAAGGAGACCAACAAACGCGTCCAATACACTCCGTTGGGCCAAACAAACATGTTTGGTGTGTTTCGGAGAGTTACATTACAGAAGTAAAAGTGGTGTGAAAACGGAACCCGATTTGATCGAGACGCGCCGTCGCACATATTGGAACCCTTTCGTTAAGGACACCAACAAACGTGTCCAATACACTCCGTTGGGCCAAAGAAACATGATTGGAGTGTTTTGGAGAGTTTCATTACGGAAGTAAAAGTGGTGCGGAAACGGCACCCGATTTAATCGAGACGCGCCGTTGCACACATCGGAACCATTCTGATGAAGCACACCAACAAAAACGTCCAATACACTCCGTTGGGCCAAACAAACATGTTTGGGGTGTTTCGGAGAGTCTCATTACGGAAGTAAAAGTGGTGCCAAAGCGGCACCCGATTTGATCGAGACGCGCCGTCACACACAACGGAACCACTCTATTGGAGCACACTAACAAACGCGTCCAATACGCTGCGTTGGGCCAAACAAACATGTTTGGTGTGTTTCGGAGAGTTTCGTTACGGAACTAAAAGTGGTGCGAACACGGCACCCGGTTTTCGCGAAACGCGCCGACGACACATCGGAACCTTTCCGTTGAAGGACACCAACAAACGCGTCCAATACACTTCGTTCGGCCAAAGAAACATGTTTGGAGTGTTTCGGAGAGTTTCATTACGGAAGTAAAAGTGGTGCGGAAACGGCGCCCGATTTCCGCGAAACGCGCCGACGGACACATCCGAAGCATTCCGTTGAAGCACACGAACAAACGCGTCCAATACACGCCGTTGGGCCAAAGAAACATGTTTGGAGTGTTTCGATGAGTTTCATTACGTAAGTAAAAGTGATGCGAAAACGGCACCCGAATTGATCGAGACGCGCCGTCACGCACATCGGAACCACTCTATTGGAGCACACTAACAAACGCGTCCAATACACTGCGTTGGGCCAAACAAACATGTTTGGAGTGTTTCGGAGAGTTTCATTACGGACGTAAAAGTGGTGCGGAAACGGCACCCTATTTGATCGAGACGCGCCGTCGCACACATCGGAAGCATTTCGTTGAAGCACACCAACAAACGTGTCCAATACACGCCGTTGGGCCAAAGAAACATGTTTGGAGTGTTTCGATGAGTTTCATTACGGAAGTAAAAGTGGTGCGAAAACGGCACCCGGTTTGATCGAGTCGCGCCGTCGCACATATCGGAACCTTTCCGTTGAAGGACACCAACAAACGCGTCCAATACACTTCGTTCGGCCAAAGAAACATGTTTGGAGTGTTTCGGAGAGTTTCATTACGGAAGTAAAAGTGGTGCGGAAACGGCGCCCGATTTCCGCGAAACGCGCCGACGGACACATCCGAAGCATTCCGTTGAAGCACACCAACAAACGCGTCCAATACACTCCGTTGGGCCAAAGAAACATGTTTGGAGTGTTTCGGAGAGTTTCATTACGGACGTAAAAGTGGTGCGGAAACGGCACCCTATTTGATCGAGATGTGCCGTCGCACACATCGGAAGCATTCCGTTGAAGCACACTAACAAACGCGTCCAATACACGCCGTTGGGCCAAAGAAACATGTTTGGAGTGTTTCGATGAGTTTCATTAGTAAGTAAAAGTGATGCGAAAACGGCACCCGAATTGATCGAAACGCGCCGTCACGCACATCGGAACCACTCTATTGGAGCACACTAACAAACGCGTCCAATACACTGCGTTGGGCCAAACAAACATGTTTGGAGTGTTTCGGAGAGTTTCATTACGGACGTAAAAGTGGTGCGGAAACGGCACCCTATTTGATCGAGACGCGCCGTCGCACACATCGGAAGCATTTCGTTGAAGCACACGAACAAACGCGTCCAATACACGCCGTTGGGCCAAAGAAACATGTTTGGTGTGTTTCGGAGAGTTCCATTACGGAAGTAAAAGTGGTGCGAAAACGGCACCCGATTTGATCGAGACGCGCCATTGCACATATCGGAACCCTTCCGTTGAAGGACACCAACAAACGCGTCCAATACACTCCGTTGGGCCAAAGAGACATGTTTGGAGTGTTTTGGAGAGTTTCATTACGGAAGTAAAAGTGATGCGAAAACGGCACCCGAATTGATCGAGACGCGCCGTCACGCACATCGGAACCACTCTATTGGAGCACACTAACAAACGCGTCCAATACACTGCGTTGGGCCAAACAAACATGTTTGGTGTGTTTCGGAGAGTTTCATTACGGAAGTAAAAGTGGTGCGGAAACGGCACCCGGTTTTCGCGAAACGCGCCGACGACACATCCGGAGCATTCCGTTGAAGCACATTAAGGAACGCGTCCAATACACTCCGTTGAGCCAAAGAAACATGTTTGGAGTGTTTCGGAGAGTTTCATTACGGAAGTAAAAGTGATGCAAAAACGGCACCCGATATGATCGAGACGCGCCGTCACGCACATCGGAACCATTCTATTGGAGCACACTAAGAAACGCGTCCAATAGACTCTGTTGGGCCAAACAAACATGTTTGGTGTGTTTCGGAGAGTTTCGTTACGGAAGTAAAAGTGTTGCGGAAACGGCATCCGGTTTTCGCGATACGCGCCGACGACACATCCGAAGCATTCCGTTGAACCACACCAACAAACGCATCCAATACACTCCGTTGGGCCAAAGAAACATGTTTGGTGTGTTTCGTAGAGTTCCATTACGAAAGTAAAAGTGGTGCGAAAACGGCACCCGATTTGATCGAGACGCGCCGTCACGCACATATCGGAACCTTTCCGTTGAAGGACACCAACAAACGCGTCCAATACACTTCGTTGGGCCAAAGAAACATGTTTGGAGTGTTTCGGAGAGTTTCATTACGGAAGTAAAAGTGGTGCGGAAACGGCGCCCGATTTCCGCGAAACGCGCCGACGGACACATCCGAAGCATTCCGTTGAAGCACACCAACAAACGCGTCCAATACACTCCGTTGGGCCAAAGAAACATGTTTGGAGTGTTTCGGAGAGTTTCATTACGGACGTAAAAGTGGTGCGAAAACGGCACCATTTTTGATCGAAACGCGCCGTCGCACACATCGGAAGCATTCCGTTGAAGCACACGAACAAACGCCTCCAATACATGCCGTTGGGCCAAAGAAACATGTTTGGAGTGATTCGGTGAGTTTCATTACGGAAGTAAAAGTGATGCGAAACGGCACCCGAATTGATCGAGACGCGCCGTCACGCACATCGGAACCACTCTATTGGAGCACACTAACAAACGCGTCCAATACACTGCGTTGGGCCAAACAAACATGTTTGGTGTGTTTTTATTACGGAAGTAAAAGTGATGCGGAAACGGCACCCGATTTCCGCGAGACGCGCCGACGGACACATCCGAAGCATTCCGTTGAAACACATCAGGGAACGCGTCCAATACACTCCGTTGGGCCAAAGAAACATGTTTGGAGTGTTTGGGAGAGTTTAATTACGGAAGTAAAAGTAGTGCGAAAACGGCACCCTATTTGATCGAGACGCGCCGTCGCACACATCGGAAGCATTCTATTGGTGCACACTAACAAATGCGTCCAATACACGCCGTTGGGCCAAACAAACATGTTTGGTGTGTTTCGCAGAGTTTCATTACGGAATCAAAAGTGGTGCGAAAACGGCACCCGATTTGATCGAGACGCGCCGTCACGCACATTGGAACCATTCTATTGGTGCACACTAACAAACGCGTCCAATACACTCCGTTGGGGCAAACAAAGAATTACGGAAGTAAAAGTGGTGCGAAAACGGCACCCGGTTTCTGCGAAACGCGCTGACGACAGATACGAAGCATTCCGTTGAAGCACAACAACAAACGTATCCAATACACTCTGTTGGGCCAAAGAAACATGTCTGTAGTGTTTCGGAGAGTTCATTACGGAAGTAAACGCGGTGCGGAAACGGCACCTGATTTGATTGAGACGCGCCGTCGCACATATTGGAACCGTTCCGTTGAAGGAGACCAACAAACGCGTCCAATACACTCCGTTGGGCCAAACAAACATGTTTGGTGTGTTTCGGAGAGTTCCATTACGGAAGTAAAAGTGGTGCGAAAACGGCATCCGATTTCCGCGAAACGCGCCGACGGACACAGCCAAAGCATTCTGTTGAAACACACCAACAAACGCGTCCAGTACACTCCGTTGGGCCAAACAAACATGATTGGTGTGTTTCGGAGAGTTACATTACGGAAGTAAAATTGGTGCGAAAACGGCACCCGATTTGATCGAGACGCGCCGTCGCACATATTGGAACCCTTTCGTTAAGGACACCAACAAACGCGTCCAATACACTCCGTTGGGCCAAAGAAACATGTTTGAAGTGTTTTGGAGAGTTTCATTACGGAAGTAAAAGTGGTGCGGAAACGGCCCCGATTTGATCGAGACGCGCCGTCGCACATATTGGAACCCTTTCGTTAAGGACACCAACAAACGCGTCCAATACACTCCGTTAGGCCCAAGAAACATGTTTGAAGTGTTTTGGAGAGTTTCATTACGGAAGTAAAAGTGGTGCGAAAACGGCACCCGGTTTTCGCGAAACGTGCCGACGACACATCCGAAGCATTCCGTTGAAGCACACCAACAAACGCATCCAATACACTCCGTTGGGCCAAAGAAACATGTTTGGTGTGTTTCGTAGAGTTTCATTACGTAAGTAAAAGTGGTGCGAAACGGCATCCGATTTGATCGACACGCGTCGTCACGCACATCGGAACCATTCTATTCGAGCACACTAACAAACACGTCCAATACACTCCGTTGGGCCAAATAAACATGTTTGGTGTGTTTCGTAGAGTTTCATTATGGAAGTAAAAGTGGTGCGAAACCGGCACCCGATTTGATCGAGTCGCGCCGTCGCACATATCGGAACCTCTCCGTTGAAGGACACCAACAAACGCGTCCAATACACTTCGTTGGGCCAAAGAAACATGTTTGGAGTATTTCGGAGAGTTTCATTACGGAAGTAAAAGTGGTGCGGAAACGACACCCGATTTCCGCGAACGCGCCGACAGAAACATCCGAAGCATTCCGTTGAAACACATCAAGGAACGCATCCAATACACTCCGTTGGGCCAAACAAACCAGTTTGGTGTGTTTCAGAGAGTTCCATTACGTAAGTAAAAGTGGTGCGAAAAGGACACCCGATTGGATCGAGACGCGCCGTCACGCACATCGGAACCATTCTCTTGGAGCACACTAACAAACGCGTCCAAGACACTCTGTTGGGCCAAACAAACATGTTTGGTGTGTTTCGGAGAGTTCCATTAAGGAAGTAAAAGTCGTGCGAAAACGGCACCCGTTTTGATCGAGACGCGCCATTGTACATATCGGAACCCTTCCGTAGAAGGACACCAACAAACGCGTCCAATACACTCCGTTGGACCAAAGAAACATGTTTGGAGTGTTTCGGAGAGTTTCATTACGGAAGTAAAAGTGGTGCGGAAACGGCACCCGATTTCCCCGAAACGCGCCGACGGACACATCCGAAGCATTCCGTTGAAGCATACCAACAAACGCGTCCAATACACTGCGTTGGGCCAGAGAAACATGTTTGGAGTGTTTCGGAGAGTTTCATTACGGAAGTAAAAGTGGTGCGGAAACGGCACCCGATTTCTGCGAAACGCGCCGATGGACACATCCGAAGTATTCCGTTGAAGCACATCAAGAAATGCGTCCAATAGACTCCATTGGGCCAAAGAAACATGTTTGGAGTGTTTCGGAGAGTTTCATAAAGGAAGTAAAAGTGATGCGAAAACGGCACCCGAATTGATCGAGACGCGCCGTCACGCACATCGAAACCACTCTATTGGAGCACACTAACAAACGCGTCCAATAAACTGCGTTGGGCCAAACAAACATGTTTGGTGTGTTTCGGAGAGTTTCATTACGGAAGTAAAAGTGGTGCGAAAACGGCACCCGATTTGATCGAGACGCGCCATTGCACACATTGGAACCATTCTATTGGAGCACACTAACAAACGCGTCCAATACACTCCGTTGGGCTAAAGAAACATGTTTGGTGTGTTTCGTAGAGTTACATTACGGAAGTAAAAGTGGTGCGAAAACGGCACCCGATTTGATCGAGTCGCGCCGTCGCACATATCGGAACCTTTCCGTTGAAGGACACCAACAAACGCGTCCAATACACTTTGTTGGGCCAAAGAAACATGTTTGGAGTGTTTCAGAGAGTTTCGTTACGAAAGTAAAAGTGATGCGAAAACGGCACCGATTTGATCGAGACACGCCGTCGTGCACATCGGAACCATTCTCTTGGAGCACACCAACAAACGCGTCCAATACACTCCCTTGGGCCAAAGAAACATGTTTGGTGTGTTTCGGAGAGTTTCATTACGAAAGTAAAAGTGATGCGAAAACGGCACCCGATTTTGATCGAGACGCGCCGTCGCAGATATCGGAACCCTTCTATTGGAGCACACTAACAAACGCGTCCAATACTACTCTGTTGGGCCAAACAAACATGTTTGGTGTGTTTCGGAAAGTTTCATTACGGAAGTAAAAGTGATGCGAAAACGGCACCCGATTTGATCGAGACGCGCCGTCGCACATATCAACCCTTCTATTGGAGCACACTAACAAACGCGTCCAATACACTCCGTTGGGCCAAACAAACATGTTTGGAGTGTTTCAGAGAGTTTCATTACGGAAGTAAAAGTGGTGCGAAAACGGCACCCTATATGATCGACACGCGCCGTCACGCACATCGGAACCGTTCTATTGGAGCACACCGACAAACGCGTCCAATACACTCCGTTGGGCCATACAAACATGTTCGATGTGTTTCGGAGAGTTTCATTACGGAAGTAAAAGTGGTGCGAAAACGGCACCCGGTTTCCGCGAAACGCGCCGACGACACATCCGAAGCATTCCGTTGGAGCACACTAACAAACGCGTCCAATACACTCCGTTGGGCCAAACAAACATGTTTGGTGTGTTTCGGAGAGTTTCATTACGGAAGTAAAAGTGGTGCGAAAACGGCACCCGGTTTCCACGAAACGCGCCGACGACACATCCGAAGCATTCCGTTGAAGCACACTAAGAAACGCGTCCAATACACTCCGTTGGGCCAAACAAATATGTTTGGTGTGTTTCGGAGAGTTACATTACGGAAGTACAAGTGGTGCGAAAACGGCACCCGATTTGATCGAGACGCGCCATTGCACATATCGGAACCCTTCCGTTGAAGGACACCAACAAACGCGTCCAATACACTCCGTTGGGCCAAAGAGACATGTTTGGAGTGTGTTGGAGAGTTTCATTACGGAAGTAAAAGTGGTGCGAAAACGGCACCCTATTTGATCGAGACGCGCCGTCGCACACATCGAAAGCATTCCGTTGAAGCACACCAACAAACGTGTCCAATACACTCCGTTAGGCCAAAGAAACATGTTTGGTGTGTTTCGGAGAGTTCCATTACGGAAGTAAAAGTGGTGCGAAAACGGCACCCGATTTGATCGAGACGCCCCATTGCACATATCGGAACCCTTCCGTTGAAGGACACCAACAAACGCGTCCAATACACTCCGTTGGGCCAAAGAAACATGTTTGGAGTGTTTTGGAGAGTTTCGTTACGGAAGTAAAAGTGGTGCGAAAACGGCACCCTATTTGATCGAGACGCGCCGTCGCACACATCGGAAGCATTCCGTTGAAGCACACCAACAAACGCGTCCAATACACTCCGTTGGGCCAAACAAACATGTTGGAGTGTTTTGGAGAGTTTCCTTACGGAAGTAAAAGTGGTGCAAAAACGGCACCCTATTTGATCGAGACGCACCGTCGCACACATCGGAAGCATTCCGTTGAAGCACACGAACAAACACGTCCAATACACTCCGTTGGGCCAAAGAAACATGTTTGAAGTGTTTCAGGGAGTTGCATTACGAAAGTAAAAGTGATGCAAAAACGGCACCGATTTGATCGAGACGCGCCGTCACGCACATCGGAACCGTTCTATTGGAGCACACTAACAAACGCGTCCAATACACTCCGTTGGGCCAAACAAACATGTTTGGTGTATTTCGGAGAGTTTCATTACGCAAGTAAAAGTGGTGCGAAAACGGCACCCGGTTTCCGCGAAACGCGCCGACGATACATCCGAAGCATTTCGTTGAAGCACAGCAACAAACGCGTCCAATACACTCCGTTGGGCAAACAAACAAGTTTGGTGTGTTTCGGAGAGTTCCATTACGGAAGTAAAAGTGGTGCGAAAACGGCACCCAATTGGATCGAGACGCGCCGTCACGCACATCGGAACCATTCTCTTGGAGCACACTAACAAACGCGTCCAATAAACTCCGTTGGGCCAAACAAACATGTTTGGTGTGTTTCGGAGAGTTCCATTACGGAAGTAAAAGTGGTGTGAAAACGGCACCCGATTTGATCGAGACGCGCCATTGAACATATCGGAACCCTTCCGTTGAAGGACACCATCAAACGCGTCCAATACACTTCGTTGGGCCAAAGAGACATGTTTGGAGTGTTTTGGAGAGTTTCGTTACGGAAGTAAAAGTGGTGCGAAAACGGCACCCTATTTGATCGGGACGCGCCGTCGCGCACATCGGAACCATTCTCTTGGAGCACACCAACAAACGCGTCCAATACACTCCCGTCGGCCAAAGAAACATGTTTGGTGTGTTTCAGAGAGTTTCATTACGGAAGTAAAAGTGATGCGAAAACGGCACCCGATTTGATCGAGACGCGCCATCGCACATATCAACCCTTCTATTGGAGCACACTAACAAACGCGTCCAATACACTCCGTTGGGCCAAACAAACATGTTTGGAGTGTTTCAGAGAGTTTCATTACGGAAGTAAAAGTGGTGCGAAAACGGCACCCTATATGATCGAGACGCGCCGTCACGCACATCGGAACCATTCTATTGGAGCACACCGACAAACGCGTCCAATACACTCCGTTGGGCCAAACAAACATGTTCGATGTGTTTCGGAGAGTTTCATTACGGAAGTAAAAGTGGTGCGAAAACGGCACCCGGTTTCCGCGAAACGCGCCGACGACACATCCGAAGCATTCCGTTGGAGCACACTAACAAACGCGTCCAATACACTCCGTTGGGCCAAACAAACATGTTTGGTGTGTTTCGGAGAGTTTCATTACTGAAGTAAAAGTGGTGCGAAAACGGCACCCTATTTGATCGAGACGCGCCGTCGCACACATCGGAAGCATTCCGTTGAAGCACACCAACAAACGCGTCCAATACACTCCGTTGGGCCAAAGAAACATGTTTGCAGTGTTTCAGAGAGTTTCATTACGAAAGTAAAAGTGATGCGAAAACGGCACCGATTTGATCGAGACGCGCCGTCGCGCACATCGGAACCATTCTCTTGGAGCACACCAACAAACGCGTCCAATACACTCCCATGGGCCAAAGAAACATGTTTGGTGTGTTTCAGAGAGTTTCATTATGGAAGTTAAAGTGATGCGAAAACGGCACCCGATTTGATCGAGACGCGCCGTCGCACATATCAGAACCCTTCTATTGGAGCACACTAACAAACGCGTCCAATACACTCCGTTGGGCCAAACAAACATGTTTGGAGTGTTTCAGAGAGTTTCATTACGGAAGTAAAAGTGGTGCGAAAACGGCACCCTATATGATCGAGACGCGCCGTCACGCACATCGGAACCATTCTATTGGAGCACACCGACAAACGCGTCCAATACACTCCGTTGGGCCAAACAAACATGTTCGGTGTGTTTCGGAGAGTTTCATTACGGAAGTAAAAGTGGTGCGAAAACGGCACCCGGTTTCCGCGAAACGCGCCGACGACACATCCGAAGCATTCCGTTGAAGCACACTAACAAACGCGTCCAATACACTCCGTTGGGCCAAACAAACATGTTTGGTGTGTTTCGGAGAGTTCCATTACGGAAGTAAAAGTGGTGCGAAAACGGCACCCGATTTGATCGAGACGCGCCATTGCACATATCGGAACCCTTCCGTTGAAGGACACCAACAAACGCGTCCAATACACTCCGTTGGGCCAAAGAGACATGTTTGGAGTGTTTTGTAGAGTTTCGTTACGGAAGTAAAAGTGGTGCGAAAACGGCACCCTATTTGATCGGGACGCGCCGTCACGCACATCGGAACCATTCTATTGGAGCACCACCGACAAACGCGTCCAATACACTCCGTTGGGCCAAACAAACTGTTCGATGTGTTTCGGAGAGTTTCATTACGGAAGTAAAAGTGGTGCGAAAACGGCACCCGGTTTCCGCGAAACGCGCCGACGACACATCCGAAGCATTCCGTTGGAGCACACTAACAAACGCGTCCAATACACTCCGTTGGGCCAAACAAACATGTTTGGTGTGTTTCGGAGAGTTTCATTACTGAAGTAAAAGTGGTGCGAAAACGGCACCCTATTTGATCGAGACGCGCCGTCGCACACATCGGAAGCATTCCGTTGAAGCACACCAACAAACGCGTCCAATACACTCCGTTGGGCCAAAGAAACATGTTTGCAGTGTTTCAGAGAGTTTCATTACGAAAGTAAAAGTGATGCGAAAACGGCACCGATTTGATCGAGACGCGCTGTCGCGCACATCGGAACCATTCTCTTGGAGCACACCAACAAACGCGTCCAATACACTCCCATGGGCCAAAGAAACATGTTTGGTGTGTTTCAGAGAGTTTCATTACGGAAGTTAAAGTGATGCGAAAACGGCACCCGATTTGATCGAGACGCGCCGTCGCACATATCAGAACCCTTCTATTGGAGCACACTAACAAACGCGTCCAATACACTCCGTTGGGCCAAACAAACATGTTTGGAGTGTTTCAGAGAGTTTCATTACGGAAGTAAAAGTGGTGCGAAAACGGCACCCTATATGATCGAGACGCGCCGTCACGCACATCGGAACCATTCTATTGGAGCACACCGACAAACGCGTCCAATACACTCCGTTGGGCCAAACAAACATGTTTGGTGTGTTCGGAGAGTTTCATTACGGAAGTAAAAGTGGTGCGAAAACGGCACCCGGTTTCCGCGAAACGCGCCGACGACACATCCGAAGCATTCCGTTGAAGCACACTAACAAACGCGTCCAATACACTCCGTTGGGCCAAACAAACATGTTTGGTGTGTTTCGGAGAGTTCCATTACGGAAGTAAAAGTGGTGCGAAAACGGCACCCGATTTGATCGAGACGCGCCATTGCCCGTATCGGAACCCTTCCGTTGAAGGACACCAACAAACGCGTCCAATACACTCCGTTGGGCCAAAGAGACATGTTTGGAGTGTTTTGTAGAGTTTCATTACGGAAGTAAAAGTGGTGCGAAAACGGCACCCTATATGATCGAGACGCGCCGTCACGCACATCAGAACCATTCTATTGGAGCACACCGACAAACGCGTCCAATACACTCCGTTGGGCCAAACAAACATGTTCGGTGTGTTTCGGAGAGTTTCATTACGGAAGTAAAAGTGGTGCGAAAACGGCACCCGGTTTCCGCGAAAGCTCCGACGACACATCCGAAGCATTCCGTTGAAGCACACTAACAAACGCGTCCAATACACTCCGTTGGGCCAAACAAACATGTTTGGTGTGTTTCGGAGAGTTTCATTACGGAAGTAAAAGTGGTGCGAAAACGGCACCCTATTTGATCGAGACGCGCCGTCGCACACATCGGAAGCATTCCGTTGAAGCACACCAACAAACGCGTCCAATACACACCGTTGGGCCAAAGAAACATGTTTGAAGTGTTTCAGAGAGTTGCATTACGAAAGTAAAAGTGATGCGAAAACGGCACCGATTTGATCGAGACGCGCCGTCACGCACATCGGAACCATTCTATTGGAGCACACCGACAAACGCATCCAATACACTCCGTTGGGCCCAACAAACATGTTTGGTGTATTTCGGAGAGTTTCATTACGCAAGTAAAAGTGGTGCGAAAACGGCACTCGGTTTCCGCGAAACGCGCCGACGACACATCCGGAGCATTTCGTTGAAGGACACCAACAAACGGTCCAATACACTCCGTTGGGCAAACAAACAAGTTTGGTGTGTTTCGGAGAGTTCCATTACGGAAGTAAAAGTGGTGCGAAAACGGCACCCGATTGGATCGAGACGCGCCGTCACGCACATCGGAACCATTCTCTTGGAGCACACTAACAAACGCGTCCAATACACTCCGTTGGGCCAAACAAACATGTTTGGTGTGTTTCGGAGAGTTTCATTACGGAAGTAAAAGTGGTGCGAAAACGGCACCCTATTTGATCGAGACGCGCCGTCGCACACATCGGAAGCATTCCGTTGAAGCACACCAACAAACGCGTCCAATACACTCCGTTGGGCCAAAGAAACATGTTTGCAGTGTTTCAGAGAGTTTCATTACGAAAGTAAAAGTGATGCGAAAACGGCACCGATTTGATCGAGACGCGCCGTCGCGCACATCGGAACCATTCTCTTGGAGCACACCAACAAACGCGTCCAATACACTCCCATGGGCCAAAGAAACATGTTTGGTGTGTTTCAGAGAGTTTCATTACGGAAGTTAAAGTGATGCGAAAACGGCACCCGATTTGATCGAGACGCGCCGTCGCACATATCAGAACCCTTCTATTGGAGCACACTAACAAACGCGTCCAATACACTACGTTGGGCCAAACAAACATGTTTGGAGTGTTTCAGAGAGTTTCATTACGGAAGTAAAAGTGGTGCGAAAACGGCACCCTATATGATCGAGACGCGCCGTCACGCACATCGGAACCATTCTATTGGAGCACACCGACAAACGCGTCCAATACACTCCGTTGGGCCAAACAAACATGTTCGATGTGTTTCGGAGAGTTTCATTACGGAAGTAAAAGTGGCGCGAGAACGGCACCCGATTGGATCGAGACGCGGCGTCACGCACATCGGAACCATTCTCTTGGAGCACACTAACAAACGCGTCCAATACACTCCGTTGGGCCAAACAAACATGTTTGGTGTGTTTCGGAGAGTTCCATTACGGAAGTAAAAGTGGTGCGAAAACGGCACCCGATTTGATCGAGACGCGCCATTGCCCATATCGGAACCCTTCCGTTGAAGGACACCAACAAACGCGTCCAATACACTCCGTTGGGCCAAAGAGACATGTTTGGAGTGTTTTGTAGAGTTTCATTACGGAAGTAAAAGTGGTGCGAAAACGGCACCCTATATGATCGAGACGCGCCGTCACGCACATCAGAACCATTCTATTGGAGCACACCGACAAACGCGTCCAATACACTCCGTTGGGCCAAACAACCATGTTCGGTGTGTTTCGGAGAGTTTCATTACGGAAGTAAAAGTGGTGCGAAAACGGCACCCGGTTTCCGCGAAAAGCTCCGACGACACATCCGAAGCATTCCGTTGAAGCACACTAACAAACGCGTCCAATACACTCCGTTGGGCCAAACAAACATGTTTGGTGTGTTTCGGAGAGTTTCATTACGGAAGTAAAAGTGGTGCGAAAACGGCACCCTATTTGATCGAGACGCGCCGTCGCACACATCGGAAGCATTCCGTTGAAGCACACCAACAAACGCGTCCAATACACACCGTTGGGCCAAAGAAACATGTTTGAAGTGTTTCAGAGAGTTGCATTACGAAAGTAAAAGTGATGCGAAAACGGCACCGATTTGATCGAGACGCGCCGTCACGCACATCGGAACCATTCTATTGGAGCACACCGACAAACGCGTCCAATACACTCCGTTGGGCCCAACAAACATGTTTGGTGTATTTCGGAGAGTTTCATTACGGAAGTAAAAGTGGTGCGAAAACGGCACCCTATATGATCGAGACGCGCCGTCACGCACATCGGAACCATTCTATTGGAGCACACCGACAAACGCGTCCAATACACTCCGTTGGGCCAAACAAACATGTTTGATGTGTTTCGGAGAGTTTCATTACGGAAGTAAAAGTGGTGCGAAAACGGCACCCTATTTGATCGAGACGCGCCGCGCGCACATCAGAACCATTCTCTTGGAGCACACCAACAAACGCGTCCAATACACTCCCGTGGGCCAAAGAAACATGTTTGGTGTGTTTCAGAGAGTTTCATTACGGAAGTAAAAGTGATGCGAAAACGGCACCCGATTTGATCGAGACGCGCCGTCGCACATATCGGAACCCTTCTATTGGAGCACACTAACAAACGCGTCCAATACACTCCGTTGGGCCAAACAAACATGTTTGGAGTGTTTCAGAGAGTTTCATTACGGAAGTAAAAGTGGTGCGAAAACGGCACCCTATATGATCGAGACGCGCCGTCATGCACATCGGAACCATTCTATTAGAGCACACCGACAAACGCGTCCAATACACTCCGTGATGAGGACATCGACTCCAACACGGGTTCAACTCCACCTGCGCCTACACCAAATCAAGCCGCGCCTCTACCTCAAGCTGCGACCGAGTCGGATGCAACTCCAGCCGTGACAGCATTGGACTCTATTTCAATCCCAGCAGCGACTCCATATAAGGGGCCTCTCACTCGGGCCCGGGCAAGAGAGCTCAACTTTGTGACGCTATTAAGGAACGACGGGCCTGGAGAATAGTCGGCCCAACTAAAGGCCTACACGTGGACGCCCTAGGGTTTGCCTCCACCAGGGAGCTGCGCCTCCCCCCCCCCCCCCCCCACCTTACTTAGTCAAGGGCTGCGCCCCTTTTGTTCTCTGAGTTTTGTTTAATTGATAGCTTTAGCTACAGCCGTCGCACGCATTATAGCGCTGCCACGTGTATTCAGGACTCCACCTTCGAGTAATACATCAGATTGCTTGCCTCTTTTTCTTGCTCGTTCTTCGATTGCGTGCAGGAAACGATCTTCGTGATCAGGCTGATCTTGCACCCGCGAGGTCGGTAACCATCGGAAGTTGGTTCAGCGATTGCATTGGCGCTTCGGGCTTGCTCGTCGTAGTCGGATCGTGAGGGTCTACTTCCACCAGATCGAATTTATCTCCACTCACCGAAAGATCGGGCACTCCAGTTCTATCAAGTGGTATCAGATTCCAGTGTTTCTCGGTGAGTTTATCGTGTGTTCTTCGTCCATCCTAGTCCACATAAACCACAACAAACAAAAAAAAAATTTTTTTTCAGGTTAGATCTGTTATCCCAGCACCCTTTGCGCCTGCACTTTCATTCAATAATCTACATTGTTGAGTTTGTGTGCTTATGCGTTCAATTGTTGCTGGTTACTCGTGTTTTTGTTTATCTCCATCTGTTCTAGCCGCCACAAACCGTCGCCGCCACAAACCCTAGCCGCCACAAACCCTACCCTGCCCACCAACCCCTAGCCTCTCCCTCGCAAACCGTAACCGCCACAACCCCTAACGCCACAAACCCTACCCCACCCCCCCCCACGCGCAGGTCCCACGCGCCCACAATTTGCCGCGTCAATAGTTGAGTTTCCCACGGTTACGTTTCTGTTTTGCTGCCGTGACAGTCCAATCAAAAAAAAAAAAAAAAAAAAACAACAAAAGAGAAAGGAGCACGCAAGTGTGCCATCAAAAAAAAAAAAAAAAAAAAGAAAAAGAAAACCGAATAGCAGAAGTTTGCCAACCGATCTCCAACAAAAAAGTGAATCTTGGGTCACTGCAGTTTCGTACAGTGATTAGTTTCGACCTTACTAGAGAGAGAGAGAGAGAGAGTATCTTTTAATTACCTTTTTACCCCTGAAATCTCCAACAAAAAAAAAGTGCATATGGTGACTTGTTTCGTTTACTTTCCCTTGTTCATATAATCCGTTTTGGGCACTACGCCGCGGGTTGTTTTTTTCACCTAGCTTGCACTCGCTTCCAACAGCATATTTACCCTTTTACCCCTGTCTTCCCTACAACCCTACCTCCCTCTCGCACTTGTTTCCAGCAGCGTTCATACGTGTTTCGCACTCTTATTCAACTTTGCAATTATTGTTTGATCGTGCTAACCCTTGTCTTGAGTGCAGCCTACCCAGAACTACACATATTTCTACTACGAGCAGGTCTTGTTCCGCCTGGCAATCGCTCCTCCAATCTTTCACAGGTACTACCCGTTGGTTGTGGATCGCCACTGTGTGCTTGGTAAGAACGGGTAAGAACTTGATAAGAGCGTTGTTTTGAGCGATTTCCCCCCACCATACACCTGCTATCGTAGTGTCCTCTCCGTTGCTGTTTCGTGTTTGCACTAACAATGGCAGGAGATGACGCCAAGACGGACACTACACTGCAGGACGTGCACGCGCACGTCGAAGGCCTTGCCGGCGACATCAAGACGCTGCATGAACGGCTGGATTCCACGGTTGCTTCATCGACCGAGCGTTTCGACCAGATCGACCTCGCTCAAACGGCCGCCCACGCCACACTCGAGACGATCATGACTCGTCTTGAGACCTTGACCACGCAGCTAACGGAGTTGCAGCAGGCACGCGACTATGGCGGTGATACGGAACTGGACGATGGTGGTCGCCGCGGTCGTGCACGCAGGGTACGTGTCCCACCTCCTGATTCCTTTGCTAAGATCAAATTTCGCATTCCATCCTTTAATGGCAAATATGATCCTGCTGCTTATCTTGATTGGGAATTAGAGGT
Organism: Oropetium thomaeum; assembly: GCA_001182835.1. NCBI lineage: Eukaryota > Viridiplantae > Streptophyta > Magnoliopsida > Poales > Poaceae > Oropetium > Oropetium thomaeum. The sequence continues at coordinate 22,966 of LFJQ01000084.1, forward strand.
CGAACAGAAATTTTCATGCCATGATATTCCTGCTCATCTACAAGTTAAGGCTGCTATTAGTGAATTTACTGATTTTGCTTTAATTTGGTGGCGTGAATATAAACAAAAGTTTCCTGATAACACTCCCACCACTTGGGATGAACTAAAAACTGCCATGCGTCACAGATTTGTTCCTTCTTATTATGCCCGTGACTTGCTCAACCAAATGCAACGATTTCAGCAAGGTTCCCAAACTGTTGAGGAATATTACCAAGCGTTACAAAAGGGCATGATTCGTTGTGGTTTAGTTGAGCAGGAGGACGCTGCTATGGCACGTTTTAGGGGTGGTTTGAATCGTGAAATTCAGGACATCCTTGATTACAAGGAATATGATGATATGACCACTTTGTTTGAATTTGCTTGCAAAGCTGAACGTGAAGTGCAGGGACGGCGATCGTCGACACGCGCTAACTCTTTTGCAGGACGCGGCCAAGCTTCCACCCCAGCCCCCCGCCCGACGTCCTCCACGTCGTCCTCCACGCCGCGCGAGCGTGCGCCGTCCACTTCAAGCGCATCACCACGCGAGCAGCCGGCCAAGCCGACAGCACCTCCGGCCCACGGTGCCTCTCCTTCCACAGGGCGCACTCGGGACATTCAGTGCCATCGTTGCAAAGGTTACGGTCATGTGATTCGAGACTGCCCCAACAAGCGTACCTTGCTGATCCGTGACAATGGTGAGTACTCTTCCGCTAGTGATACTGAGGAGTGATAGAACTGGAGTGCCCGATCTTTCGGTGAGTGGAGATAATTTCGATCTGTGGAAGCTAACCCTCACGATCCGACTACGACGAGCAAGCCCGAAGCGCCAATGCAATCGCTGAACCAACTTCCGATGGTTACCGACCTCGCGGGTGCAAGATCAGCCTGATCACGAAGATCGTTCCTGCACGCAATCGAAGAACGAGCAAGAAAAAGAGGCGAGCAATCTAATCTATTACTCGAAGGTGGGGTTCTGAATACACGTCGTATGACGGCTGTAGCTAAAGCTATCAATTAAACAAAACCCAACCCTAATGTGGCGGCGGCTACTGAATATATAGGGTTTAGGTTGTGGCCTACCCCCCTGGTCACGCCCCTATGGGCTCCAACACGATACATGGGCCAACGGCCCAAAAGGCGGCGGCGCAGCGCCCTGGCAGATTCTGTACGTCCACTTGTTTCAAAGATTCCCGTTGACTCAGATGGAATTTGGGCATGAAACCGCTGCCATTGGAAAGTGTGTCTTCTTAGCTTTCCATCCATATGTAGAATGTCCAAAACGGACTCCGTATGTGGCCGGGGCGACCAAAACATCGTAAGCTGCTCCTGAATTCCGAGATGGGCTCGAACTTGTGTTGTTTTGGGCCTCCACCTTGGTGACTCGAATTGGATTAGCCTTGGGCCTCCTTCATGACTTGGACAATCTTGTTGGACTCCTCTTTCACTAATGCATGACCCAATCATGGTCGTATGCATGTGTGTCATGTTCTTATCATCCTCCCCTTCTTGATGAAAAGCCGTCCTCGGCGTCGACTGTACTTGAAACCGATCCTGCAGAACACAAGGGAGAGCGGGGTGTCGAAAGCAAAGGAAATCAAAATTATTGTGAGGAGGGATGTCACCATGTTTCCAATTGGTGAATGTGTCATCTCGCGTAGAAGATTTAGCAAGTATGGAGGCTTCTTGATCGGACGACACACAATGTGTGGCAACACTATCCTGCAAAAGATTAGTACTAACAAAAGACAAAGCAGGGATTGATAGCGACCAGCAATGCTCCCCTTCTTGGGAGCAAACTTGTTTCACCAAAACAGAGCTAGAGGAAGGTGAATTAATATTTGTAGTATGGCTGCCCTCTAGTGGATCAAAATGCGCACAATCAAAGGATAATTCAGATTTTCACAAATGTACACTCTATGTATCATATATTCTCCTTCGTTGTTATATTTGCCAATAGCATGATATGTGTGTGTAGAAAACCATGGCAAATCAGCATATTTAGAAACTCTCTCTTCCAAACAATCTAGATTACACAAAACATCTAATTCAATGTAACCCAAAGTATGTAAAGAAGACAACATTTTAAGCTCATCGATCGTGTTCGAAATATGAATGGCACGTCTAATGTCAGCACACGTGTGTGGTTTTAAAGCATGTACAACGGAAGCATTGTCACACAAATCAGTTTTATCACAAGGAACATCAAGCAAATCAACTTGTGACAAAGATAAATCAAGAATAGGTTCCACTAACAATTGCTCTATGATATCATGAGTTGTGGAAAAATTCAGCATATCAGACGAAGGCTCACCAGCCGTGAGTGGAGCACCTTGAGCAGTACTTTGCTCTCAATATCACAAAGAGTAGGTGCATTGTCAAGTGATGGTTCTGAATTTGCACATGAAGTTGTGGAAGGAGCACCACCTGTGGTCGAGGGTGCTGCAGGTTTAGTCATCCTCTCGCGCGGTGTAGTGCTAGTCGTGGATGGCGCGGGGAGAGTAGGAGCAGCGCTGGATGACGGGTTTCGTCCTGCAAAAGAGTTAGTATATGTTTTCGAGCAGCGTCCCTGCACTTCACGTTCAGCTTTGCAAGCATATTCAAACAATGTGGTCATATCAGCATAATCTTTATATTCAAGTATGTCCTGAATTTCACGGTTCAAACCACCACGAAATCGTGCGATTGCAGCGTCGTCAGTCTCAATCACACCACAACGAATCATACCTTTTTGTAGAGCCTGGTAATATTCCTCAACAGTTTGTTGCCCTTGCTGGAAACGCTGCATTGATTAAGCAAATCGCGGCCATAATATGAAGGTACAAAACGATGTCTCATGGCAGCTTTTAATTGTGTCCAGGTGGTGGGGATAGCAGTGGGATGTTTTTTATTATAATCACGCCACCACGTTAAAGCAAAATCAGTAAATTCACTAATAGCAGCTTTAACTTGAGAACTAGTAGGAATATCATGGCATGAAAAATTCTGTTCGACCTCTAATTCCCAATCAAGATATGCAGCAGGATCATATTTGCCATTAAAAGATGGAATTTTAAATTTAATCTTAGCAAATGAATCATTAGCTGAGTGTCGTACCACACGTGGGCCATGACCGCGGCGATCTCCATCCTCCTGCAACTCTGTGATCGTAGTGGTCAATGCATCAAGCCGTGCCACGATGGTGTCGAGTGTGGTCTTAGCGGCCGTCTGAGCGCGGTCGAGCTGATCGAACCGCACGGTCTTCATGGTGTCAAGAGAATCAAACCGTTCATGCATCGTCTTCATGTTCGCGGCAAGTCCATCAACTTGAGTCCGTATGTCCTGCAGCTCATCCATCGTGCCGTCGACGTCTCCTGCCATGGTTAGCGCAAACACAAAACAAAATCGACGACAACAATGGGACAAGGGTGTAACGGCTCACAGGGCACTCACTACCATGCTGTTATCAAATTCTTATCCGTTCTTACCAAGCGCACAGGGGTGAGCTGCAACCAACAGGTAGTACCGACGAAAGATTGGAGGAGCGATTGCCTGGAGAAACGAAGTATGCTCGTCGTAGAACTATGTGGAGTTCTGGGGAGGCTGCACTCAATTCAAGGGTTAGCACAATCAAACAATAATGCAATGTTGAATAATAGTGCTAAACACGTATGGATGCTGCTGGAAACAAGTGCGAGAAGGAGGCAAAGGTGAGGAACCGCTGGTGGCCGCACGACTAGGGATAGTCTGGTTCGGTTACGATCGGCCAAACAAAACCGATCAAGAGAAGACAACTGTGCCTTGTTGTTCTGGTTTTTTTTTTTTTCTTTCTTTTTTTTTTTTTCTTTTTCTTCTTTTTTTTTTCACACACTCTTTCTGTTTTTTTTTTTGATTGCACACGTGGCCTTTTATATTTTGTTTTTCCTTTTTTTTTTGACCGGAAAGAAAACACGGCAGGAGTCCGGACCGAACGGACACAGCAGGGCCGAAACCGACCTGAACTCAGCGGCGTACACGGCGCGTCCGAGCAGGATTCTGTGCACGGCGCGGCCGGCAGAGATGCAGCCGAGGCGTGACCAAGGCAAGCGTGATCGCCTGGGACTCTTGCGGAGCGCGGCGTGACCTGGTAGGAGGCGCGCACAGCAAACACACCGCGGCGGACACGACCTGGACTCTTACGCGCGCGGCAGCACACAGCAGATGGAAACAATCTGGACTCACGCGCACCGCACGGGAACGAGCTGGATTCTCGCGCGCGGCAGCAGATTGCGTAGTACACGACAGGGGGGTTGGTGGGGATGTAGGGTTTGTGGTGGCTATAACAGATGAGAAAAATCAAAACACAAGTAACCAGCAACAACGAACGCACAAGCACACAAATTCAACAATGCAAATTACTGATCGAAAGTGCGAGGCGCAAGGGGTGCTGGGATAAAAGATCTAACCTGAAAATTTTTGGTTGTTTGTGGACTAGGATGAACAAAAAACACACGATAAACTCACCGAGAAACACTGGAATCTGATACCACTTGATAGAACTGGAGTGCCCGATCTTTCGGTGAGTGGAGATAATTTCGATCTGTGGAAGCTAACCCTCACGATCCGACTACGACGAGCAAGCCCGAGGCGCCAATGCAATCGCTGAACCAACTCCCGATGGTTACTAACCTTGCGGATTGCAAGATCAGCCTGATCACGAAGATCGTCCCTGCACGCAATCGAAGAACGAGCAAGAAAAGAGGCGAGCAATCTAATCTATTACTCGAAGGTGGGGTTCTGAATACACGTCGTATGACGGCTGTAGCTAAAGCTATCAATTAAACAAAACCCAACCCTAATGTGGCGGCGGCTACTGAATATATAGGGTTTAGGTTGTGGCCTACCCCCCTGGTCACGCCCCTATGGGCTCCAACACGATACATGGGCCAACGGCCCAAAAGGCGGCGGCGCAGCGCCTGGCAGATTCTGTACGTCCACTTGTTTCAAAGATTCCCGTTGACTCAGATGGAATTAGGGCATGAAACTGGTGCCATTGGAAAGTTTGTCTTCTTAGCTTTCCATCCATATGTAGAATGTCCAAAACGGACTCCGTATGTGGCCAGGGCGACCAAAACATCGTAAGCTGCTCCTGAATTCCGAGATGGGCTCGAACTTGTGTTGTTTTGGGCCTCCACCTTGGTGACTCGAATTGGATTAGCCTTGGGCCTCCTTCATGACTTGGACAACCTTGTTGGACTCCTCTTTCACTAATGCATGACCCAATCATGGTCGTATGCATGTGTGTCATGTTCTCATCACGAAACGAGGCGGTTTTTTTTTTTCAAACCCTTCAAAAAAAAATTTCACATCCGTCCGTCCCAGCTTCGCCGGGCTCGACGAATTCAGTTTCACGAGATTCCGCCTCGATCAACGAGTATTCAGCGTTCTGGATTTCTACGGTTTTATGAGGTGGGGCCAGCCTCGGTCTTTTGCGGGCGGGTTTGAGTCGAACTCCGTCTGTCTCCCGTTTCTTGCGCTCTGAGTAGACCAAAGGTCTTACCGAAGCAAAGATGAAAAAACAGAATAACGGCTACCAAACAAAAAAAAAATAAAAAAGGATGCAACACGAGGACGCCGGGCTCGACGAATTCAGTTTCACGAGATTCCGCCTCGATCAACGAGTATTCAGCGTTCTGTATTTCTACGGTTTTATGAGGTGGGGCCAGCCTCGGTCTTTTGCGGGCGGGTTTGAGTCGAACTCCGTCTGTCTCCCGTTTCTTGCGCTCTGAGTAGACCAAAGGTCTTACCGAAGCAAAGATGAAAAAACAGAATAACGGCTACCAAACAAAAAAAAAATAAAAAAGGATCCAACACGAGGACTTCCCAGGAGGTCACCCATCCTAGTACTACTCTCGCCCTAGCACGCTTAACTTCGGAGTTCTGATGGGATCCGGTGCTTTAGTGCTGGTATGATCGCATGCGACAAAATAGACCTTATCGTTCCTTTTCACCCTCCGGAGGTGCTTTATCGAAACGGTCGTAACTTTCGCATACGGACTCGAAACGAGGCGCTTTTTTTTTAAACCCTTCAAAAAAAAATTTCACATCCATCCGTGAGGTGCTTTATCGAAACGGCCGTAACTTTCGCATACGGACTCGAAACGAGGCGCTTTTTTTTTCAAACCCTTCAAAAAAAAATTTCACATCCGTCCGTCCCTGCTTCGCCGGGCTCGACGAATTCAGTTTCGCGAGATTCCGCCTCGATCAACGAGTATTCAGCGTTCAGGATTTCTACGGTTTTATGAGGTGGGCCCAGCCTCGGTCTTTTGCGGGCGGGTTTGAGTCGAACTCCGTCTGTCTCCCGTTTCTTGCGCTCTGAGTAGACGAAAGGTCTTACCGAAGCAAAGATGAAAAAACAGAATAACGGCTACCAAACAAAAAAAAAAATAAAAAGGGATGCAACACGAGGACTTCCCAGGAGGTCACCCATCCTAGTACTACTCTCGCCCAAGCACGCTTAACTTCGGAGTTCTGATGGGATCCGGTGCTTTAGTGCTGGTATGATGGCATCCGACAAAATAGACCTTATCGTTCCTTTTCACCCTCCGGAGGTGCTTTATCGAAACGGTCGTAACTTTCGCATACGGACTCGAAACGAGGCGCTTTTTTTTTAAACCCTTCAAAAAAAAATTTCACATCCATCCGTGAGGTGCATTATCGAAACGGCCGTAACTTTCGCATACGGACTCGAAACGAGGCGCTTTTTTTTTTCAAACCCTTCAAAAAAAAATTTCACATCCGGCCGTCCCTGCTTCGCCGGGCTCGACGAATTCAGTTTCGCGAGATTCCGCCTCGATCAACGAGTATTCAGCGTTCTGGATTTCTACGGTTTTATGAGGTGGGCCCAGCCTCGGTCTTTTGCGGGCGGGTTTGAGTCGAACTCCGTCTGTCTCCCGTTTCTTGCGCTCTGAGTAGACGAAAGGTCTTACCGAAGCAAAGATGAAAAAACAGAATAACGGCTACCAAACAAAAAAAATATAAAAAGGGATGCAACACGAGGACTTCCCAGGAGGTCACCCATCCTAGTACTACTCTCGCCCAAGCACGCTTAACTTCGGAGTTCTGATGGGATCCGGTTCTTTAGTGCTGGTATGATCGCATCCAACAAAATAGACTTTATCGTTCCTTTTCACCCTCCGGAGTTGCTTTATCGAAACGGTCGTAACTTTCGCATACGGACTCGAAACGAGGCGGTTTTTTTTTCAAACCCTTCAAAAAAAAATTTCACATCCGTCCGTCCCAGCTTCGCCGGGCTCGACGAATTCAGTTTCACGAGATTCCGCCTCGATCAACGAGTATTCAGCGTTCTGGATTTCTACGGTTTTATGAGGTGGGGCCAGCCTCGGTCTTTTGCGGGCGGGTTTGAGTCGAACTCCGTCTGTCTCCCGTTTCTTGCGCTCTGAGTAGACCAAAGGTCTTACCGAAGCAAAGATGAAAAAACAGAATAACGGCTACCAAACAAAAAAAAATAAAAAAGGATGCAACACGAGGACGCCGGGCTCGACGAATTCAGTTTCACGAGATTCCACCTCGATCAACGAGTATTCAGCGTTCTGTATTTCTACGGTTTTATGAGGTGGGGCCAGCCTCGGTCTTTTGCGGGCGGGTTTGAGTCGAACTCCGTCTGTCTCCCGTTTCTTGCGCTCTGAGTAGACCAAAGGTCTTACCGAAGCAAAGATGAAAAAACAGAATAACGGCTACCAAACAAAAAAAAAATAAAAAAGGATCCAACACGAGGACTTCCCAGGAGGTCACCCATCCTAGTACTACTCTCGCCCTAGCACGCTTAACTTCGGAGTTCTGATGGGATCCGGTGCTTTAGTGCTGGTATGATCGCATGCGACAAAATAGACCTTATCGTTCCTTTTCACCCTCCGGAGGTGCTTTATCGAAACGGTCGTAACTTTCGCATACGGACTCGAAACGAGGCGCTTTTTTTTTAAACCCTTCAAAAAAAAATTTCACATCCATCCGTGAGGTGCTTTATCGAAACGGCCGTAACTTTCGCATACGGACTCGAAACGAGGCGCTTTTTTTTTCAAACCCTTCAAAAAAAAATTTCACATCCGTCCGTCCCTGCTTCGCCGGGCTCGACGAATTCAGTTTCGCGAGATTCCGCCTCGATCAACGAGTATTCAGCGTTCAGGATTTCTACGGTTTTATGAGGTGGGCCCAGCCTCGGTCTTTTGCGGGCGGGTTTGAGTCGAACTCCGTCTGTCTCCCGTTTCTTGCGCTCTGAGTAGACGAAAGGTCTTACCGAAGCAAAGATGAAAAAACAGAATAACGGCTACCAAACAAAAAAAAAATAAAAAGGGATGCAACACGAGGACTTCCCAGGAGGTCACCCATCCTAGTACTACTCTCGCCCAAGCACGCTTAACTTCGGAGTTCTGATGGGATCCGGTGCTTTAGTGCTGGTATGATGGCATCCGACAAAATAGACCTTATCGTTCCTTTTCACCCTCCGGAGGTGCTTTATCGAAACGGTCGTAGCTTTCGCATACGGACTCGAAACGAGGCGCTTTTTTTTTAAACCCTTCAAAAAAAAATTTCACATCCATCCGTGAGGTGCTTTATCGAAACGGCCGTAACTTTCGCATACGGACTCGAAACGAGGCGCTTTTTTTTTTCAAACCCTTCAAAAAAAAATTTCACATCCGGCCGTCCCTGCTTCGCCGGGCTCGACGAATTCAGTTTCGCGAGATTCCGCCTCGATCAACGAGTATTCAGCGTTCTGGATTTCTACGGTTTTATGAGGTGGGCCCAGCCTCGGTCTTTTGCGGGCGGGTTTGAGTCGAACTCCGTCTGTCTCCCGTTTCTTGCGCTCTGAGTAGACGAAAGGTCTTACCGAAGCAAAGATGAAAAAACAGAATAACGGCTACCAAACAAAAAAAATATAAAAAGGGATGCAACACGAGGACTTCCCAGGAGGTCACCCATCCTAGTACTACTCTCGCCCAAGCACGCTTAACTTCGGAGTTCTGATGGGATCCGGTGCTTTAGTGCTGGTATGATCGCATCCAACAAAATAGACTTTATCGTTCCTTTTCACCCTCCGGAGTTGCTTTATCGAAACGGTCGTAACTTTCGCATACGGACTCGAAACGAGGCGGTTTTTTTTTTCAAACCCTTCAAAAAAAAATTTCACATCCGTCCGTCCCGGCTTTGCCGGGCTCGACGAATTCAGTTTCGCGAGATTCCGCCTCGATCAACGAGTATTCAGCGTTCTGGATTTCTACGGTTTTATGAGGTGGGCCCAGCCTCGGTCTTTTGCGGGCGGGTTTGAGTCGAACTCCGTCTGTCTCCCGTTTCTTGCGCTCTGAGTAGACGAAAGGTCTTACCGAAGCAAAGATGAAAAAACAGAATAACGGCTACCAAACAAAAAAAATATAAAAAGGGATGCAACACGAGGACTTCCCAGGAGGTCACCCATCCTAGTACTACTCTCGCCCAAGCACGCTTAACTTCGGAGTTCTGATGGGATCCGGTGCTTTAGTGCTGGTATGATCGCATCCAACAAAATAGACTTTATCGTTCCTTTTCACCCTCCGGAGTTGCTTTATCGAAACGGTCGTAACTTTCGCATACGGACTCGAAACGAGGCGGTTTTTTTTTTCAAACCCTTCAAAAAAAAATTTCACATCCGTCCGTCCCGGCTTTGCCGGGCTCGACGAATTCAGTTTCGCGAGATTCCGCCTCGATCAACGAGTATTCAGCGTTCTGGATTTCTACGGTTTTATGAGGTGGGCCCAGCCTCGGTCTTTTGCGGGCGGGTTTGAGTCGAACTCCGTCTGTCTCCCGTTTCTTGCGCTCTGAGTAGACGAAAGGTCTTACCGAAGCAAAGATGAAAAAACAGAATAACGGCTACCAAACAAAAAAAATATAAAAAGGGATGCAACACGAGGACTTCCCAGGAGGTCACCCATCCTAGTACTACTCTCGCCCAAGCACGCTTAACTTCGGAGTTCTGATGGGATCCGGTGCTTTAGTGCTGGTATGATCGCATCCAACAAAATAGACTTTATCGTTCCTTTTCACCCTCCGGAGTTGCTTTATCGAAACGGTCGTAACTTTCGCATACGGACTCGAAACGAGGCGGTTTTTTTTTTCAAACCCTTCAAAAAAAAATTTCACATCCGTCCGTCCCGGCTTTGCCGGGCTCGACGAATTCAGTTTCGCGAGATTCCGCCTCGATCAACGAGTATTCAGCGTTCTGGATTTCTACGGTTTTATGAGGTGGGCCCAGCCTCGGTCTTTTGCGGGCGGGTTTGAGTCGAACTCCGTCTGTCTCCCGTTTCTTGCGCTCTGAGTAGACGAAAGGTCTTACCGAAGCAAAGATGAAAAAACAGAATAACGGCTACCAAACAAAAAAAAATAAAAAGGGATGCAACACGAGGACTTCCCAGGAGGTCACCCATCCTAGTACTACTCTCGCCCAAGCACGCTTAACTTCGGAGTTCTGATGGGATCCGGTGCTTTAGTGCTGGTATGATCGCATCCAACAAAATAGACTTTATCGTTCCTTTTCACCCTCCGGAGTTGCTTTATCGAAACGGTCGTAACTTTCGCATACGGACTCGAAACGAGGCGGTTTTTTTTTTCAAACCCTTCAAAAAAAAATTTCACATCCGTCCGTCCCGGCTTTGCCGGGCTCGACGAATTCAGTTTCGCGAGATTCCGCCTCGATCAACGAGTATTCAGCGTTCTGGATTTCTACGGTTTTATGAGGTGGGCCCAGCCTCGGTCTTTTGCGGGCGGGTTTGAGTCGAACTCCGTCTGTCTCCCGTTTCTTGCGCTCTGAGTAGACGAAAGGTCTTACCGAAGCAAAGATGAAAAAACAGAATAACGGCTACCAAACAAAAAAAAATAAAAAGGGATGCAACACGAGGACTTCCCAGGAGGTCACCCATCCTAGTACTACTCTCGCCCAAGCACGCTTAACTTCGGAGTTCTGATGGGATCCGGTGCTTTAGTGCTGGTATGATCGCATCCAACAAAATAGACTTTATCGTTCCTTTTCACCCTCCGGAGTTGCTTTATCGAAACGGTCGTAACTTTCGCATACGGACTCGAAACGAGGCGGTTTTTTTTTTCAAACCCTTCAAAAAAAAATTTCACATCCGTCCGTCCCGCTTGCCGGGCTCGACGAATTCAGTTTCGCGAGATTCCGCCTCGATCAACGAGTATTCAGCGTTCTGGATTTCTACGGTTTTATGAGGTGGGCCCAGCCTCGGTCTTTTGCGGGCGGGTTTGAGTCGAACTCCGTCTGTCTCCCGTTTCTTGCGCTCTGAGTAGACGAAAGGTCTTACCGAAGCAAAGATGAAAAAACAGAATAACGGCTACCAAACAAAAAAAAATAAAAAGGGATGCAACACGAGGACTTCCCAGGAGGTCACCCATCCTAGTACTACTCTCGCCCAAGCACGCTTAACTTCGGAGTTCTGATGGGATCCGGTGCTTTAGTGCTGGTATGATCGCATCCAACAAAATAGACTTATCGTTCCTTTTCACCCTCCGGAGTTGCTTTATCGAAACGGTCGTAACTTTCGCATACGGACTCGAAACGAGGCGGTTTTTTTTTTCAAACCCTTCAAAAAAAAATTTCACATCCGTCCGTCCCAGCTTCGCCGGGCTCGACGAATTCAGTTTCGCGAGATTCCGCCTCGATCAACGAGTATTCAGCGTTCTGGATTTCTACGGTTTTATGAGGTGGGGCCAGCCTCGGTCTTTTGCGGGCGGGTTTGAGTCGAACTCCGTCTGTCTCCCGTTTCTTGCGCTCTGAGTAGACCAAAGGTCTTACCGAAGCAAAGATGAAAAAACAGAATAACGGCTACCAAACAAAAAAAAAATAAAAAAGGATGCAACACGAGACTTCCCAGGAGGTCACCCATCCTAGTACTACTCTCGCCCAAGCACGCTTAACTTCGGAGTTCTGATGGGATCCGGTGCTTTAGTGCTGGTATGATCGCATCCGACAAAATAGACCTTATCGTTCCTTTTCACCCTCCGGAGGTGCTTTATCGAAACGGTCGTAACTTTCGCATACGGACTCGAAACGAGGCGCTTTTTTTTAAACCCTTCAAAAAAAAATTTCACATCCATCCGTGAGGTGCTTTATCGAAACGGCCGTAACTTTCGCATACGGACTCGAAACGAGGCGCTTTTTTTTTTCAAACCCTTCAAAAAAAAATTTCACATCCGTCCGTCCCTGCTTCGCCGGGCTCGACGAATTCAGTTTCGCGAGATTCCGCCTCGATCAACGAGTATTCAGCGTTCTGGATTTCTACGGTTTTATGAGGTGGGGCCAGCCTCGGTCTTTTGCGGGCGGGTTTGAGTCGAACTCCGTCTGTCTCCTGTTTCTTGCGCTCTGAGTAGACCAAAGGTCTTACCGAAGCAAAGATGAAAAACAGAATAACGGCTACCAAACAAAAAAAAAAATAAAAAAGGATGCAACACGAGGACTTCCTAGGAGGTCACCCATCCTAGTACTACTCTCGCCCAAGCACGCTTAACTTCGGAGTTCTGATGGGATCCGGTGCTTTAGTGCTGGTATGATCGCATCCGACAAAATAGACCTTATCGTTCCTTTTCACCCTCCGGAGGTGCTTTATCGAAACGGTCGTAACTTTCGCATACGGACTCGAAACGAGGCGCTTTTTTTTAAACCCTTCAAAAAAAAATTTCACATCCATCCGTGAGGTGCTTTATCGAAACGGCCGTAACTTTCGCATACGGACTCGAAACGAGGCGCTTTTTTTTTTCAAACCCTTCAAAAAAAAATTTCACATCCGTCCGTCCCTGCTTCGCCGGGCTCGACGAATTCAGTTTCGCGAGATTCCGCCTCGATCAACGAGTATTCAGCGTTCTGGATTTCTACGGTTTTATGAGGTGGGGCCAGCCTCGGTCTTTTGCGGGCGGGTTTGAGTCGAACTCCGTCTGTCTCCTGTTTCTTGCGCTCTGAGTAGACCAAAGGTCTTACCGAAGCAAAGATGAAAAACCAGAATAACGGCTACCAAACAAAAAAAAAATAAAAAAGGATGCAACACGAGGACTTCCAGGAGGTCACCCATCCTAGTACTACTCTCGCCCAAGCACGCTTAACTTCGGAGTTCTGATGGGATCCGGTGCTTTAGTGCTGGTATGATCGCATCCGACAAAATAGACCTTATCGTTCCTTTTCACCCTCCGGAGGTGCTTTATCGAAACGGTCGTAACTTTCGCATACGGACTCGAAACGAGGCGCTTTTTTTTAAACCCTTCAAAAAAAAATTTCACATCCATCCGTGAGGTGCTTTATCGAAACGGCCGTAACTTTCGCATACGGACTCGAAACGAGGCGCTTTTTTTTTTCAAACCCTTCAAAAAAAAATTTCACATCCGTCCGTCCCTGCTTCGCCGGGCTCGACGAATTCAGTTTCGCGAGATTCCGCCTCGATCAACGAGTATTCAGCGTTCTGGATTTCTACGGTTTTATGAGGTGGGGCCAGCCTCGGTCTTTTGCGGGCGGGTTTGAGTCGAACTCCGTCTGTCTCCCGTTTCTTGCGCTCTGAGTAGACCAAAGGTCTTACCGAAGCAAAGATGAAAAAACAGAATAACGGCTACCAAACAAAAAAAAATAAAAAAGGATGCAACACGAGGACTTCCAGGAGGTCACCCATCCTAGTACTACTCTCGCCCAAGCACGCTTAACTTCGGAGTTCTGATGGGATCCGGTGCTTTAGTGCTGGTATGATCGCATCCGACAAAATAGACCTTATCGTTCCTTTTCACCCTCCGGAGGTGCTTTATCGAAACGGTCGTAACTTTCGCATACGGACTCGAAACGAGGCGCTTTTTTTTTAACCTTCAAAAAAAAATTTCACATCCATCCGTGAGGTGCTTTATCGAAACGGCCGTAACTTTCGCATACGGACTCGAAACGAGGCGCTTTTTTTTTTCAAACCCTTCAAAAAAAAATTTCACATCCGTCCGTCCCGCTTCGCCGGGCTCGACGAATTCAGTTTCGCGAGATTCCGCCTCGATCAACGAGTATTCAGCGTTCTGGATTTCTACGGTTTTATGAGGTGGGGCCAGCCTCGGTCTTTTGCGGGCGGGTTTGAGTCGAACTCCGTCTGTCTCCCGTTTCTTGCGCTCTGAGTAGACCAAAGGTCTTACCGAAGCAAAGATGAAAAAACAGAATAACGGCTACCAAACAAAAAAAAAATAAAAAGGATGCAACACGAGGACTTCCCAGGAGGTCACCCATCCTAGTACTACTCTCGCCCAAGCACGCTTAACTTCGGAGTTCTGATGGGATCCGGTGCTTTAGTGCTGGTATGATCGCATCCGACAAAATAGACCTTATCGTTCCTTTTCACCCTCCGGAGGTGCTTTATCGAAACGGTCGTAACTTTCGCATACGGACTCGAAACGAGGCGCTTTTTTTTTAAACCCTTCAAAAAAAAATTTCACATCCATCCGTGAGGTGCTTTATCGAAACGGCCGTAACTTTCGCATACGGACTCGAAACGAGGCGCTTTTTTTTTTCAAACCCTTCAAAAAAAAATTTCACATCCGTCCGTCCCTGCTTCGCCGGGCTCGACGAATTCAGTTTCGCGAGATTCCGCCTCGATCAACGAGTATTCAGCGTTCTGGATTTCTACGGTTTTATGAGGTGGGCCCAGCCTCGGTCTTTTGCGGGCGGGTTTGAGTCGAACTCCGTCTGTCTCCCGTTTCTTGCGCTCTGAGTAGACCAAAGGTCTTACCGAAGCAAAGATGAAAAAACAGAATAACGGCTACCAAACAAAAAAAAAATAAAAAGGGATGCAACACGAGACTTCCAGGAGGTCACCCATCCTAGTACTACTCTCGCCCAAGCACGCTTAACTTCGTAGTTCTGATGGGATCCGGTGCTTTAGTGCTGGTATGATCGCATCCGACAAAATAGACCTTATCGTTCCTTTTCACCCTCCGGAGGTGCTTTATCGAAACGGTCTAACTTTCGCATACGGACTCGAAACGAGGCGCTTTTTTTTTAAACCCTTCAAAAAAAATTTCACATCCATCCGTGAGGTGCTTTATCGAAACGGCCGTAACTTTCGCATACGGACTCGAAACGAGGCGCTTTTTTTTTTAAGCCCTTCAAAAAAAATTTCACATCCATCCGTCCCAGCTTCGCCGGGCTCGACGAATTCAGTTTCGCGAGATTCCGCCTCGATCAACGAGTATTCAGCGTTCTGGATTTCTACGGTTTTATGAGGTGGGGCCAGCCTCGGTCTTTTGCGGGCGGGTTTGAGTCGAACTCCGTCTGTCTCCCGTTTCTTGCGCTCTGAGTAGACGAAAGGTCTTACCGAAGCAAAGATGAAAAAACAGAATAACGGCTACCAAACAAAAAAAAATAAAAAGGGATGCAACACGAGGACTTCCCAGGAGGTCACCCATCCTAGTACTACTCTCGCCCAAGCACGCTTAACTTCGGAGTTCTGATGGGATCCGGTGCTTTAGTGCTGGTATGATCGCATCCGACAAAATAGACCTTATCGTTCCTTTTCACCCTCCGGAGTTGCTTTATCGAAACGGTCGTAACTTTCGCATACGGACTCGAAACGAGGCGCTTTTTTTTTTCAAACCCTTCAAAAAAAAATTTCACATCCGTCCGTCCCGCTTCGCCGGGCTCGACGAATTCAGTTTCGCGAGATTCCGCCTCGATCAACGAGTATTCAGCGTTCTGGATTTCTACGGTTTTATGAGGTGGGGCCAGCCTCGGTCTTTTGCGGGCGGGTTTGAGTCGAACTCCGTCTGTCTCCCGTTTCTTGCGCTCTGAGTAGACCAAAGGTCTTACCGAAGCAAAGATGAAAAAACAGAATAACGGCTACCAAACAAAAAAAAATAAAAAAGGATGCAACACGAGGACTTCCCAGGAGGTCACCCATCCTAGTACTACTCTCGCCCAAGCACGCTTAACTTCGGAGTTCTGATGGGATCCGGTGCTTTAGTGCTGGTATGATCGCATCCGACAAAATAGACCTTATCGTTCCTTTTCACCCTCCGGAGGTGCTTTATCGAAACGGTCGTAACTTTCGCATACGGACTCGAAACGAGGCGCTTTTTTTTTAAACCCTTCAAAAAAAAATTTCACATCCATCCGTGAGGTGCTTTATCGAAACGGCCGTAACTTTCGCATACGGACTCGAAACGAGGCGCTTTTTTTTTAAACCCTTCAAAAAAAAATTTCACATCCATCCGTCCCAGCTTTGCCGGGCTCGACGAATTCAGTTTCGCGAGATTCCGCCTCGATCAACGAGTATTCAGCGTTCTGGATTTCTACGGTTTTATGAGGTGGGCCCAGCCTCGGTCTTTTGCGGGCGGGTTTGAGTCGAACTCCGTCTGTCTCCCGTTTCTTGCGCTCTGAGTAGACCAAAGGTCTTGCCGAAGCAAAGATGAAAAAACAGAATAACGGCTACCAAACAAAAAAAAAATAAAAAGGGATGCAACACGAGCACTTCCCAGGAGGTCACCCATCCTAGTACTACTCTCGCCCAAGCACGCTTAACTTCGGAGTTCTGATGGGATCCGGTGCTTTAGTGCTGGTATGATCGCATCCGACAAAATAGACCTTATCGTTCCTTTTCACCCTCCGGAGGTGCTTTATCGAAACGGTCATAACTTTCGCATACGGACTCGAAACGAGGCGCTTTTTTTTTAAACCCTTCAAAAAAAATTTCACATCCATCCGTGAGGTGCTTTATCAAACGGCCGTAACTTTCGCATACGGACTCGAAACGAGGCGCTTTTTTTTTTAACCCTTCAAAAAAAAATTTCACATCCATCCGTCCCAGCTTCGCCGGGCTCGACGAATTCAGTTTCGCGAGATTCCGCCTCGATCAACGAGTATTCAGCGTTCTGGATTTCTACGGTTTTATGAGGTGGGCCCAGCCTCGGTCTTTTGCGGGCGGGTTTGAGTCGAACTCCGTCTGTCTCCCGTTTCTTGCGCTCTGAGTAGACGAAAGGTCTTACCGAAGCAAAGATGAAAAACAGAATAACGGCTACAAACAAAAAAAAATAAAAAGGGATGCAACACGAGGACTTCCCAGGAGGTCACCCATCCTAGCACTACTCTCGCCCAAGCACGCTTAACTTCGGAGTTCTGATGGGATCCGGTGCTTAGTGCTGGTATGATCGCATCCGACAAAATAGACCTTATCGTTCCTTTTCACCCTCCGGAGGTGCTTTATCGAAACGGTCGTAACTTTCGCATACGGACTCGAAACGAGGCGCTTTTTTTTTAAACGCTTCAAAAAAAAATTTCACATCCATCCGTGAGGTGCTTTATCGAAACGGCCGTAACTTTCGCATACGGACTCGAAACGAGGCGCTTTTTTTTTTAAGCCCTTCAAAAAAAAATTTCACATCCATCCGTCCCAGCTTCGCCGGGCTCGACGAATTCAGTTTCGTGAGATTCCGCCTCGATCAACGAGTATTCAGTGTTCTGGATTTCTACGGTTTTATGAGGTGGGGCCAGCCTCGGTCTTTTGCGGGCGGGTTTGAGTCGAACTCCGTCTGTCTCCCGTTTCTTGCGCTCTGAGTAGACCAAAGGTCTTACCGAAGCAAAGATGAAAAAATAGAATAACGGCTACCAAACAAAAAAAAAATAAAAAAGATGCAACACAAGGACTTCCCAGGAGGTCACCCATCCTAGTACTACTCTCGCCCAAGCACGCTTAACTTCGGAGTTCTGATGGGATCCGGTGCTTTAGTGCTGGTATGATCGCATCCGACAAAATAGACCTTATCGTTCCTTTTCACCCTCCGGAGGTGCTTTATCGAAACGGTCGTAACTTTCGCATACGGACTCGAAACGAGGCGCTTTTTTTTTAAACCCTTCAAAAAAAAAATTTCACATCCATCCGTGAGGTGCTTTATCGAAACGGCCGTAACTTTCGCATACGGACTCGAAACGAGGCGCTTTTTTTTTAAACCCTTCAGAAAAAAATTTCACATCCATCCGTCCCAGCTTTGCCGGGCTCGACGAATTCAGTTTCGCGAGATTCCGCCTCGATCAACGAGTATTCAGCGTTCTGGATTTCTACGGTTTTATGAGGTGGGCCCAGCCTCGGTCTTTTGCGGGCGGGTTTGAGTCGAACTCCGTCTGTCTCCCGTTTCTTGCGCTCTGAGTAGACCAAAGGTCTTGCCGAAGCAAAGATGAAAAAACAGAATAACGGCTACCAAACAAAAAAAAAATAAAAAGGGATGCAACACGAGCACTTCCCAGGAGGTCACCCATCCTAGTACTACTCTCGCCCAAGCACGCTTAACTTCGTAGTTCTGATGTGATCCGGTGCTTTAGTGCTGGTATGATCGCATCCGACAAAATAGACCTTATCGTTCCTTTTCACCCTCCGGAGGTGCTTTATCGAAACGTTCGTAACTTTCGCATACGGACTCGAAACGAGGCGCTTTTTTTTTAAACCCTTCAAAAAAAATTTTCACATCCATCCGTGAGGTGCTTTATCGAAACGGCCGTAACTTTCGCATACGGACTCGAAACGAGGCGCTTTTTTTTTAAACCCTTCAAAAAAAAATTTCACATCCATCCGTCCCAGCTTTGCCGGGCTCGACGAATTCAGTTTCGCGAGATTCCGCCTCGATCAACGAGTATTCAGCGTTCTGGATTTCTACGGTTTTATGAGGTGGGCCCAGCCTCGGTCTTTTGCGGGCGGGTTTGAGTCGAACTCCGTCTGTCTCCCGTTTCTTGCGCTCTGAGTAGACCAAAGGTCTTGCCGAAGCAAAGATGAAAAAACAGAATAACGGCTACCAAACAAAAAAAAAATAAAAAGGGATGCAACACGAGCACTTCCCAGGAGGTCACCCATCCTAGTACTACTCTCGCCCAAGCACGCTTAACTTCGTAGTTCTGATGGGATCCGGTGCTTTAGTGCTGGTATGATCGCATCCGACAAAATAGACCTTATCGTTCCTTTTCACCCTCCGGAGGTGCTTTATCGAAACGTTCGTAACTTTCGCATACGGACTCGAAACGAGGCGCTTTTTTTTTAAACCCTTCAAAAAAAATTTTCACATCCATCCGTGAGGTGCTTTATCGAAACGGCCGTAACTTTCGCATACGGACTCGAAACGAGGCGCTTTTTTTTTAAACCCTTCAAAAAAAAATTTCACATCCATCCGTCCCAGCTTTGCCGGTCTCGACGAATTCAGTTTCGCGAGATTCCGCCTCGATCAACGAGTATTCAGCGTTCTGGATTTCTACGGTTTTATGAGGTGGGCCTAGCCTCGGTCTTTTGCGGGCGGGTTTGAGTCGAACTCCGTCTGTCTCCCGTTTCTTGCGCTCTGAGTAGACGAAAGAATAACGGCTATCAAACAAAAAAAAATAAAAAGGGATGCAACACGAGGACTTCGCAGGAGGTCACCCATCCTAGCACTACTCTCGCCCAAGCACGCTTAACTTCGTAGTTCTGATGGGATCCGGTGCTTTAGTGCTGGTATGATCGCATCCGACAAAATAGACCTTATCGTTCCTTTTCACCCTCCGGAGGTGCTTTATCGAAACGGTCGTAACTTTCGCATACGGACTCGAAACGAGGCGCTTTTTTTTTAAACCCTTCAAAAAATAATTTCACATCCATCCGTGAGGTGCTTTATCGAAACGGCCGTAACTTTCGCATACGGACTCGAAACGAGGCGCTTTTTTTTTTTAAGCCCTTCAAAAAAAAATTTCACATCCATCCGTCCCAGCTTCGCCGGGCTCGACGAATTCAGTTTCGTGAGATTCCGCCTCGATCAACGAGTATTCAGCGTTCTGGATTTCTACGGTTTTATGAGGTGGGGCCAGCCTCGGTCTTTTGCGGGCGGGTTTGAGTCGAACTCCGTCTGTCTCCCGTTTCTTGCGCTCTGAGTAGACCAATGGTCTTACCGAAGCAAAGATGAAAAAATAGAATAACGGCTACCAAACAAAAAAAAATAAAAAAGATGCAACACAAGGACTTCCCAGGAGGTCACCCATCCTAGTACTACTCTCGCCCTAGCACGCTTAACTTCGGAGTTCTGATGGGATCCGGTGCTTTAGTGCTGGTATGATCGCATGCGACAAAATAGACCTTATCGTTCCTTTTCACCCTCCGGAGGTGCTTTATCGAAACGGTCGTAACTTTCGCATACGGACTCGAAACGAGGCGCTTTTTTTTTAAACCCTTCAAAAAAAATTTTCACATCCATCCGTGAGGTGCTTTATCGAAACGGCCGTAACTTTCGCATACGGACTCGAAACGAGGCGCTTTTTTTTTAAACCCTTCAAAAAAAAACTTCACATCCATCCGTCCCAGCTTTGCCGGGCTCGACGAATTCAGTTTCGCGAGATTCCGCCTCGATCAACGAGTATTCAGCGTTCTGGATTTCTACGGTTTTATGAGGTGGGCCCAGCCTCGGTCTTTTGCGGGCGGGTTTGAGTCGAACTCCGTCTGTCTCCCGTTTCTTGCGCTCTGAGTAGACGAAAGGTCTTACCGAAGCAAAGATGAAACAACAGAATAACGGCTAGCAAACAAAAAAAAATAAAAAGGGATGCAACACGAGGACTTCCCAGGAGGTCACCCATCCTAGCACTACTCTCGCCCAAGCACGCTTAACTTCGTAGTTCTGATGGGATCCGGTGCTTTAGTGCTGGTATGATCGCATCCGACAAAATAGACCTTATCGTTCCTTTTCACCCTCCGGAGGTGCTTTATCGAAACGGTCGTAACTTTCGCATACGGACTCGAAACGAGGCGCTTTTTTTTTAAACCCTTCAAAAAAAAATTTCACATCCATCCGTGAGGTGCTTTATCGAAACGGCCGTAACTTTCGCATACGGACTCGAAACGAGGCGCTTTTTTTTTAAACCCTTAAAAAAAAATATTTCACATCCATCCGTCCCAGCTTTGCCGGGCTCGACGAATTCATTTTCGCGAGATTCCGCCTCGATCTACGAGTATTCAGCGTTCTGGATTTCTACGGTTTTATGAGGTGGGCCCAGCCTCGGTCTTTTGCGGGCGGGTTTGAGTCGAACTCCGTCTGTCTCCCGTTTCTTGCGCTCTGAGTAGACGAAAGGTCTTACCGAAGCAAAGATGAAACAACAGAATAACGGCTATCAAACAAAAAAAAATAAAAAGGGATGCAACACGAGGACTTCCCAGGAGGTCACCCATCCTAGCACTACTCTCGCCCAAGCACGCTTAACTTCGTAGTTCTGATGGGATCCGGTGCTTTAGTGCTGGTATGATCGCATCCGACAAAATAGACCTTATCGTTCCTTTTCACCCTCCGGAGGTGCTTTATCGAAACGGTCGTAACTTTCGCATACGGACTCGAAACGAGGCGCTTTTTTTTTAAACCCTTCAAAAAAAAATTTCACATCCATCCGTGAGGTGCTTTATCGAAACGGCCGTAACTTTCGCATACGGACTCGAAACGAGGCGCTTTTTTTTTAAACCCTTCAAAAAAAAATTTCACATCCATCCGTCCCAGCTTTGCCGGGCTCGACGAATTCAGTTTCGCGAGATTCGGCCTCGATCAACGAGTATTCAGCGTTCTGGATTTCTACGGTTTTATGAGGTGGGCCCAGCCTCGGTCTTTTGCGGGCGGGTTTGAGTCGAACTCCGTCTGTCTCCCGTTTCTTGCGCTCTGAGTAGACGAAAGGTCTTACCGAAGCAAAGATGAAACAACAGAATAACGGCTATCAAACAAAAAAAAATAAAAAGGGATGCAACACGAGGACTTCGCAGGAGGTCACCCATCCTAGCACTACTCTCGCCCAAGCACGCTTAACTTCGTAGTTCTGATGGGATCCGGTGCTTTAGTGCTGGTATGATCGCATCCGACAAAATAGACCTTATCGTTCCTTTTCACCCTCCGGAGGTGCTTTATCGAAACGGTCGTAACTTTCGCATACGGACTCGAAACGAGGCGCTTTTTTTTTAAACCCTTCAAAAAATAATTTCACATCCATCCGTGAGGTGATTTATCGAAACGGCCGTAACTTTCGCATACGGACTCGAAACGAGGCGCTTTTTTTTTTAAGCCCTTCAAAAAAAAATTTCACATCCATCCGTCCCCGCTTCGCCGGGCTCGACGAATTCAGTTTCGTGAGATTCCGCCCCGATCAACGAGTATTCAGCGTTCTGGATTTCTACGGTTTTATGAGGTGGGCCCAGCCTCGGTCTTTTGCGGGCGGGTTTGAGTCGAACTCCGTCTGTCTCCCGTTTCTTGCGCTCTGAGTAGACCAAAGGTCTTACCGAAGCAAAGATGAAAAAACAGAATAACGGCTACCAAACAAAAAAAAAATAAAAAGGGATGCAACACGAGAACTTCCAAGGAGGTCACCCATCCTAGTACTACTCTCGCCCAAGCACGCTTAACTTCGGAGTTCTGATGGGATCCGGTGCTTTAGTGCTGGTATGATCGCATGCGACAAAATAGACCTTATCGTTCCTTTTCACCCTCCGGAGGTGCTTTATCGAAACGGTCGTAACTTTCGCATACGGACTCGAAACGAGGCGCTTTTTTTTTAAACCCTTCAAAAAAAAATTTCACATCCATCCGTGAGGTGCTTTATCGAAACGGCCGTAACTTTCGCATATGGACTCGAAACGAGGCGCTTTTTTTTTTCGAACCCTTCAAAAAAAAATTTCACATCCGTCCGTCCCTGCTTCGCCGGGCTCGACGAATTCAGTTTCGCGAGATTCCGCCTCGATCAACGAGTATTCAGCGTTCTGGATTTCTACGGTTTTATGAGGTGGGCCCAGCCTCGGTCTTTTGCGGGCGGGTTTGAGTCGAACTCCGTCTGTCTCCCGTTTCTTGCGCTCTGAGTACACCCATTCGTCATGGGTGGAGCTGAATGCCTCCACACCTTTAGAGGTGTAGAGGTGCACCAGGTTTCCCAATAGATAATGCCTCCACACCTTTAGAGCCAATACCACAGCTGCCAACTCCAAGTCATGGGTAGGATAATTCAGCTCGTGCCAACTCCAAGCCACCCATTCGTCGGGAACGTTCACCGCCGCCGCCGCCATTGCCGAGCGGAGCAGGCTCACGGTGAGCCCCCTGCTCCGGTCTTTTTCAGTGTTCCTTCCCTTGCCCAAATCATCTGTCAAGCCCTTGTGCAGCTCACGGCGCTCTCCTCTCACCGGAATTCAGCTCATCTCGTCGGGAACTCCTCCTCGCCGCAGCCGCCGCCGACTCCCACGGTGAGCACCCCTTCCCGGTGATGGAACCTTGTCGTTGTCGTGTTGCCGGGCTTCATCATAGCTCGTAGATGGTGTAGGGCAAAGAATCGAGCGCAGCCGATCACCCATTTTGACTGAATCGGCCGCCGGAGCTCATCGGAGCTCAGCTCCCCTGTTCTGCCCTAAGCACTGTTTCAATTCTATTTTCCTCCAATATTGTCCTGTCTTGTAAAATGCCAAACAAATCACAGAAACCTCCAAAAATTCCAAACTAAAATTTGTTAGAATCCTCATGAGATGCACTAATTTTCTGTTAAAACACTTTTTCCTAAATGACCTGGTATTTTTAGGGATAATTAAAACAATCTTTTCTGTTTATGAATTTTAATTCAAATTGTAGAGCAATGCTAGGGCTCAAATTTGATCTACAAGTGCGGCATGGCAGAAGCCATCCTCTGGAATTTTACCAGGATTTTAGGACCAGAGAATTACATGTAGCCTATTTAAGATACTCCATTCTGCCTAACTAATTTACATTTTTCTAAAATACATTATAGAAGTACTCCAAAATGTTGAACCCAAAAACAGAACTTTAGTTTTGATGCTCATGGGTGGTTACATAAAATTTCATAATTTTATTCCAAGGTTTAATAATTATTTCTGATTTTACCATTTTAAATAACAGAAAATTTATGGAATTTTGATAAAATCCAGAAAATTAATCTAAGCCTCAACCAAATTTCAAAATTCATAATTCAGAGAGCACTATCCAGTAAAAATAAAATTTTAGTGCAACTAAAATTTTCATTTTCAACCCTAAGATTAATAACCGTAGTTTAATTAAATAATTGTTCTCCGGAGAAAGAGCCGATAACCCTCAACCTAAAGTTGAATTTAGCCTAAATCAGAGAATCTGACCCATTTCACATCACATCGTGAGAAGTTTAATAAATAACTTGGAACCCCATTCCTTAAGTAAATTATTTATAAACCAGTGGCGTCAAGGAATTAGGGTTAACCCTAATTCTAAAACGTCGCAGATTGAAACCCTAAAATACTCCTTAGCCAAAGCATTATATTATCATTCCTTTGAACGTCACACAATCATAATGCATCATGTAGATTCCGAAGCACGCGAGGTGACCGCAGAGCCCGACTCCTCCACTCCAGCAGAAGAGACCAACCAAGAAGCCGAAGAACCAGGCAAGCCCCGGTGCACCAACTCTGATTAAATTTTTCTTTTTACAACTCAGTGAGTCATGTCTTGTTTGTGCATTAAGTTGTTAGGATTTGATTGCAACCTTAGATGCATTTGTTCCCATAGGAAACCCTACCGGTAGTGGTATAGATGACCAAATAGTTGCTATGCTTAGCAAGTTATTACCGGTAGAAGTCGAGCAGAGTGGACGCTGCTCGCGAAAGGTAGGATCTTGGATGAAACTACCACTTGATACATTATGACACCTGATGATGAGAAAATTAAAGAAGGATAAAAGTTTGAGGGTCAGACAGGATACCACTTAGGTCGGCGACTGGACTGGGTCCAGGGTGACCGTAGACCTGTCTGATCCGTGTGGTCCGAGTCTGATCGAGTGTTGAACGTACTGATCGTATGCTGGGTGTAATGGGCCCCAGTAAACCTACGTAGCCTAGTAATTGCAACGTCGAACCTGCCCTACGGTGTCTGACTAGGAGGAGATCTGGGGTGGGCAGCGTGGGAACTCCACAGAAACCGTCTGGGACGTGTTGTCTGGTGGGATGCGGCGCTGCTAAGGCAGACGTAGGAGGCAATTGACGTTGCAGGAGCTGGTGTGAACGGTTGCCACGTGCGAGTCTGGGACAAGCACGTGTCGTACGATTAGGTTTTCCCCTGCAGGGTATAAAAATCGTTTCGAACCGCTGTCGCTCCCAGTTGGTGAGCATGCTCGTGAAACGCACCACATTTCTGTAATAAGATGAGATGCAATGAGATTGACTTTATGATGATTACTATTTACTTGTCTCTTTTATTATGTTTGATTAGACTAGTGCTAATTAAAGTTATATCCTAACTACTTAACCTGGTGCTAAAATTGACCAAGAGTAGTACAGGTTGCGGGTTCAGTTGGCAGATAAAACCCACCCCCACCAGCCTTCATGTCTAGAAGTCGGCTGTAGTCAGCCTTTTGACGGGTCAGTCTTGTTGAGCTTCTTAGAAGCTCACGCGTTAGCGATATGTGGATTTCAGGAACCGACGCGCAGAACCAGGGCGATAGCTTCCATTGGGAGGAGCCTCACTCCGAGGTAGGGAACCTCCAGTGGGAACTGTGCGAGTCGCCGCAGTAACCTTGAAGTGGCCAGCAGCATGACGCCCGCGGGCAGGGTGCATGCTTTTGCTTAGCTTTTGAGTGTCGGAGTCTGTATTAATCGAGTCTTCTGCTGCTACGATTTTAAAAACTTATTTGTGCGTTCCGAACTCTTGTAAGATTTAAGCTACAATCCAGGAACTAATGTTGTATTAACTTCTTCCTCCTTAAATTATTGCTGTTTATCCTGCCTGTGTTGTATCGTGTGTACGCTCGCTTCGCCGAGCGTTGCCCAACAGGATCCTGGCTTAACAACAGACCGGATTCGTCCTGAGACGTGGTTTTCTGGGCGGGTCCGCGTCAGCTTGGCATCAGAGCCGTGTTGGGAAACGGTACAATGTTTAAGGCATATTTTCGAAAATTACGTGCGAGTGAGGTACGCGCCCTATTAGTTAATAGGTTATCAGGTGGCAAGCTAACCTAGTGCAGGAGCTAACTAAACCCAGTCTAGATTTACATTTCGGTAACGACGCACCCACGCTAAGGTAAGCAAGGTAAGGTACGCCGCTCGACTGCGGCAAAAGGTCGAGAAACCCCTGTTGCGTCTGCGACAGTAGCGTTCTATACCATGGTGGTATAGAAGGAGGTACTATGTTCGTTGTAATATAGTACACCCCCTTGCCGTTTAGGGAGAAAAGCGGACCTCTACCGTACGAGGTGTGGGTTACGGACCTGTTGCGAAAGCAGACCTTCGCAACAGTGGAGTCTTGTGTCTTTGGCACACAAGAGATGAGTTTGTTCCTCACGACTTCGGTTTTGCGGAACACTCTCATACCTCCGCTGCCTGAGGTAAAGTGCAGTCTGTCGCCGCGCAGGGAAGGTCGGACACGTGATCCCCGTACGTGACCTACTCGGGGCGACCCATATGGCAATGATATGGGTTGATGTCTTTACTTTTGAAATATATCATATTGCAACTGCCTGTGATGCATTTCCTGCAGGTACCCTAACCACGATATCGTAAGAAACGTGTAGTGACGGCTAACTTGAGTGCGATTCTGCCACCGCCTACGTGTATTTTCATTTTACTTTGTGAGGACGTATAGGCCGATGTAGGATTGCATTGCATGAAGAAATATTAAAATCCTTCAAACTTATACTAAAACCATCCAGAAGCAAGAATTCCCTCAATAATGTCTAGTACTCATTCGAAAGTTAATTTAAAAACAGCCTGGATACCTTCCTCCTTAGAGATTACGTGACCCCAACCGAGTCAGAGCAGATTCCTTGCATACCATTGAGCCTTTTACAGTACTTTCCTCGATGAGAAGATTGTCTCCTTGACAGGTCAACTAGATGGTAGAACACCTTGGACAGATCGACTGTTGCTAGTTAGCATCCTTAGTGACCAATTTGGATCACCTTTTACGCAGGGATGAAAAATATTTTATGTACCGAAAGATTTAGCATGCTTTGAACTTTGTGTCAACATGTGGCTTCTGATTGATAAAATATTGTTCACCTCTGTGATGCAGATGGACGCCAACACGATCGAGCATGGGCTCGCGGAGATAGGCGTTGAAGACTCCATCCCTACCTACGTCACCAAGCAATCAGGACGCAAGGGATTCGTGGAGATACTTGGTCAGACCTTGCAGTCGCTGGGTTATCCGGAGATCCCTTGGTTTCAGATTCGGGAGTATAGGCAGTACGATCTACCACGCTGCTCGGCCACGGTTACACTCCCCACGCACCCTCAGCAGGCCAACGGAGAGATTTACACCACCACCACCTTCGGTTCGGACAAGACCGAAGCCATTGAGTCAGCTGCTCATCAGGCCCTACTGAGGATATGCGAGAAGCACACAGAAGACTTGGCAGACAAGCCAGCGGCGATGTTTCCCATACGGGACCAGGTCAACCGCACCTGGCACCGTAATGTTAAGAATGCACAGAAGAGGACTTTCAGGGGAGAGATGGACCACGTCACTCCCTTGTTCACGTTGAGCCTAGCACTGCTCAACTTGCATGAGGACACTGTTCTCACCGCCCAGATGGATCGACAGGCTTTGCGTCAGGCTCATGTGGAGATGGCCCAACTCAAGGAGAAGGTACAGAACTTCGAGAGCAGAGACAATGCATTGCGCGCTCGCTGCGACGCGCGTGCTACACGCATTTCTGAGCTAGAGGCGGTTTCGGAGATTAAGACTGCCCAAGTCCATGCTAGGGAGAACGACTGCAACATTATGTTGCAGCACATTCACCAGCTAGAGATACTCAGGGATAATGCGATTGTGCTAGCTGAAGACCTCGCCCACGAGAACCATCATCTGCAGCAGCAGATCGCGGGACTTTTGGAGGCGCAGCAGCCCCCTCCCGCTAATGATGATGCGCCTGAGTCAGAGGTGTCGGATCCCGAAGCTTCAGACCCAGAGCCAGATGAGGAGTAGATCGGAGATGGTTTTACGACGCCAAGTTTAGCTAGATGAGTCGCTTAAGGAGTGCGTTGTGCCTGTCATGGCAATTAGCGTGTGTTCTCGTGAGTTTATCCTAGTGGCGTTGTAACCTTGGATGTACGTGTGGTGATTTGACAGTCTAGTGAACTTGAAGGAACTTATGTACTGTCATTATTTTGGAAAGGAATGGAGTTTGTTTTTATGAGTTGTCCATGCCATGCATTTTTTGACACCCTTTTGTATATATCCAACTATGGTCATGGAGTGAACTGTGCTAATAAGGACCACTTTTCACTTTCTTTCAGAATGGTGAACACCAGGGCTGGACGTCAAGAGGAGGAAAGCTCCAACCCGCCACCCCCGCCAGCGGAGCCAACTCTAGCCGCGGCTATGGCGGCCATGCTTCAGAGCAGTCAGCAGACCCAAGAAATGCTGCGAACCATCCTGCAAAATAATGGCCAGAATCGTGGCGCAAGGAACCAGAACCAGGACAGCACGTATGCTGATTTCCTGGCCACTCATCCTCCAGAATTCCGCGACGCCCGGGAACCAATGGAGGCAGACCATTGGCTTCGCACCACCGAGGCCAAGTTTGGACTACTCCGTTGCTCGGAGACTCAGAAGACGCTGTTCGCGGCCCAGATGCTCCAAGGGCACGCCGGAGCTTGGTGGGCTAACTACCTAGCCACCCTTCCGGAAAACACCCAGGTGCCCTGGACGCAATTTTGGGAGGCATTCCGCGCTCATCACATCCACGCGGGACTTATGCAAAGGAAGGCCAAAGAGTTTATGGCCTTGACACAAGGCAACCGCACGGTGCATGACTACTCCCGTGTGTTCAACCAGCTTGCTCTATATGCTCCAGAGCAAGTGGACACGGATGCGAAACGGAAATACCGTTTCATGGAAGGGCTGAACCTCACGCTCCAGGGTCGCTTGGCCCTGAACCAAGGCGGCTCATTCAACGAGCTGGTGAGTAACGCCCTCATCGCCGAAGAGTACTTGGAGAAAGAGCAGCGGGAGAAGAAGCGAGCCAGTAGTGGGCCATCAAACGCCCCGCCACCAAAGTACCGTCTGGTGTACACTGCACCAGATGGTAGGAAGTACAGGGCGACCCCGCCGCAAGCTCCGTCATTCCGTCCACCGCAGCAGTCATACCGGCCTCCGCAGAATCAACAACAGGCTGGCTACCGCGCACCACCGCCACCACAGAGGAACCAGGGTGTCCGCCCACCTCAACAGGGCGCCCGTCCTGGACCAGGCACACCCTGCTTCACCTGCGGGCTACCCGGGCACTTCGCCCGCGAGTGCCCCTCCAATCAGCAAGCTAGGGGCAACCAGCAGGCAAACCAGGGGCAAGGTCAGCAAAGGGGACAAAGGAACACCAGAACTGGTCGGGTGAACCACACCACGGCCGAGGATATTTCTGAAGGGGAGCAAGTACTGGCGGGTATGTTCTCGCTCTCTAACCATTCAGCCTTCGTTCTATTTGATTCCGGTGCCACCCACAATTTTATCAGTAAAAATTTTGTCAAGGGTAAAAGCCTAATCACCGTTCCCCTAGAGCCACCTTTTATCATAAAATCGCCTGGGGGTAACATATTGTCCAACTATGGCTTAAGTGAGGTACCTCTAAAATTAGGAAGCTACATCTATCCTACCTCCTTCATAATCCTAGATGGGCAGGGTATCGACATTATCCTTGGCATGAAGTGGATGAAGCACCACAATGCCATCCTTGATGTTGCTAACCGTGTAGTCCACTTAACCTCTCCACTTCACGGTTCCGTATCTATAAACCTAGGCCATCCTAGATCTGCCCTCAAACAAGTCTGCCATGTCGTCGGGAAAGGTCTGGAAGAGATAACGGTAGTTAAGGAATTCCCCGATGTGTTCCCAGAGGAATTACCTGGCTTACCCCCGGACAGAGATGTGGAGTTCCAGATTGAGCTACAGCCAGGCACAGCTCCGATCTCCCGCAGACCGTACAAGATGGCACCCAGAGAGCTGGCAGAGCTGAAGACACAGTTGAAGGAGTTGCTGGACAAGGGCTTCATGCGGCCCAGTTCCTCACCTTGGGGATGTCCGGCACTGTTTGTAAAGAAGAAGGACCAATCCTTGAGACTATGCGTGGATTACCGCCCCTTGAACGCGGTCACTATCAAGAACAAATATCCACTACCACACATAGATACTCTGTTTGATCAGCTGGCTGGAGCAAAGGTTTTCTCTAAAGTCGATCTTAGATCGGGTTACCATCAGATCAAGATACGTCCCGTGGACGTTCCGAAGACGGCTTTCTCCACCAGATATGGGCTGTATGAGTACTTGGTGATGTCGTTTGGACTCACTAACGCACCAGCGTACTTCATGTACCTCATGAACTCAGTGTTCATGCCAGAGCTGGATAAGTTTTTGGTGGTGTTCATTGACGACATCCTTGTGTACTCTAAGACGGCCGATGAACATGCTCAGCACCTTCGCATAGTTCTACAAAGACTCAGAGATCATCAGCTGTACGCCAAATTTAGCAAGTGCGAATTCTGGATTGAGCGTGTTCAGTTTCTGGGTCATGTGGTTTCTGCAGAAGGTATATCTGTAGATCCAGGAAAGGTGCAAGATGTTGTGGGATGGAAGGCACCCACAACCGTTCACAAGGTGCGAAGTTTCTTGGGCTTAGCGGGATATTATCGTCGCTTTATTCCCAGTTTTTCCAAGATTGCCAAGCCTATCACAGAGCTGCTCAAGAAGGACCAGAAGTTCAAATGAACGGAAAAGTGTGAAGAGGCCTTTCGGACTTTGAAGAAGCACTTGACCACAGCACCGGTACTCGCCCAACCGGATTTGAGCAAGCCCTTTGACGTGTATTGCGATGCGTCGGGCATTGGGCTTGGTTGCGTGTTAATGCAAGAAGGGCGGGTGATTGCTTATGCTTCTAGACAACTCCGCAAGCACGAGCTGAATTATCCCACCCATGACTTGGAGTTGGCAGCTGTGGTATTGGCTCTAAAGGTGTGGAGGCATTATCTATTGGGAAACCTAGTGCACCTCTACACGGACCACAAAAGCCTCAAGTACATCTTCACTCAGAATGAGCTGAACATGAGGCAGCGGCGATGGCTAGAACTAATCAAGGATTATGAAATAGAGATCCACTATCATCCGGGCAAAGCTAACGTGGTTGCAGATGCACTGAGCAGAAACGCCCATTGTCACTACCTGGATCAAGGAGTAGCAACCGAAGAACTAGAGCCAACCGTAAGAATTCTACCTCACGGAGCCCTCTACAACCTAGCCTTAGTGCCAACACTAAGAGACGAGATAGCCAAGGCCCAAAAGATTGACAAGGGCATGGAGATGATCAGATTAGGACTGCGAGAAAAGAAGATGCAGTGCTTCCGAGAAGACGAAGACGGAGTTCTATGGTTCAAGAATCGACTAGTAGTACCCAAGGATCACGAGCTCCGAAGAAGGATCATGGATTAAGCTCACTTATCCCGATACTCTATTCATCCTGGCAGTAACAAGATGTACCAAGATCTGCGAAAGAAATTTTGGTGGACCAGAATGAAGAGAGAAATCGCTCGATACATAGCGGAATGTGACACGTGCCGAAGAGTAAAGACCGACCACCTGAAGGGTGCAGGGTTGTCGCAACCATTGAGCATTCCGTCATGGAAATGGGAAGACATAAGCATGGATTTCATTGTTGGACTACCCTTGACAGCCCGACAGTTAGATTCAATTTGGGTCATAGTAGACCGTTTGACTAAGACGGCCCACTTCATCCCGGTGTCGACCAGATACACCATGAAGAAATATGCACAGTTATACATTGATCGGATAGTCTGTCTGCATGGAGTGCCTAAGACAATCATCTCCGACCGAGGTACCCAGTTTATCGGTCGATTTTGGAAGCAACTACATGAGTCACTAGGAACCAAGCTAATTCATAGCTCAGCTTACCATCCCCAGACAGATGGCCAGACTGAAAGAGTAAACCAAATCCTTGAAGACATGCTTCGAGCTTGCGTCTTGGAACATGGAAAAGGATGGGACACTTATCTGTCCTTAGCAGAGTTCTCGTACAACAATAGCTATCAAGCCAGCATCAGGATGTCACCTTTTGAAGCACTTTACGGCCGTAGTTGTAGGACGCCACTCAACTGGTCAGAAGCAGGTGAAAGAATTATTTTGGGACCAGATCTAGTGCAACAGGCCGAAGAGAAAGTACGAGTCATTCAAGCCAATCTGAAGGCCGCCAAGTCGAGGCAGAAAAGCTATGCAGATCGAAGGCGCAGACCATTAAGATTCGAGGTAGGACACTACGTTTACCTACGAGTCTCACCCATGAAGGGAGTTCAACGATTCGGGATCAGAGGCAAGTTAGCACCCCGGTATATAGGTCCATATCCTATCACGGCCGAATGTGGACCAGTGGCATATCAAGTGAAGCTGCCAGAAGAATTATCGGGGATACACAACGTCTTCCACGTCTCACAATTGAAGAAGTGTCTGAAGGCACCCGTAGATCAAGTGATTCCAGAAGCGCAAGAGTTGCAACCAGACTTAACTTACCCAGAGCGTCCAATTAAGATACTAGATGAAAAAGAGCGAATTACTAGAAGACGGACACTCAAGTTCTACAAGGTTCTGTGGAGCAACCACACGGAAGACGAGGCCACATGGGAGTCGGCAGAGTTTCTTCGATCCCACTACCCCGAACTACTCCCAGCCCCATAGGTACCTATGCCTACCCTAACCCTCTGCTTAAATCTCGGGACGCGATTTTTTTTAGGGGGGGAGGCTGTGACACCCCAGGTGTCACCGGGACCTAAGTCGACAACTTAAAAACCCTAATCGACCAGATTTCACACTTAAAAGAAAAATCAACAATGGAAGTAAGTGTAATGTGGTTTAAAATACCCCAAAGGAAATTCTACAAAAACTTTGATAATCCACAGAACACGTTTACCAAGTTCGGAAAAAATTTCCACCCACAGTGTCGAAAATTTTATTCTTCGGGCAGAAATCTAACCCTAATGAGTGACCTATCAAATTTCCCACAACACCCTAGCTATATTTTTGCATAACAATTAAGTTCACTTCAAAATAGAATTTTAGAAATTTATCCAAGATTTTTAGATAAGGTTCAAACCCTTTTAAAATTCACACAAACTAAAGTGGACCCATAAATTCAAGAAATTTTGGGAGCTGATTCAGAACTCGAACCCCAAATAAAAAGTGTTCCAATAAATCCCTGAGGATACACAAAACTTTTCAAATTTTTATCAGCTTGGGAGGTAGGGTTTTCAATCGAGTGTAGCAGGGACTTGTATTCTGTTGAAATTTCGAAAATAGCCTGACGAGCTACAGTGCTGCCGCCCGACGCAGCCAATCCGCCGAGCGGCAGCGCCCCGCTCCCGCCGGCCGGGGTCACATCCCGGCGTCCCGCATTCAAGCCCCGACAGGATCTTGCAATTCGATCTCCTCCTCCCTCCTTTCCCTCTCTCTCTCGCTCTCTCGTGGCTCCTCCCCGCGCGGCAGAGCGCCTGCGGCACGCCACCGCCCCGATGGCCCAATCCCGCCGCCCTCTCTGCTTCCCTCTCCGTCTCTCTCCCCGACGCCTTAAAGGGATACTCCGAGCCTCCATACTTCCTTCCCCACACCCAATTTCACTGCCTCGACACGAAATCGCCGTTTCACTTGCTCGGCCACCGCCGCCCGCCATTGCCGACGGGGGTCACTCGGTGAGTCCACCCTACCGGCTATCCTCCACCGTTATCACTAGACCTAACCTCTCCCTCTTGTCCTAACACAGCTCCTGTTACATCGAGCGACATTCCAAGCCACCCATTCGTCGGGAACGTTCACCGCCGCCGCCGCCATTGCCGAGCGGAGCAGGCTCACGGTGAGCCCCCTGCTCCGGTCTTTTTCAGTGTTCCTTCCCTTGCCCAAATCATCTGTCAAGCCCTTGTGCAGCTCACGGCGCTCTCCTCTCACCGGAATTCAGCTCATCTCGTCGGGAACTCCTCCTCGCCGCAGCCGCCGCCGACTCCCACGGTGAGCACCCCTTCCCGGTGATGGAACCTTGTCGTTGTCGTGTTGCCGGGCTTCATCATAGCTCGTAGATGGTGTAGGGCAAAGAATCGAGCGCAGCCGATCACCCATTTTGACTGAATCGGCCGCCGGAGCTCATCGGAGCTCAGCTCCCCTGTTCTGCCCTAAGCACTGTTTCAATTCTATTTTCCTCCAATATTATCCTGTCTTGGAAAATGCCAAACCAATCACAGAAACCTCCAAAAATTCCAAACTAAAATTTTTTAGAATCCTCATGAGATGCACTAATTTTCTGTTAAAACACTTTTTCATAAATGACCTGGTATTTTTAGGGATAATTAAAACAATCTTTTCTGTTTATGAATTTTAATTCAAATTGTAGAGCAATGCTAGGGCTCAAATTTGATCTACAAGTGCGGCATGACAGAAGACATCCTCTGGAATTTTACCAGGATTTTAGGACCACAGAATTACATGTAGCCTATTTAAGATACTCCATTCTGCCTAACTAATTTACATTTTTCTAAAATACATTATAGAAGTACTCCAAAATGTTGAACCCAAAAACAGAACTTTAGTTTTGATGCTCATGGGTGGTTACATAAAATTTCATAATTTTATTCCAAGGTTTAATAATTATTTCTGATTTTACCATTTTAAATAACAGAAAATTTATGGAATTTTGATAAAATCCAGAAAATTAATCTAAGCCTCAACCAAATTTCAAAATTCATAATTCAGAGAGCACTATCCAGTAAAAATAAAATTTTAGTGCAACTAAAATTTTCATTTTCAACCCTAAGATTAATAACCGTAGTTTAATTAAATAATTGTTCTCCGGAGAAAGAGCGGATAACCCTCAACCTAAAGTTGAATTTAGCCTAAATCAGAGAATCTGACCCATTTCACATCACATCGTGAGAAGTTTAATAAATAACTTGGAACCCCATTCCTTAAGTAAATTATTTATAAACCAGTGGCGTCAAGGAATTAGGGTTAACCCTAATTCTAAAACGTCGCAGATTGAAACCCTAAAATACTCCTTAGCCAAAGCATTATATTATCATTCCTTTGAACGTCACACAATCATAATGCATCATGTAGATTCCGAAGCACGCGAGGTGACCGCAGAGCCCGACTCCTCCACTCCAGCAGAAGAGACCAACCAAGAAGCTGAAGAACCAGGCAAGCCCCGGTGCACCAACTCTGATTAAATTTTTCTTTTTACAACTCAGTGAGTCATGTCTTGTTTGTGCATTAAGTTGTTAGGATTTGATTGCAACCTTAGATGCATTTGTTCCCATAGGAAACCCTACCGGTAGTGGTATAGATGACCAAATAGTTGCTATGCTTAGCAAGTTATTACCGGTAGAAGTCGAGCAGAGTGGACGCTGCTCGCGAAAGGTAGGATCTTGGATGAAACTACCATTGATACATTATGACACCTGATGATGAGAAAATTAAAGAAGGATAAAAGTTTGAGGGTCAGACAGGATACCACTTAGGTCGGCGACTGGACTGGGTCCAGGGTGACCGTAGACCTGTCTGATCCGTGTGGTCCGAGTCTGATCGAGTGTTGAACGTACTGATCGTATGCTGGGTGTAATGGGCCCCAGTAAACCTACGTAGCCTAGTAATTGCAACGTCGAACCTGCCCTACGGTGTCTGACTAGGAGGAGATCTGGGATGGGCAGCGTGGGAACTCCACAGAAACCGTCTGGGACGTGTTGTCTGGTGGGATGCGGCGCTGCTAAGGCAGACGTAGGAGGCAATTGACGTTGCAGGAGCTGGTGTGAACGGTTGCCACGTGCGAGTCTGGGACAAGCACGTGTCGTACGATTAGGTTTTCCCCTGCAGGGTATAAAAATCGTTTCGAACCGCTGTCGCTCCCAGTTGGTGAGCATGCTCGTGAAACGCACCACATTTCTGTAATAAGATGAGATGCAATGAGATTGACTTTATGATGATTACTATTTACTTGTCTCTTTTATTATGTTTGATTAGACTAGTGCTAATTAAAGTTATATCCTAACTACTTAACCTGGTGCTAAAATTGACCAAGAGTAGTACAGGTTGCGGGTTCAGTTGGCAGATAAAACCCACCCCCACCAGCCTTCATGTCTAGAAGTCGGCTGTAGTCAGCCTTTTGACGGGTCAGTCTTGTTGAGCTTCTTAGAAGCTCACGCGTTAGCGATATGTGGATTTCAGGAACCGACGCGCAGAACCAGGGCGATAGCTTCCATTGGGAGGAGCCTCACTCCGAGGTAGGGAACCTCCAGTGGGAACTGTGCGAGTCGCCGCAGTAACCTTGAAGTGGCCAGCAGCATGACGCCCGCGGGCAGGGTGCATGCTTTTGCTTAGCTTTTGAGTGTCGGATTCTGTATTAATCGAGTCTTCCGCTGCTACGATTTTAAAAACTTATTTGTGCGTTCCGAACTCTTATAAGATTTAAGCTACAATCCAGGAAGTAATGTTGTATTAACTTCTTCCTCCTTAAATTATTGCTGTTTATCCTGCCTGTGTTGTATCGTGTGTACGCTCGCTTCGCCGAGCGTTGCCCAACAGGATCCTGGCTTAACAACAGACCGGATTCGTCCTGAGACGTGGTTTTCTGGGCGGGTCCGCGTCATGAAGTATAAAGAAAATACGCTTAGGCGGTGGCAGAATCGCACTCAAGTTAGCCGTTACTACACGTTTCTTATGATATCGTGGTTAGCGTACCTGCAGAAAATGGCATCACAGACAGTTCAATATAAATATATATCAAAAGTAAAAACAACAACTCATATCATTGCCATATGGGTCGCCCCGAGTAGGTCACGTACGGGGATCACGTGTCCGACCTTTCCTGCGTGGCGACAGACTGCACTCTACCTCAGGCAGCGGAGGTATGAGAGTGTTCCGCAAAACCGAAGTCGTGAGGAACAAACTCATCTCTTGTGTGCCAAAGACACAAGACTCCACTGTTGTGAAGGTCTGCATTCACAACAGGTTCGTAACCCACACCTCGTACGGTAGAGGTCCGCTTCTCTCCCTAAACGGCAAGGGGGCGTACTATGTTACAGCGAACATAATACCTCCTTCCATACCATCATGGTATAGAACGCTACTGTTGCGGATGTAACAGGGATTTCTCGACCTTTCACCGCAGTCGAGCGGCGTACCTTACCTTGCTTACCTGAGCGTAGGTGTGTCGTTACAGAAAAGTAAATCTAAACTGGGTTTAGTTAGCTCCTGCACTAGGTTAGCTTGCCACCTGATAACATATTAACTAATAGGGCGCGTACCTCACTCGCACGTAATTTTCGAAAATATGCCTTAAACGTTGTACCGTCTCCCAACACGGCTCTGATACCAAAGCTGACACGACCCCGCCCAGAGAACCCTGTCGCGGGACGGACACGGTAAGTCGTTGAGCCAGGATCCTGTTAGGCAACGCTCGGCGAAGCGAGCGTACACACGGTACAACACAGGCAGGAATAAACAGCAAAGATTTATAAGGAGAGAGAACTTAATACATCATTGGTTCATAAATTTGAAGTTGAATATTACAT
Source organism: Oropetium thomaeum (assembly GCA_001182835.1). Lineage (NCBI taxonomy): Eukaryota > Viridiplantae > Streptophyta > Magnoliopsida > Poales > Poaceae > Oropetium > Oropetium thomaeum. The sequence goes on from LFJQ01000084.1 coordinate 60,546, forward strand.
TGCTTCAGAGTACGCAAAAGTTTTGAAAACGATAACAGCGGAAGACTTGAACGGTTACAAACTCCGACACTCGGACTTAAGTAAAAGCACGCGCCGTGCCCAAGGGCGTCATGCTACTAGCCACTTCAACAATTCACTGCGGCGACTCGCACAACTCCCACTGGAGGTTCCCGACCTCGGTAACGCGTGAGCTTCTAAGAAGCTCAGCAAGACTTACCTGTCAACGGGCTGACTACAGCCGACTCCTAGACATGCTGGCTGACTCGGGTGGGTTTACTTGCAAAAAGGACTAGCAAGCCTATACTACTCTTGTCAAATTTTAGCACCAGGTTAAGTGATTAGAAAATAAATTTAGTTAGCACTGAGCTAAGCAAACATAACAGGAGTAACAATAGCAAAGTAATCATCATGTTCATTCTTATTGATTCTCAACCTATTTACTAAAATGTGACAGAGAGTTCAAGTAAGCTCATAGCTGAGAGCGACAGCGATTCGAACCGATTTTATACCTCTGCAGGGTTAACCTAATCGTACGACACGTGCGTGTCCCAGACTCACACGTGGCAACCGTTCACACCAGCTCTTGCAACGTCAATTCCCTCCTACGCCTGCCTTAGCAGCGCCGCGTCCCACCAGACAACACGTCCCAGACGGTTTCTGTGGAGTTCCCACGCTGCCCACCCCCGATCTCCTCCTAGTCAGACACCGTAGGGCAGGTTTGACGTTGCAATCACTAGGCTATGTAGGTTTACCGGAGCCCATAACACCCAGCATACGATTAGTACATTCAATACTTGTCCAGCTGTGCCACACGGATCAGACCAGACTACGATCACCCTGGTCCCGGACCAGTCGCCGACCTATTTGTACCCAGTCTGACCCTCAATCTTTTATCTTTCTTACTCGTTCACAGTCGTGTGGCACATCTCATGAAATAGTTTCATTCAATATCCTACTACTCGCGAGCAGCGTCCACTCTGCTCGACTTCTACCGGTAATTATCTGCTAAGCATAGCATACTACGGGTGTCTATACCAGCTACCGTTAGGGTTTCCTATGGGAAACAATGCAACTATGGTTTCAATCGACTCCTAGCACTTAATGCACAAACAAGACACACTGAGTTGTAAAAGGAAAACTTTGAACAACGGTTGTGTACCGGGGCTTGGCTGGTTCTTCGGAGTCGTTGCAGACTTCTTCTGCGGGGGTCGAGGCAGCTGGATCTGTAGCTACTTCGCGCGCTTCAAAATCTACATGATGCAGTATGATTAAGATAAGTTCAGTTGCAAAGAAACTTATTGTTTTTACCAAATGTAATATAGGGTTTCGATCGGCGACGCCTAGAATTAGGGTTAACCCTAATTACTCGACGCCGTCGATTAAATTCAAATATTAATTTGTGCATGATGTTCAAAGAAATCTATTCCACTCTCATGAGGTGACTTTTAGTTGCATATTGTCCAACAACTTCAACTTGAGTTAAGGTTAATTTGACACTTTTCATGAGTTAATAATTATTTAACAACCTCGACTATTAATCTAGGGTTAAAAATGAAACTTTTAATTTTTCCTTAAGATTATTTTTACTTCATAGCACTCCCCGAAACAAGCATTTTGAGCTTTGGGTGGGGCTTAGATGAATTTTGTAGATTTTATAAAAATTCATCAAATTTCCTGTTTTTAGATCTTATAAAATCAGAAAGGACTAGTAAACCTTAGAATAAAATCATGAAATTTTATGTGGGCATTGATGAGAACCCAAGATACAACTTTTATTTTGGGTCTAATCCTTTTAAATGACTTTTACAATACATTTTAGAAAATAGTATTTTAACTAGGAAGATTGAAGTTTTTTAAAAGGGTTAGATGCCATTTCTTGGTCCTAAAATCTTCATAAAATTCCAGGGAATGTGTGTGGCCATGGTGGATGTGTGAATCAAAGATCAGCCCTAGCATTGCTCTAGAATGCAAATTAAAATTCAAAAACAGAATATAGTGTTCTAATTAATTCTGTAAATTTTTGTTCAATTTCTAAAAACTGCTTTAACGGAAAATTAGTCCTTTTCACGAGGGTTCTAAAAAATTTTGGTTTTCTATTTTTGCAGTTTTCTATGAATTTCTATGGATTTTAAAAATAGAGCAATAATCTGGAAAATAAAAAGAAAAAGAAAAATAGGGGAGGTTTTCTCCGACGAGTTCTGGCGGCCGTTTCCCGGTGATTGGGCGGTCGCCGGCCGTTGAACCTTGGCTTTCTATGATCTACTAGACACGACGAAGCTCGGCAACATGATATTTATCGAGCTTGGGCACGGTAGAGGGGGTCTCACCATGGAGGGCGAATTCGGCGGTCGATGGCGTGGAATTTCCGGTAACCGAGGCTCAAATTCGGAGAAGTGGATGTGCTGAGAGCTTCATGGGGAAGAGAGGAAGGAGTAATGCTTGGTGATTAGGGTGGAGGAGAGCCGGGGGGTGGTTTTCACCGTGGAGGCGGCGGGCTCGGCTATGGCGGGCGGCGGCCGGGGCAGAGGAAAGGGAGCTTGCGCGGGGGGGGAAGAAGAAATGGAGAGGGAGGGGGGAGCTGGGGAGGAGGCGCACCGATTTAAAGGAAAACTGGGGGTAGGGGAGTACGGGAGGCAGCAGGGGCATGGCGGCAAGGCGGGGTGGCGCGTCGGGGCGGCTCGGGCGGCGCACGGCACAGGAAGAGAGAGAGAGAGAGAGAGAGAGAGAGAGAGAGAGAGGGGGGTAATGAAGAGGGCGACGTGCGGCGCCATGGTTATGTCGGCCGTGTCGGGCGGGGGCAGCGGGGCAGACGGCGAGCGGCGGGGCACTGTAGCCCGCCCAGCAAAACAATTTTTTTTTTCAATTAATCAAGCTGGAATGCAATTTGATTAAAAGGCACCCTTTCTGAGCTCAAAAAGTTTTGGACATTTTTGTGCAAGCTCAGGAATTTATTTGGGGCACTTTTCATTTAAGGTTTAAGTTATGATTTGGTCTCTAAAAATTCTTGAATTTCCAAGATGATTTTTCTTGGGTGAATAAGAGGTCTAAATCCTTTCCAAAAATCTTGAGTAATTTCCCAAAATTCTATTTTGAAGTGTAATTAATTGTTATGTAAAAATATGGCTAGGGTTCTGTGGAAATTTTGGTAGCCAAGAGTTAGGGTTTGGATTTCTTCCTATTAATGAGATCTCGACACTATTAGTTGAGATTTTCCCGGGCTTTGCTATAGTGTTCTGTTGTTTGTCAAACTTTTCATAGTGTTCCTTTAAAGCATTTTAAATAATATTTCTTTTTATTTTTAAGATTGAATCTGCTTTTAGGCGAGTGAAATTATGGATTAGGGTTTACAGTTTGTCGATTTTGTCCTGGGGACACCTGGGGTGTCACATTTAATTAGCACTAGACTAATCAAGCATAATGGAAGCAACAATAACAATACTAGTCATTATAATTCATTCTCATTGTGTCTCAACCTATTTACTAGAATGTGACAGAGAGTTCAAGTAAGCTCATAGCTGAGAGCGACAGTGGTTCGAACCGGTTTTTATACCTCTGTAGGGTTAACCTGAGCGTACGACACGTGCGTGTCCCAGACTCGCACGTGGCAACCATTCACACCAGCTCCTGCAACGTCAAATTCCAGCCTACGCATGCCTTAGCAGCGCCGCATCTTACCAGACAACACGTCCCAGACGGTTTCTATGGAGTTCCCACGCTGCCCGCCCCAGATCTCCTCCTAATCAGACACCGTAGGGCAGGTTCGACGTTGTAATCACTAGGCTATGTAGGTTTACTGGGGCCTATATCACCCAGCATACGATCAGTACATTCAATACTTGCCCAGCTGTGCCACACGAATCAGACCAGACTACGGTCACCTTGGTCCCGGACCAGTCGCCGACCTACTTGTACCCGGTCTGACCCTCAGTCTTTTATCTTTCTTACTTATTCACAATCATGTGGCACATCTCATGTAATGGTTTCATTCAATACCTCCTACCACTCGCGAGCAGCGTCCACTCTGCTCGACTTCTACCGGTAATTATCTGCTAAGCATAGCATACTAAGGGTATCTATACCAGCTATCGTCAGGGTTTCCTATGGGAAATAATGCAACTATGGTTTCAATCGACTCCTAGCACTTAATGCACAAACAAGACACAATGAGTTATAAAAGAAATATTTTAAACAACAGTTGTGCACCGGGGCTTGTCTGGTTCTTTTGTGGAAATCGACGAACCCGGATCTGCAGCTACCTCGTGCGCTTCAGAATCTACATGATGGCAGTATGATTAAGATAAGTTTAATTGAAAAGAGTCATTGCTTTTATCATTAGCGATTTAGGGTTTTGATCGGCGACGCCTAGAATTAGGGTCAACCCTAATTACTCGACGCTGTCGATTTAATCCAATTCTTAATCTGTGAATGATGTTCAAAGAAATCTATTCAAATTTCCAATGAGGAGACTTTTAGTTGGCATGTTCAACAACTTCAACTTTAGTTAAGGTTAATTCGACATTTTTCATCGGTTAAACATTTAATTTCTTCGACTATTAAACTAGGGTTAAAATGAAAATTTTAATTCTACCTCAAGATTATTTTTACTTGATAGAAATTTCTGAAATAAGCATTTTGAGCTTTGGGGAGGGGGGAGGGCCTAGATGAATTTTCTAGATTTTATAAAAATTCATCAAAGTTCCTGTTTTTAAATCTTATAAAATTATAAAGAAATAATAAGCCTTAGAATAAAATTATGAAATTTTATGTGGGCATTCATGAGCACCAAAGCTAAAACTTTGCTTTTGGGTCTAACCTTATAAATGACGTTTACAATGTACTTTAGAAAATAGTGTTTTAACTAGACAGATTGACGTAATTTAAAAGGGTTACATGTAACTTCATGGTCATAAAATCTTTATAAAATTCCAGAGGCTGTGTAATACCATTGTGTATTTGTAGGTCAAAGCTTAGCCCTATCATTGCTCTAGAATTCAAATAAAAATTCAAGAACAGAATAGAGTGCTCTAATTAATTCTGCAAATTTTTGATCATTTTCTAAAAGGTGCTTTAACAGAAAATTAGTAATTCTCATGAGGTTTCTAAAAAATTTAGGTTTGCCAATTTTGGATTTTTTTATGAATTTCTATGGATTTTACAAAACAGAGCAATAATCTGGAAAATTAAAAGGGAAAAAGAAAAACAGGGGATTGCGCCAGCGAGCTCCGGCGAGCCATTGCCGGCGACCACCCCATCGCCGGCAGTAAGACCTTGACTTTTCACGGTCCACTCGACACGGCGAAGCCCGGCAACATGACGTTCATCGAGGTTTTGTCCGGGAAAGTGGTGGTCACCGTGGAGGGTCTCGGTGGCGGCGGCGAGGTCAAAATTCCGGTGAATGGGGCTTGATTCCGGAGAATGGAGAGTGCTCTGAGCTACACGGGAGGGAGAGAAAGAGGTTAGGCGAGGGAATTGGGGTAGGGAAAAGTAGGAGCATGAAGCTCACCGAGGGCGGCTTGGCTATGGCGGCGGTGGCCGTAGGGCAGGAGGAGGAGAGGAGCTCGGCGCGCGCGGGAGATGGAAAAGGGAGAAAGGGAGGTGGAGGAGGATTGTGTGCCATTTATAGGAGCTCTGGAGCGGGAGGAGGACAGTGGGAGCAGCGCGGCGTGGCCGGCATGGCCGCCATGGCCACTCGGGCGGCGCTGTGCCCGGGCGGCGCGCGTGTCGTGCGGGGAGGAGAAAATGAAGAGAGAGGAGGAGGGAGATAGGAGGGAGAAGGAGAGGGAGGGAAAGCCAGAGGAAGATTTGAGACGTGCGCCGGGCTCGCCTATGTCGGCCGGGACAGCAGGGCGGCATGGGCGCCGCCTGTGGCGGGCGGCGGCGCTGTGCCGCCCCTGCCGGTTCAAATTTTTTTTTCATTAAAGCTGGAAGGCAATTCAATAAAATGGTACACTTCCCAAGCTCAAAAATTTTTGAAAAGTTTTGTACAAGCTCAGAAATTTAATTGGAGCACTTTTCATTTAGGGTTCAAGGCATGATTTGGCCACTAAAAATTCTTGAATTTCCAAGATTATTATAGCTTGTGTGAATTTTTAAGAGCTCTAAATCTTATCCAAAAATCTTGAATAATTTCCCAAAATTCTATTTTGAAGTGTACTTAATTGTTATGCAAAAATATGGCTATAGTTCTGTGGAAATTGGGATATCCATGAGTTAGGGTTTGGATTTCTTCCTGTTAATGAGATTTCGACACTGTTAGTTGAGATTTTTCCGGACTTTGCTATAGTGAATATTTGTCAAAAACAATATTTCTTTTTATTTTCAAGGTTGAATCTGCTTTTAAGTGAGTGAAATTATCGATTAGGGTTTACAGTTGTCGATTTTTGCCTTAGTGACACCTGGGGTGTCACAAGTAAGAAGATGTACCAGGATTTGCGGAAGAAGGTTTGGTGGACAAGGATGAAAGAGAAATCGTTTGGTACATAGCAGAGTGTGATACCTGCCGGAGAGTGAAGACAGATCATTTGAAAGGTGCAGGATTGTTGCAGCCTTTACGTGTTCCGTGCTGGAAATGGGAAGATATCAGCATGGACTTCATTATTGGGTTACCCCTGACGGCTCAGAAATTGGACTCCATTTGGGTCATCGTGGACCGTTTGACCAAGACTGCCCATTTCATTCCTGTGTCTACCAGATACACTATGAAGAAATATGCCCAGCTCTACATTGACCGAATAGTTTGTCTGCATGGAGTGCCTAAGACCATAATCTTCGACCGAGGTACCTAGTTCATTAGTCGATTTTGGAAGCAACTCCACGAATCGCTAGGGACTAGATTAATCCATAGCTCTGCCTACCACCCACAGATAGATGGCCAAACTGAAAGAGTAAACCAAATACTTGAAGACATGCTCCGAGCTTGCATCCTGGAGCACGGAAAAAGCTAGGACACCTATCTGTCATTGGTGGAATTCTCGTACAATAACAGCTACAAGCAAGTATCAAGATGTCGCCTTTTGAGGCACTCTATGGCCGTAGTTACAGAACGCCGCTCAACTGGTCGAAAGCAGGCAAAAGAGTCATACTTGGACCTGATCTAGTGCAGCAGGCCGAAGAAAAAGTATGGGGCATTCAAGCTAATCTGAAGACCGCCAAGTCCAAATAGAAGAGTTATGCAGATAGAAGGCATAAACCATTACGTTTCGAGATAGGAGACTACGTCTACCTACGAGTCTCGCCAACAAAGGGAGTTCAACAATTCGGGGTCAGAGGCAAGTTAGCACCCCGATACATCGGTTCGTATCCTATCACAGCTAAGTGCGGACCAGTGGCCTACCGGGTGAAACAATCCGAAGGGTTATCGGGGGTGCACAATGATTTTCATGTCTCCCAACTAAAGAAGTGTTTAAAGGCACCCGTAGATCAAGTGATTCCAGAGGTGGAAGAATTGCAACCAGACCTAACATACCCAGAATGTCCAATTCAGATACTAGATGAGAAGGAACGGGTTACCACAAAGCGAACACTCAAGTTCTACAAACTCCTGTGGAGCATTCACACGGAAGATGAAGCCACGTGGGAGTCCGCAGAGTTCCTTCGATCACACTACCCCGAGCTACTCCCAGCCCCCTAGGTACCCATGCTTACCCTAACCCTCTCCCTAAATCTCGGGACGCGATTTCTTTTAGGGGGAGGACTGTGACACCCAGGTATCACCGTAGAACCCGCCGACAAAATCGTAAACCCTAATAGTCAAATCGTGCACTTTGAAGAAAAATCGACACTGGAAGTAATAAAAAATGTTGTTTGAAACACTCCAAAGAACCACTACGGAAGTTTTGGTGAATGGCAGAACACTTTTAGTGAAATCGGGAGATTTTAACTAGCAGTATCAAAATCCTTCTTTAATAGGGAGGAATTCAAACTCCAACTCGAAATCCAACTAAAATCCTATGTAACCCTAGCAATATTTTTACATGGCAATTAAGTTCACTTCAAAAGGGAATTTTGCAGATTTAATCAAAATTTTTGGAAAAAATTTAAACCCCTTTAAAATTCACACAAACTTGTTTCTAGTTGCAAATTCAAGAATTTTTAGAAACCAAATCAGGACTTGACCCTTAAATGAAAGTTGTTCCAAATTAATCGCTGAACACAAAAAACAAATTTCAAAATTTTTAAGCTCAGGAAGTATGAATTTCAATCAAATTCTGAACTTGGATTTGAATTTAATTCCAAAAATAAGGGAAAGCAGGGCCGGGCCCCCACCCCGAAGGCCAACCGCCGCAACGGCTGGCAGCGTGGCAGGCGCCGGCCGGCGCGGCTTTCCCGCCGTGCTATCAATTCGGAGGATCGGCGCCAGATCCTCCCCTCTGCTCTCTCCCTCTCCCCCTTCCTCTCTCGTCCTTCCTTCCTCTTTCCCCGCGCCACTGCCACCACAGCACGACACACCGCCCGCCGCCCCCAATCCACGTTCGCCGCTAGCCTCGCCCTCTCTGTTTTCTCCTCGACGCTGCACTAGCGTCAACAGCACGCGCCAAACTTCCCTCTCCCTCTCTCTCTCTCTCTCTCTTCCTTCCTCCCCCCTCCCTCACTAGTGCGCGCCCTGCCTCACACCCCCGCGGGCACGCCACCACCGCCATTAAAGCCACCCCCCACACCCCCACGGGCAGGCCACCACCACCATTAAAGCCGCCCCCCACACCCTTCCGTGGACAGCACGATACAAAGCGAACCAAGACACAGCACCTTGCCCTTCGCACTCCCCCGAGCTCCTCCACACTCACTGCGAAAGGAATTTTCGTGTATCGCCGCCAAGACCACTCCGACCGGGAGCGCCGCCGCCGGCAATAGAGCTTCAGTTTCATCGCCACGGTACCACCATTTCTCGATTCTTTTCTCCGGCTACTCCCTCTAGTCCGTGTGCATTCCTTTGACTTGCCCTCGTTCGAAGAGTGTCGCCGGAGAGGAAGCCCGCCGCGCGCCACCGTCGGATTCCCGGACCCCCCGCCGTGACCTCACCGCCGCGCCCCAACTCTGGTCGTCCTCGAAGACCTTAGCCCCCTCCGCTAGGTTGGTGACGGGTTGGTGAAGCTCTCTTCGTTTCCTTCTACGCCGTGAACCCCTTCCTCCTCCCGCTGCGCCGTTCGTCGGAGTTCAGCCCTGCCGCCGGGCTCAAGCCCCTGTTCTTCCCCCTGCTCCTCCAATTTTTGAATTTAAATTCCATTCTCTATTAATTGGCCTGTACCGTAAAGTGTCTAATAAATCAAGTAAAAATCCAAAAATGCCATACCAAAATTTGTTAGAATCCTTGTAAGAAGATCTAATTTTCTACTGAAACACTTTTTCAAAAACGTTCATGAAATTTCTTCAATAATTAGATGAACCTTTTATGTTTTTGAATTTTATTTGAAGTTCCAGAGAAGTGCTAGGGCTAAACCTTGAATCATGAGTGCCACATGATAGTATGCATCTCCTGAAATTTTCTTGAGATTTTACAACCACAAAGTTATCTACATCTCATTAAAGATACTCTAAACTACCAATTTAATTTGTCATTTTCTAAAATACATTATGAAAGTCATCAAAAACCAAAACCTTAAACCAGAAACGTAGGTTTGGTGCTCATAGGTGTCTACATCAAATTTCATAATTTTACTCTAGGGTTTAGTATTTATTTCTGATTTTATAATTTTAAATAATAGAAACTTTGCTGAATTTGTATAAAATCTAGAAAAGTCAACTTGACCTCAACCAAACTCCAAAATTCATATTCCAAAGAGCACTATCAACTAAAAATAAACTCATGATATAATTTAAAGTTTCATTTTAGCCCCAAGTTTCAATAACAGCAGCTTTTACTAAATATTTCTAAAATATAGGAAACTTAGTTTTGTGACACCCCGATCCAGGGCTTAATGGGATTAATAGGATACTCATATCAACAAGTTGCAACTTCTTTTCCGGTAGCCTAGCTTCGAAAATCTCTGAGGTTAAGCGTGCTTGGCCTGCAACAATATCAGGATGGGTGACCGACCGGGAAGTTATTCCGGGTGCGCACGAGTGAGGACAAATGTGCGTAAAAAAGACTTATATTGGTCTGTGAGGCCAGCCTATGTCCTATAAAAAGCTATCTGATGTAAGCGGGTCCGGCCTTGAGGAGGCGGGACGTTACAAGTTTGACCTCAACCAAATTTTAAAATTCCTATTTCAGAGAACATCGCCAATTAAAAATCATCCCTGAAAAAGTAAGAAGTTTCACCTTGGTCCACACTCCATAAGAATAAATAATATCAATAAAAATGCCGAAGTCAAAATGTTAGGGTTAACCCTAAAACCTCGAAGTTGTAATCTACGATGGAAACATCATATTACACTATTCAATCATCACTCATACTACCCATGTTGCATCATGTAGACATTGAAGCGAACGAAGTAACTGTCGACCCAGAGTCGTCCAACCTCGAAGAAGCAGTTAACGCCAACCCCGGCGAACCAGGCAAGCCTCGGTGCACAACCAAGTTTTAACATCTTTCTTTTATAACTATGTGTCGTGATTGTGCATTAGGTTTCTAGGAGTTGATTGACACCCTAGTTGCATTTGTTTCCACAGGAAACCCTATCAGTAATTGGTATAGGTGACCCTTATTATATGCTATGCTTAGCAATCTTTGCCGGTAGAAGTCGAGCAGAGGGGACGCTGCTCGCGATTGGTAGGGTTGATTGAAACTCTCACATGAAATACTTGACACCTGGTTATGGATGGTTAAGGAAAAGATAAAACAGGAGGGTCAGACGGGGTACAAAGTAGGTCGGCAACTGGACTGGGTCCAGGGTGACCGTAGTCTTGTCTGATCCGTGTGGTCCGAGTTTGATCGAGCTTTGAATGTACTAATCGTATGCTGGGTATAATGGGGCCAGTAAACCTACGTAGCCTAGTGATTGCAAAGTTGAACCTGCCCTACGGTGTCTGATTTGGAGGCAATCTGGGGTGGGCTGTGCGGGAACTCCATAGAGACCGTCCGGGACGTATGTTCTGGTGGGATGCGGCGCTGCTAAGGCAGCCATAGGAGGGAATTGACTTTGCAGGATCTGGTGTGAACGGTTGCCACGTGCGGTCTGGGACGCGCATGTGTCGTATGATTAGGTTCCCCCCTGTAGGGTATAAAAATCATTTCGAACCGCTGTCGCTCCCAGTTTGTGGGATTGCTCGTGAAACGCACCACATTACAATCAACATAGTTGAGATACAATGATGAAGTTATGATGATTATGATTGTATACTACTTCTGTTATGATTGCTTAGATCAGTGTCAACTAAAGTTACCATCCTAATCACTTAACCTGAGCTAAAACTTGACAAAGAATAGTTCAGATAATGCGAGTCCTTTTTGTAAGATAAAACCACCCTGAGTCAGCCAGCATGTCTAGGTGTCGGCTGTAGCCAACTAATTTGACGGGTCAGTCTTGTTGAGCTTCTTAGAAGCTCACGCCTTGCGAATACGTAGTTTTCAGGCGCGGACTTGCATACCCAGGATGAGAGCATCCAGTGGGAAGAATCTCGTCCAAAGATCGGGAACCTCTAGTGGGAGCTTTGGAAATCGCCGCAGTGAATCTTGAAGTGGCTAGTAGCATGATGCCACTGGACACGGTTCATGCTTTTGCGTAGTTTGAGAGTCGGAGTCTGTACCTCGTCAAGTCTTCCACTGTAATCATGTTTTCAAAACCCTATTTCGTACTCTGACATTGTTGTAAGACTTAAATTTTCAATTTTTAAAACAATGATGTATTAAATTCTCTTATCTTGTAAAAGATTGCTTTATCCTGCCTGTATTGTACCATGTGTATGCTCGCTTCACAGAGTATTGCCCAACAGCATCCTGGCGAGATGCGGGATCCGTCCCGGACTGAGTTTTCTGGGGCAGGTCCACGTCAAATTGTCACTAGATAAAGCATCATTGCACACTAAAACATAGCATACAACAATACCATCATAAATTTCAGTAAGGTCAGATTTGTAGCAAGCATGACAGGAGCCTTCAAAGTTATATCTTGCTGGAATTTCAGGTTTAACATGAGATTGTTGTTTAGCATTAGCAGCCCTCTCCCTATCAGATTCAATGATTGCAGCAGGTGTCATAGGTAACAAAGTAATTTTCTTCCCGTTGTGCATAAAAGTGTATTTGTTACTACGACCATGGTGCAAAGCAACATTATCATGTTCCCAAGGAGGACCCAATGAAAAAGAGCATGCTTGCATAGGAACGACATCACAATCTATAGAATCAACATAAGCTCCAAGAGAAAATGAAACTCTGCAAGTCTGTGTTACCTTTGCTTTACCCGAGACGTTCAACCACTGAAGGTGGTAAGGGTGTGGATATTATCGTGTGGTCAAGCTAAGCTTCTTAACCAAATCATAACTCACCAAGTTATTGCAGCTTTCCCCATCAATGATTACACATGCGTGTCAGTTCTTGATCACAAACACAGTCTAGAACAAGTTATGGTGGTGAAGATGATCAGGCTGGCTTACCTGGGTGTTGAGGACCTGCTTCACAATGATAGTGTGATAAACGGAGGCGTCGTGGCTACCAACGACAATGCTGTTTGGAGAGTGTGCAGCAGCATCATCCTAATCGTCTTCAATGTCGGAGGTGCTGAGGTAACCTTCATCATCAGTTGTGACACCCCAGGTGTCACTTAAAAAGTCAACGACAAAACGAAAACCCTAAAAAGGACTTTTTACGCTTTTGAGTGAAACTAGCACTTGAGATAATGATCAATGTTGCCTAAAACACTTCCATTAACCGATACAAAAGTTTTGGTAAATTGATTTTTGAACACTTTCACCAAACAGGGGCCCTCAGTCCACGGTACATGGTCATTTCCTATTCACACTCCAATTCGAAACCTTAATCGGTAATTCACTCGCTTAAAAGCAAAATCAACCTTGGAAATTAAAAGAAATAATGGTTAAAATACTCCAAAGGAACACTACGCAAACTTGGACACACAACAGAACACTACAGCAAAGTTCGAAAAGAATTCCAACTAGCAGTGTCGAAATCTCACGGACAGGAAGAAAATCCAAACCCTAACTCATGGCTATCCAAATTTCCACAAAACCCTGGCCATATTTTTGCATAAAAATTAAGTACACTTCAAAATAGAATTTTGGAAATTTATTCAGAAGCTTTGGACAAGATTTAGACCTCTTAAAAATTCACACAAGCTATAATCATCTCAGAAATTCAAGAATTTTTAGAGACCAAATCATGACTTGAATCCTAAATGAAAAGTGCTCCAAAAAAATTCCTGAGCTTGCACAAAAATTTTCAAAAATTATTGAGCATGGGAAGTGTGCCATTTAATTGAATTGCATTCGGGATTTGATTAAAAAAACAAAGAAAAAGGACCGACAACAGCCGGACGGGCCACAGTACCCCGCCGCCCGCCCGACCGAGCGGCGAGCGGCAGGGTGACTGTGCCCGGCCGACACAACCTTAACGAGTGCCGCCCTCATTTCCGCGCCTCTCTCTCGCTCTCTCCCTCTCTCTCTACTCCTCCCCTCCCTCCCTCTCTCTCTCCCGCCCGACTTTTTCCTCTTCCAAGCTGCCCGAGCGCCGCCCTCCCCCCTTGCTCCCCTACTTTTCCGACCCCAAGACTCCTTTAAATGGCGCGCTCCTCCTCCAATTTTCCCCTTCCTCCCTCCTCCGCGACACAGCGCCAAGCCCTTTCCTCTCCCTAGTCCGGTCGCCGCCCGCCATAGCCGAAGGTGCCTCCTCGGTGAACACCACCTCCCGGCCATCCTCCATTCCCTTTTCCTCGACAAATCACACTCTCTCCCTCCCGTGAAGCTCACCGCACTCTCCAACTTTTGAATTTGAGCCTCGGTTGCCGGAATTTTGCTCGGTCCGGCCGCCCCGCCATCACCGCGACCCGAGCTCACGTCGACTGTTTGGGTGAGTAATCACCGTCTTCATCCTCTTGCCGCTCTTCTCCATCCCGCCTAGTTGCTATAGGAGCAAACCCTAGCCTCTCCCGTGCAACGACGCGCCGCCGCGAGGTCGCCGGAGCACGCTCCCGAGGGCGTCGCCGCCGCGCCCTAGGTTGCACCGCACCCCGCCGGCCGTTGTGCTGCCTCCGGGACTCCCCACGCCGTGTAAAGCAATCCCCCTCTCTTCCTCCTCGCCGGCGAGGCCCCGGCCGGCCGGAATTGCTCGCCGGAGAACCGCCGGACTCACCGGAGGCAACTCCCCTGTTCTGCCCCTTTTCTTTTATTTCTCCTAATATTGCTCTGTTTTGTCAAAACTGTAGAAATTCATAGCAAAATCCAAAAATGGAAAAGCTAAATTTGTTAGAAACCGCGTGAAACGGACTAATTTCTGTTAAAGCACTTTTTAACAAATGACTAAACATTTGCAGAATTAATTAGAAATATTCCTTTCGGTTTTTGAATTTTAATTTGAATTCTAGAACAAAGCTAGGGCTAATCTTTTATCCACAAATACACCATGTCCAAACATACCTTCTGGAATTTTATAAGGATTTTAGGACCACGAAGTTGCATGTAACCCTTTTAAATTACTTCAATCTGTCTAATTAAAGGACTACTCTCTAAAATGCATTGTAAAAATCATTTAAAAGGGTTAGACCCAAAAGCAAAGTTGTAGCCTTGGTGCTCATGAATGCCCACATAAAATTTCATAATTTTATTCTAATATTTACTATGGCTTTCTCATTTTATAAGATTTAAAAACAGGAATTTTGATAAATTTTTATAAAATCTAGAAAATTCATCTAGGCCCCACCCAAAGCTCAAAATTCTTACTTCAGAAAGTTCTATCAACTAAAAATAATGTTGAGGTGGAATTAAAATTTTCATTTTTAACCCTAGTTTAATAGTCGAAGAAATTAAATAATGTTTAACCGACGAAAAATGTCAAATTAACCTTAACTAAAGTTGAAGTTGCTGAATAGGCCAACTAAAAGTCTCCTCATAGGAAATTTGAATAAATTTCTTTGAACACCATTCACAGGTTAAAAATTGAAACAAATCGACGGTGTCGAGTAATTAGGGTTAAACCTAATTCTAGGCAACGTCGATTAAAACCCAATATCGCTAATGATGAAAGCAACGACTCTTTGCATTGAACTTATCTTAATCATACTGCATCATGTAGATTCTGAAGCGCACGAAGTAGCTGCGGATCGAGCTGCCTCGACCTCCGCTGAAGAAGTCTTCAACGTCGAAGAACCAGGCAAGCCCCGATGCACAACCGTTGTTTAAAGTTTTACTTTTACAACTCAGTGTGTCTTGTTTGTGCATTAAGTGCTAGGAGTTGATTGAAACCATAGTTGCATTTGTTTCCCATAGGAAACCCTATCGGTAGCTGGTATAGATACCCCTTAGTATGCTATGCTTAGTAGGTATTGCCGGTAGAAGTCGAGCAGAGTGGACGCTGCTCGTGAAAGGATAGGTTGTTGGATGAAACTATCAGTTGATACATTATGACACGATGAGTTAATTAAGAAAAGATAAAATTTTGAGGGCCAGACAGGATACCAATTAGGTCGACGACTGGACTGGGTCCAGGGTGACCGTAGACTTGTCTGATCCGTGTGGTCCGAGACTAATCGAGTGTTGAATGTACTGGTCGTATGCTGGGTGTTACGGGCCCCAGTAAACCTATGTAGCCTAGTGATTGCAACGTCGACCCTTCCCTGCGGTGTCTGACTAGGAGGAGATCTGGGGTGGGCAGCGTGGGAACTCCACAGAAACCGTCTGGGACGTGTTGTCTCGTGGGATGAGGCGCTGCTAAGGCAGGCATAGAAGGGAATTGACGTTGCAGGAGCTGGTGTGAACGGTTGCCACGTGCGAGTCTGGGACACGCATGTGTCGTACGATTGGGTTTCCCTCTGCAGGGTATAAAATCGTTTCGAGCCGCTGTCGCTCCCAGTTAGTGAGCATGCTCGTGAAACGCACCACATTTTAATAAATAGGTTGAGACACAATGGGGAGAAATCATGATTATTACTATTGCTATTGTTGCTCTTGTTATGTTTGATTAGTCTCGGTGCTAACTAAATTTATATTCTAATCACTTAATCTGGTGCTAAAATTTGATAAGAGTAGTATAGGCTTGCGAGTCCTTTTGCAAGTAAACCCACCTGCGTCAGCCAGCATGTCTAGGAGTCGGCTGTAGTCAGCCACGTTGACAGGTAAGTCTTGTTGAGCTTCTTAGAAGCTCACGCGTTAGCGATATGTGGTTTTCAGGTGCCGACATGCAGGACCCAGCAGGTAGCTTCCATTGGGAGCAGCCTCCCCCCGAGATCGGGAACCTCCAGTGGGAGTTGTGTGAGTCGCCGCAGTGAACTTTGAAGTGGCTAGTAGCATGACGCCCTTGGGCACGGTGCGTGCTTTTGCTTAAGTCCGAGTGTCGGAGTTTGTAATCGTTCAAGTCTTCCGCTGTTATTGTTTTCAAAAACTTTTGCGTACTCTGAATCAATGTAAGACCTAACTTTAAATTTATGGAGTAATGTTGTATTAAAAATCTCCTCCCCTTGTAAATTATTGTTGTTTATCCCTGCCTGTGTTGTATCGTGTGTACGCTCACTTCGTCGAGCGTTGCCCAACAGGATCCTGGCTCAACGACTGATTGGATCCGTCCCGAGACGAGGTTTTCTGGGCGGGTCCGCGTCAGCTTTGGTATCAGAGCTGTGTTGGGAAACGGTACAACGTTTAAGACATATTTTCAAAAACTACGCGCGAGTGAGGTACGAGCCCTATTAGTTAATAGGTTATCAGGTGGCAAGCTAACCTAGATCAGGAGCTAACTAAACCCAGTCTAGATTTACATTTCTGTAACGACGCACCTACGCTCAGGTAAGCAAGGTAAGGTACGCCGCTTGACTGCGGTGAAAAGTCGAGAAATCCCTGTTGCGTCAGCAACAGTAGCGTTCTATACCATGATGGTATGGAAGAAGGTATTATGTTCGCTGTAACATAGTACGCCCCCTTGCCGTTTAGGGAGAGAAGCGGACCTCTACCGTACGAGGTGTGGGTTACGGACCTGTTGCGAATGCAGACCTTCGCAACAGTGGAGTCTTGTGTCTTTGGCACACAAGAGATGAGTTTGTTCCTCACGACTTCGGTTTTGCGGAACACTCTCATACCTCCGCTGCCTGAGGTAAAGTGCAGTCTGTCGCCGCGCAGGGGAGGTCGGACACGTGATCCCCGTACGTGGCCTACTCGGGGCGACCCATATGGCAATGATATGGGTTGTTGTCTTTACTTTGAAATATATTTATATCGAACTGCCTGTGATGCCATTTTATGCAGGTACGCTAACCGCGATATCGTAAGAAACGTGTAGTAACGGCTAACTTGAGTGCGATTCTGCCACCGCCTACGCGTATTTCTTTTTACCTTGTGAGGACGTATAGGCCGATGTAGGATTGCATTGCATATTAAAATTGTAAACCAAATAAAATCACCTAACAAAAAGGAAAACAAATGCTGGTTAACAGAGAAAGGCTAACTATAAAAACTCACTTGTTGAATTTAAGTGATAGCTGGAACATAAATTAACTCAACAGTTTAACAAGATGGGTAACTAAATAAAAGATATCAGGAAGTCATTTCAAAATTATGGATATTATTTATGCATAATCATGTTAGGGTTAAACCCAAAGCCTTCAGAATCAAAGAAAAATCAAAAGAAAAACCAACCTTAAATGTTTTCAACCCATTTCACTTTAAGGGGAAAGATTCACCTCAACCTAGAAATTCTTTCATATCTTAGTGCTCTTTTCTAGACTGGCCTCCGTTCACTTTCATGAGGATATGAAAGAGTGCAACATGGAGAAGTCGGGAAGTCCTCTACCACTTGGATATTTTGCACCTATCAATCCTTATTACCAAGTAAATCACTTTGACCAACCGTGAAACCGTGTCTGGAAGCAAAACCTTGTCGCCTCCCACAAAAGTTATCAGTCTTGGCTTTCTCATTCAAACAACATGAGGTTGCATCCTAGTAAAAACTAAATTCTTCAAGAACACCTCCTAAGGCCTGAGAAAATGTTTGGTTTTCAGGATTCCTTGTAGGCATGAAACTCTTGTATTTCAGAGCCATTCTTATACACTTTATCAATCATCTGTAGGTAGATAGATTTGTGGTCGATCCTCCGATATCATCTTACTTCTCGATAAATCTGAGTCTTCACACATCTCAATTTTTTTTCCAAAACCTAGGAACGATAAAATCCTTCAAACTTATACTAAAACCATCCAGGAGCTAAATTCCATCAATAATGGCTATAGCACTTTTAGGAATAGAAGAGTCTCTCCTAGACTTCCTCCCCTAGAGAATGCGTGGCACCCAATCCATCAAGCAAGTCCTAATAGAACTCTGTGTCAAAAATTGAGCCTTTTTGTAGTACTGTCCTCGATGAGAAGATTGTCTCCTTGACAGGTCAACTTAGATGGTAAAGCACCTTGGACTATCTGTGTAACCATAAACGAGGAAATGGATGTGACTATGGGACAAACATGGCCATTTGGTTAACATCAAAAACCTTTAGAAGGAATAGTTGATAAATTACCAAACTGTCATTACCTAGCTCCAGATTCACCTTTCCACATCAGACAACTTTGGTGAATCAGAAACCTTAACCCGCTAGCCCTTAGTATGTGACTGAGTATCAGGAAACACTCAGTGAAGAATATGAGGGATATCTATAAACGTTGGTCGAATAGGACAAATCTTGTGGTTACTGATTTGACATTCACATGTAAACCCCCTAAACTGTCGAAGTGAAGCTCTTCCTTTTGCTTGTTCCGAAGCCACATCATAGCTAAAATCAATTACTTCGGAATATTCTTCCAATCACCTGAAATCTTATCTCCTTTGAACAAGCGAGAGTCCCTATAAACTTGTAGCCATCATCCGCAAAACCATCCTTTTACATTTTCATAGACTCTGATGATTCGTTATCCCCTAACTCATCCTTACCGAGAGGTTTGTTCTCAAAAGGTCACAATTTTGCTTTTGAATTGTGCCGGTTAGCCCAGGCGCTTCTCAAAGTCAAAATGGTGATATGATGGGAGCATCGTCCTTTAATCATGATGGGAAATACTAATCCTAACATTCTTCTGAACGGATGACGTATTATCCGGAGTACGTAACCGGGATGAGTAATGTTATGATTGCAAATTTCTTATCTTGACCAATAACCAGGTCACTTACAGAAATACTCTAGTCCATTCCTAGCCATGTTGTGCTTGTTTTCTCTCATTTGTACCACTAACCATATCTTTGGTCCCGCCTACAACTGACCCTTGTGGGAAGCCAATATCTGGGCCACCCTAGTTTGGAGTCAAAGACAAGATGGCACGCTCTAACACCAGACCCTGCCATATTGCAACCACACTCGAACAACCCCCCCCCCCCCCACCTACCACATCCCCACCATATTTTTGTCGTGAAATTTTAAACGACCAGCACTAAGGCCATTGACTTCAACGCGCACAAATGGGACAGTTACCAAAAGGACCATAGAGGAGTCAGACACTAAAGTCTGCTGGGCGCAAAGTCATATTTTGTCATCTCGCTTCCATATCATGGTACCAAGCCATTTTGACCCGTTTAGATCATGCAGCATAATTCCAACCGAGATCGAGACTACCATATTCCTGCCTATCCGTATTAAACTTTTCACCTATCTAAATATTTCCTTGTGATCTAATTTTAAAACCATACCTTGATCTTAGATTTCTCCTCTCCCTTCCTGTTCATAAATCTCAGGACGAGATTTCTCTAAGGGGGGAGGGCTGTGACACCCCAGGTGTCACTTAAAAAATCATCGACAAAACGAAAACCCTAAGAAGGACTTTTTACGCTTTTGAGTGAAACTAGCACTTGAGATAATGATCAATGTTGCCTAAAACACTTCCATTAACCTATACAAAAATTTTGGTAAACTGATTTTTGAACACTTTCACCAAACAGGGGCCCTCAGTCCACGGTACATGGTCATTTCCTATTCACACTCCAATTCGAAACCTTAATCGGTAATTCACTCGCTTAAAAGCAAAATCAACCTTGGAAATTAAAAGAAATAATGGTTAAAATACTCTAAAGGAACACTACGCAAACTTGGACACACAACAGAACACTACAGCAAAGTTCGGAAAGAATTCCAACTAGCAGTGTCGAAATCTCACGGACAGGAAGAAAATCCAAACCCTAACTCATGGCTATCCAAATTTCCACAAAACCCTGGCCATATTTTTGCATAACAATTAAGTACACTTCAAAATAGAATTTTGGAAATTTATTCAGAAGTTTTGGACAAGATTTAGACCTCTTAAAAATTCACACAAGCTATAATCATCTCGGAAATTCAAGAATTTTTAGAGACCAAATCATGACTTAAATCCTAAATGAAAAGTGCTCCAAAAAATTTCCTGAGCTTGCACAAAAATTTTCAAAAATTATTGAGCATGGGAAGTGTGCCATTTAATTGAATTGTATTTGGGCTTTGATTAAAAAAAAAAGAAAAAGGACCGACAACAGCCGGACGGGCCACAGTACCCCGCCGCCCGCCCGACCGAGCGGTGAGCGGCAGGGCGACTGTGCCCGGCCGACACAGCCTTAACGAGCGCCACCCTCATTTCAACGCCTCTCTCTTGCTCTCTCCCTCTCTCTCTACTCCTCCCCTTCCTCCCTCTCTCTCTCCCGCCCGACTTTTTCCTCTGCCAAGCCGCCCGAGCGCCGCCCCCCCTGCTCCCCTACTTTTCCGACCCCAAGACTCCTTTAAATGGCGCGCTCCTCCTCCAATTTTCCCCTTCCTCCCTCCCCCGCGACACAGCGCCAAGCCCTTTCCTCTCTCTACTCCGGCCGCCGCCCGCCATAGCCGAAGGTGCCTCCTCGGTGAACACCACCTCCCGGCCATCCTCCATTCCCTTTTCCTCGACAAATCACACTCTCTCCCTCCCGTGAAGCTCACCGCACTCTCCAACTTTCGAATTCGAGCCTCGGTTGCCGGAATTTTGCTCGATCCGGCCGCCCCGCCATCACCGCGACCCGAGCTCACGTCGACTGCGCGTTTGGGTGAGTAATCACCGTCTTCATCCTCTTGCCGCTCTTCTCCATCCCGCCTAGTTGCTATAGGAGAAAACCCTAGCCTCTCCCGTGCAACGCCGCGCCGCCGCGAGGTCGCCGGAGCACGCTCCCGAGGGCGTCGCCGCCGCGCCCTAGGTTGCACCGCACCCCGCCGGCCGTTGTGCTGCCTCCGGGACTCCCCACGCCATGTAAAGCAATCCCCCTCTCTTCCCCCTCGCCCGCGAGGCCCCGGCCGGCCGGAATTGCTCGCCGAAGAACCGCCGGACTCACCGGAGGCAACTCCCCTGTTCTGCCCCTTTTCTTTTTATTTCTCCTAATATTGCTCTGTTTTGTAAAATCCGTAGAAATTCATAGCAAAATCCAAAAATGGAAAACCTAAATTTGTTAGAAACCTCGTGGAAAGGACTAATTTTCTGTTAAAGCACTTTTTAACAAATGACCAAAGATTTGCAGAATTAATTAGAAACACTCCTTTCTATTTTTGAATTTTAATTTGAATTCTAGAACAAAGCTAGGGCTAATCCTTGATCCACAAATACACCATGGCCAAACACACCTTCTGGAATTTAATAAGGATTTTAGGACCAAGAAGTTGCATGTAACCCTTTTAAATTACTTCAATCTGTCTAATTAAAGGACTACTTTCTAAAATGCATTGTAAAAATCATTTAAAAGGGTTAGACCCAAAGCAAAGTTGTAGCCTTGGTGCTCATGAATGCCCACATAAAATTTCATAATTTTATTCTAAGATTTACTATCGCTTTCTCATTTTATAAGATTTAAAAACAGGAATTCTGATAAATTTTTATAAAATCGAGAAAATTCATCTAGGCCCCACCCAAAGCTCAAAATGCTTGCTTCAGAAAGTGCTATCAACTAAAAATAATCTTGAGGTGGAATTAAAATTTTCATTTTTAACCCTAGTTTAATAGTCGAAGAAATTAAATAATGTTTTAACCGACGAAAAATGTCAAATTAATCTTAACTAAAGTTGAAGTTGTTGAATAGACCAACTAAAAGTCTCCTCATAGGAAATTTGAATAAATTTCTTTGAACATCATTCACAGGTTAAAAATTGAAACAAATCGACGGCGTCGAGTAATTAGGGTTAACCCTAATTCTAGGCAACGTCGATTAAAACCCTATATCGCTAATGATGAAAGCAACGACTCTTTGCATTGAACTTATCTTAATCATACTGCATCATGTAGATTCTGAAGCGCACGAAGTAGCTGCGGATCGAGCTGCCTCGACCTCCGCCGAAGAACCAGGCAAGCCCCGGTGCACAACCGTTGTTTAAAGTTTTACTTTTACAACTCAGTGTGTCTTGTTTGTGCATTAAGTGCTAGGAGTTGATTGAAACCATAGTTGCAATTGTTTCCCATAGGAAACCCTATCGGTAGCTGGTATAGATACCCCTTAGTATGCTATGCTTAGTAGGTATTGCCGGTAGAAGTCGAGCAGAGTGGACGCTGCTCGCGAAAGGATAGGTTGTTGGATGAAACTATCAGTTGATACATTATGACACATGATGATGAGTTAATTAAGAAAAGATAAAATTTTGAGGGCCAGACAGGATACCAATTAGGTCGACGACTAGACCGGGTCCAGAGTGACCGTAGACTTGTCTGATCCGTGTGGTCCGAGACTGATCGAGTGTTGAATGTACTGGTTGTATGCTGGGTGTTATGGGCCCCAGTAAACCTATGTAGCCTAGTGATTGCAACGTCAAACCTGCCCTACGGTGTCTGACTAGGAGGAGATCTGGGGTGGGCAGCGTGGGAACTCCACAGAAACCGTCTGGGACGTGTTGTCTGGTGGGATGCAGCGCTGCTAACGCAGGCGTAGAAGGAAATTGACGTTGCAGGAGCTGGTGTGAACGGTTGCCACGTGCGAGTCTGGGACACGCATGTGTCATACGATTGGGTTTCCCCCTACAGGGTATAAAATCGTTTCGAACCGCTGTCGCTCCCAGTTAGTGAGCATGCTCGTGAAACGCACCACATTTTAGTAAATAGGTTGAGACACAATGAGGAGAAATCATGATTATTACTATTGCCATTGTTGCTCTTGTTATGTTTGATTAGTCTCAGTGCTAACTAAATTTATATTCTAATCACTTAATCTGGTGCTAAAATTTGACAAGAGTAGTATAGGCTTGCGAGTCCTTTTGCAAGTAAACCCACCCGCGTCAGCCAGCATGTCTAGGAGTCGGCTGTAGTCAGCCACGTTGACGGGTAAGTCTTGTTGAGCTTCTTAGAAACTCACGCGTTAGCAATATGTGGTTTTCAGGTGCCGACATGCAGGACCCAGCAGGTAGCTTCCATTGGGAGGAGCCTCCCCCCGAGATCGGGAACCTTCAGTGGGAGTTGTGCGAGTCGCCGCAGTGAACTTTGAAGTGGCTAGTAGCATGACGCCCTTGGGCACGGCGCGTGCTTTTGCTTAAGTCCGAGTGTCGGAGTTTGTAATCGTTCAAGTCTTCCGCTGTTCTTGTTTTCAAAAACTTTTGCGTACTCTGAATCAATGTAAGACCTAACTTTAAATTTATGGAATAATGTTGTATTAAAAATCTCCTCTCCTTGTAAATTATTGCTGTTTATCCCTGCCTGTGTTGTATCGTGTGTACGCTCACTTCGCAGAGCGTTGCCCAACAGGATCCTGGCTCAACGACTGACTGGATCCGTCCCGAGACGAGGTTTTCTGGGCGGGTCCGCATCATCAGTTGCAATGTATGCCCGTTTGCTTGGGCAATCTTTCTGCACGTGTCCATGGCCATGACAGCGGTGGCACTAGATGCCAACACTGCATCCGGTGGATGTAGTGGATGAAGAAGGCTTGGCTGAATCCTGCACTGATAATTTAGAAGAATTTGTTGCGGTCTTGGTTGGCAGTTAGGCACCACAGGAGGATGATCTGAGGACAGCTTGGTTGGTGTGAAACTTGATGATGTTGTGGACCATGGCTTGGCCGTACTGTAGGAACGTCCCTACATATCCTTACGACCCTGCAACTCCTTCTCTGCAAGCATGGCAATATGGAACAACTCCGTGACAGTATTGTATGTCTTATAATCAATAATATCCTAGATATCACGTTGTAATCCACCATAAAAATGAACAAGTTGATCCTCCTCATCCTCTACGAGCCCACAGCGTTGTACCCCTCTGTAACTCAGCAAAATAATCCTGGACATAATTATTACCCTGATCTAAGCGTTACAATTTTTTGCGCAATCACGATGATAGGAAGGAGGAACAAAATGATCACGCAAATCAGTTTTCAATCCTTCCCAAGTAACAGGACAAGCATTTGTAGCAGCTAAACCATTCCACCAAACTATAGCAAAATCCTTAAACATGCTAGAAGCCTGGCGTACTCTATGCTGTTCAGAAACTAGATGGGCGCTAAGTTTTTGCTCTACTTCCATCTCCCAATCAAGATATGCGTCCGCATCATAATGGCCAAAAAAGGATGGTACAGTAAATTTAACTTTAGTAAAAGGGTCCTCATTAGCACGATAATGATTACGACCCATACCTCGTGTGTTGTTTTGGAGCCGATGGCGAAGCTGTCACTCCCGCGCTGCTCGCTGGTCAGCGTCACCATCAGTGCTGTCATCATTGTCGTCAGAGACTTGAGCATGTCTCTCCAAGTCTGAAGACGTTGGGACAAACCGACAATCACTGGACCAACGATGAGCTGGTTGATGCCAGCTGCGAGGGCCTTCATGATCCTTTCATCAACACCCTCCAGTAACTTGTCAAGGGCTCCCTCCTACTGCTGGTGGTTGATGCATTCAATATATCTTTTGGACTTTTGTCAGATGCTTGTACTCCCTTCTCTCCTTTGTTTCTTTCGTAACCCTCACAACAACAAAAGGAAGCTTCTAACCATGCTCGTACAAGGTTCTTACTGAACGACAAGGCAAAGATACCTAAAAGAAGTGATGCAGCGATTATGAGGCTCAAGAAGCAGTGCCTGTTCAGAAGTTGTATTTGGAGTTTGGATGGCAATTTGTGAAGATGAGAGGAACACAAATCAATAATAGATAGTAAGTGCTGAATAAGCGATTATGAGGCTCAAGAAGCAGTGCCTGTTCAGAAGTTGTATTTGGAGTTTGGATGGCAATTTGTGAAGATGAGAGGAACACAAATCAATAACAGATAGTAAGTGCTGAATAAGTATCCAAAAGCTGGTCCTAGTTGCTAGCCTAAAACGGCGTCCTATGATAGTTATGATATGTGGTCAAAGAACAAGTATAGGGAAACAGCAACAAATATCAATAGCCAAAGAAAATTGAATTCAGCACAAGCAGGAAACAGCACCAAGTGTTCCAACAAAGCGTTCTCTATTTGTTTCTTTCTTTTTTTTTACACTAGAAGTAATCACAATACTTCTGTCTTTTTTTGTATTATTTCTTTTTCTCAACTCAAAGAATTCGAAAGCTAACCACACAAATTTTCTGATCAAAACGATATAATGGCTGAACTAAAATCTGTGTCAGGCGTTTTTCTTTTCAGGAGTTGAAAAGAACTAGGGTAGCGAAAAAAAAGGTGGAATTTTGCGGCGGAAGCTCTGGATAAGGTGGAAATTAGTGATGGATGATCGTGTGAATCTAGTGAATAATACACAACAAAGGGGTGCGATCACGATGGGGAAAAAAATTGATAGCTAGGGTTTGACACAAGGCAGTGGAAGCAAAACAAACTACGATGAGACATGATCTAAACCAGCAACAAGACTCTATTAAGCACACAACTTCAACACTACAAACTCTAAAATTGAAATATGCAGAGGGTAAACACGGTTTTGGATAGAATGTAACCTAAAACTACAATTCTATTTTTTGGCTTTTTATGGACTATAGGATGAAACGAAAATAAAGAACTAGGGTAAACAATGGCGAACCTGAGCAACACCTGAAGCTCTGATTACCACTTGATGGGAACGAGGTTTCGATCTTCCTACAGGTTCTGATAATCAACGATTTGGGCGGAGTCGAGACACAAATCGATCCGTCTTCCGAAAGGCACGTTTCGAACCCCGCATCGCAGCACCACGTCTCCTCTGGTTATCACCCGCGCAATCATGGATGACCTCACCGAGAAGGCTCGTTTTTGCCTGCGAATCGAAGAACACAAGCAAGAACATGAAAGATCTAACTCAATGCTGAATTAATATCATGAATTGGGGTTTTACAAACCGATGATGATGAAACTGTTCTTGACAGAATAATCTAAGAAAAACCCAAATCCTAATGGTGG
Organism: Oropetium thomaeum; assembly: GCA_001182835.1. Taxonomy (NCBI): domain Eukaryota; kingdom Viridiplantae; phylum Streptophyta; class Magnoliopsida; order Poales; family Poaceae; genus Oropetium; species Oropetium thomaeum. The sequence continues at coordinate 86,935 of LFJQ01000084.1, forward strand.
GGTGACGGCTGGATATAAATGTATTAGGAACGTGCAAATCCCCTGGACACAATCCTAATGGACTCTAACTCGGTACAAGGCCAACCGGCCCAAAGTCGGCGTCACAGCACCCTGACAGATTATGGACTGTCCAATATTTAGATGATTCCTGTGGAATCTGGCGGAATTTGGATGTGGGACTAGTCCCATTGGATTCGAAGTCGACGTGGGCTGGGCCTCCAACTTGGCTTGGACGTCCATGGCCGACTCCAAGCTGGTCTCCTGTTGTTTCTCTGTCCTCTCTATGATTCCTAATCAGAATAAAATCATTAGGTAGTAATCCATCCTCGAGAATGCGTAATGGAGTGCTAAGGAATGAGCTCACCTCTATATTAAGTTGTCGGGCGCAAGCTCTAGTGATTGAACCTTCATGTGTAACAGCGGAAGAAGGACTGTGTATATCCATCTGTGTGATGTCCTCATCAGTAGGACTCCCTGATGGGGATGGGGTTCTGATCTTCCTATAGGCTTTGATAATCAACGATTTTGGCGGAGTCGTGACACAAATCGATCCGGCTTCCGAATGGCAGGTTCCAAACCCCGCGAACACGGACGCGCGAACACGGATGACCTCACCAAGAAGGCTAGTCTTTGCCTGCGAATCGAAGAACACAAGCAAGAACACGGAAGATCTAACTCAATGCTGAATTAATCTCACGAATTGGGGTTCTACAAACCGATGACGGGGAAACTCTTCTTGACAGAATAACCTAAGAAAAAACCGAACCCTAATGGTGGGGGTGGTGGCTGGATATGAAGGACTTGGGGACGTGCAAGTCCCCTAGACGCAACCCTAATGGACTCTAACTCAGTACAAGACCAACTGGCCCAAAGTCGGTGTCGCAACACCCAGACAGATTTTGGAATGTCTAATGTTTTGATGAGTCCCATTGCAAAGATAATCTCGTCTTCTTTCCATGAAGTGGTACATCGTCTAAACAGAGTCCGTATGAGACTTGGGCGTCTGTTTTAGTGTAGGTTGCTCTTGGACTCAGAGTTGGATTCGAAGTTGACATTGATTGGGCCATTTGTTTTGAAGATTTCGTCGATTCTAGATGAATTAAGGTATGGACTAGTGGAATCGAAAAGATAATCTTCTTAGTTTTCCATGTGTATGTAGATCGCCGAAAACAGAGTCCACATGCGATCTGGACGTCCGTTATTGAAGACTGATCCTGGACTCTGAGTTGGATTCGGAGTCGATATCGGTTGGGCCTCCACCTTGCATATGATGCCCATGCTGGCCCCAGAAGGAGGTGACCAAGGGGAGGACGTTCTAGGGCTTCATTTGGATGCCTCCAACTGGTTTGACTGTCCTCGCTCTTGGTCCAGGATCCCATGAATGACTGTCAGGCCCAAGACAACTTGATGAATGTCCTATCCATACTTTCTTGTTCATTATCCAAGCGAGTATTTTCTGCATAGGAAGTGATATAGAACTCATGGTGTAGTACTCTTTGTTCAAATAGAGAAAATATTGAATCAACATAACATAAAACATATTCACCTTTAATGTATCACTATCGAACGTAGATCTGGCTATATCCGTGCTGATCATGTCCTCATCATTCTCCCCTTCTTGATAGCAAACCGTCCTCGATTTGACCAGACACATGAAAGGACTGTTCATCTTCTTGGAAACACATGGAGAAATTGTTTCATGCCATGGTCACAACCAGCAATGCTTCCCTTCTCATGATTGTATCTGTTTCTTAGAAGAAAAAAAATAGAGGAACTATACAGGACACGATACATGTGATTGCAGCGATTTAATTGATCACTTGATTGTAATGAAATATGATATTCCAGATTCTCACAATTGTAAACTCGATGTACAATTATAGTTGCTAGTGAAATGAAAGGAATTCCTTGTTAACCATGGTAAATCAACACACAATTTCTTCTCTAAGCTACTAAGGTCATATAGACTATCAAATTCAATGTAACCAAAAGTATTTAAAGAAGATAGCAGTTTAAGTTCTTCTTTTTCAGTAGCAATGGGCATCAAAAGGTTATTTCGTGTCCAAGGAAAACAATCATTCCCGTTCATGACGTGTGGCGTAGGAACAACCAAAATATTATCACAAAACTATTCTTTATCAGGTAGCTCAACAGGAAAATCAACAAACGGTTTCACTAGTTGTTGGTCTACAATAGCATGTTTGGTACATGGATTTAGCACATCGAGAGACCTCTCAGCTGAAACAACCATGTTCTTTTTGTTCTATATCATGCTCTTCTTTATGTATATGCTGCAAAATATTATTCCAATAGAGGGCCATGCAACATGGTAATTTTGTAGCAAATCAGCATTAGATGAAGGCATTAAAACATCTGAAACAATCCACTCTTTTCTAAAAGGTTCATTTTTTCTTCTCTCAGCCCTCTCAAGATTAGCTTCTTTAATTGCAGCAGCAGTAACAGGATAGAGTAATATGTTTACCATTGTACTTGAAACCGTATTTATTAGCAATGTTATTGTGTAGAACGTTGTTTGTAGAAATCCATGGTTTACCGAGCAACAAATGACATGCTTGCATAGGTACAATGTCAAATTCTGCACTATCCTTATAGGCACCAAGGAAAATATCAATGCGTGAAATTTTATTTACCTTTATCTTCTCACAAGAGTTTACCCACTTGATATAGTACGGACGTGGGTGCAGTTTTGTTGTTAAGCCAAACTTCTCAACTAATTTAATGCATGCAATTTTGCAGCTGCTTCTCGCTGTTAATGATTGTGCGGCAACATGCATCCTTCACACATAAAAAAGTCTGAAACAAACTGTTGAATTGATTTTGCTCCGCCTTCTCCATTTTAGAATTAATCACATGTTGTGGTATAGAAGATATCTTGTCCAAACTCTTTATTGCACACATTATTGCACGCTCAAGATCATCTTGTGATGGCGGACGCCATTCACTTTTCGCATAACATCTTGTCATGGTTAGTAGGAAAAAAAGATAACACATATTATTCCTATGGATGGTTGGTGGGACTCTCAATCAAGCAAAAAGCAGCATGTAACCAAGTTCTTACATGGTTCTTATTAGCAAAGCGAAAATACCTGGAAGAAATGATTCAACGATTACGGGGGTTAAGAATATGTCCCTGTTCAGAAGTTGTTTGTGGAGTTTGGAAGGCCAATATTTAGTAGCAAGAAATAGCAATTGTTCGATTCAGAGACTGCAAAACTGAAAAGTAGCCCCAAGATGATCTATGTTGCTGGCCTAAACCTATCCTAGACCTAGTTCAAGCAAAGCAACACTACGACTCAGCACAAGGACACAAAAGGATGCAAGCACTTCTGATATTTTTTCTTCACTTTCCTGTTTTTTGGATGTGGCATTTTCTTCAGCACCTCATTGTCTTTTTCAACTTTTATTTTTCAACATAGCATGCTGCAAGAAGACAAGTGTTAGCACTCAACAATAAATAATCTCTGGACAGATCCGTATCCCTTTACTATAATAGATGCCAATTACACACGGCAAGTCCAATGAAGCTGAAACTTTTACAGCATAAACTACACCAAATTTTGTGATCCAACCCAATTGGAATCACGTCAAAAGGAGGTGTAGAACTCGAGATATGAAAATAACAAGCTTGCTGTGTTGGGCAGTGACGAGATTGAATCCAACCCAAACTTGACAGCACCAAAGAATTCAACTCTAGAGACTAACAAAACACTAGACCAAGACACGATTAAACCAACGAACACAACGACACATGAGGGACTAAAATTCATTAATGCAATCTGAAGAGTAAAGTTACAGCGGCACAAGGGGTGATGGGAATACATTGAGGCACACTATAATTTTTGTAGGGTAGTTTTCAGGATTTATAGGACAAAGATGAATCTACTAACACTTTGATAGGTGCGATCCTGAGGGAATACCTGAAAATCTGAGCACCACTTGATGGGGACAGGTCCTAATCTTCCTACGGTTCTGATAATCAACGATTAGGGCGGAGTTACGACACAAATCGATTCGGCTTCCGAACGGCACGTTTCGAACCCCGCAATCGCAGCACCACGTCTCCTCTGGTTGTCACCCGCGCGAACACGGATGACCTCACCGAGAAGGCTAGTCTTTGCCTGCGAATCGAAGAACACAAGCAAGAACACGGAATATCTAACTCAATGCTGAATTAATCTCAGGAATTGGCGAAACTCTTCTTGACAGAATAATCTAAGCAAAACCCAGACCCTAATGATCGGGGTGGTGGCTAGATATAAAGGAATTGGGGACATGCAAGTCCCCTGGATGCAACCCTAATGGACTCTTACTCGGTACAAGACCAACCGGCCCAAAGTCGGTGTCGTAGAACCCTGATAGATTATGGACTGTCTAATGTTTCAATGATTCATGTGGACTCTAGAGGAATTTGGACATCGGACAAGTTCCATTGGAAAGATAATCTCATCCTCTTTCCATGAAGTGGTACATCGCCTAAAACAGAGTCCGTATGTGACTTGGGCGTCCGTTTTAGTGCAGGCTGCTCTTGACTCCGAGTTGGATTCGAAGTCGATAGTGATTGGGCCACTTATTTTGAAGATTCCCATCGACTCCATTTGAATAAAGGTATGGGGACTTGTTACATTGGAAAAATAATCTAATGAGCTTTCCATGCGTATGTAGATTATTGAAAACGGAGTCCGTATGCGACCTGTACGTCCGTTTTATTGAAGACTGGTTTTGGACTTCGAGTTGGATTTGAAGTCGATGTCGGTTGGGCCTCCACCCGGCATATGACGCCCATGCTGGCCCTAGAAGAAGGTGGCCAAGGGGGAGGACATTCTAGGGCTTCCTTTGGATGCTCTCCAACCGGTTCGACCGTCCTCGCTCTTGGTCCAGGATTCCATGAATGAGTGTCAGGCCCAAGACAACGTGATGAAAGTCATGTCCATACTTTCTTGTTAATCATCCAACCGAGTATTTCTACATAGCAAAAGATACAAAACTCATGGTGTAGTATTCTTTGTTCAAATAGACAAAATATTGAATCAACAAAAAACATATTCACCTTTAATGTATCACTATCGAACGTAGATCTTGCTATATCTGTGCTTGTCATGTCCTCATCACTCCCCTGCAGGGTGTATAATTGGTTCGAATAGCCGCAGTCTCAGTTATGATCAAGCTCAGTGTCCTTTCGATAATATCGTAGTAATGAAACTTGAACTTTAGAGGAATGAAGTATGGTTAATGGTATACATGGTATAATGGTTAAATGATAATTACGGTCATGGGTTAGTTTGAGTCTTTTGCCTGTAGAGTTTTTTTATTTATGCTTCTTTTGCCCAGAAGAATGACAAAGGCATAGCTCGTATCCGGGAGAAAGTAAAGTCGGGTAAAGACGGGTGTTTTTCTCTCGATGAGCAAGGCGTGTTATGGTTTGGGAAACGCCTTGTGGTGCCAAAGGTCGATGAGCTGAAAATGAAAGTTCTCAATGAAGCCCATGATTCCTTGCTATCCATACACCCCGGGAGCACGAAAATGTATCAAGACTTGAAGACCAAATTCTGGTGGACTCGCATGAAGCGGGAAATTGCTCAGTACGTCTCCAAGTGTGACGTATGTCAGCGGGTGAAAGCTATCCACTTAAAACCCGCGGGCACACTGCAACCATTGCCTATTCCATCATGGAAATGGGAGGATATCGGCATGGATTTCATTGTGGGTCTGCCTAGAACTTCGGATGGTTACGATTCCATCTGGGTAATCGTTGATCGGCTGACAAAGTCTGCACATTTCCTTCCGGTCAAGACCACATATTCTTTCAAGCAGTATGCCGAGTTGTACCTCACTCGCATCGTGTGTCTTCACGGTGTTCCAAAGACAATAGTTTCCGACCGAGGCATCCAATTCGTCTCTCTGTTTTGGAAAAGCCTTCATCAAGCGTTGGACACCAAGCTGATCCATAGTTCGGCTTACCACCCGCAAACGGGAGGACAGACCGAACGTGTCAATCAAATCCTTGAGGACATGTTGAGAGCTTGTGTGCTAACCTATGGCAAGAGATGGGAGCTCTGCTTACCTTTCGCGGAGTTCTCTTACAACAATAGCTACCAGGCTAGCCTCCAAATGTCGCCATTTGAAGCACTCTATGGAAGGAGTTGTAGGACCCCGTTGAATTGGTCTGAATCCAAGGAACGACCTTTCTTCGGTCCCGATTTGGTTCGCGATGCTGAAGCTCAAGTGCGCCAAATTCAGGAACATCTTCGAGCTGCTCAATCTCGCCAAAAGAGCTACGCCGATCGTCGTCGGGTAGAACTTTTCTTCAAGGTTGGAGATTATGTTTACCTCAAAGTTTCACCACTCCGAGGCACAAAAAGATTCCAAGTGAAAGGGAAGTTAGCGCCACGCTACATTGGTCCCTTCAAAATTCTTGCAAGGCGTGGTAACGTGGCCTATGAGCTAGAGTTACCATCCTCTCTTGGTAACGTCTACAATGTCTTCCACATCTCGCAATTGAAGAAGTGCCTCCGTGTTCCGACCGAGGCTATCTCCGTGGAGCATGTTGAAGTCCAACCCGACCTCTCTTATGTGGAGTATCCTCTGCGCATCCTTGCGCGTTTGGAACGCAAATTGCGCAATCGTACAATTCCAATGGTGAAGGTACTTTGGAGCGGACATACCGAAGAAGAAGCGACATGGGAACGTGAGGACAAAATGCGGGAGGACTACCCTGAGCTTTTCACAGAGCCGTAAGTCCCCTCATCATCCTCTTCACATTTGCTGCTTAGCATTCCTACTCATTGATATTCCTTTCGCCACCCTACTTAACCTATAATCTCGGGACGAGATTATCTTAAGGGGGGGTGGTCTGTCACATCCCAAAAGTTCAACCTCTTGTCATTTTGAATTTGAGCTCACAAGATTTGAGTTTGATCTCGTCTTTTCCCGTTTTGGCTTTTGGGTCTGGGTTTGAAGTTTTCGTCGCTATTAGAAACCCTAATTGACATTTAATAGATCTTCTGTTCTCTTCATAAAACTACCCCAATGTTTTTACAAAAAAATTAACTACACATTAAAATAGAATTTTGGAAATTTTATCAAAATTTTTGATAAAGATTTAAACCCTTTTAAAATTCCGACAAGTTTGAACCAAGTTGAAAATTCACAAACTTTTAGGAGCTGAATCAGGGAAACTTTCTATAATAAAAGTTGTTCCAAATAATTAACTTAGCCCACACAAAAAGTTTCGAAAATGTTTGAACTTGGGAGCTAGAGTTTTCAATTGACTCAAGTGGAGGGAATTGGAATTAATAAAAAAAAAAGAAAACGACAATGGCTGTACCGTGAATAGTGCAGCGCCGCCCTCGACTCCTTGCCGTGCTTGCGGCCGAGCGGCGCGCACCATCACTCCTCCGCGGCATTGAATGGTGGCAAGAGATTTCCTCCCTCTTCCTCCCTCCTCCCTCCCTCTCTCTCTTGGCGCCATCATTTTCCCTTCCTGTGCCGCACGTCGTCTTCAAGGCGGTAGCCGCTGCCCTAGCCGCCTCGCACACCCCATTGCCGGCTCCCTGCCCAATCTGCAGTCGCCCTGTCCTCCCTCTCCTTTCTACTCTCCTTCGAATATAAGGCCAAGCACCAGCCCCCTCCTTTCCCTTTTTCCTCCCCTGCTCTCTTCCTCTTCTGCCGAGCGCGGCCACTGCCATAGCCGACCGCCACCGCCACCTCCACGACGCCAGACCACTCCGGCGAGTTCCAGGCCGCTCCACCGTGCCCGGAAGGTCCCTCTCCACTCCCTGAAACTCTCCAACCATCCAGCCCCGCTCGGCCGTGCACTAATTCCTCCGGAACGCCGCCGCCCCTGTTTTCGGCCGAGCACCTCACCGACGGCCGCAATTCTTCAAAATTCGTCGTCACGGTACAATGACTTTCCAATTCCTCTCACTGGCTACTCGCTCTGGTCCATGCACACCCCTTTGACATGATCTCGGCCACAGGTGATCGCCAGTGACGAAGAACGCTGCGCGCCACCCGTCGGCCGCCATTGAAGCCACCTCGGAGCTTCACGTCGCCGACCCCTTTCCCCTCTCTCCAGTGGCCTTCATCCTTTTCAAATCGGTGCTTTGAATCAAGGTGATGCTCCACGACCATTCAATCCCTACCCTAACCCCCTCCTCCGGCGAGATTTCCACCGGAGCAACTGCCTCGGCATATTCCCCTGTTCTGTTGCACTGTTTCATTCATTTTTCTATTTTCTATTAATTAGTCAGAACTTGTAAAGCAGGTAACAAATCATGGAAAAATCTAAAAATGCCAAAACCAATTTTATTTGAATCCATGAATAATGAAATAATTTTCTGCTAAAGCACTTTTTCAAAATGTCCTTGGAATTTCCTCAATAATTCATTTAATTATTTCTGTTTTTGATTTTTACTTGAAGTTCCAGAAGGTTTCTAGGCTTGATTTTTGACCATAATTGTATCTTGGCATGATGCATCTCCTGCATTTTTACTAGAATATTTTGTGGACATTTGTGCATGTAGGTCATGGTTAATATCCCCAAAACCCTAGATTATTTACCTTTGTCTAAAGTACATTAGGCAAGTCACCCAAAAGCCCAAGACCTTTAACAAAAACTCTAGTTTAGATGTTCAGTGGTAGATCTATAAAGTTTCATGATTTTTGCATAAGTTTTAGTACATGTTTCTGAATTTACAAGTTTGAAAAACAGAACATTGTTTGATTTTTAATAAATTCTTAGAAGCTCAACTTGACCCCAACCCAGAGCCAAAAGACTTAGTTTAGAGCCTACATTAAACTAAAAATGGTCCCATGCCTGTAACTTAACTTTGAATTTCACCGAAAAAGTCGTTACGACTTTTACGGCACCGTTACGGTATTCCCGATGTCGTAAACGGGCAACGACCGTCGGAGGGCTCGTGTTCCTGCTAACGCGAGTCAAAACCACCCAAAATTAGTTGTGTAGTGACCCAAGCCACTTAGTGAAGCCAGTACATGTGATGTGTTTTGGGATTCTTCCCGGAAACGACATCCGTGTGCCACCCGATATCGGAACCGGGAACCCGAGAACCGGGAAAAACCCGTAACCGGAATCGGTAAGACTGTTTTGGCCATAACGTGAGCCGTAGAACTCCAATTGACCTCGTTCTTTTTGCATTGTGTTCGTAGACTCAGTAGCTACCTCTCTGCATCATATTGCATCATTTGTGCATCGTGGCATCATGGCATGCATCTCATATCGACGTATTTTTGCTTTATAGAGTACGATCCGTCAGAGAGTGACGCGGGTGCTGCTACGGGAGAAGCACCAGAGGTTGATCCAGCTGCTGAGGAAGACACCACCGCTGTTGTTGAAGGCAAGCACCTCATATTGCTACCCTAAGTAATTTACTTAATTATTAAATGAATGCTTACGTCTAGGGTTTGCATTAAGTCGGGCATAGTGATAAAATCGGGAACACCTATTATTGCTGCATGTATCCCTCCTTGCTATTGCTTACGTCACCTTGACAAACTGGGTAGAGTGTCATTGTTTCGAGTCACGAAATGCTTAGCCATGTTTAGATAACACGGTAGAAGTCGAGTGGTACGTCCCACTCGCATGTATAGGAACCACCTTGATCACTTATGGATTTGTGGCGAGTTCATATGTTGGTAAAAGTTGAAAAGTGTTAAAAACTAAAATCTGGACGGTGGGATAGGAATGCAGCAAGACATGGAGGTCTTGTGTGTCGTAGGCCCCGTCTGGGTTGACCTAGGACCCGGCCGTGTTATTCTTGGCCTGAGCACTTTTCGTTCATACCACATGTCCGATATAATGGTAAGACAAGCTGAGTATCTCACTGCGTACCAACGTTTGGCCGATGACTGCACGGTGTGTGGAACGAGGGATTCATGGGTGCCTGCGAGGCCGTGATACTCGGCGAGGGACTCACGTGTGCCTGTGAGGCCGTGGTACTCGGCACCGTGTGGATTTTCCAACCGTGTGGGCACGAGTGTGAAAAAGGTTGACATGAGTACCCCCTTGTGTAACTTTAGCGGGTTGCATGAGCCGTATGGTCCTCAGTTGTGTGGGTACAGTTGGACTCCCCTGCAGGGCGTAAAATCGGTTTGAATCTGCCGCGATCTCGGTTATGATCAAGCTCAGTGTCCTTTGGATAATATCGTAGAGCTGTCACATAACATGTTGAGAATTGAAGTATGGTTATTGGTATCCATGGTTCGGATGGAACATGGATGTTGGCGTGTACGTGGTTTATGGTTACATGGTACTTAGGGATTGGGTTTAATAGAAGTTCATGCCCGCAGAGTCCTTTTCCTTTATGCTTATTTACATATGCTTAGTTTCTGCTTTAAGCAATTGAGTCCATTCCTATACCTCATACCTTGCTACAGCCTCATTGCATTATCCTTGGAGTCGGGAACTAATTCCCACAACAGGGTAAGACTTGCGAGTACCTTCGTACTCAACGTTTGTTGTTTAAGTTTTTGCAGGTGAGGATGAGTTGGTCTTCGGCTACTTTGTCCCCGTCGATGCCGGCGAGGATAAGGCGTAGTTAAGACTTTCGAGTGATCGTGATTTGTGATGTTCGTGGGCTGGGCATCACAATCTTTTGTTGTTTCCTCATTGCAACTGCTGCGACTATCGTATTCCTTAGAATTGCTTCCGCTTTTTAAATTGTTAGTTTCAAGACTTCTGATGAACCTTGGTATGTAAAAATATTGTTAAATTAATGTTGTTAAATTAATGTGACCTCTGTGATGTATCACCTGTGACGTTGCCGACGTTCTTGGATCTTGGGCGTTGCTTGAGAAGCATGTCGGGGGACTGCCGGGTTTACATTCTCTTTTATCGGGTTGACTTCTCGCATACCATACATGGGCCGCGAGTCAACTTGGTAGATTTGAATGTAAATTGGTCGGGTCTCTCACAAGGTGGCACGAAAGGAGTGAATAAAGGAGAGAAGGAGGGAAGAGGAACTCCTCCCCCTATAAAAAGGAGACCCCCTTCTCACTCTCAAGACACACAAGAACACAAGATAAAGCTCCACTCCAAAGGTGTAGCGCTGTTGACGCGACCCATCCAGAAAACCTCGTCTCGGGATGGATCTGGTCAGTCGTTAAGCCAAGATCCTGTTGGGCAACGCTCGGCGCAGCGAGCGTACACACGATACAACACAGGCAGGAATAAACAGCAATAATTTACAAGAAGAGAGAACTCAATACAACATTGGTTCATAACTTAGAAGTTGAATATTACATTGTTTCAGAGTACGCAACCGTGTGAAAACGATAACAGCGGAAGACTAGAACGATTACAACTCCGACACTCGGCCTTAAGCAAAAGCACGCGCCGTGCCCATGGGCGTCATGCTACTAGCCACTTCAACAAATCACTACGGCGACTCGCACAACTCCCACTGGAGGTTCCCAAACTCGAGGGGAGGCTCCTCCCAATGGAAGCTACCTGCTGGTTCCTGCATGACGGCGCCTGAAAACCACAAAACGCTAACGCGTGAGCTTCTAAGAAGCTCAGCAAGACTTACCCGACAAAATGGCTGGCTATAGCCGACTCCTAGACATGCTGGCTGACGGGATCGGTTTACTTGCAAAAGGACTCGCAAGCCTATACTACTCTTGTCAAATTTTAGCACAGGTTAAGTGGTTAGAAAAATAAATTTAATTAGCACTGAGCTAAGCAAACATAACAGAAGTAACAACAGCATTAGTAATAATCATAATTCAATCTCATTGTGTCTCAACCTATTTACTAAAATGTGGTGCGTTTCACGAGCATGCTCACTAACTGGGAGCGACAGTGGTTCGAAACGATTTTATACCTTGCAGGGGGAAACCTGACCGTACGACACGTGCGTGTCCCAGACTCGCACGTGGCAACCGTTCACACCAGCTCCTGCAACGTCACTTCCCTCCTACGCCTGCCTTAGCAGCGCCGCATCCCACCAGACAACACGTCCCAGACGGTTTCTGTGGAGTTCCCACGCTGCCCACCCCAGATCTCCTCCTAGTCAGACACCGTAGGGCAGGTTCGACGTTGCAATCACTAAGCTACGTAGGTTTACTGGGGCCCATAACACCCAGCATACGACCAGTACATTCAACACTCGATCAGTCTCGGACCACACGGATCAGACAAGTCTACGGTCACCCTGGACCCAGTCCAGTCGCCGACCTACTTTGTATCCTGTCTGACCCTCAAACTTTTATCTTTCTTACTGATTCACATTCGTGTGGCCCATCTCATGAAATAATTTCATTCAACAACCTATCCTTTCGCGAGCAGCGTCCACTCTGCTCGACTTCTACCGGCAATACCTACTAAGCATAGCAGACTAAGGGGGTGTCTATACCAACTACCGTTAGGGTTTTCCCTATGGAAATAAATGCAGCTATGGTTTCAATCAACTCCTAGCACTTAATGCACAAACAAGACACACTTAGTTGTAAAAGTAAAAATTTAAAATTCGGTTGTGCACCGGGGCTTGCCTTGTTCTTCAGCGTTGTTGACTTCTTCGACGGAGGTCGAGGTAACTGGATCCGCAGCTACTTCGTGAGCGTCAGAATCTACATGATGCAGTAGGATTATGATAAGTCCAATGAAAAAGGAACTTATTGTTATTATCAATAGCAATCTAGGGTTTTAGATTGGCGACGCCCAGAATTAGGGTTAACCCTAACTACTCGACACCGTCAATTAAATTAAATTCTTAATCTGTGAATGATGTTTAAAGAAATATATTAAACTCTCATGAGGTGACTTTTAGCTGACATGTTTTAATAACTTCAATTTTAGTTAAGTTAATGCGACACTTTTCATCGGTTAATATTATTTAATTCCTTCGGCTATTAAACTAGGGTTAAAATGAAGATTTTAATTCTTTGTCAAGACTATTTTTAGTTGGTAGTACTCCCTCGAATAAGCATTTTGGGCTTTGGGTGGGGCCTAGATGAATTTTCTATATTTTATAAAAATTCATCAAATTTCCTGTTTTTAGATTTTGTAAAATCAGAAAGCACTAGTAAACCTCAGAATAAAATCATGAAATTTTATGTGGGCAATCCTGAGCACCAGGTCTAAAACTTTGATTTTGGGTCTAACCTTATAAATGACTTTTACAATGTACTTTAGAAAATGGTATTTAAACTAGGCAGATTGAAGTTATTTAATAGGGATAGATGCCATTTCGTGTTCCTAAAATCTTCATAAAATTCCAGAGGGTGTGTAGTATCATGGGGTACTGGTGGATCAAAGGTTGGCCCTAGCATTGCTCTATAATGCAATTTAGTATTCAAAAACAGTAAGGAGTGTTTCTAATTAATTCTGCAAATGTTTGGTCATTTGTTAAAAAGTGCTTTAACAGAAAATTAGCCCCGTTCACCAGGGGTCTAAAAAATTTTAGTTTGGCATTTTTGGATCTTCCTGTGATTTTCTAGGGATTTTAGAAGACAGAGAAATAATCTGGAAAATAAAAAGAAAAAAGAAAAACAGGGGACTGTCTCCGGCGAGCTCCGGTGACCAATTCCCGACGATGGGGTGGTCGTCGGTCGTCGAACCTTGGCTTTTCACGATCTACACGACATGACAAAGCTCAGCAACATGATATTCATCAAGCTTTTGGCCGGGAGAGGGGATCTCACCGTGGGGGTGTTGGTGGCGGCGGTGGCCGATGAAATTCCGGCGGCCGAGCTCGAAATTGGAGAGTTGGGGGGTTCTGTGAGCTTCACGGGGTGGAGAGGGAGCGATTTGGTGAAGGAATTGGATTGAGGAATGGGTCGGGGGTGGATTTCACCGTGGAGCGGCGGCAATGGCGTCGGTGGTCGGCGGCCGGGGCAGAGAAGAGGATGCTTCGCGCGTGGGAGGAAGAAAAATGGAGAGGGAGGGGGAGCTGGGGAGGGGGCGCACTCATTTAAAGGAAAAACCGAGGGGGAGTAGGGGAGGCAGAAGGGGGGGTGGTCGGCATGCGGCATGGCGGGCGGCGCCCTGGGCGGCTCGGGCGGCGGCAGAGAAGAGAGAGAGGGGGAGGGAGAGGAGAGGAGTGAGAGAGAGTGAGCTAGAGGGAGAGAGAGAGCGAGGGTGGAGGCGCCGGCAACAATTGAAGTCGACGACGTGGGAGCAAAAGGCCGTGTCGGCCGGGCGGCTGCGGTGCCCTGCTGCGCCGTGTTGTCGGGCGGGCGGGGCACTGTAGCCCGTCCGGCAACAGTTTTTTTTTTTTTGGTCTCTAAAAATTCTTGAATTTCTAAGTTGATTATAGCTCGTGTGCATTTTTAAGAGGTCTAAATCCTTCCCAAAAATCTTGAATAATTTCCCAAAATTTCATTTTGAAGTGTACTTAATTGTTATGTAAAAATATGGCTAGGGTTCTATGGAAATTTTGATGGTCAAGAGTTAGGGTTTGGATTTCGTCCTGTTATCGAGATTTCGACACTGTTACGTGAGATTCCTCCGGACTTTGCTAAAGTGCTCTGTTGTTTGTCAAACTTTTCATAGTGTTCCTTTAAAGCATTTTAAACAATATTTCTTTTTATTTCCATGATTGAATCTGCTTTAAAGTGAGTGAAATTATGGATTAGGGTTTACAGTTGTTGATTTTTGCCCTGGTGACACCTGGGGTGTCACAGCTGTCTCTATTGCACTTAGAATAGGAAGAGAGTGAGGAGGTCCTCCGATGAAGTGTCGGCCTGTCGGCACTCCCTCGATCCAAACGTCTACTAGTCTAGAGAGGAGTGTTGGCCTATCAACACTCCCACTCTAGACTTGTACCTTGTCGGATGCTTTCTTTATTCAAGTAAGTGTTCGTGATCCTTTTATGGCATAGCTCTGCATGGAGTGAGTTTAGTCTTATATCATTGAGCGCTAGACCAAAGTAGTAATTGATAGTGTAGAGGTGGTGTCTAGGCTAGAGGTTGCCTTTGAATGCTGCGTGCTCCACGGGTTGTAGAGGTAGGCAGCAGGTGGTGACAGCTCTGTCCTTCCTTTGTAATCCTCCACGTTCACATTCGTAGTAGAGCTGGAGGCCAGAAAGTCCTGGCAGACAAGGGGGAAGTCGGTGCCCGAAGTAATGCGATAGCGTTCGACCTTACCTTGTCATTAGATCAGACCATATTAGGAATCATCTCAACCCTCGCCTACCGTATTCTTGTTGTCCCTAGATGAAGCTGACTCATAGATAGTTCACACACATTCCTTGTGGATTACGATATCCCAGAAAACTCCTAGGTGAAGGCTACAACGGTATTTCCGTACCCTTGCGGATATATCTGTGATGTAAGACATACCAACAATGCACAAGATGAACCATGGCACGAAGAAATGAATCAAGATCATTTGATGATTGTGCGATCAAGAGGGAAACAAGATACAATATCTTCCCGTCCCGTTCCATATCCTTGATGCTCAATGATAGTGTGCTCTCTTTCTCTTTTATTTTATATCATATATCATTGAAAGACTAACATTGCAGGTCATGAGGATTCTTAGATATATGCTTTGACATGACATGCAATGCACCTAACATTATGTGCTTCATCAATATTTTCTACAACATGATGACATGATATGAAGGGCTCTTGACACGGTTTGCCTTCATTCTTTCTTTGTCAAGTACCTTTGCGCTTTTATTCATATCATATATCATCTCTATGGTTTTGATCATGTGTTGTCATCAATCACCAAAAAGGGCGATATTGTAAGCTTCATGACCATTGTGCTCCAAAGGTTTGAATGTTTGGTGATTGAATGAACATGATCTCACTTGTTGAGTAAAGCTCCTTACATTCTACAATCACAACAGCGAAGTGCCTCGGCAATTGTTGATGATGACCCATTGATGAGCCCATGATGAGTACTGTGGTTGAAGGATGGATCAAAACTTTGGAGCATGGAGTTCAAGCTAGGAGAGCTTGTGTAGCTAGGTTTTGAGTCCATAGGGAAAACAGATACTATTAAGGGGGATTGGGATGTCTAGCTATGTCTCACCAGTATAGAGGTGGTGGACAACATGTGTAAAGGTCCCACAACACTTGGAGAACAGCTATGAGGCTGAGAAAGACAACTTGTGAAGCTTGGAAGCAAGGATGCAACAAATACATCAAGTTTCAGCTTCAGCAGAGTTGTCGTACCATTGCCTTGGCAGAGACGTCATACGGTACGACGGGGTCATCGTACCATTCCCGAAAGAGTTGGAAATTGGGCCAAGTCAGGATTTGATTCGTCGTACGGTAACCATTTGATTTGTGGAGCAGACCAGGAGAAGTTTGAGTCGTCATACAGTACGGCGGTATCGTCGTACCATTTTCCAGATGATCTATTTCAGCGTTAGATTTAGGGGATTTGAGTCGTCATATGGTACGACGGATGGTACGATGATTGACTGCATAGAGGGATTTGAATGTAATGGCTAGTGGGTGTGGTTGGCCCTTAAATAGTCGTCCCCCTCGGTTGTTTGAGAAACGTTTGGCCAGTGGAATAGCAGAGGAACCCTAGGGGGGCCAAGAGTCAAGGAGAGAAGCACTAGAGCAAAGAAGAGAAGATCTTTGAGTGCTTGTGGAAGAGCAAAAAGGGGTGTTCATCCACCTCAAGGCTAGTGGGCTATAGGGGCTTCCGAACTTGTTACTCTTGGTCTTATGGCAGGGCCTAGACCGGTAAGGAGTTGGTGATTGAGCTTTCCGTGAAGATTGTGGAAGTCTTCACAAGTTTGTACATGGTTTGGAGCCCTCCGTTCAAAGGGGCATCAAGAGAGAGCGCCTAAGCTAGGATTCTTATCTCTAGGAAACTAGGTGCCGCCCGAGGTGGCGGAGGACATCCGCGTTTTCACTCGACGAGTGGAGCGCACCTTGGGAGATACCGTTCCTGGAACAGCGGGAGGGACCGGGACCCTGACGGGAGTGGTCCAACGAAGACTAGGGAAGGCTGCATCCATCGATACGTCGGCAAAAAATCCATGAGCACTTCTATCCCTATCTCCTTTACTTGAGTAGAATTGCATAAGATTTGCCTTGGTTGTTTTCATTGCTCTTCTTGATAGTTCTCGTGCTATGTGTTGCCACTAGTGTAGTTTTATCTATCACTAGAATTGTATAGGTCTGCCGTTTGTTACTTGTGAAGTAGCTTGTTATCTTTTTTTTTTTTTTGACTGAAGTCAGCAAGGAAGACCCCTACTTGATTTTTATATATATATATATATGAGAACAAAAGATTTATGTACAAGTACAAACCGCAGGCCCAACAAAAGACCCTAAATAGAAATTAAGGCAGATTACATATAAACTGTTGCAACAAAATTCTAAATGAGGGCTTAGCTCTATAAGAGACTAAGTCTAGCTCCTTCTTCAACAAAGCACGCCATCTTGGTATTGAAGCATTCTGATTGTCAAAAATGGCTCCGTTTCTTATGCACCAGATGGACCAGCAACCAAGAATTAGAACTTCACGAAAATTCTTGAGTTGAAAAGTTGTCACGCTGTAAGAAGCATCTCATCAGGTGTAACTGTCGTGTCCCAGAGCAAGCCAAGTGTTTGCCAGCAGGCAGTGCTAAAGGAACAGCCAAAGAATAAGTGCAGCAAAGTTTCATCCCTGTTTAGAGAGCAGAGAGCACAAGCATAGCTGGGCAGGGACATATTTTTCCGTCGAAGAAGAGTTCGATTATTTAAATGGTCTCTGAGTAAGAGCCAAAAGAAGAATTTCTGTCGACTTTTGCAACATGAATGCCACAACCATTTGAACCATGGTGATGCCTGACAAGTGCCAATCAATTTCAGATAAGCATTTTTTGAAGAGTAGGTGGCATTGCCCCATATATAACTCCAGATATCATGTTCCTCTAAGTTAAGGTGGAACTGCAGCAAATTGTCCTGCAAATTGGGCAGCTGTTGTGAAGCAGTCATAGATAACGGTAGACAGAGAAGATTATGTATGTCTCCCTGAAGGAACTGCCTAACGGATATAGTTTTGTTCCTTGCAAATGAGTGCAGCTCTGGATATTGCCATTTGAGTACTCCAAGGTCCCACATGTTTTCCCAAAAACAAACTGTGATGCCACTTCGAACATTGCAAGTTGAGATCATAAAGAATTTTTAGGCTTAACGCAAGATTGACTTCCACCAGAAAGAACCCCTCAAGGCACCTGTATGTGGTACCGTACGTTTGTGATATAATTTGCTCCAAGTGAGATGAACCCAAGGTAGGTCGTCGTGATTATAGAACTTATGCAAATACTTCAAGAGTAATGCAGTATTCTGTGCTCTTACGTTAATAATTCCTAGACCACCCTGATCTTTTGGACGACAAGCCTTTTTCCATGAAACTAGACAAGATCCCTTTCTGTTAATATCCCCTCCATCCCACAAACAATGTTTGCGATATTTATCAATTTGCTCAATCACAGAGGCAGGCAGAGAGAGAGTGCACATGTAGAATGTGAGCAGTGCAGATAGGACCGAATTAACCATGAGCAATCTACCTGAGTAGCTGAGGAGTTTGTTCAGTCCCATTAGTCTCTTCTCAATTCTAGTTAGCACTGGTATGAATTCATTTACTGTCGGTTTCGTAGTGCCCAAGGGTAAGCCTAAGTATGTGAAAGGCATAGAGCCTACCTTACAGCCCATGGTATTTGCCAGGTGGTTTGCTCTGTCCTCCTCCATGTTGATAGGCACAAGAAATGATTTTGCATAGTTAACATGGAGTCCTGTAGAATCGGCGAAGGATCTAAGTAGTGCTTTCAAAACCAAGAGCTGTCTAGCATGACCTGGCAGTATGATTAGGGTGTCATCCGATATTGTACAATTGGAAAGTCACCACCAAAATTGGGACCTAAAGGATGTTGAATCAGATGCCGACGCGCTGCTTCATTGATGATAGATTGCAACATATCTGCAGCTAGGATGAAAAGGAGGGGAGACAATGGGTCCCCTTGTCTAACTCCTCTCTTACATTTGAATTGTTTGCGAGGAACACCATTAAGCAAAACAGAAGATGAACCAGAGCAGAGGATCTGCCGAATCCAGGAAATCCAAGTGTCACTAAATCCTTTCGCTTGGAACATTGAGAGAATAACCTGGTGCTCCACCTTGTCAAAAGCTTTCTCAAAATCTAATTTTAGAATCACTATCTCCCTTTTGACTTGTGACAAAAGTATAAAAATTGATATGCCCATGCTAGGCAATCCTGTATAGTCCTTCCCTTTATAAATCCATACTGATTAGTATGTACTACATTAAGAATAACCCCCTGCAATCTGGTGGTGATGACTTTTGTGAGGAGCTTGAGGGCTGAGTTTAATAGCGAGATAGGTCTGAAATCATTAGTCGTTTGTGGATTGGCAGTTTTCGGCACCAGGACAATAAATGAGCCGTTAATACTTGTTATATCAAGATTTCCAGATGCAAAATCAGAATACATTCTCAAGAAATCACTGGAGAGGATGTGCCAATATTTCTTCATGAATGCCCCGTTAAAAACCATCCGCCCTGGAGCATGATCGCTTGGCATGTCTTTTAGAGCTGCTAGTATTTCTTCCATTGAGAACGGTGAATCTAATACTGGAAGTTCATGTTTGAATGAGGTTTGATAAGTTGAAGAGCAGACCACTGAATTCAGAAACTCCCAGTCTCTCCTTGAAAGAGCACCATAGCGCATTGGCCTTTAGTGTATGATCAGAGATCACTGACCCATCACCCAAAGTCAGAGTCGAAATCATGTTAGACCTATGCTTAATTGTGGCCATTGCTTGGAAGAACTTTGAGTTTTCATCACCAAAACGGACCCATCTTATGGTAGCACGCTGTCTCCAATAAATTCATTTAGCCATGAGGAGGGAATTCAGGTGTCTCTGTAGGATACGCCTGAAATTAGATTCAATGCGTGAAAGTATTCTCTAATTTTCCAAGCCATCAAGAAGTGCTATCACCCAGCTGCAATTGTTTATATTCGTATTGAGCTTCGACAGTTTCTTACTCCAGCTCTTCAGACCCTACCTCGTTTGTTTAAATTTTGCAGCTAAGGTGCGTGCTGCATTGCTGTAATATGCCGTGGTGGCCCAATTCAATTCCACCACTTGTAAGAAGTCTGCATACTCAAGCCAAAAGTTCTCAAAACGAAATATATTGCTTCTAGGAATATCAGTGCCAACTTGGATCATGAAAGGAATGTGATCAGATACAGGCCTGGTGAGGGGAATCACCGTAGTGTCAGGAAACTGTAGCGTCCAAGAAGAGGAGGTAAAAACCCAATCAAGCTTTTCTAACAAAAGGATTGTCCTGCATGTTACTCCAAGTGTAACCTCTGCCCTGAAAAGCAATATCAACTAGATCCAGGTGATGGATGAGATCATTGAATAAGAGCATGTCATTAAAGTTACCCCCGGGTCTGTTTCTATCATCTGGACTTCTAATGAGATTAAAATCACCCATCAATATCCAATCTTCAATAGTGGAGCAGTCAAAGTTGTAGAGCCATAAAATGAAAGCTGCTCTTTCCACAGGTGGACAGGGACCATATATATTAGTAAGATGAAAAGTTCTCCCTGTCGCACAAACAGTGAATTTAACTGTAATGGAGTAAGAATTTACAAGAATAACATCCCCTCCAAACTGATGCCCATTCCAAATAGTAATTAAGCCCCCCGAAGCTCCAACAGAGGGGGAGTAAGCAAATAAGTTTAACTGTCGAGGGCAGAAATTGCGCAAGTAGGCCTGGTCAAAATATTCACACTTGGTTTCTTGAATGCAACAGATCCCACAAGATGACTCAGCTATTTTGTTTCTGATACTATCCCATTTTCCTTGAGAGTTAATCCCTCTAACATTCCAACAAAGAAAGTGTCAGTTTCTATTATTAGCCATGACAGTTACACATCAACAAAAACCAACAGGATCTAAATGCCACAGGCATCAGATAGGAGTTGCACATAGCAGGATAACACCAGGAAATGGCAAAACTGTCATGGATATGAATAATGGCGTAAATCCAACAAGACCAAATAACTGGGAAGAACACAGTGCCCATAAAAAGTTTGAGATGAAAGGAAAACTGAATAGAACTAAAGAACAGGGCACCACTGACAAAAGCCATCAGGTCCCTACTCGTCATTGATGTTATCATCATTCAGCGCTTCAGCAGAAATAGCACCAGCTTGTAACTGCACGGATCCAGTGGCTATGGCTTGGATGTTCTGCACCGAGAGGTATGGTGGGGGAGCAGAGCTACCAGGCGCAGAGGAGGAAGCAGCATATAGGGGGGCTTGCTCTTCAAGAGCTACAAGCTGATTCGCCTGACTGGATATCGGAGCAGACTCTTGCACCATCGTAGTTTGTGTCTTGAATTCACCCGGGTTCAGCCTCTTGCTGCGTCTAAGGATACCAACATCAAATGGGGTGCGTATCTTGCGATGGCGCCTTTTCTGTCCTGGAATGTACTCGGGTGAGAGTGCTCCATCGACAGGCTGCAGTTCAGAGATTGAATGAACAGCATCTTGCAGTAACAGAAGTTGTGAAGAGACTGTATCAGGACATGTATCAACCATGATTCTTAAAAGACGAAGGATGAGATTAAAGTCCCCCACATAGCGAGGGAATCTGGCATCCATGTTAACGAAGAACTTGGCCAAGCCATCAAGATTAAAACCAGTAGGTACAAACCGAGACAGAAGAGACGGAATCACCTGAACTGGAGCAGGGGAAACAGGGATAAAGTCTGGCATGGGAGAAGCTGCGCCAAAGAGCACACGGCGGAGAGGCATGGTCGAGTCCTGAGTCAGCTCCATGACCGGGGGTTCTGCAGGCGCGTCCTTCACCCCACCTGAAGCAGCGAAGTCGAGGGAAGCAGGAGAGCGCTGTTGCAGAGCAGGCCGGGAACCAGGCTGCGTCGACGCTTCACTTTCAGAGACTTGTGCCCCTTCATTGATTGGTGGAGATTGAGGGAGCCCATGCACCGCATTGTTCCCCTCCTCCCCTGCAAGCACTTGGTTTCCCTGATTCTGTTTCTATCGAGAGCTGACTTTCATGGGAGTGAGCGGGCAGAGGACCGTTTCCTTGTTGACCCATCCAACGTGGTGCTTCCAGTGGCATTGGGTGGGGGATGCCGTCAGGCAACACTGGTTCTTCATCCCCTAGCGCCGGCAGATCACGGCGTTGAAGCACGTACACTGGCACCGTCCAGGATCGGGATTGACGATCTGAGCCAGTAGAGACGACGATGTCCACTAGGATGTGCCGCTCGTCGTGCACCACTGCTTTGACAATAACCCTGGCCAGAACGTTAGGGTCATGAATATGTTTCATAACCGCAAAGCTGGATATGGCCTTGGCAATGGCAGACGGTGTTCTGGCATTCAACGGGTAACAGAGCAGCATGAGCCACACCTCCCTGTCCACATCCAATTGTCAAGAGTTCAGGCCTTCATCATGGCATTCAAAGGTGACGCTGTATCCATCAACCATCATAGGGGGGCCCTCTAGGAACTGAGCACGTTCAAGCGGCAAGTTGAAAGAAACAAAAGCGTCACCAATGGGGCAGGGCTCTATCTCAATGTCATTGATCCTGAATTGGTGAAACAGAGCTCTACTCAAGGCTCTGGCCATGTCACCAAAATCTCTTTTTGCCACGTGAGGGAAGAAATTAGCAATCGCCACATTCTCGAAAGCCTTTTCAGATGGAGAAGCGAGGAAGCAGCGGGTTCGATCAGTAGGGACACGAATGATCTCCTGGAGCTCAAAGCCTGGTGGTACATGAGGGCGAGGATCAACAGGGAAGTTCGCCATGGCAGGGGGTGGGGGAGGAGGCGAAGGAGACGAGGTGAGGGTGGATGTCGAGGGTTCTGGGGTTCAAGAGGAAGAGGCAGGATATTCTGACGTGGTTGTTGTGGAGGGCAAGGAAACTGGGTTTCGGGAGGAGGAGGCACCAACGGCAGGAGGATTTCCAGGGGATTGATTCGCCAGCTTAGTTTCCAAAACAGGGGTCTGTTGCGACCCCTGATCCTGAGGGCCAGATTGAGCAAGGCGAGATTTGGGGATAAAGATAACTTTTCTTGTATTTTTCAAACGGCTCCTGCAATTACGCGAGATATGCCCATAACCAAAACAGGTGATACACCGCGTGTCATTTTTGCAAAAGGCCACCTTATGTCCCGGGGCTAAGCAGCGAAAGCATCTGATTTGACTAGGATCTTGCCGTAGGAATCTCTCACCAAATTTCGAATTTGAAAAAACACGTTCATTCCGAAAAGACCGATCAACTTTCAGGCCAGATGGATTTGGCACTGGTCGCTAAGAATGAGTCTGCTCAACAACAGGAGTCCCGCAGAAGGGTGAACAAGATTATCTGCATAATTTTGCTCATAGTAATTCTCAGGAAATTTGATGCGCCGGAAAACAGACTGATGATTGGCTGCAGCAGGGCCACTTTTCACAATATCAGCAAATGATTTTTTCGAACGAGAGACGAGCTGCCATTCACTGTCTTGGAGGGATTCTAGATTTTGAATTCACGAATGAAATCAGGTCCACTATTCCTTCAGAGAACAAAATGCGCATCAAAGAAAGCACAACAAATTTTTTTCTGATGATGAATCATCAACCCCACGTTTTTTGAAGCAACAGAGAATTGGAAGCACCAATCCTTAAGCCAAGAGACACAAAAATCCAGAGCCACACCGCCAAAGCAGGACTGCAGAAGAAGTCCAACAGAGTCCTCATTGATCCGGATTGCAGAACGAGAAAAAGAGACCACCAGCTGAAAACCCGAGGATGCAGAGACAGGGGAGACGGAAGAACCAAACCTTGAGAGAACGAGGTTCTGGAAATCCAACCCAGGCTGGAAGTCCAGATCAGAGAGACCACCCATGGCGACCACCTAGAGGGCATGGATCAGGGAGCTTGAGGTGGGGAGGGGCGGCGAGACTCATCGTATTCTCCCAGAGAGTCATTCTCTCCCTCCTCGTCACAATCATATTCTTCCCATTCCTTCTCATCAGAAAATACCTGATGGCGAGCTACACTTTCTTGAGTTGACATGGCTCACCATTGCTCACAAACATTAAGATCAATAATTACTTCCATGCTCCTGAATCCTTAAAAGGAAAAGCAGCAGTCTTAGAGCTAAAAATGGGTCGCTCCTTTCCTTTTTTTTTTTTCAGTAGCTTGTTATCTTGGTTGCTCTTTTAGTTGCTTCTAACTCCCTCTCTTGTTCGTAGTGGTGTTAGTCCTTCTAGCTTGTTATTTTATTTGCCATATCTACTAACATACTAAGAGTTGTTTGCTTGCACTATGTGGTAGAAAGTTAAAAGAGTTAGAATTAGTAGGTGCCCGATTCGACCCCCTTCTCGGTCACCCGATCCTTACATATACTAGTATAGTTATAAGTATAGGTATGAATATAAATACACATAGATGGAACATGTATAGTATAGGTGATCATTGTTTTGTGATTGGTCCAATGTGCTCTTTAGAGTATGCTCTGGTCAATGCATTGATTTCTGTCGGGTGGTTTAGAGTAATATTTAGGAATATAAGCGTGCTGCTTCCTTGGTTGTCGTGCGACCCACAAAGCAATGTCCGTCCTTTGTAATCCCCACGTCCTATTGTAGGGTTACAGGTGTATAATTACTGGAGTCTTTTTCCTGAATTGTGAGTAAACCGGTTCCCCGATATGTCTCAGCCATGCTACCTTGCTATACATATAACATCCATGATCCCTTGCTATATATATAATACTTATGTCAGTATAATTATGTATATGTATGTAAATGAAGAACCTTGAGTGTTTAGTTAGTTCTAGATTAATCTCCACTTTGCTCGCTAATTCCTTATCTTAAGTGTAGAACTCTTTATGTGTGTCATAACACCTATTATATCCTTGTATTTACCCCTGTGAGAGTATATGGTACTATAGTATGAATAGTATTATCACTATGAATCATACACATCACCCTTGTTAAGCATATTTTCTGTAGAAAATAAAAAAGATATCCTAGAATACTCTAAGATGAAATGCTACAACAGTGCTCCGTATGTTTGCGGGCTTTTCTGTAAATGTTAAAATACAAATGTAATTATTTCTGGCACCATTTGTAAGGATTGTCTCCTAGACAAAACTTAGTGATGATGTAAAAATATCAACACCAACTCCATTTGATTCGGGTTTCATGCGCTTTGAGTGGTTGAAAGATATTAGAGAAGTAACAGAAGAATGGTTGACCAAAAGAAAGAAAAAGGGATCCAACACGAGGAGGACTTCCCAGGAAGTAACCCATCCTAGTACTACTCTCGCCCAAACATGTTAAACTTGATAGTTCCGATGGGGTCCAGTGCGTTTGTGCCGATATGATTGCATCCGACGAACGCTATCGTTCCTTTTTAGTCGCAAACGTGCGAGCACCATTCGTAGGTGGTCTGTTAAAATGGCCGTAACTTTCACATACGGACTCGAAATGAGTTGATTTTTATAAATCGATCAAACAAAATTTTGCATCCATTCGTCCCCACTACGTCAGGATAGGCGAATTCAGGCTAGATCTATGAGTATTCGACATTCGAGTTTTCCTTATAATTTTATGAGGTAGGCCCAACTTCTTCCGCGGGACGCACTTGGCTTCAAGTTTGGTTCGCATAGGTGGGCCGGCTCAATTTGGGTTCCATTCATCAAGTTTTGGGTAGAGTGAGGTTGGTAAATTAAGCTAATTCCATTTGGATTGGGGTGGATGAGAGGTGGGTTCAACCAATTAGCAGAAACAACAATTAGCAAAACAACAAGATCCAATGTGTTGTTTAATTCAGACGTGTTAGGCTGATAACAGCTCCTAGCATACGCCAAATGACATCAGTTTTTGTTTGGTAAGACTGGAGTGCAATAGGTTGATATCACGACGTCTAGGGATGACAACATAACCTGTAACCCAAAACCCGACGGGTGCTGATGCAGGTTTTATATCCCACATGCAGGTGACCCGCATCCGATCCGAATCTATGTAATTAATATATTTATCTTTTAAATATTGTTATTTGTTGGTGTAAACATAAACTAATAATTAAATATTAAAAAGAAAATGTTAGTATTCTATTTATTAATGTAAGTATGTTTTTATATTAATTATTCGTACATCTATTTAAAAAATAATTATTTTATATATAATGTCAAAATCCGACGGCACGCGAATCCGACCCAAAACCCGATGGCTGTGGGTGCGGTGCCATTTTACACCCGCGGGTGCAGGTACGGGTGTTATTTTACACCCACTGGTGCGAGTGCGGGTGTCTTTTTTTACCATAACCTGACCCAAAGCCGACCTATCGCCATCCCTAGCGACGTCATATCGGGCTATACATGATTGACTTTGTTCATTTTCTAGCCGAAACAAATAACACCATGAAGGCGAGCAAATAACCATACATTTTGACGAAAGCAAACAATTACCGCTTTCTTTTAAATGAGAAGCGCTGCCACCACACTACTAACCTATTTATATTACTGGCTTAGAGTATCTCCAACCAATCCTTAAAATTTTACTCTCAAAAAACTGCTTTAGCAAGTATGTAAATAAGTATTGGAAATAAAACAACTCATGTACTCCAAAAACTCCCAATATAAGTTGTCAAATCTATTTAAAATATTTATCACATATGTAATTTTGTTCGACCCAACTCATATATGAATTTGTTTTGATCTTTTGGAAACTCTAATTTAAGTTTAAATGTAGTAAGTGAGAGGACTTATTTAGAAACTTACTAAGTTTAGGAATCTAGTATAGAGAACGGTTGGATAGCTATTTTTTCAATTACCTCCTAAATTTGAGTTTAGGACTTAATTTAAGAAGTGATTGGAGTTGCTCTTATTAAACCCAAAAAAAACACCTAAATTCAGTTGTTACACATGAAAGATAAATTGCAGTATTACCTGTTAGAGAAAGATCTCCTAAAACCAGTCTGCCAGCAATAGCATTTATTGGGTGCCCTGTCTTAAGGCCCCCTTTTGGTAGAGATTCTCAGGTAGTGATTCTCAATGAGAAGTGATTCTTCGAGTCAGAAGTAATTCTGTGGCTGAAATTGATTCTCTTTTATTTTTTATGATATACTCTCACAATCAGGACATGAAATCACTTCACAGAATCAGGAGAAGCTAATTTTTTCAGCTCCCAACATCTTAATTCATTTCAGAGAATCAATTCACAGAATCAATCAAAAATCACTTCTCTTATAATACAACGGTTTAGCAAAGCTTCCAGATTCTCTCAGCTGCGTGGAGCTCCGCCGAAGGGGGCTAATCCACGCCTACAACTTGTTGAAGAGACGGGAACGGGGTTCACACCCGTCCACTGGCAGACGGCGCGCCCTCCCCCATGGACCACCGCCTGCCGTCGATCTGCCCCATCCGACGGCCGTGGAACCTCCGCGGCGATTATCTATCTTTTCGTGGGTTCCGCTGCGTCGGCCACTTTCTTCCCTTTCCACCACCCACCCACCCCAAAAAACGCCGCAACCCCCTCCGCGCCCTCATTTTCGTCCTGGTTTTCCCCACCTCCTCTTCTCCTCCAGCCGCTCCTCCCCATCCTCGCTCGATACATTCGAGCAGCCGACCGGAGGAAGGCGGCAGAGGTGGTGGCGACCCGCTCGCAACCTCCCTCCGCTCCTCCGTCGCCGATCGGGGCTGGCTGCCCGCGGAGGACGCTGATCGGCCCCCGGAACTGCGCCGTGTCCGTACGTTTCTTGCCCCTTTGTTCTGCCTTTCCTTCTTGTGTGGATTGTGACTAGGTCAATAGGATTTCGTTCTTGGGGGTAGATGTATCTCGGGATGGGGACTGATAGGGCTGTCATGGGGTCGTGGCGGCATGTGGGTTGAGAACTTGAGATCTGTTGGGGATTATAGAAGCGGATCTGGATGTTCTTGTTTCTGCGGAATTCTAGAGTTTTAGACGAGTATTCAGCTCATCGGCTCTCGTATCGGGCTATAGGTTAGCATTTCGTGATTAAAACTTCGTCTTTTTGCGTGCTAGAGAGCCTGAAGTGTCCTCAGTTCGTTCTATCCGTTGAAGACTGCGCATAGTCTGGAATCCGTGTTCAGGATGTTAGGAGCGTATTTGATGAAAAAAAAAACATAGAATGGATGTGCAAAACGGTAATGACTGCATAGCTAGGGAATTCTGATGCGCTGTCTCTGCATTCATTTAGGTGGAAAGATCTTGTCACTGCAAAATGGTACACGTTTATCAGTAAATTGGTCTATACTGAACAACCTGTCTAACTGCATGTCATGCAATATGCTTGCCATCCTGATAGATGCTTTTGAAACGGTCCTGTACATTAGTGCCTAATATGCTCTTTTGGTAGCAGTGTCTTGAAACGCATTTTTTTGATGAACCAGTTTCATAATGCTCCAAAAGGATAAAGTATTTTCTTTCATCGTCAATCAGGAAAAGGAAAGCTAATGATGTTCTTGTTTGCCTGGTTCTACAGGGAGCAGTTTGTAGTTTTGTCTAGTTGGCTGCTACCATTACCAGTGGCTTCCAGCCTTCCACCATTTTTCTATTAACCTAATAAAGATGTTATAAAGGTGTGTATTGCTTTAGTAACACTAAATGTTTTAAGAATTTTTAGTGATGTTGCTGTACAGTTCTAGCATAGTTTTATTTCATTTCTAACTCTGCAGTATGGTGGAATACAATGCTGAAGCTCTTTAGTTTTTTCCTTTTCTCATTTTCCAGGTTTACATTCTTCAAGTTGTACAGCATTGCCTTTTCTGGGTAATGGTTTGTTTTATTGAAATCATTTGAGCACTGAGGAAATACAGTAAGGCCTTGATGCAACATAATAGGATCACTGTACTCTCTTCATCAGAAACGCGACACATTAGTTCAAGCTCCAACATCCCAGATATGGATCCCAACGATGCTACAGTTGATGAGCAGATTTTACTCCCCAATACTCTGGAGAATGAGAACTTCCCTCGCTATTTGCTCACTAGTCATGAGATGGGAATGTCGAGTGGAAACCTTATTGATCAGCAAAATACTAGCTTGAGCTTATGGGAATCAGGTGGATCCAGCTCAAGGGGTTGCCTAGCTGATCATGGTAACTTTCTTCAGTCCAAGAGCGAGCATTTTGCGCCTCCTTTGTCTATAGGAGGTCCCTTGAGCCTGGACAGGAGGAGGCATGAAGGCACTAGTTCGTTGTCTTCTCACAACTTAAACATAGACCTTAACGTTAATCACAGTGATCAATTTGAGATGGAGGATGTCGATGTGGAACATAGCAGTGGACAATCAAGATCAAATACTATTCTCCATCATCAATTTTCTCTTGATGCTATCGGAAGTTCTTCACGGACTGCAGAACTTTTTGATGGTGCAGCTGGGCAAGAAGGTGCTTTGTTTGACAGTCATCGTTTGACTTTCAAGAGAAAGAATAATGATGGATGTCACGCTGAGTCTTCTGCCGATGGAAGCTCACGTGATCATCACCGAAACAATACTCTGCTACCTGCTCCCATTGCTCACGAAAGGACTAGTTTGACGATGCCCACCCCTGCAAACTCTACTCTTTCGTTTACTTCTGTGGAACAGATAAACCAGAGTTCTCATGTTGTTGCAAGCTCTTCCTTGTCTGATCATTATTCATTGTATAATGATCATCATGAGCATGGATTTGTGAGAAACACAAGGATGAGAATAAGCCCAAGCGATTATGATCAGTCACTGCCTAATCTGTTACCTGAGAGTAGTTTCAGGTCTTCTGCTTATCGGCCCACACCGTATCCAGTTGCGTTTGTTCCTGTGCAACCTAGACAAATAAGCACTTCTGCAAGTGCTCATGGTCAACCTCATGTCCCTGCTGTTACTCAGTTTTCACAAACTCTCCATCGTCCATCTTCAAATGGTAATTATGGATCTCAAACTGGGGAATCTTCCAGTTCTGCGGAAGCAACAATCCGTATATCCTCTTCTCATGATACCAATAGGAGCCTCATGAGAACTGATCCAGCTGAACCCCTTCTGTTAGTCTCCTCTTTATATAATGCTGATTCAACAAATGTCCCTTCTGCACTTGGAAGCAGAGGCAACCAGCAAAACTCTATCTTCAGCTCTAGCTCCACAGCTAGAGCTGCTGCAAATGTTGGAGCTCAACATGTCCCTGTGACCAATTCATCTCAGCCAAGTGCCACTGTAAGAGATTCGGCTGATACAGCCAGGAGGCCACTGGTTTCTGCTGCTGTCCGAAGTCCAGGCATAGCTTTGCACCACCGTGGATCTTCGTCCACAACACATGAGATTCGCAGCCATCATCCAGGCTCAAGCTCTCGTGCTCCTCAGCAGCACTACTTTAGGGCAGGTCCTTTGTCCGCAGATAGGCAAAACTCTAGCTACTTGGACCTTCAATCTTTCATGCAGACAATAGCTGCTTCAAGGGATGGAAGCAGGACAGTATCAGAGGTGAGCCGTCCTTGAGTCCTTCAATTTAACTAGTATGATTGTCATTAGCAGTAAATAACAACGACTTTCACCTGACATCCCGTAGAGCATGAGAGGAGATAATATGCTGCTGCTGAATTTTGTTTCCCAGTTTTCTAATGGTGCCCAATTGTGCTATTAAATGTGCCAGATAATTTTATACAAAATTAAAGCTATATTTCTGTGTGGTATATTGTTATCAATTTTTGCTCTGTGTATTTGTACTTGACTGTTAATAACTGAATTACTCCTATTGAATATGCTATCTGTCACAGTTCTTATTTGACTATTTCCCTTTATAGCTCCGCAATGTTGTTGACCAGATCCGTCAGGGTAGGAATGCTAGACTGGAGGTCAGAATATTCCCTTTTCGCGTGTTATTTTTCATAGTTTTTCATTAGATTAATTTACTTTCCACATTCTATGCTAGGATCACTTGCAATAATACATTATCTTTTAGAGCTGCTGAAACCTGGAAATATACAGTCAATGTTGTGTTTTCCAATATGCCTAATTATCAATAAATTGTATGCCTAATTATCACTAAGTTATATTTTCTGAGCAGGTAATTTTCTGGGTAACTGGTTTTTGTAAGATTTAGATTTAGATTATCTTTTACTACTAGTTACTATATTAGTTCGAAATTCTTGGCAAAGGTTTCAATTTTGGCTTATACAAGGAATGTTACTATTCAATATCAAAGAATAATGACTTCATTTCTGGTCATGGGTGTTCTGATTTCATTTATGTTTCTTTTTAGTAAAATCAAAACCCTTGTGTGCTGCTATGAAAGGCTGATTATGCACTGAAAGCACGTTGTATAAGTTAGTGTCATATTTTGATCCAGAAGCAGTCTGCCCTTCATTTGCTGCATATATTACATTTCTTCCGCATCAAGCCTAAAATTTATTGCTCATTTGTAGCAATTCTATATGCATCTGTGAAAATGGTTAATATGTTGTATGTTGAGTAAGTCTGCTTGAATTATTTAGGAGAAAAATGTATGAGAATATTATGATTCATATGTTCACTGCATATTCTGGACTAAGATTTTGTCCAGACAGTAGCAATATCTTCTCTAAATTGATTAGATTTCACTGTGATTTACCCTTAAATGGCAACTTGGATTTTAAACAGGATTTGCTTCTCATCGATCGATCATTTATCATGAGGAGAGCCAATTTGATTGATAGACATCGGGATTTGCGGCTTGATGTGGATAATATGTCTTATGAGGTAAACTAACATCTTTCGCTTTCCTCCTCATCTTTTGGTTTCCCTGAACCCATGTCAATTGTCACTGGGAAGGATATTTTGAATTCTGCTTAGTTTGCCTACTGTATAACATTTTTTCTGAATTGTGTTGCTGAGTAATCATGATATCAAATGCCATATCAAATACAGCTTCATTATGCAGGAAATTTTATGTCAGTAAGGATACCATTATGCGAAGGAGTTATTGCATGTAGGAACTGATATCATCAATAGATTTGCAATCTTCAGTTAAAAGAAAAACACTATAGTTCACAAGGCATCATTACGTTAGGGTTTAATTTTGACTGAAATTCACTGTTTCCCAGGAACTGCTGGCATTAGGTGAACGTATTGGATATGTAAACACTGGACTTAGCGAGGAGAAAATTATGGCTAGCTTGATGCAGCGGAAGTACGTCTGCCTAGAGCTGGAAGAACCACTGACAATTGTTGAACCTTGCTGTATTTGCCAGGTAATTTGAATATCTATATTTTTCCACCTTGAGTTCTATGTTTTGAACTTCAGTGGAGACTAGATGTTCGTTCCTTTGACTCGTTGATTAACATTACTTGAACTATTTGTCGCTGTAAAGCATGATTTCGGAATTTAGGTTGTGCTTAATGCATGTAAGAGTAACGCGTACTTTCTCGAGATCCCCTGCTGTATATTTAGTAATTTATTAGTATCTGGAGAAAGTTTCATGTCTTTTATTTTTCTTTTGTTTCAAGCAATTTTGATGCTGTGGATGCATTTTACAGCCCCTTTTCTTCCCAATAAGGCCCTGTTTGTAGAAACCAGTTTTTAAAAAATTGGAGCGATTCAAACACAGGGCCTAAGTAATTCTTGTCGATGGCTCTGATTATCTTGGTTCAAGGGTTTAGAGATTTGATCGGATGGTCTCTATAGATGTTCCAAAAGAAATTAGCATGCTTGTTCTTTTGCCTAAATCTAATTTCAACGAGTCATTGGCATATAACTAACTGTATTGCGAACCTTGCAGGAAGACTACAAGGATGGCGAGGACATGGGGAGGCTGGACTGTGGCCATGACTTCCACACCGCGTGCATCAAACAATGGCTTGTTATTAAAAATCTGTGCCCAGTATGTAAAAAAACAGCACTGGGCACCTAGAACATCGCAGCTGCCCCTGCATCAACGAAGGTGGCATCCCATCATTACCGCAAGTGGTGTCTACTTGCCACACCATCTCAAGATCAGGAGCTGGTTATAATCATGTGACACCTTCCCATGATCCAGCATATAGATCGGAATTTTTATTCTATAGGTGGCACATTGCACTTAACGAGGTCAATGGCTGTGGACCTGGAGTTTGGTTCAAACCTAGTTTTAAGGTTAACAAATTATTCAGTGACATTTAATTTTACCTCGAAACCCTTTTTTACTCATTTTAGCAGTTTGCTTTGTTGAAGATTCGTAAGTTATTATTATTTGTGTGTGTGTGTGTGTGGGGGGGGGTGGGGGGAGGGAATCTGTCTGTACGACATCGGGTTGGAAAAACTGTTTACAGGCAAATAAATTATACTGCGATGTCGTACAGACATTGTCTTTTTATTTTAATTAGCGGTTCTACAGTGCTTAAGGGATAATGAGGAGCATGCAATTTATAGAGAGAGAGAGAGAGAGAGAGAGAGAGAGAGAGAGAGAGGAGCATGCAGGACTTCTGCCAATTTGTTCGTCTATTGGATCTTGTGGATGGAAAAACTCTTGGCTGGATCGAGGGCTGCAAGCAACTGCGAGTATGGTGAAACATACATCTGGAGGACTGTAGCAAAAACAAAATCTAGGTATGATAACTAAATCCTGGATACCCAATTCGACCTATTTATTCAGTGAAATACAGTAAAAAAATAAATAATTTTTATTTACTCTTATTGCCCGTTACGGTCTGCGGATTGCATCTCCGCTGGCGGCTAGCTGACTCCACGTCATCCCTTTCGCCGGAGAGCTCCTCCAGCGACTTGCCCCTGGACTCCGGCACGATGAAGGTGAAGAGGAACCCGATGATATTGCACCCCGCGAGGAGGAACAGCGAGTTGCGCACGCCAATGCCGGGCGGGTTGCCCGCGTCCGTTTTGGCTGGGTTCGTGCTCTGCGCTGCGTACAGGAACCTGAACGATCCGACGATGGCGCCGGCCTTGCCCGCGACCGAGGAGATGCCGTGGCACGTGGACCGCTGTCGCACAGGAAAGATCTCAGCAGCCACGATGAAGGTGTTGGAGTTGGGCCCATAGTTGGCGAAGAAGGTGAAGGCGTACATGACGACGAACCCGACGTGGTTCCCCGGCGCAGTCCAGTGGTCGTACGGCACGGCGAGGCCGAGCATGAACGCCGTCATGAGGAGGAATCCCCCGAGCTGGATCGCGAAGCGACCCACGACGTCGATGAGGAAGACGGTGAACCAGTAACCTGGGACGGTGCCGCACAGCGCGACGAGCGTCTGCGCGTGGGAGATTTTGTACGTCTCCTCGAGCGCGCTCATGGTGTCGGCACGAGGCAGCCAGCCAGCAGCATAGATGTCCTTCTGGAACAGGTTTTGCAAGTAGAAGGCCACGTCAGCGCGAACCAGCACACCGTCGTGCCGAGCAGGTGCAGGCTGTGCCGCCTGGCGAACTTCCGGGAGAAGAGGCCGTACTCCTCGTTGTTATTACGCTCCTGCTGCTGCACCTTGGCCTGCTTCTCCTGCTCATCGGCGGTGGCAAAGTCGACGCTGAGGACTCGTGCCATGTCGGCCTTCTCGGCGTTCCTGGCCACGAGCGCGGTGTACCTCGCCTTCTCGGGCATCTTCATGCGCCAGTAGTAGGTGAGCAGAGCCGGAACGGCGCCGAACATGAGGATGATCCTCCGTACGTAGTCACCCTGTGGGACCGTGGACCTGCCCGGGTCGTCACGGTACGCCGGCGCGTCGAAGCGCGCCCTCAAGGCGGCGGAGACGACGATGGCCACGATGCCCCCGGCGAGGTTGCCGAAGCCTTGCATGGCGAAGACTGCGGCCACGAACGCGCCGCTCGTGCGCTTGTTGGCGTACTCGGACATGATGGTCGCCGAGAGCGGGTAGTCGCCGCCGATCCCACGCCGAGCCAGAACCGGAAGAAGCAGAGCGTCGCCATGATCCGGGGGTTTTGGAGGTCGAGTCGAAGTAGTAGATGCGGCCCAGGAGCCTGGTCACGAGGGAGATGGAGAAGAGGTCGTAAGCATCCGTGAAGAAGCCCATGCCAGCCATCACCACCGCCTTTAAATGGTACCACTGCGTCTTCGCCGCGTCCAGCGCGTCCAGAGCGTTGTGCTCGCGTGCCATCTCGTCCCTCTCCGAATGAAGAAACTGAACTCTTATTAGCTTGCTGTTGTCTTTCCGATCGCCACCGACCTGCGGGCTGCGGCTCAACCAAAGTGTCAGGATAGGTTTCGTACTTAGCTCAAAGGTTTATGAAGAGAGGTTTTCAGCAAGTTAATATAGATATATAGGTGTCAGCTTCTTGAGACCATACACTCGCGCTGCAGGGTCAGAATAAAAAGAAAGTTTGAACTGGATCTTCTAGCTCTCGTCCACGCACAAGATCGATGTGCTCCGTTTCTATCGTATACGACTCGCTTATTGCGGGTAGGCCACGTTAAAACTGTAAATCTGCAGGATTAGATATAGTGCATGTCCAAATCTTGGTTGGTAATATTCGTTCTCAGTTTTGTGGACGGTAGGGGGATCGGGTACCTCTGCGGCTGCGCGTCGTCTTTTAGGGGATGTTTGGTTGATGGCCATAGTTTGCCACGCCTAAAGTTAAATACCAGCCATACCTGTGGCTAACCGCATTGTGGTAAATTTTAGACTGTTTGGTTGGTAACTAAGGTTTGACAGATTTAGTGTGGCTGCTGTTTGGTTTGCTGCTACAAATGTTTGGTAAAAAATTATGGCTATTGTTTGGATTACAGCCACAAGTAGGTAAAAACACCTCCATGCCTTACTGGTAGATTACCACCCATTCCTTACAAGCAGTCACATTCTACCAACAACAAGCAATGCAGGTATGTTTCAACCAGCAACAAACAATTTTGTAGATAATAGCAGTAGACATATATTACAAGCATAAAAGCATGAGGTCTATCCCAAGTGCACACGTAACCCATCAGTCACAAAATAAGTAGCCTTCCTTCAGAACCAAAATAAGCTTACAACCAACTATATACATTCTAGGCATAATTCATTGACACATAGCCAACTAAATTAAAGTTCTTGAACTCCTCACTGAATGTGTTCTTTTTTGGAGGACACCCACAAAATATGTTCACAAAATAGCCATCTTCACTAGCTACACTTCACAGGTCAATGCCTTCTTTCTCACGTAAGAACTTGAACACCCAAGCATGTAAAGTATTAGCACTTGCGTTGCACAACCAGCCACGCTTACCTTTACTCTCTTTGGTAGATAAGTGCTCTCCAACAAGAACCCTCTGATCAGATGTCATTGGGATTGCCTCTAATCTCTCCCACAAAGTAGCATGTGGATCAATAATCTATGGCATTTGGGGAGGAGCAGTGGCAACAAGTGTCTCTCGAAGTGATTTCATGGTAGCACTGATTTCATCAGTGGACTCTGCAAGACGACTTTTGATATTTGGCTTCTTAGGTAATGGCTTCTTTCCTCTTGCACGTGTTTTATTAGCATCACTAGTGCTGGGAGAGCTGTTATCAACAGTTGCACGTCTAGTTGCAGCTGGCAAAGTGTCAGAATCCTCACCGAGTGGGTCTTCAGATTGTGTGTAGCAGTTTAGATCAACAAGTTCTCTGGAATCATCACTATCTGAATGGTCACTACCATTCATGCATGTATTTTGATCAGCAGCAAAAGAACCATCAGCACTAGATCCTGTGAATAGCTCTTGCATCTCATTGAAGAACTTGATCGGCTTAGAGAGCAAGCGTCTTTCCCTATCCTACATGCAGTATAGACATGTCAAATCGCTCTATGCATCTTATAACATGTAATTAAATTCAATGCAAAGAACTTACACGAAGCTTTGATTTTTCAGATTCTGATATAATCACCAAACAACTGTTATGGTCAAAAGAATTGCCACTCTTGCTTAATGCTACTGCAATAAACTTCCAGTTTTCTTTGTGGCACCTGTAGTGGCGGTCCACTTGCCCGATAGTTACCCCCATAGCAAACTTCTTGTTTAAAGCATCAGCACACAACATGTGATGTGGCTTCCTAAACTTGAATCCTGTATGTTGTTTTTTCAAGTACTCAATATGCCACTCTAGCATGAATTTAGTCTGATCCTCATGCCAGTTCAGGGACCTTTCACGACAGGAAGAAATTGCATCAACCTGTGCCTTTCTCTTGGCCATGGCTGCTCCCATTACAACAAAAAAAGGACACATATATAAAGCATGAGAATCATATATTTCATACTTAGCCGTGAATTAGCAAGAATGGTACAAGAAGAAACATCATATACAGATTCACGCTGATATGTAAAATACAAAAGAGCAATTTAATAATAAAAATCTAACACAAATAAACATCAGATGTTCCATACATAATTTATGCACCTAATCTATAGATTCTCCTACTTTATCTTCCCACATCTTTTGAGCCATCTCATCTCTCATATTTGTTCATGCCACATTCTCCTGGAGCGTATCAGTACGGTTTCTAATGCTTCGGGGAAGGGTTTTGTACCAAGAATCTTCATCATACACATAATCGTCTGGCCCATCTTCTAAAATCCAGTTGTGAAGTGCACAACAAGCCATCACAATTTTCACTTGTGTTTTTAAAGGGAGGAATGGCTGACTTTCAAAGATTTTGAAACGGTTCTTCAAGGTACCAAATCCTTGTTCAACAGATGTTCTAACTAAGGAATGGCGAAGGTTGAATAACTCCCTCGGAGTCTCTGGTTCTCTAGTGCCCCTATATTCCTGTAGGTGATATCGGGTACCACGATATGGGGTTAATACACCAGGTCTTGCTGCATATCCAGCATCAGCTAGAAAATTACATTATATTTTCAATAGATTATTAGTTAGCTATGATTGAAATGGAAGTTTCAGATTAGAGGTATTTGGGCAATCCTACCTTATGGTATTTCAAGTCCATTGGGACGTGATAGAGCATCTTGCAGCACATAGGAATCATGGGCTGAGCCCTCCCACCCAGCAAGAACATAAATAAACCTTAGGTCAAAATCAACTACTGCTAGGACATTTTTGGTTGTGATGGACTTCCTACCCCTAAACCGATCTTGCATATGGAAAGGTACACAGGCTGGTATGTGTGTACCATCAAGGGCTCCTATGCATCCCTATGAAAAATAGATAATTTGTTTTTAATTATATGAAGATGTCTACAATACACTTGAAATAGTGCCTATTAATTTTGATGTACCTCAAAGTACGGGTGAAATCTGCCAGGGGCACTTGTTATCTTTGAATGTGTGTCCACAGATCTGATGCATACAAGATCCTTGGCCAGAATGCACAGGGCATCTAAAACAAGACTGAAATATCTACTAACTGTCTCAATTGACCTAATAAACTCAAAACCGACTGATCGCATTGACCAATTGTGACCCACAACATGAATAAACATGGCAACTTGTTCTTCTATTGTGACATGAAAAGTGTCCTCCAGCAGGGCACGTGATATAAGTTCAGCACACAACGTGTGAAAGACAGATTTCCTCATACACAGCTCACTTATACAATGGGCCTCGGTTCCATGATATAACCGATTTAGACGTGTCAATCTTTCAACATCCCTATCAATCATGGGAGCATATGTTATGGCTCTCTTCCTCTTCTTTGTTAATCCTATATAAATGCATGGCTAGACACAAAAGAATGCCAACGATCATTCTTCTCCTCCACATATAGTGGCAGTGCTCCAAATAATACTGTATCAATATTTTTCTCTGACCCATCTAATACACTGGAAGCACATTTGTGAAAACAAAACATAGTAAGTAAAAAAGTGAAGGAATGAAGCCTATAGTACTACAAATAGAAGAGAAAATAGTTCAGCAACAAAACAATCTACATATTCAGTACGATCAGTGTATATTCGTCAACAAAATGTAAGCAACATTCAAGCTCATTTAGGCAGCATGTGGCTCTGATGCACAGCAGTTCGTCCGCACATACCATGAATCAGCAGCGCATCTAGAAAAAAAAATACTAGATGGCAGTAAAAAAATTGGAAAATAAATTACCTTCTCTCTGGCCGTAACTAGTAGGGGCCAAACTATTCACAATGACTCAAGCGCAGGGCCTGGAGTTCGTCTGCTTTCACGGCGTCTGTACTTTCCTTTCGATCCCCGTCGCTGAAGCTGCAGATCTGAACACACTAGGCCAAAACCAGCAGTTAAAAGTCGATGGTGGTGAGAGAAGATGAGGTGGTAGCTGGGTCATACGTGACCTATGGTGGAGCAGGGGCAGCACTGAGCTCAACGAGCTAGACGGCGTTTGGGCGGAGCAGCCATCGGAGCTGATGTGAGGAAAGCGGTGAACTGAGCGGTGAAAGAGGCAGTTGGGTGTATTTATCGTGGTCTGTTGGATAATTTCGCCACAGATGGCGCGCCGCGGGAGATGTGGCGGCAAAAAAGCCCGCCTCAATTTTGCTCTGAAAACCTGTGGCGTACTGGTTGCCTAACTGTGGCGGACATATGTTTACTTACAAATCAAACACCTGCCAAAACTACTGCGGCAAACCTAACTTTAAGTGTGGCAACTTATGACCAGCAACCAAACACCCCCTTAAGCTTCTCGAATAGCGTATTGGGAAATTAAACTACGTTTTTCTCCCTTCTACGTGGCTTGGATTTCCCTGGAACTTTGACTCCATGATTGAACAATAATGACATAAGTTTTTTGGAAATAAAGATAGAAATACTACGAGACTATTCAGAATCCAAAGCACTGAAGTTGCCACCTCGCGGTTGATTATTCTTATTCATGACAGGAAATGGTAGCTATATATCAGAGGGAGGAGATGAAATGAAAGCAACAGACTAGTAAGTGTATGAAATCTTTTGAAACAGTTAAAGCAGTAATCCCCGCTTCTTGCTACGGTATGCAAAAGAGATCTCAGATCCAAACAAAGATAGGGATGTCATCAGCAAGTTACCACACTAGTAGCCTACAGAGTTTATCACCAGAGGCATCACTAGCGGTGGACATGTCAGTGCTTGTCCTAATAGTCAAGGTGTTACATGTTTCACTATGCAATAGTGCTCGACATGTGACATTGCTAACAATCTACCATTTGTGATGGCTTGTGGATTCAGTTGCAGGACCTGTACGTGTCCACGTTTCGGATTTGCGCATATATCTTATTGGACGGTGATTTTTGCCTTAACTTTTTCATTGCCCTTTCTCTTCCAACCATCTCTTGGAATGAAAAAGAAAAAAAAAACAAAAAACAAAAAAACCAACCACACATTAGGAGGTCTGCCATTATTCGTCCTTCACACCATCTTCTGATGATCGTCTAGTGAACTTCTTAGTTGTAAATGCAACTTATGCTAATTAAATCTATGCCTTTGAAGAAAAACGTGAGCAAATATGTGACAGTCATCAAGTTCTATTCATCCACCTCTAAAGAAAAAAATCGAAACAGGATGCGTGGAATTCAACAGCATCTTATTTTGTCGAATTCACAGGGAATATGCCTCCTGGACTCCAACCAGTAATGCCTCTTTCCATATAAAATGTTTCCTTCAAATGACATGTCTATGAAATAGGTATGGGGCGGGACATACACCCGTTGTCCCGTTCTTATCTTAAATGTTAGTTTACCCTCGTTTTCTAACTTATCAATTGTTCCTCCATCGTTTTGAACTGAAGCAGCTGTCTACTCCTATTTTAGATGCCATTAAGGCCATACCTTGAAAAAAGAAAATAAGGAAGGGATGAAACGATCAAACTACCATTCCTTCTCTCCCTTATCTTATGTTCCTCGTGCATGTCACTCCATATAGACTATTTTCCTACCATATCTCTAGGCCAAAATTCTTGAAGGTCATTTCCCTGAGTGTTTTAAGTTGGCCGGCAGAGTAAATGATAATTATCCGAAGAGTTTCGGAGAAGCACACAAGAAAATTGTATTTTCCCAGAGAGTTGTAACAAAACATACAAGGAAATTATATTTGGCTCACAATTATATAACATAAGGAAATTGTATTTCTTTGGGAGTTGTGTGCAAACTCACATGGTAATGAAAATTTTTATTTCATTTTCCCGTCAGTTATTTTAAAACGCTCAAGGAAATTACACTTCTTTGAGAGTTTATTTGCAAACACACAGGGAAAAACCTATTTTCCCGTGTGTTGTACGGTTACCGCTAGGGATAATACTAGCCCTCACGGATAATCTGGTTTCCAGTATTGGCAAGCTGAGGAGGCACGGCACGGGAGCTGGCTTGTGCGGGCAGGCGACACACGTGCTGCGCACCACGGGTGGGCGCGGCCCGTGCATACGGTGCATGGCGTAGGCTTGTTGTTCGCATATGCTGGCACACACGACACGGGCTTGCTGGGTGCAGGCTGCACACAGGCGGGCGTATGAATTATGAGTACAATGACCATTATTAACCGATATTTCAAACGCTACATATTGTGCTAATTAAGGACCGTAAAGGCTACTGTGCAGACTTTTTTTTTGTGCGAAAAGGCTACTGTACAGACTAACTAGAGAAATTTCTAATCATACTCCTTTACTACTAGATAGGGGGATTACTCAAAAAAGCCAAAACAGCAATTGTTCAGATTTGAACTAGCATGGCTTACAAGAGAGGATTTCTATCAATGAGTAAAGGAGGTATGGTGTAAGGAAAATAAGGGCACTACAGCTATAGAAAGATATGGCAACACAAAATCAGAAAATTACGACAATATTTACGTGGGTGGGAAAAAATCATTATGCTACTACTAGAAAAGAAAAACAAGAGATAATTTAAAATATTGGACCAGCTAGACAAAAGGGCCGAGCAAGTGTCGTTGCAATCTCATGAGGTTAACATCAAACAATGCTTAAAGGAAAGGATGGTCCAAATATTGCGAGGGGAAGAGGTCAAAATGTACCAAGTTCTAAATCAGATTTTTGTACTTTACGGTCATAGTAATGCAAAAAATCTTCAATTAATTGCTAGTGGCCAACATAGGCAAACCCACATTTTTCAACTTGAAGATGGTAATAAAGTCATTCGGGGTGATAATCAATTGAAGTCATATATCACACATTATTATCGAGGGTTGTTTGGACCTTCAGATAGTGAGAACTTCTCAACAATTGAATCACAAAAGGATGATATACCACATGATGAGGACATCGACTCCAACACGGGAACGGCCACAGCAGCAGCACCTGCGGACGCGCCTCCACCACCTGCGGACGCGCCTCCACTTCCAGTCACGGCTCCACCAAATGCGCCTCTACCTCAAGCGACGCTTCCTTCATCAGTGGGGCCAATCATGAGGGCCCATGCAAGAGAGCTGAACTATGTCATGCTGCTGAAGAACGAAGACCCAGAAGATTAGCCAGTCGGCCCAGTTGAAGGCCCCCCCCTCATGGGCCAACCTAGGGTTGCGTGCAACCCTAGGGATGCGCGCCACCTAGGGCCTACGCCCCCACGTCTGGCCGCCACCCAGGAGCTGCGCCCCTCCCCTCTTGTATTTACCAAGGGCTGCGCCCCTTGTTTATTTTTGAGTTTTGTTTAATTGTTAGCTTTAGCTACAGCCGTCGCACGCATTACAGCGCTGCCACGTGTATTCAGAACTCCACCTTCAAGTAATACATCAGATTGCTTGCATCTCTTTCTTGCTCGTTCTTCGATTGCGCGCAGGAAACGATCTTCGTGATCAGGCTGATCTTGCACCAGCAAGGTTGGTAACCATCGGGAGTTGGTTCAGCGATTGCATTGGCGCCTCGGGCTTGCTCGTCGTAGTCGGATCGTGAGGGTCTACTTCCACCAAATCAAGTTATCTTCAGTCACCGAAAGATCGGGCACTCCAGCTCTATCAAGTGGTATCAGATTCCAGTGTTTCTCGGTGAGTTTTTTCGTGTGTTTTTCATTCATCCTATAGTCCACAAAAAACCAAAAACACAAAAATTTTCAGGTTAGATCTGTTATCCCAGGACCCCCTTGCGCCTTGCACTTTCGATCAGTAATTTGCATTGTTGAATTTGTGTGCCTGTGCGTTTCGTTGTTGCTGGATTACTTGTGTTTTATCCACCTGTTCTAGCCGCCACAAACCCTAACACTGCTCCCCTGCCGTACGCGCCTAGATCTGTTCCCTCCGCGCCACGCACGAGTCTTGCTTGGTTACGATCTGCTATCTCAGTGCCGCGCGCGAGTCCTGCTCGGTTACGATCTGCAATCTCAGCGCGAGTCCTGCTCGGTTACGATCTTCTATCTCAGCGCTGCACCAGAACCCAAATCCCGGCCAGTCACGCCGCCGAATTCCACTCGTCTCCGTCTCTGTTTTGTTTTCGTGACAGTCCAATCAAAAAAGAAAAAAAAAGAAAAAGAGAGAAAAGAGCACGCAAGTGTGCCAAAAAAAAAAACGAACAGGAGAGGTTTGTTTCTCGTGATCGGTTTTGCTGGGACAATCTGACACGACCCGCCCAGAAAACCTCGTCTCGGGACGGATATGGTCAGTCGTTAAGCCAAGATCCTGTTGGGCAACGCTCGACGAAGCGAGCGTACACACGATACAACGCAGGCAGGGATAAACAGCAATAATTTTACGAGAAGAGAGAACTTAATACATCATTGGTTCATAAATTTGAAGTTGAAAATTACATTGTCTCAGAGTACGCAAAAGTTTTGAAAATGATAACAGCGGAAGACTAGAACTATTACAACTCCGACACTCGGACTTAAGCAAAAGCACACGCCGTGCCCACGGGCGTCGTGCTACTAGCCACTTCAACAAATCACTGCGGTGACTCGCACAACTCCCACTGGAGTTTCCCAAACTCGAGGGGAGGCTCCTCCCAATGGAAGTTACCTACTGGTTCCTGTATGACGGCGCCTGGAAACCACAAAACGCTAACGCGTGCTTCTAAGAGCTCAGCAAGACTTACCCGACAAAATGGCTGGCTACAGCCGACTCCTAGACATGCTGGCTGACTCGGGAGGGTTTACTTGCAAAAGGACTCGCAAAGCCTATGCTACTCTTGTCAAGTTTTAGCATCAGATTAAGTGATTAGAAAATAAATTTAGTTAGCACTGAGCTAAGCAAACATAACAGAATCAACAATAGTACTATAAATATTCAAAATTCATTCTCATTGTGTCTCGACCTATTTTACTAAAATGTGACAGAGAGTCCAAGTAAGCTCATAGCTAAGAGCGACAGCGATTCGAACCGATTTTTATACCACTGCAGGGTTAACCTAATCGTACGACACGTGCGTGTCCCAGACTCGCACGTGGCAACCGTTCACACCAGCTCCTGCAACGTCAATTCCCTCCTACGCCTGTCTTAGCAGCGCCGCGTCCCACCAGACAACACGTCCCAGACGGTTTCTGTGGAGCTCCCACGCTGCCCACCCCAGATCTCCTCCTAGTCAGACACCGTAGGGCAGGTTCGACGTTGCAATCACTAGGCTACGTAGGTTTACCGGGGCCCATAACACCCAGCATACGATTTGTACATTCAATACTTGTCCAGCTGTGCCACATGGATCAGACCAGACTACGGTCACCCTGGTCCCGGACCAGTCGCCGACCTACTGGTACCCAGTCTGACCCTCAATCTTTTATCTTTCTTACTCATTGACAATCGTGTGGCACATCTCATGAAATAGTTTCATTCAATACCCTACTACTCGCGAGCAGCGTCCACTCTGCTCGACTTCTACCGGCAACTATCTGCTAAGCATAGCATACTAGGGGTACCAAACAAGCTACCGTCAGGGTTTCCTATGGGAAACAATGCAACTATGATTTCAATCAACTCCTAACACCTAATGCACAAACAAGACACACTGAGTTGTAAAAGTAAAACTTTAAAATTCGGTTGTGCACCGGGGCTTGCCTGGTTCTTCGGCGTTGTTGACTTCTTCGACGGCGGTCGAGGCGACTGGATCCGCAGCTACTTCGTGAGCGCCAGACTCTACATGATGCAGTAG
This sequence comes from Oropetium thomaeum, assembly GCA_001182835.1. NCBI lineage: Eukaryota > Viridiplantae > Streptophyta > Magnoliopsida > Poales > Poaceae > Oropetium > Oropetium thomaeum. The sequence goes on from LFJQ01000084.1 coordinate 131,814, forward strand.
GATTATGATAAGCTTAATAAAAATGAAGCTTATTATTATTATCAATAACAACCTAGAGTTTAGATTGGCGACGCCCAGAATTAGGGTTAACCCTAATTACTCGACGCCGTCGATTAAATTCAATTCTTAATCTGTGAATGGTATTTAAAGAATCTATTCAATTCTCATGAGGTGACTTTTAGTTGACATGATCATCAACTTCAACTTTGGTTAAGTTAATGCGACACTTTTCATTGGTTAATATTATTTAATTACTTCGGCTATTAAACTAGGGTTAAAATGAAGATTTTAATTCTTCCATAAGATTATTTTTAGTGGGTATTACTCCCTGGAATAGGCATTTTGGACTTTGGGTGGGGCCTAGATGAATTTTCTATATTTTATAAAAATTCATCAAACTTCCTGTTTTTAAACCTTGTAAAATCAGAAAACACTAGTAAACATTAGAATAAAATTATGAAACTTTTTGTGAGCATTTCTGAGCACCAGATCTAAACTTTGATTTGTGGGTCAAACCTTATAAATTACTTTTACAATGTACTTTAGAAATTGGTATTTAAACTAGGCAGATTGAGGTTATTGAATAGGGTTAGATGCCATTTCGTGTTCCTAAAATCTTCATAAAATTCCAGAGGATGTGTAGTACCATGGTGTACTTGTGGATCAAGGATCAGCCCTAGCATTGCTCTGTAATGCAATGTAAAATTCAAAAACAGAAAGGGGTGTTTCTAATTAATTCTGCAAACCTTTGGTCATTTGCTAAACAGTATTTTAACAGAAAATTAGTACTCTTCACGAGGGTTCTAAAAAATTTTGGTTTGACATTTTTGGATTTTTCTGTGATTTGTTACAGATTTTACAAGACAGGACAGTAAATAGAAGAAATGAAATTCAATGGAACAGTGACGGCAGAGAAACAGAGGAGGCTCGGCCGAGTCCGGCGGGTCTCCGGCGAGCAATTCGGGCCGGCCGGGGCCTCGCCGGTGAGGGGGAAGAGAGGGGAATTGTTCTACAAGGCGTGGGGAGTCCCGGAGATAGTTCCACGGCCGGCGAGGTGCGGTGCAACCTAGGGCGCGGCGGCGATGCCCTCGGGAGCATGCTCCGGCGACCTCGCGGCGGCGCGACACGGCACGGCAAGGGCTTAGCTCGCTCCTACAGCAACTAGGTGGCACGGGGAAGAGCGGCAAGAGGAGGATGGTGAAGGTTTCTCACCGTAGCGTGCTGTCGACGGGGACCCGGTGGCGGCAGTAGTGAGGCGGCGGTGTACCGATCAAATTGCGGCGATGGGAGCTTGATTTCGAGAATTGGGGAGTGCTCTGGGCTCCACGGGAGCGGAAGAGTGTGATTGGTCGAGGAAATTTGAACGGAGGATGACCGAACGGCGGTGTTCACCGAGAGGGGTGCTTGGCAATGGCGGCGGCGGCCGAGAGCAATGGAGGGAGCTGGCGCGCGTGGGAAAGAAATGGAAGAGGGGGAGGAGGAGGGCTTGCGCACCGGTTTTTAAAGGAGTCCCGGGTAGGGGAGTAGGGCGTGGCGGAGGAGCATGGCGGTATGGCGGGCGGCGCGCTGGGGGTCGGCTCGGGCGGCGCTCGGCAGAGTAGAAGAGCGAGGGAGAGTCAAAGAGAGAGAGAGAGGGCTAGAGAGAGAGAGAAGTGCGAGAGTGAGGAGGAGTGAGGAGGGTGAGGAGGCCGGCGCGGCATGAAGCAGCAACGTGCCACAGGAGCCATGTCGGGCGGCGTGGCCGGCGGCTGCGCGCCCCTGTTGTCGGGCGGGCGGGCACTGTAGCCCACCCGGCAACAGTTTTATATATATAATTTTTTCATTAAGGTTAGAAGGAATTCAATGAATTGGCACTCTTCCCGAGCTTGAAAAATTTTGAAAATTTTTGAACAAGCTCAGGAATTTATTCAGAACACTTTTCATTTAAGGTTCAAGTCATGATTTGGCCTCTAAAAATTCTTGAATTTCTAAGTTGATTATCGATTGTGTGAATTTTTAAGAGGTCTAAATCCTTTCCAAAAATCTTGAATAATCTCCCGAAATTCTATTTTGAAGTGTACTTAATTGTTATGTAAAAATATGGCTAGGGTTCTGTGGAAATTTTGATGGCTAAGAGTTAGGGTTTGGATTTCGTCCTGTTAACGAGATTTCGACACTGTTACGTGAGATTTCTCCGGACTTTGCTAAAGTGCTCTGTTGTTTGTCAAACTTTTCATAGTGTTCCTTTAAAGCATTTTAAACAATATTTATTTTTATTTCCATGATTGAATCTGCTTTAAAGTGAGTGAAAATTATGGATTAGGGTTTCAAATTGGAGTGTGAATTCTTATCTGGTGGTAATGACTATATACTGTGGAGCTGAGGGCCCCTGTTTGGTGAAAGTGTTCAAACTTAAATTATTGAAATTGTTGTCTAGGTTAATGGAAGTGTTTTAAGAAGCATTGCTCATTAGTTGACGTGTTAGTTTTGCTCAAAAAGCGCAAAAATTTCTTTTTAGGGTTTACGATTTGCCGATGACTTTTTAAGTGACACCTGGGGTGTCACAGCCCTCCCCCCTTAAAGAAATCTCGTCCCGAGATTTATGAGCAGGGAGGAGGAGAAAACCCGAGATCAAGTTATGGTTTTAAAACTAGATCACAAGGAAATATTTAGATAGGTGAAAAGTTTAATACGGATAGGAAAAAATATGGTAGTCTCGATCTCGGTTGGAATCATGCTGTACGATTTAAACGGGTCAAAATGGCTTGGTACCATGATATGGAAGCGATATGACACAAATAGGACCTTGCACCCAGTAGACTTAGTGTCTGGCTCCTCTGTGGTCTTTTTGGTGATTGTCTCCTTCTGCGCGTTGAAGTCAATGGCCTTAGTGCTGGTCATTTAAAAATTTCACGACAAAATATGGTGGGGATGTGGTAGGTGGGAGGGGTTGTTCGAGTGTGGTCGCAATATGGCAGGGTCTGGTGTTAGAGCATGCCATCTTGCTTTTGACTCCAAAATAGGGTGGTCCAGATATTGGTATTCCCACAAGGGATTAGTTGTAGGCGGGACCAAGGATACGGTAAGTGGTACAAATGAGAGAAGTCAAGCACAACATGGCCAGGAATGGGCTAGAGTATTTCCGTAAGGATCTGGTTATTGGTCATGATAAGAAATCTCTAATCACCACATTAGTCATCCCGGTTACGTACTCCGGATAATAGATTAAAGGGCGACGCTCCCATCATATCACCATCTTGACTTTGAGAAGCGCCTGGGCGAACCGGTACAATTCAAAAGCAAAATTGTGATCTTCTGAGAACAAACCTCTCGGTAAGGACGAGTTAGGGAATAACGAATCATCAGAGTCTATGAAAATGTAAAAGGATGGTTTTGCGGATGATGGCTAAAAGTTTATAGGGACTCTCACTTGTTTAACGGAGATAAGATTTCAGGTGATTGGAAAGATACTGCAAAGTAATTGATTTTAGCTATGATGTGGCTTTGGAACAAACAAAAGGAAGAGCTTCACTTCGACAGTCTAGGGGGTTTACTTATGAATGTCAAATCAGTATCCACAAGATTTGTCCTACTCGGCCAACGTTTATAGATATCCCTCATATTATTCACTGAGTGTTTCCTGGTACTCAGTCGCATACTAATGGCGAGTGGGTTAAGGTTTCTGATCCACCAAAGTTGTCTGATGTGGAAAGGTGAATCTGGAGCTAGGTAATGACAGTTTGTTAGCTTCATCAAGTATTTCCTCTAAGGTTTTTGATGCTAACCCAAGGGTCATGTTTGTTACATCGTTAGGTCCAGTTCCTCATTTATGGTTACACAGATAGTCCAAGGTGCTTTACCATCTAAGTTGACCTGTCAAGGAGACAATCTTCTCTTCAAGGACAGCACTGCAAAAAGGCTCAATTTTGACAAGGAGTTTTATGAAGACTTGCTTGTTGAATGTGGTGCTACGCTTCTCTATGAGAGGGGTCCAAGAGAGGGCTCTTCTATCCCCGAAAGTGCTACAGCCATTATTGAAGAAACTTTGCTCCTGGATGGTTTTAGTATAAGTTTGAAGGATTTTTATCGTTCCTAGGTTTGGTAATTTGAGATGTGTGAAGCATCAGATTTATCGAAAGGTAAGATGATATCGGAGGACCGACCTCAAATCCATCGATCTCATGATGGAGACAAGGATGATTGATAAAGTGTACAGGAACGGCTCTGGAACACAAGAGTTTCACGCCCACAAGGAACCCTGAAACCGAACATTCTCTCATGCCTTAAGAGGGGTTATTGAAGAATTTAGCTTTTACTATGATGCAACTCATGTTGTTTGAACGAGAAAGCCAAGATTGATAACCTTCGTGGGAGGTGACAAGGCTTTGCTTCCAGCCACGGTTTCACGGTTTGATCAACGTGATTCACTTGGCAATAAGGATTGATAGGTGCAAAATATTCAAGTGGTAGAGGACTTCCCGACTTCTCCATGTTGCACTCATTCATATCCTCATGACGAGTGAACGGAGGCCAGTCTAGAAAAAAAAGCACTAAGATATGGAAGATTTCCTAGGATGAGGTGAACCTTTCCCTTAAAATGAAATGGTGTGAAAACATTTAAGGTTGGTTTTCTTTTGATTCTGAAGGCTTTGTGCTTGACCCTAACATGATTATAAATAAATAATATCCACAATTTTGAAATGACTTCTTGACACCCTTTATTTAGTTACACATCTTATTAAACCGTTGAGTTAATTTATGTTCCATTTATCACTTAAATTCAACAAGTGAATTGTTGCAGTTAGCCTTTTTCTGTTAACCAGCAATTGTTTTCCCTTTTGTTAGGTGGTTTTATTTGGTTTACAAATTTTAGTATGCAATGCAATCCTACATCGGCCTATACGTCCTCACAAAAGTAAAAAGAATACGTGTAGGCGGTGGCAGAATCGCACTCAAGTTAGCCGTTACTACACGTTTCTTACGATATCGTGGTTAGCGTACCTGCAGAAAATGACATCACAGACAGTGTAATATAATATATATTAAAAGTAAAAACAACAACCCATATCATTGCCATATGGGTCGCCCCGAGTAGGTCACGTACGGGGATCACGTGTCCGACCTTCCCTGCGCGGCGACAGACTGCACTTTACCTCAGGCAGCGGAGGTATGAGAGTGTTCCGCAAAACCGAAGTCGTGAGGAACAAACTCATCTCTTGTGTGCCAAAGACACAAGACTCCACTGTTGCGAAGGTCTGCATTCGCAACAGGTCCGTAACCCACACCTCGTACGGTAGAGGGCCGCTTCTCTCCCTAAACGGCAAGGGGGCGTACTATGTTACAGCGAACATAATACCTCCTTCCATACCACCCTGGTATAGAAAGCTACTGCTGCGGATGCAACAGGGATTTCTCGACCTTTCACCGCAGTCGAGCGGCGTACCTTACCTTGCTTACCTGAGCGTAGGTGCGTCGTTACAGAAAAGTAAATCTAAGCTGGGTTTAGTTAGCCCCTACACTAGGTTAGCTTGCCACCTGATAACCTATTAACTAATAGGACGCGTACCTCACTCGCACGTAAATTTTCGAAAATATGCCTTAAACGTTGTATCGTTTCCCAACATGGCTCTGATACCAAAGCTGACACGACCCGCCCAGAAAACCTCGTCTCGGGACGGATATGGTCAGTCGTTAAGCCAAGATCCTGTTGGGCAACGCTCGACGAAGCCAGCGTACACACGATACAACACAGGCAGGGATAAACAGCAATAATTTTACGAGAAGAGAGAACATAATACATCATTGGTTCATAAATTTGAAGTTAAAAATTACATTGTCTCAGAGTACGCAAAAGTTTTGAAAACGATAACAGCGGAAGACTAGAACTATTACAACTCCGACACTCGGACTTAAGCAAAAGCACACGCCGTGCCCACGGGCGTCGTGCTACTAGCCACTTCAACAAATCACTGCGACGACTCGCACAACTCCCACTGGAGTTTCCCAAACTCGAGGGGAGGCTCCTCCCAATGGAAGTTACCTGCTGGTTCCTGCATGACGGCGCCTGAAAACCACAAAACGCTAACGCGTGAGCTTCTAAGAGGCTCAGCAAGACTTACCCGACAAAATGGCTGGCTACAGCCGACTCCTAGACATGCTGGCTGACTCGGGAGGGTTTACTTGCAAAAGGACTCGCAAAGCCTATGCTACTCTTGTCAAGTTTTAGCATCAGATTAAGTGATTAGAAAATAAATTTAGTTAGCACTGAGCTAAGCAAACATAACAGAATCAACAATAGCACTATAAATATTCAAAATTCATTCTCATTGTGTCTCGACCTATTTTACTAAAATGTGACAGAGAGTCCAAGTAAGCTCATAGCTGAGAGCGACAGCGATTCGAACCGATTTTTATACCACTGCAGGGTTAACCTAATCGTACGACACGTGCGTGTCCCAGACTCGCACGTGGCAGCCGTTCACACCAGCTCCTGCAATCCGTCCTACGCCTGCCTTAGCAGCGCCGCGTCCCACCAGACAACACGTCCCAGACGGTTTCTGTGGAGTTCCCACGCTGCCCACCCCAGATCTCCTCCTAGTCAGACACCGTAGGGCAGGTTCGACGTTGCAATCACTAGGCTACGTAGGTTTACCGGGGCCCATAACACCCAGCATACGATTTGTACATTCAATACTTGCCCAGCTGTGCCACACGGATCAGACCAGACTACGGTCACCCTGGTCCCGGACCAGTCGCCGACCTACTGGTACCCAGTCTGACCCTCAATCTTTTATCTTTCTTACTCATTGACAATCATGTGGCACATCTCATGAAATAGTTTCATTCAATACCCTACTATTCGCGAGCAGCGTCCACTCTGCTCGACTTCTACCGGCAACTATCTGCTAAGCATAGCATACTAGGGGTACCAAACAAGCTACCGTCAGGGTTTCCTATGGGAAACAATGCAACTATGGTTTCAATCAACTCCTAGCACCTAATGCACAAACAAGACACACTGAGTTGTAAAAGTAAAACTTTAAAATTCGGTTGTGCACCGGGGCTTGCCTGGTTCTTCGGCGTTGTTGACTTCTTCGATGGCGGTCGAGGCGACTGGATCCGCAGCTACTTCGTGAGCGTCAGACTCTACATGATGCAGTAGGATTATGATAAGCTTAATAAAAATGAAGCTTATTATTATTATCAATAACAACCTAGAGTTTAGATTGGCGACGCCCAGAATTAGGGTTAACCCTAATTACTCGACGCCGTCGATTAAATTCAATTCTTAATCTGTGAATGGTATTTAAAGAATCTATTCAACTCTCATGAGGTGACTTTTAGTTGACATGATCATCAACTTCAACTTTGGTTAAGTTAATGCGACACTTTTCATTGGTTAATATTATTTAATTACTTCGGCTATTAAACTAGGGTTAAAATGAAGATTTTAATTCTTCCATAAGATTATTTTTAGTGGGTAGTACTCCCTGGAATAGGCATTTTGGGCTTTGGGTGGGGCCTAGATGAATTTTCTATATTTTATAAAAATTCATCAAACTTCCTGTTTTTAAACCTTGTAAAATCAGAAAACACTAGTAAACATTAGAATAAAATTATGAAACTTTTTGTGAGCATTTCTGAGCACCAGATATAAAACTTTGATTTGTAGGTCAAACCTTATAAATGACTTTTACAATGTACTTTAGAAATTGGTATTTAAACTAGGCAGATTGAGGTTATTGAATAGGGTTAGATGCCATTTGGTGTTCCTAAAATCTTCATAAAATTCTAGAGGATGTGTAGTACCATTGTCTACTTGTGGATCAAGGATCAGCCCTAGCATTGCTCGGTAATGCAATTTAAAATTCAAAAATAGAAAGGGGTGTTTCTAATTAATTCTGCAAACCTTTGCTCATTTGCTAAAAAGTGTTTTAACAGAAAATTAGTACTTTTCACTAGGGTTCTAACAAATTTTGGTTTGATATTTTTGGATTTTTTTGTGATTTTTTACAGATTTTACAATATAGGACAGTAAATAGAAGAAATGAAATTCAATGGAACAGTGACGGCAGAGAAACAGGGGAGGCTCGGCCGAGTCCGGCGGGTCTCCGGCGAGCAATTCCGGCCGGCCGGGGCCTCTCCAGCGAGGGGGAAGAGAGGGGAATTGTTCTACAAGGCGTGGGGAGTCCCGGAGATAGTTCCACGGCCGGCGAGGTGCGGTGCAACCTAGGGCGCGGCGGCGATGCCCTCGGGAGCATGCTCCGGCGACCTCGCGGCGGCGCGACACGGCACGGCAAGGGCTTAGCTCGCTCCTACAGCAACTAGGTGGCACGGGGAAGAGCGGCAAGAGGAGGATCGTGAAGGTTTCTCACCGTAGCGTGCTGTCGACGGGGACCCGGTGGCGGCAGTAGTGAGGCGGCGGTGTACCGATCAAATTGCGGCGATGGGAGCTTGATTCCGAGAATTGGGGAGTGCTTTGGGCTCCACGGGAGCGGAAGAGTGTGATTGGTCGAGGAAATTTGAATGGAGGATGACTGAACGGCGGTGTTCACCGAGAGGGGTGCTCGGCAATGGCGGCGGCGGCCGAGAGCAATGGAGGGAGCTGGCGCGCGTGGGAAAGAAATGGAAGAGGGGGAGGAGGAGGGCTTGTGCACCGGTTTTTAAAGGAGTCCCGGGTAGGGGAGTAGGGCGTGGCGGAGGAGCATGGCGGTATGGCGGGCGGCGCGCTGGGGGTCGGCTCGGGCGGCGCTCGGCAGAGGAGAAGAGCGAGGGAGAATCAAAGAGAGAGAGAGAGAGGGCTAGAGAGACAGAGAAGTGCGAGAGTGAGGAGGAGTGTGGAGGGTGAGGAGGCCGGCGCGGCATGAAGCAGCGACGTGCCACAGGAGCCGTGTCGGGCGGCGTGGCCGGCGGCTGCGCGCCCCTGTTGTCGGGCGGGCGGGCACTGTAGCCCGCCCGGCAACAGTTTTATATATATATTTTTTTTCATTAAGGCTGGAAGGAATTCAATGAATTGGCACTCTTCCCGAGCTCGAAAAATTTTGAAAATTTTTGAACAGGCTCAGGAATTTATTTGGAACACTTTTCATTTAAAATTCAAGTCATGATTTGGCCTCTGAAAATTCTTAAATTTCTAAGTTGATTATCGATTGTGTGAATTTTTAAGAGGTCTAAATCCTTTCCAAAAATCTTGAATAATCTCCCAAAATTCTATTTTGAAGTTTACTTGATTGTTATGTAAAAATATGGTTAGGGTTCTGTGGAAATTTTGATGGCTAAGAGTTAGGGTTTGGATTTCGTCCTGTTAACGAGATTTCGACACTGTTACGTGAGATTTCTCCGGACTTCGCTAAAGTGCTCTGTTGTTTGTCAAACTTTTCATAGTGTTCCTTTAAAGCTTTTTAAACAATATTTCTTTTTATTTCCATGATTGAATCTGCTTTAAAGTGAGTGAAAATTATGGATTAGGGTTTCAAATTGGAGTGTGAATTCTTATCTGGTGGTAATGACTATGTACTGTGGAGCTGAGGGCCCCTGTTTGGTGAAAGTGTTCAAACTTAAATTATTGAAATTGTTGTCTAGGTTAATGGAAGTGTTTGAAGCAGCATTGCTCATTAGTTGACGTGTTAGTTTTGCTCAAAAAGCGCAAAAATTTCTTTTTAGGGTTTACGATTTGCCGGTGACTTTTTAAGTGACACCTGGGGTGTCACACAATCCCAACCGACCTGGTTCACCGTGTGTCCTCGTTGGACTCGTGAGTCCTTAAGCAGCAAAGGGGCATGGTGTGTTACAACGAACGTACGCGCCTTCCGTACCGTCATGGCATGGAACGTGACTATTGCCATTGCAATAGGGGCTTCTCGACATTTTATTGCAGTCGAGGGTGTACCTGAGCGAAGGTGCGTCGTTACAGAAAAGTGAATCTAATTGGGTTTTTGTTAGCTCCTATACTATGTTAGCTTGCCACCTGATACAACTTACATCTGCTAATGGCACGTTCCTCACTCGTATGCGATTTTCAAAAATATGCCTTGAAAAGATCGTACCAAACCCAGAATCGCTCTGATACCAGCTGTAACAGACCGTCCCGAAAACGGGGATGGTCCCTCTCCCCAGGATCCATTCTGGGGATACTCGATGAAGCGAGTACTCACAAGTTACAACACAGGCAGATAAACAGAACAATTTACAGACAGGGGAAAAGTATTACATGAGTGGATAATTACACAGACTGAGTTCACACACTACCAAGTAGTGGATACAACAACAAGAGAAAACATTGTTTGCTGCGGAAGCGGAAGTTAAGATTACAGACTCCGACTCTACTGTTCTAAGCAAAAGTAAGTGCCTTGCCCAAGGGCACATTGCTACTAGCCACACACAAGCTGCGGCTAATCTATCTGCTCCCACTGGATTCTTCCCATCCTAGGGTTGGCCCCTCCCAAGGGTAGCCATCGCTACCGCCGAAGGATTCTGCACCACCTGAAAAAAAAACAATTCGCAAGGCGTGAGCTTCTAAGAAGCTCAGCAAGACTGACCCGTCAAAGTGGCTATCTACAGCGGACACCTAGACATGCAAACTGACTCATGGCGGGATTCTTTGCCAAAAAGACTCGCACTAGGATTCCTGTACTTCAAGTTTTAGCCATGTTACGTTATTAGGAAACAAAACTTTAGTTTCTGCCAATCTATACGAGCAGGGTAAACAACCGAGTTTTTCATAGTTATTACCACAATCCAATTTAATCTCTTAGTTTAGTTTCCCCACACTTATGACAGAGAGGTCAAGCAAACTCGTAGACTGAGAGCGATAGCGGTTCGAACCGATTTACACCTGCAGGGTTAACCTGATCACACGACACGTGCGCGTCCCACACCGCATGCAGCAACCGTTCACACCAGATCTTGCAAAGCTAATTCCCTCCTCAACTACCTCAGCAGGGCCGTATCCCACTAAATCGCCCATCCCAAACGGTATCTGTGGAGTTCTCACACTACCGTCCCCAAACCGCCTCCAATCAGTTATCGTAAGGTAGGTTCAGCTTTGCGATCCCCAGGTTACCTAGGTTTACTGGGTCCCATAACTCCAGCATGTGAACAGTACGTTCAATACTCAGCCAACTGTGTCGCACGGCCAGACAGAGCTACCGCACGCAGAACCCATATTCTGTTGCTATCCTACCATCCCCTATCTGACCCTCAATTTACCCCATGTACAAGGTCCCTCCATAAATTTGCTAGTGAGAGAGCAGTTCCACGCAATTCCTACATCTGTGAGCAGTGTCCACTCTACTCGACTTCTACCGAAGAGTACTACTAAGCATAGCAGTCTACATCGAACTACTGGTACCAACATACCCAACTAGAATCCTAGGGAACTTATGTGACTAGGGTTTCAATCACCTCCTGACGACCTAATGCACAATCATGACTCCTATACTGTGATAAAGGGAAATTTTTGAAACTCGTAGTGCACCGGAGCTTGCCTTGTGGTTGCTCATCTTGATCTGCACCGGTGTGCTCCTCGGAAAACTCGGCTCGACCTCGACGGCTACCTTGTTCACGTCGGCGTCTACATGATGCAATTAGAGAGATGAACTCATTAATTAAGAAGTGATCGTTAAATTAATCGATAAGCAATTAACGTAAGCATAATGTTAATCAATTATTAGAACCTATCAAACCCAAGTTGCGACTACATGCGCTGCTTACTTCAAAATTTTGCTCTATAGAGTTTTCTACAATTTTTTCCCAGATTTTTATCAGTTAATACGCAATTATTTGGATTCATGCCATTTATTAGTAATTAAACAAACTCCAAAATAGAAATTTTTTTACCCGCGACGGTTTTATATTTTTCTTGGAAACTACAATTTTCACTAGGTCCAGAACAGTTGAGCTTTTATTTTTCCGAGCTATATTCGATTTTATACACATTTTTAAACTTTTCAGTAAACTAAACAAATATTAGAAAGGAAAAAACCAGATTTTGCATCTGGCCTCGGTCCGCGTGCGCGCACACCGGCGGCGGCAGCACGGCGATGCCCGCCACGAGAGGGCACGCGAAGGGCACCGGCGGCCAAAGCTCGACGCACTGTGTCGAGGAGACAAGGTTTCGGCCAGCGGCGACCCCCAAAATGACGGCAGCGACTGCACGCCTAACCTTGCCCGACAGCTTCTACGCAACGAGACGGAGCTGGGAAAGGGGTTAACGTCCAAGATTTCTCACCAGAAGGCGGTCGGCGACGGAGAGGCCTATGGCGGACGGTGTTGCTTCGGCGTTCCCAACAATGTGGTTTCCCCCTAGAAAAGTGGTCGGCGGTGAGAGCTACGCGGCGCCATGAGGGTTGCGAATGGCGACCAATGGGGCTTAAACCCGAAGCGACGGCGTGTCCTCACCGTGCGGCTCCCCTGTGTCGGCGTGCTGCGGTGATGGGCGGCGCATTCCTGGTGACCGGCGCTGCAAGGTGAGGAACGGCTAGGTCGGTGAGCTACGCGGGAATCCAGGGATCACCAAAAGCGAGGAATCGAGCTCGGGAGCGAAGTGAAATGGAGCCTCACCGGAGCCTCCCCTGTTTCGGCGTGAAACGGCGGTGGCGACTTCCAAATTTCGGCGATTACGGTGATTTGAGCCGGGAGAAAGGGCAGGGAAAAGGAGAAGGGAATCGCGGAGGAGGCTAGGAGGAAGGCACCGAAGCTCGAGCAGGCACGCAGTTGGCCTGCTGCAGCGAGTGGAAGCGTGGCGCAAGGATTGGGCGGCAGCACGGCGCGGGCAGGGCATGGCGTGCTCGGCCCCAATTTAAAATTTGGATTTTTCAAAACTTTTCAAAGTGCATTCGAATGGAAACAACATTTCCCCAGTTCAGAAAATTATCGGAATTTCTACATACGCTCAGAAAACTTTTTGAGGCAACTTTTATTTTGGGACCAAGTTGAGATTCGGCTTCTGGAAAATTATGTACTGCCCCCAAATTTGAAACTGTTTGGATTTTTAAAAGGCATCAAATTATTTTTAAAACTCTAGGTAAATTCTCCAAAATTTTATTTTAATGTTCTCTTAATTAAAATGCAAAAACATGATATGGTTTTATTTCGAAAATGAAGGGTTTTGCAAAAACCGTTTAAAAAGTACCTGTAAATGAATAATTTTGCTACCCAGACCCAAAATTCCCCATTTTATAGAAAATGTTCAAAATTCAAAACAAAGTTAGTGAGCCATAATAAACCTGAATAAAATGATTTGAGGTAAGGATGTGACATTCTGTCAACGGAAGGGCCTTTTTTCCCCCCTGTGCGGGATCGACGTAGAGCTTCCTTGATGATCCTCTCCATCCGATCCAGGAGCTTGTCCCAGATTCGCCTTTGTCTTTCCTGTACTTATTGCCGTGACTCGCGATCTGGGTTGCAAATCGTCATCGGTATCAATCTGTATGTGTTCAAGAACGTGATCACAGCGTCTGGTGGGAAGAGGACCCAATACCTCGCCTTTATCACAGCCATGAGAGCACGACCTATACTTAGAGTGGCGGGCCACATAGGAACCCGCCATATGTTTTACCTGGTTATGTGGCAGGCACCTATGTGACTCGCCACATTTCGTCCGCCGACGTCACTCTGCCCGCCACATTTGCGTCCGTTTTGCTGGAAATGTGACGGGACAGGCTAAAATGACCTATGCTGTGATGGGAACGGAGTCCTGATCCTCCTACAGGTTCTGATAATCAACGATCCTCTTACACAAATCGATCCAGCTTCCGAACAGCACGTTCCAAACCCTGCTATCGCAGCACCACGTCTACTCTGGTTATCACCCGCACGAACACAGATGACCTCACTAAGAAGTCTAGTCTTTGCCTACGAATCGAAGAACACAAGCAAGAACACGGAAGATCTAACTCAATGCTAAATTAATCTCACGAATTGGGGTCTACAAACCGATGACGACGAAACTTTTCTTGACAGAATAATCTAAGCAAAACCCGAACTCTAATGGTGGGGTGACAGCTGGATATAAAGGTATTGGGGACGTGCAATTCCCCTAGACACAACTCTAATGGACTCTAACTCGGTCCAAGGCCAACTGGCCCAAAGTCAGTGTTGCAGCACTCTGACAGATTCTGGACTGTCCAATATTTCGATGATTCCCATGGACTCTGGAGGCTGAAGTGGTAGATCACCTAAAACGGAGTCCGTATGCGACCGGGGCGTCCGTTTTAGTGCAGACTGCTCTGAACTCCGAATTGGATTCGAAGCCGACGTGGGCTGTGCCTCCGACTTCGCTTGGACGTCCGTGGCTAACTCCAAGCTGGTCTCCTGTTGTTTCTCGGTCCTCTCCATGATTTTTAATCAGAATAAAATCATTATGTAGTAATCCATCCTCGAGAATGCGTAATGGAGTGCTAAGGAATGAGCTCACCTCTATATTAAGTTGCTGGGCGTGAGCTCCAGTGTTTGGACCTTCATGTGTAACAACGGAAGAAGGATTATGTATATCCATGGGTATGGTGTCCTCACATCCTCCCCCTCTTGGAGTAGATTTGTCCTCAACTCAAGCTCATCCTCTTCTCCCAAGTATGGCCTCAAATGTAAAATGTTAAAAGAGGGACTAACCCTAAACTCGGGAGGTAACTCAAGCTTATATGCATTATCATTAATCTTCTCTAAAATCTTAAAAGGACCCGCAGCTCGAGGCATCAATTTAGACTTTCTCAAACCAGGAAACCTATCCTTTCTCAAGTGCAACCAAACAAAATCATACAGTTCAAGTTTTAATTCTTCCTACCTTTGCTACTAGCTATCCTATATTTTTCATTCATCTTTTCAATGTTTTCTCTAGTTTGAGCATGTAACTTGACAAGAAAATCAGCACGCTCTTGAGCATCATTATTCACTCTCTCGCTAGTAAGCAAGGGCAAAATATCAATAGGAGCACGCAGGTTGAAGCCATACACTACCTAAAAAGGACAAACCTTAGTGGTGGAGTGTTCCGCGCGATTGTAAGTGAACTCCACATTGACAAGCATTCTTCCCACAATTTCAAATTATTCTTCAGGATTGCTCGCAACATGGTGGACAAGGTCCGGTTCACCACCTTCGTTTGGCCATCAGTTTGTACATGACATGTTGTAGAAAATATGAGCTTGGTACCCAACTTATTCCACAAAGTGCGCAAAAAATGACTTAAAAACTTGGCATCACAATCTGAAACAACAGTAGAAGGCACACCATGCAAACGAACTATCTCTTTGAAAAAGAGGTCAGCAATATGAGTAGCATCATCGGTTTTATGACATGGTATAAAGTGTGCCATCTTAGAAAAACAATCCACAACAACAAAAACGCTATCCCTCCCCCTCTTTGTCCTAGGCAGTACTAAAACAAAATCCATTGAAATATCCACCCAAGGTATAGAAGGAACAGGAAGAGGCATGTATAAACCATGTGGATTCAAACGAGACTTAGCTTTCTGACATGTAGTGCAGCGACTAACAAAGCGCTCGACATCTCGTCTCATCTTTGGCCAAAAGAAGTGCGTGGCCAAAACATCCTCCGTCTCTTAGCACCAAAGTGTCCCATCAAGCCACCTCCATGTGCCTCCATGCGGTTAGCTCTAAACAGGAACCCATCATTCAGCAGATATTTGTTCCACGAATGGTCCTCATTACAATGCAGCAACACATCTTTAAAAGCAGCGTCCAAATATTGTTGTTTAATGGATTCGAGGCCAAAAATACGACAATCAAGTTGAGACAGCATGGTATAGCGTCTAGATAAAGCTTCAACGATAACATTATCCTTCCCTTTCTTGTGTTTTATGACATAAGAAAAAGATTCCATAAATTCCATCCACTTAGCATGTTTACGATTTAGATTTGTTTGACTACGAATATGCTTAAGTGATTCATGATCAGAACGGATAACAAATTGTTTAGGCCATAAATACTGTTGCCACAACTCTGAAGAACGGAGAAGAGCATACAATTCTTCTCACTAAATATGCAATAGGTTTTCCTTCCTGCATCAAGCCACCACCAATTCCAATTCTACTAGCATCATATTCAAGCTCAAAAGTCTTATCAAAATCCAAAAGTTGGAGCAATGGAGCGTGCATGAGCTTGTCCTTCAAAAGAGAAAAGGACTCCTCCTGCGATGGCCCCCAATAGAAAGCAATGCCCTTCTTTGTCAACTCAATCAGCGGCATGGCTGGTGCTGAATTCCTTGACAAAACGGCGATAAAATCCCGCTAGGCCAAGAAAACTCCTCACATGCAAAACCGTTGTGGGCGTAGGCCAACTATCAATTGCCTCCACCTTAGCCTTATCAACCTCAATGCCCTATGGAGTCACGACATAGCCAAGAAAAGAGACTCGATCCGTGCAAAATGTCCACTTGTCGAGGTTACCAAACAAGCGTGCATCACGTAAGGCAGCGAAAACAACACGTAGATGATCCATATGTTCAGCCATGGACTTGCTATAAATCAGGATATCATCGAAGTAATGTGACACCCCAGGTGTCACCAGGGCAAAAATCGACAACCATAAACCCTAATCGATAATTTCACTCGCTTAAAAGCAGATTCAACCTTGAAAATAAAAAGAAATATTGTTTAAAATGCTTAAAAGGAACACTACAAAAGTTTGATAAACAACAGAACACTATAGCAAAGTCCGGGAAAAATCTCAACTAACAGTGTCGAAATCTCATTAACAGGAAGAAATCCAAACCCTAACTCAGGGCTATCCCAATTTCCATAGAACCCTAGCCATATTTTTGAATAAAAATTAAGTACACTTCAGAGTAGAATTTTGAGAAATTATTCAAGATTTTTGGATAAGATTTAGACCTCTTAAAAATTCACAAAATCTATAATAATCTTGGAAATTCAAGAATTTTTAATGGCCAAATCATGAATTGAACCCTAAATGAAAAGTGATCCAATTAAATTCCTGAGCTTGTACAAAAAATTTTCAAAAATTTTCGAGCTCGGGAAGTGTGCCATTTTGTTGAATTGCTTTCCAGCTTTAAATAATAATAATAATAATAATTTTTTTGAACCGGCGGCGGCGGCCGCCCGCCACAGGCGGTGCCCATGCCGCCCCGCTGTCCTGGCCGACACGGGCGAGCCCGGCGCATGTCTCAAATCTCCCTCGGCTTTCCCTACCTCTCCTTCTCCCTCCTCTCTCCCTCCTCCTCTCTCTCTCCATTTTCTCCTCCCTGCACGACACGCGCGCCGCCCGAGCGGCCATGGCGGCCATGCCGGCCACGCCGCGCTGCTCCCACTGTCCTCCTCCCGCTCCAGAGCTCCTATAAATGGCGCGCAATTCTCCTCCACCTCCCTTTCTCCCTTTTCCATCTCCCGCGCACGCCGAGCTCCTTTTTTTTTTCCCTGCCCCGGCCGCCGCCGACGCCATAGCCTCCCGCAACCGCCCCTCTAGGTGAACTCCACCCCCGACCAATCCTCCGCTCCAATTCCCTCGACAAAACACTCTCTCTCACTCCCATGAAGCTCACCGAACCCCCACTTCTCCGGCATCAAGCCCCATTCACCGGAATTTTGACCTCGCCGCCGCCACCGAGACCCTCCATGGTGAGCACCACTTTCCCGGCCAAAACCTCGATGAACGTCATGTTGCCGGGCTTCGCCGTGTCGAGTGGACCGTGAAAAGTCAAGGTCTCACCGCCGACGATGGGGTGGTCGCCGGCAATTGCTCGCCGGAGCTCGCCGGCGCAATCCCTTGTTTTTCTTTTTCCTATTTATTTTCTAGATTATTTCTCTGTTTTGTAAAATCCGTAGGAATTCACAGAAAAATCCAAAAATGGCAAACCTAAATTTTTTAGAAACCTCATGAGAATTACTAATTTTATGTCAACGTACTTTTTAAAAATTGTACAAGAATTTGCAGAACTAATTAGAACACTCTTTTCTGTTTTTGAATTTTAATTTGAATTCTAGAGCAATTCTAGGGCTAATCCTTGATCCACAGATACACCATGATATTACACACCCTCTGAAGTTTTATGAAGATTTTAGAACCAAGAAGTTGCATGTAACCCTATTAAATTACTTCAATCTGCCTAGTTAAAGTACCTTTTCTAAAATACATTGTAAAAGTCATTAAAATGGTTAGACCCAAAAGCAAAGTTTTAGCCTTGGTGCTCATGAATGCTCACATAAAATTTCATAATTTTATTCTAAGATTTACTATGGTTTTCTGATTTTATAAGTTTTAAAAATAGGAACTTTGATGAATTTTTATAAAATCTAGAAAATTCATCTAGGCCCCACCCAAAGCTCAAAATTCTTAGTTCAAAGAGTTCTATCAACTAAAAACAATCTTGAAGAAGAATTAAAATTTTTATTTTAACCCTAGGTTAATAGTCGAAGACATTAAATAATCATTAACTGATGAAAAATGATGAATTAACCTTAACTAAGGTTGAAGTTGTTGAACATGCCAACTAAAAGTCATCTCATGGTAGTTTGAGTAGATTTCTTGAACATCATTCGTAGGTTAAGCATTAAAATAAGTCGACGGCGTCGAGTAATTAGGGTTAACCCTAATTCTAAGCATCGTCGATCAAAACCCTAAATCGCTTATGATAAAAGCAATG
Source organism: Oropetium thomaeum (assembly GCA_001182835.1). Lineage (NCBI taxonomy): Eukaryota > Viridiplantae > Streptophyta > Magnoliopsida > Poales > Poaceae > Oropetium > Oropetium thomaeum. The sequence goes on from LFJQ01000084.1 coordinate 150,408, forward strand.
ACTCTTGTTATTAAACTTATCTTAATTATACTGCATCATGTAGATCCTGAAGCGGACGAAGTAGCTGCAGATCCAGTTGCCTCGACCTCCGCAGTAGAAGTCTTCAACGGCTCCGAAGAAGCAGGCAAGCCCCGGTGCACAACCGTTATTTAAAGTTTTTCCTTTTATAACTCAGTGTGTCTTGTTTGTGCATTAAGTGCTAGGAGTTGATTGAAACCATAGTTGCATTTGTTTTCCATAGGAAACCCTATCGGTAGCTGGTATAGATACCCCCTTAGTATGCTATGCTTAGGAGGCATTGCCGGTAGAAGTCGAGCAGAGTAGACGCTGCTCGCGAAAGGTAGGTTGTTGGGTGAAACTATCACTTGAAACATGATGACACATGATGATGAGTTTAATTAAGGAAAGATAAAAGTTTGACGGTCAGACAGGATACAAAGTAGGTCGGCGACTGGACAGGGTCCAGGGTGACCGTAGACTTGTCTGATCCGTGTGGTCCGAGACTGATCGAGTGTTGAATGTACTGGTCGTATGCTGGGTGATATGGCCCCAGTAAACCTATGTAACCCAGTGATTGCAACGTCGAACCTGTCCTACGGTGTCTGGGACGTGTTGTCTGGTGGGATACGGCGCTGCTAAGGCAGGCGTAGGAGGGAATTGACGTTCAGGAGCTGGTGTGAACGGTTGCCACGTGCGAGTCTGGGACACGCACGTGTCGTACGATCAAGTTTCTCCCTACAGGGTATAAAATCATTTCGAACCGCTGTCGCTCCCAGTTAGTGAGCATGCTCGTGAAACGCACCACATTTTAGTTAATAGGTTGAGATACAATAAGAATGAATTATGATCATTACTATTGCTATTGTTGCTTCTGTTATGTTTGATTAGTTCAGGGCGAACTAAATTTATATTCTAATCACTTAATCTGGTGCTAAAATTTGACCAAGAGTAGTACAGGCTTGCGTGTCCGTTTTTGCAAGTAAACCCACCCGAGTCAGCCAGCATGTCTAGGAGTCGGCTGTAGTCAGCCACGTTGACGGGTAAGTCTTGTTGAGCTTCTTAGAAGCTCACGCGTTAGCGTTATGTGGTTTTCAGGCGCCGACATGCAGGACCAAGCTAGTAGCATCCATTGGGAGGAGTCTCACCCCGAGATCGCGAACCTCCAATGCGAGTTGTGCGAGTCGCCGCAGTGAACATTGAAGTAGCTAGTAGCATGACGCCCGTGGGCACGGTGCATGCTTTTGCTTAAGTCTGAGCGTCGGAGTCTGTAATCGATAAAGTCTTTCGCTGTTATTTCCAAAAATTTAATGCGTACTCTGATTCACTGTAAGACTTAAGTTTCAAACTATGAACCAATGATGTATTAAGTTCTCTCTCCTTGTAAATCATTGTTGTTTATTCCTGCCTGTGTTGTATCGTGTGTACGCTCTCTTCGTCGAGCGTTGCCCAACAGGATCCTGGCTCAACAACTGACAGGATTCGTCCCAAGATGAGGTTTTCTAGGCGGGTCCACGTCAAGTAACCACCACAAATTTATCAATGAATGAACGTAAAACTTCATGCATTAATCTCATGAAAGTGGTAGGTGCATTAGTTAAACCAAAAGGCATGACTAACCACTCATTTAACCCAAACTTCGTTTTAAATATAGTTTTCTATTCATCACCGAGTTTCATTCTAATTTGGTGATAACCACTACGCAAGTTAATTTTAGTGAAAACTATAGCACCACACAGCTCATCAATCGTGTCGTCTGGACTAGGAATAGGATGACGATACCGTATAGTAATGTTGTTTATGGCTCTACAATCTACACACATGCGCCACGAACCATCTTTCTTAAAAACCAAAAGAACAGGAACATCGCAAAGACTAAGGCTCTCACGTACGTACCCGCGGTCCAAAAGTTCTCGGACTTGGCGCTGAATTTGCTTAGTCTCCTCAGGGTTGGTTCAGTACACCGCACGGTTCGGTAAACTCGCACCAGGAATCAAAGTCAATTTGGTGCTCAATCCCACGAATGGGTGACAGTCCTGGTGGTATCTCATCAGGAAAAATATCTCGAAACTCCTGCAAAAGGTTAGTAACCGCAGGTGGCAATGTGCAAGGCAAATTGTCAGTAGAAAATAAAGCATCCTTGCACACTAAAGCATAGCATACAACAATACCATCATATATTTCAGTGAGGTCAGATTTTTTTAGCAAGCATGAGAGAAGCCTTCAAAGTTATATCTCGCTGAATTTCAGGTTTAGCATGAGATTGTTGTTTAGCATTAGTAGCCCTCTCCCTATCAGATTCAATGATTGCAGCAAGTGTCATAGGTAACAAAGTAATTTTCTTCCCATTATGCATAAAAGTGTATTTGTTACTACGACCATGGTGCAAAGCATCATTATCATGTTCCCAAGGACGACCCAATAAAAGAGAGCAAGCTTGTGTCGCAGTCCCGTCCGGTAAAATCGTACGGTTGCTCATCCAGGATCATTTGGGGTGTCACTTGTCGAAGTAAGCGACCATACAGTACAATAATTAACAAGGACACGCAAAAGAGATTTAGAGTGTACATAAATTCTTAATATTACACCATTGGTTCAATTCACTTAAATGCGGAAGCGTAGTTCAAAAACAAACGAAAGTCAACGGAAGCTAATAATTACAACTCGACGATACAATTAAGCACGCCAGCCCGGGGGTGCTTAATCTTCATAGGTCGGAGAAGCGGGAACCCACTCGAAGGTCCACTCCGAGGATGCTTCCCCTTCCCAACCACCACAACCAAACGAAGCAAGGTTAGAAGAATCACCTGCAAAACATTAATCCACAAAGCCTGAGCAACTAATACTCAGCAAGACTTACCCGTCAACGTGGTCAGCTAATGACCAACTCCTAGAATGCAGGGAGTATTGGTGGGAGTTGATCGGGTATTGCGAAAACAGCACTTATAGTCTATTCCAATTTTAGCCAAGTTAACAGGAGTCACTATGAATTTACTAGATAATCAAGAATTCAACACAACAAAGCAGGGTGGAAATAACCACTTTCATCATAAATCCATCATTTACACATCGTTGCGGCAGAAAGGAGCAAGTGCTACTCTTAACCATGAGGAACGGCAATTATAATTGATTTATATCCTGCAGGAGAAACTCGAATGACACGACAGGTGCACACTCGACTGAGTCACACGTGGCTACCTTTCGCAACATCGTGATAAAGTTGGCCCAACATCCATCCCTCCAAGGACATGGTCCTCTAGGCGATGCCCTGCATCCCTGTACGGTCCCAAGCCTTTCCCACTAGCACGAGCCCAAGAAAAACAAAATCGAATTCATCAACCTTGCTGGTCCGTTCACCCAGAAAAAGGGATGGCCAATTGTCCAACAAAGCACGGTGAGCTACGTCGGTTTCCTGGTCCCATTTACCAGTATGCACTCGGTACACAAATCAAACTTGACCAATGCAACCGCACCCGATAAGGTTCTCAAATTTTAATCACATTTAAGGTCAAACATATCCCTCGATTTTTTCCTTCCTTGATTAAACACGAGTAATCTCCATACCACTCGTATCCTACCGGGTTCCTGTCCTTTAAGCATAGCATTCTATCGATGGCTCTACCAAAATAACCCATAGGGGATCCTAGTAAGTCATGCAACTAAGTTTTTCACGGCAATCCCTTGAGACTTAATGCACAAACAATTCCTACATCCATAGTGATAAAAGGAAAACTTGTAAAACATAGGTGTGCACCGGGGCTTGCCTTGATCTGCAGAAAAGTCAGCACACTCAAGCGAGAAATTAGTTTCTGCGGGTGCCTCCTCTGGGTTCTCGTTCGCCGTCGGAAATTCCGGGTCGGTGCCTATATGATGAAAATGCAGTAAAATTTGTGATAAGTTAAATGAAGAGAGTCACAATGCCTTTATTAAAGGTAAACTATGGTTTTAACGTTTAGGAATTAGGTTAGGTCGACACTTTTCTTCGAGTATTAATTATTTAATAACTATGACTATTAATCCTAGGGTTAAAAATAAAACTTTTAATTATACCTCAAGAGCATTTTTAATTGGTGGTGCTCTCTGAAATATGCATTTTAAGCTTTCGTTGAGGCCTAGACGAATTTCCTAGATTTTATAAAAATTCACCATAGTTTCTGTTGTTAAATCTTATGAAGTCAGAAGCTATAAGTAGACCTTGGAATCTCTACTACTATTAGTTTCGTAACTATCGTCCTTGCACCTCTGGCGAGCGGGATAAGCCGTCGCGCGTCCACTCTGCCAGTTGCTGCTGAAGAGTTCTGGCACATATCCGGCTGTTCTGGCATTCTAGAAGTAAAGCAAAAACAGGACATAGGGTTCTGCCTGTCACGACCTACTTCTGGCATAGTTCTGCTTGTTTTGGTACTCCAGAAGTAAGGCAAGAGCAGAACAAAGGATTCTGCATGCCACGACATACTTCTGGCACAGTTCGGCTGTTCTAGTATTCCAGAAGTAAGGCGGGAGCAGAACAAGGGGTTCTGTATGCTGTGATATACTTCTGGCACAGTTCGACGGTTCTGGTATTCCAGAAGTAAGACAAGAACAGAACAAGGGTTTCTACATGCCGTGACATACTTCTGGTACCGTTCTGGATCCAGAAGAATCCTGTAACTCCAGAAGTAAGGCGAAAGCAGAACAGAGGGTTCTACCTGCCATGACATACGTCTGGCACAGTCCCAACACCAGAAGATTTCTGGAACTCCAGAAGTAAAGCCAAATTGGAACAAGGGGTCGAATCTTTTCGACGACTTCTACAACGCACTTCAGAGATGGCCAGATGGGTAGTTTACTAGGCAGATTGGAGTAGTATTCTATTCTTGGTGAGTTTTACAAGTTCCAGGGCATTCCCTGGGATCTGACTAAATGGAGAAGGAACCGGGCCCATCTGTCATCGACAGTAAACAGGGGAGCGGCGCTAGGGCAGCATCCCGACGGCGCTCGTCGGTGGTTCTCGCTGGGGAGGCGCCGGCGGCGGTCGTCGTGATGTCCAGCGCGCTCAGCACGGCTCAGAGGACTCAATTGACCAAGGAGAGGTGGCGGGGCCCATCGGAGCTATGCCGGCGGCGGTCGTCGTGATGTCCAGCGCGCTCAGCACGGCTCAGAGGACTCAATTGACCAAGGAGAGGTGGCGGGGCCCATCGGAGCTATGCCGGCGGCGGTGTTCCAGTTGTCTGGCGGTCGGGGAGGATTCAAAGGCGGGCACCGTGAGCTACAGCGTGGTCCGGCGGAGCTTCCTAGCAAGGCGAGGGCTTGGGGGAGTGGCCGGAGGTAGGTCGGCGTCGGCGAGGTGGCGCATGGAGAATTCCGGCAATGGCGCGACGATTCCGTCGTCGCTACCCTACAATTCGCGACACGGTCAAAAGAAATGGAGGAGGAGCCCCGGGAGGACTTCGCCGGCAGAAGTAATCGGATAATTACTCATCGGCGACGAAGGATTTCGACGGGCGGCAGCGATGGTGGACCACCGGCACTTTCGGGAGGAAGAGGAAGAAAAGGGGGCGGGGCGAGGAGGAAGAAGGAGGAGGAACAAGAATTGAGCCCGTAGTGCGAGTATAAAGGAGATGGCGTGCTTGAGAGGTTGACGTGCGCACGCTCCCGCGAAGGAAGCCGGCAAGCGGTGACAGCACATGGGTAGTTGGCCGGACGGCGAGGCAGCGGCGCGCGTGGGGAAACATAATGGCGTCCGTCGCGTAGCCACTGTTTTGCTCGCGGCTAGGGTGTGTAGGCGGCACGCCGCGGGGAATAGCGGCATGGGCAGCGCGGCTCGTCCGCAGTGCTAGGACGAAGCCCGTACGGGAGCAGTGCACGGCCGGCAGCGACAGAGAGGGAAGAAGAACAGAGAAAGGGAGGGAGAATAAAATAGGAAAAGGAAGGGAAGGGGGGAAAAGAGGAGGGGTAGAAAAATTAATCAGGGGAATTGGGAAATTAGATGTCCTTTATGTAATATCTTCTATTTCCAGCAAATAGGTAAAATTCTCTAATTATTTATTTTACACCATGGACTAGTTTATTAAATTGATTAGCTAGGGTTAAGGCGGGGTGTCACAGCCCTCCCCCCTTAAGAAAATCTTGTCCCGAGATTTCAAAGAAAACGGCATGATGAAGGATTCGAGGATTACCTCAAGATAGATGCCATAAACTCAGAAAATTTGGATTGTAGGAATTCTTCACTCTTCCACGTGGCTTCATCTTCGGAGTGATTTGTCCACTGCACCTTGTAGAATGTTATGGTTTTCCTCCGAGTTACACGATCCTTTCGATCGAGTATTTTTATCGGCATCTCCGGGTAGGTGAGATCATCTTGGATTATTTCAACCTCCGGAACAACCACCTCTTGGGGGACTTTTAGGCACTTCCGAAGTTGAGACACATGGAACACATCATGAATTCCGGACATGTGAGGAGGTAGTTCCAGACGATAAGCCACGGGACCACACCGCGCGACGATTTTGAAAGGTCCAATAAACCTTGGAGCTAGCGTACCCCTAATGCCAAAACGTTGAACACCCTTCATCGGCGATACCCGGAGATAGACATGGTCATCCACCTCAAAGGTCGGTGGGCGACGTCTTTTGTCTGCATAGCTCTTCTGCCGTGATTTTGCCGCACGCAAATTAGCCTGAATGAGCTTAACTTTCTCCTCAGCTTGAGTCACTAAATCTGGTCCGAAAATCACCCTTTCTCCTGCCTCGGACCAATTTAGAGGTGTACGACACGGTTGACCATACAGTGCCTCAAACGGGGACATTTTTATGCTTTCTTGATAACTATTGTTGTAGGAAAACTCGGCAAACGGCAGACATTCTTCCCAATTTTCCCCATGGGTCAGCACGGATGCACGAAGCATGTCCTCTAGAATTTGGTTCACACGCTCAGTTTGTCCATCGGTTTGCGGATGATAAGCTGTACCATGGATTAACTGAGTACCAAGGGCTTTATGAAATTGATCCTAGAAGCGGTTTATAAATTGTGTACCTCGATCCGAGATGATGGTTTTTAGAACACCATGAAGACACATAATGCGGGAGATATACATTTCCGCATACTTCTTTGCATTGTAGTGGATGTTCACCGGAACGAAATGAGCTGCTTTAGTCAGTAGGTCGACTATAACCCAAATAGAATCATGCTTCTGAGTGGTGAGAGGAAGACCAACAATGAAATCCATACTAATGTCCTCCCATTTTCCACGAGGGTATACTGAGAGGTTGCAATGTGCCGGCACTTTTCAAGTGATCAGCTTTGACTTGCCGACATGTATTGCACTTAGAGACATACCGAGCGATTTCACGCTTCATTCGGGTCCACCAAAATTTTCACCGTAAATCTTGGTACATCTTATTACTACCCGGATGTATAGAATACTTGGAGAGGTGTGCTTCATCCATGATTTTCTTCCGCAGCTCGAAGTTCTTCGGTATGACGAGACGGTCGTTGAACCAAAGAACACCTTCTTCATCAAGGCGAAAACACTTCATTTTGTCACCGCCTATCTGAGCGCGGATATTCTCCATGCCTTTATCAACCTTTTGTGCAGTCACCACTTCTTCACGAAGAGTAGGGACAAGGGCCAAATTATACAAAGTTCCGTGGGGGATGACACGGAGACTCAGCTCGTCTAGATTGCAACAGGAAACTATGGCAAGAGTTTGAAGCGTATTAGAATTTTCGTAGACCTTGCGACTGAGGGCATCGGCAACAACATTTGCTTTGCCCGGATGGTAATGAATTTCCAATTCATAATCCTTGATCAATTCTAACCACCTTCGCTGCCTCATATTCAGATCACTTTGAGTAAAAATATACTTCAAACTTTTGTGATCCGTGTACAGACGTACAAGATTTCCCATGAGATAATGCCTCCATATCTTCAAAGCATGAACTACCGCGGCGAGTTCTAGATCATGAGTGGGGTAGTTGAGCTCGTGACGCCGCAGTTGTCGTGACCCGTAGGCAATGACACGTCCATCTTGCATCAATACGCACCCTATACCAGTGCCAGAGGCATCACAATAGACATCAAATGGCTTGGTGATGTCCCGCTGAGCCAATACTGGGGCGGTAGTTAAGTGCTTCTTGAGAGGTTGAAAAGCCTCATCACAACCATCACTCCAATAGAAGGTGACCTGATGAGGACATCGACTCCAACAAGGGAACGGCCACACCAGCAGCACCTATGGACGCGCCTCTACCTCAAGCGACACTTCCTTCATCAGTGGGGCCAATCACGAGAGCCCGTGCAAGAGAGCTGAACTATGTCATGGTGTTGAAGAACGAAAGCCCAGAAGATTAGCCAGTCGGCCCAGTTGAAGACCCCCCTAATGGGCCAACCTAGGGTTGCACGCAACCCTAGGATGCGCGCCACCTAGGGACTGCGCCCCCACCTCTGGCCGCCACCCAGGGGCTGCGCCCCTCCCCTCGTGTATTTAGCCAAGGGCTGCGCCCCTTGTTTATTTTTGAGTTTTATTTAATTGTTAGCTTTAGCTACAGCCGTCGCACGCATTACAGCGCTGCCACGTGTATTCAGAACTCCACCTTCAAGTAATACATCAGATTGCTTGCATCTCTTTCTTGCTCGTTCTTCGATTGCGCGTAGAAAACGATCTTCGTGATCAGGCTGATCTTGCACCAGCAAGGTTGGTAACCATCGGGAGTTGGTTCAGCGATTGCATTGGCGCCTCGGGCTTGCTCGTCGTAGTCGGATCGTGAGGGTCTACTTCCACCAAATCAAGTTATCTTCACTCACCGAAAGATCGGGCACTTCAGTTCTATCAAGTGGTATCAGATTCCAGTGTTTCTCGGTGAGTTTTTCGTGTGTTTTTCATTCATCCTATTGTCCACAAAAAACCAAAAACAAAAAATTTTCAGGTTAGATCTGTTATCCCAGCACCCCCTTGCGCCTTGCACTTTCGATCAGTAATTTGCATTGTTGAATTTGAGTGCTTGCGCGTTTCGTTGTTGCTGGATTACTTGTGTTTTTATCCATCTGTTCTAGCCGCCACAAACCCTAACACTGCTCTCCTGCCGTACGTGCCTAGATCTGTTCCCCCTGCGCCGCGCATGAGTCCTGCTCGATTACGATCTGCTATCTCAGCGCCACGCACGAGTCCTACTCGGTTGCGCTCTGCTATCTCAGCGCCGCGCACGAGTCCTACTCGGTTGTGATCTGCTATCTCAGCGCCGCGCCAGAACCCAAATCCCGGCCAGTCACGCCGCCGAATTCCACTCGTCTCCGTCTCTGTTTTGTTTTCGTGACAGTCCAATCAAAAAAAAAAGAAAAAAAAGGAAAAAGAGAGAAAAAGAGCACGCAAGTGTGCCAAAAAACCAAAAAAAAAAAAACAACCCGAACAGGAGACGTTTGTTGCTCGTGATCGGTTTTGCTGGGAAAATCCCAACCGACCTGGTTCGCCGTGTGTCCTCGTTGGACTCGTGAGTCTGTCCGTGTTCTGCAGCATCGGCTCTGTGATATATTCGACCTTACTCTAGAGAGAGAGAGAGAGCTCATCTTTTAATTACTTTTTTACCCCTGCCATCTCCGAAAAAGAGTGCATGTGGTGACTTGCTCATTTGCTTTCCTTTGTTCACATCATCAGTTTTGGGCGCTCAGCCGCGGGTTGTTTTCCATCGTACCTTCCTGTACACCCAACCCTAGCTCGTTCTCGCACTTGTTTCCAGCAGCGTCCATACGTGTTTAGCACTATTATTCAACTTTGCACTTATTGTTCGATCGTGCTAATCCTTGTCTTGAGTGCAGCCTACCCAGAACTACACATATTTCTACTACGAGCAGGTTTTGTTCTCCAGGCAATCGCTCCTCCAATCTTTCACCGGTTCTACCTGTTGGTTGCAGCTCACCCCTGTGTGCTTGGTAAGAACGGGTAAGAATTTGATAACAGCGTTGTTTTGAGCGATTTGCTCCCACAATACACCTGCTATCGTAGTGTCCTCTCCGTTGCTATTTCGTGTTCGCACTAACAATGGCAGGAGACGACGCCAAGACAGACACTACACTGCAGGACGTGCACGCGCACGTCGAAGGCCTTGCCGGCGACATCAAGACGCTGCATGAACGGCTGGATTCCACGGTTGCTTCATCGACCGAGCGTTTCGACCAGATCGACCTCGCTCAAACGGCCGCCCACGCCACGCTCGAGACGATCATGACTCGTCTTGAGACCTTGACCAAGTAGCTAACGGAGTTCCAGCAGGCACACGACTATGGCGGTGATACGGAACTGGACGATGGTGGTCGCCGCGGTCGTGCACCCAGGGTACGTATCCCACCTCCTGATTCCTTTGCTAAGATCAAATTTCGCATTCCATCCTTTAATGGCAAATATGATCCTGCTGCTTATCTTGATTGGGAATTAGAGGTCGAACAGAAATTTTCATGCCATGATATTCCTGCTCATCTACAAGTTAAGGCTGCTATTAGTGAATTTACTGATTTTGCTTTAATTTGGTGGCGTGAATATAAACAAAAGTTTCCCGATAACACTCCCACCACTTGGGATGAACTAAAAACTACCATGCGTCACAGATTTGTTCCTTCTTATTATGCCCGTGACTTGCTCAACCAAATACAACGATTTCAGCAAGGTTCCCAAACTGTTGAGGAATATTACCAAGCGTTACAAAAGGGCATGATTCGTTGTGGTTTAGTTGAGCAGGAGGATGCTGCTATGGCACGTTTTAGGGGTGGTTTGAATCGTGAAATTCAGGACATCCTTGATTACAAGGAATATGATGATATGACCACTTTGTTTGAATTTGCTTGCAAAGCTGAACGTGAAGTGCAGGGACGGCGATCGTCGACACGCGCTAACTCTTTTGTAGGACGCGGCCAAGCTTCCACCCCAGCCCCCCGCCCGACGTCCTCCACGTCGTCCTCCACGCCGCGCGAGCGTGCGCCGTCCACTTCAAGCGCATCACCACGCGAGCAGCCGGCCAAGCCGGCAGCACCTCCGGCCCACGGTGCCTCTCCTTCCACAGGGCGCACTCGGGACATTCAGTGCCATCGTTGCAAAGGTTACGGTCATGTGATTCGGGACTGCCCCAACAAGCGTACCTTGCTCATCCGTGACAATGGTGAGTACTCTTCCGCTAGTGATACTGAGGAGACTAGACATGCTATGCTTTCCATTGACCATGCAGATCATACGGAGGTTCACGTTGATTCCAGCGCCGCCGATAGGTATGAGAGTCTTGTTGTGCAGCGTGTCCTCAGTACACAGGTTGCCACGGCCGAGCACAATCAGCGACACACGATTTCCACACTAAGGGCATCGTACACGAACGGGCGATCCGGATCATCATCGACAGTGGCAGCTGCAACAATTTGGCGAGTACGACGCTGGTAGAGCAATTATCTTTACCCACTCGCCAACATCCACACCCGTACCACATCCAATGGCTCAATGATGGTAGCAAAATAAAGGTAACACGCTCGGTACGTATTCCTTTTTCTCTGGGCGCCTATTCTGATTATGCTGATTGTGATGTTGTCCCTATGGAAGCATGCTCTTTGTTGCTTGGTCGACCTTGGCAATATGATACTAATAGTGTACATCATGGTCGTTCAAATCATTATTCACTCATGTTTAAGGGTCAGAAAATAATCATTCATCCCATGACCCCGGAACAAATTCTGAAAGATGACATGGCTCGGGCGGCCAAGACAGCAAAATCTCACAAATCACCTCCAGCCGCCCCTGATAGATCTGAAATCAAGTTGCATACCCCTGTTTTGCTTGCTACACGTGCTGATTTTGCTGAGCTGCATGATGATAATTTGCCTTGCTATGCACTTGTTTGCTCCAACATGCTTGTTTCACTTCATGAGGCACCGTTCTTGGATATTCCCCCTGCGGTTGCTAACCTTTTGCAGGACTATGCCGATGTCTTTCCCAAAGACTTGCCACCGGGTCTTCCTCCTATCCGTGGCATCGAACATCAGATCGATCTCATCCCCGGCGCCCAGCTTCCCAATCGCGCCCCGTACCACACTAAATCCCGATGAGACGAAGGAGATCCAACGCCAGGTGCAAGCACTACTGGACAAGGGCTACATCCGTGAGTCACTCAGTCCTTGCTCGGTTCCTGTTTTACTTGTTCCTAAGAAAGATGGTTCATGGCGTATGTGTGTCGATTGTCGTGCTATTAATAACATCACAATCCGTTATCGATATCCCATACCACGCCTTGATGATATGCTTGATGAGCTTAGTGGCGCTGTTCTTTTTTCTAAGGTTGATTTGCGTAGCGGGTACCATCAGATTAGGATGAAATTGGGGGATGAATGGAAAACTACTTTTAAAACCAAATTTGGCCTATATGAATGGTTGGTTATGCCGTTTGGTTTGTCTAATGCTCCCAGCACTTTCATGCGCTTAATGAATGAAGTTCTTCGGCCATTCATAGGGCTGTTTGTTGTTGTTTACTTTGATGATATTCTTATTTACAGCAAGTCTATGGATGAGCACTTAGAACATATGCGTGCTGTTTTTGATGCTTTGCGTGCTGCTCGCTTGTTCGGTAACTTGGAAAAATGCACCTTTTGCACGCAACGCGTCTCTTTTCTTGGCTATGTTGTTACTTCACAGGGAATTCAGAGCTGGCCTACACCGACGATGGTCACGCAGGTTCGGAGTTTCCTTGGCCTCGCCGGATTCTACCGACGGTTCGTGCGTGATTTCAGCTCCATTGCTGCCCCATTGCATGAGCTCACAAAGAAAGGCGTTTCATTTGCTTGGGGCGCACCACAGGAAGATGCATTCAACACTTTGAAGGACAGGTTAACTCATGCTCCTCTTTTACAATTGCCTGATTTCAATAAAGTGTTTGAACTAGAACGTGATGCTAGTGGCATAGGTTTAGGTGCTGTTTTGCTACAAGACCGTAAACATGTTGCTTACTTTAGTGAGAAATTGAGCGGCGCTGCCCTGAAATATCCAACTTATGATAAGGAGTTATATGCTTTAGTGCGCACTTTGCAAACATGGCAGCATTACTTGTGGCCTCGCGAATTTATTATTTATTCTGATCATGAGGCTTTGAAACACATTCGTACCCAAACTAATTTGAACCATCGACATGCTAAATGGGTAGAATTTATTGAGTCCTTTCCTGTGACACCCCAGGTGTCATCAGGGCAAAAAGTCGACAACTGTGAACTCTAATCCACAATTTCACTCACTTTAAAGCAGATTCAATCGTGGAGACAAAAAGAAATATTGTTTAAAATGCTTTAAAAAAACACTACAAAAAGTTTGACAAACAACAGAGCATTTTAGCAAAAATCCGGAGAATTCTCAACTAAAAGTGTCGAAGTCTCGATAACAGAACGGAATCCAAACCCTAACCCTTGACCATCAAAATTTCCACAGAACCCTAGCTATATTTTTACATAACAATTAAGTACACTCCAAAATAGAATTTTAGGAAATTATTCAAGATTTTTGGAAAAGCTTTAGACCTCTTAAAAATTCACAGAAGCTATAATCAACCTAGAAATTCAAGAATTTTTAGAGGCCAAATCATGACTTGAACCTTAAATGGAAAGTGTTTCAAATAAATTCCTGAGCTCGTACAAAAATTTTCAAAATTTTTCGAGCTCGGGAAGAGTGCCAATTCATTAAATTCCTTCCAGCCTTAATAATTAAAAAAAACAAAGAAGAAGAAGACTGTTGCCGGGCGGGCTACAGTACCCGCCCGCCCGACAACAGGGTGAGCAGGGGCTGCGCCGCCCGGCCGACATGGCTCTTATGAGCACGTCGTCGGGCCGCCCCCCCCCTTGCCTCCCCCTCGGTTCTCCCCTACCCCCCCCTCACTCTCTCTCTCAAACGCTCCCCTCTCTCTAGCCTCTCCCTCCCTCCCTCTCTCTTTCTCTCTTCTCTGTGCGCCGCCGAGCCGCCCGAGCCGCCCCACTGCCACCATGCCGACCCCCCCCTGCTCCCTACTTCCCCTACCCCATTTCCCCCTATAAATGGCGCGAGCTCCTCCCCAATTTCCCTCCTCCTCCATTTCTTCCCCCCCCCCCCCCCCCCCCACGCGCGAGAAGCCCCCAATTCTCCAGCCCCACGGTCACCGGCGCCATTACCGCCGCCTCCTCGGTGGAACACCGCCCTGACTCAATTTCAATCAAATTCACTCACCGAATCAACTCTTCTCCACCTCGTGAAGCTCACAGAAGCCTCCAACCCTCCGACGGCGAGCCACCTCATCGGAATTTTGACTTCGCCGCCGCCACCGAAGCACCCCCACGGTGAGACCCCCTCTGCCGTGCCCAACCTTGATGAATACCATGTTGCCGAGCTTCGTCATGTCGTGTGGATCACGAAAAGTCCAAGGTTCGACGGCCGGCGACCACCCCATCGTCGGGAATTGGCCGCCGGAGCTCGTCGGAGACTGTGCCCTGTTTTTCCTTTTTTCTAATTAATTTTCAGATTATTGCTCTGTCTTCTAAAAACCCTAGAAAATCACAGGAAGATCCAAAAATGCCAAACCAAAACTTGTTAGAACCCTCATGAAAATTACTAATTTTCTGTTAAAACACTTTTTAACAAATCACCAAACATTTGTAGAATTAATTAGAAACACTCCTTTCTGCTTATGAATTTTAAATTGCATTATATAGCAATGCTAGGGCTAACCCTTGATCTACAAGTATATCCTGGTGCTAAACAGACTCTGGAAATTTATGAAGATTTTAGGAATACGAATTGGCATCTAACCCTATTAAATAACCTCAATCTGCCTAGTTTAAATTGCATTTTCTGAAGTACATTGTAAAAGTCATTTGCAAGGTTAGACCCCAAAAGAAAAGTTGTAGACCTGGTGCTCAGGAATGCTCACATAAAATTTCATAATTTTATTCTAATGTTTACTAGTGGTTTCTGATTTTACAAGATCTAAAAACAGGAACTTTGATGAATTTTTATAAAATACAGAAAATTCATCTAGGCCCCACCCAAAGCCCAAAATTCTTATTCCAGAGAGTACTACCCACTAAAAATAATCTTGAGAAAGAATTAAAATCTTCATTTTAACCCTAGTTTAATAGCCGAAGTAATTAAATAATAGTTAACCGATGAAAAGTGTCACATTAACTTAACTAAAGTTGAAGTTATTAAAACATGCCAGCTAAAAGTCACCTCATGAGAGTCAAATAGATTATTTAAACACCATTTCCAGATTAAGAATTTAATTTAATTGACGGCGTCGAGTAATTAAGGTTAACCCTAATTCTGGGCGTCGCCAATCTAAACCCTAGGTTGTTATTGATAATAATACTAATTTTCATTTTCATTAAACTTATCATAATCCTACTGCATCATGTAGATTCTGACGCTAACGAGGTAGCTGCCGATCCAAGTTCTTCGACCCCCGCCGAAGAAGTCTGCAACAACACCGAAGAACCAGGCAAGCCCCGGTGCACAACCGTTGTTTAAATTTTTCTTTTATAACTAAGTGTGTCTTGTTTGTGCATTAAGTACTAGGAGTTGATTGAAAACCATAGTTGCATTGTTCCATAGGAAAACCCTAACGGTAGTTGGTATAGATACCCCCTTAGTCTGCTATGCTTAGTAGGTATTGTCGGTAGAAGTCGAGCAGAGTAGACGCTGCTCGCGAAAGGATAGGTTGTGGAATGAATCTATTTGATGAGGTGGACCACACTATTGTGAATCAGTAAGAAAGATAAAAGTTTGAGGGTCAGACAGGATACAAAGTAGGTCGGCGACTGGACTGGGTCCAGGGTGACCGTAGACTTGTCTGATCCGTGTGGTCCGAGGCTGATCGAGTGTTGAACGTACTGGTCGTATGCTGGGTGTTATGGGCCCCAGTAAACCTATGTAGCCTAGCGATTGCAACGTCGAACCTGCCCTACGGTGTCTGACTAGGAGGAGATCTGGGGTGGACAGCGTGGGAACTCCACAGAAACCGTCTGGGACGTGTTGTCTGGTGGGACGCGGCGCTGCTAAGGCAGGCGTAGGAGGGAATTGACGTTGCAGGAGCTAGTGTGAACGGTTGCCACGTGCGAGTCTGGGACACGCACGTGTCGTACGGTCAGGTTTCCCCCTGCAGGGTATAAAATCGTTTCGAACCGCTGTCGCTCCCAGTTAGTGAGCATGCTCGTGAAACGCACCACATTCTAGTAAAATAGGTTGAACCACCATGAGAATGAATTATGAATATTAATATTGTTATTGTTGATTCTGTTATGTTTGTTTAGCTCAGTGCTAACTAAATTTATATTCTAAACACTTAATTTGATGCTAAAACTTGACAAGAGTAGTATAGGCTTGCGAGTCCTTTTGCAAGTAAACCCTCCCGAGTCAGCCTTCATGTCTAGGAGTCGGCTGTAGCCAGCCATTTGTCGGGTAAGTCTTGCTGAGCTTCTTAGAAGCTCACGCGTTAGCGTTTTGTGGTTTTCAGGCGTCGTCATGCAGGAACCAGCAGGTAGCTTCCATTGGGAGGAGCCTCCCCTCGAGTTTGGGAACCTCCAGTGGGAGTTGTGCGAGTCGCCGCGTTGATCTGTTGAAGTGGCTAGTAGCATGACGCCCGTGGGCACGGCGCGTGCTTTTGCTTAAGACCGAGTGTCGGAGTTGTAATAGTTTTAGTCTTCCGCTGTTATCGTTTTTAAAACGTCTGCATACTCTGAAACGATGTAATATTTAACTTTAAAGTTATGAACCAAATGATGTATTAAGTTCTCTCTTCTTGTAAATTATTGCTCTTTATTCCTGCCTGTGTTGTATCGTGTGTACGCTCGTTTCACGGAGCGTTGCCCAACAAGATCTTGGCTTAGCGACTGACCAGATCCGTCCCGAGACGAGGTTTTCTGGGCAGGGTCGTGTCAGCTTTGGTATCAGAGCCGTGTTGGGAGACGATACAACGTTTAAGGCATATTTTCGAAAATTTGCGTGCGAGTGAGGTACGCGCCCTATTAGTTAATAGGTTATCAGGTGGCAAGCTAACCTAGTGTAGGGGCTAACTAAACCCAGTTTAGATTTACTTTTCTGTAACGACGCACCTACCCCCAGGTAAGCAAGGTAAGGTACGCCGCTCGACTGTGGTGAAAGGTCGAGAAATCCCTGTTGCATCCGCAACAGTAACGTTCTATACCATGGTGGTATGGAAGGAGGTATTATGTTCGCTGTAACATAGTACGCCCCCTTGCCGTTTAGGGAGAGAAGCGGCCCTCTACCGTACGAGGTGTGGGTTACGGACCTGTTGCGAATGCAGACCTTCGCAACAGTGGAGTCTTGTGTCTTTGGCACACAAGAGATGAGTTTGTTCCTCACGACTTCGGTTTTGCGGAACACTCTCATACCTCCGCTGCCTGAGGTAAAGTGCAGTCTGTCGCCGCGCAGGGAAGGTCGGACACGTGATCCCCGTACGTGACCTACTCGGGGCGACCCATATGGCAATGATATGGGTTGTTGTTTTTACTTTTGATATATATTATATTGCTCTGTCTGTGATGCCATTTTCTGTAGGTACGCTAACCACGATATCGTAAGAAAACGTGTAGTAACGGCTAACTTGAGTGCGATTCTGCCACCGCCTATGCGTATTCTTTTTACTTTGTGAGGACGTATAGGCCGATGTAGGATTGCATTGCATGAATAACTATTAAAATCCTTCAAACTTATACTAAAACCATTCAGGAGCAAAAATTCCATCAATAATGGCTATAACACCAACAGAAGTTAAAAAGGGTCAATCTGGACACCTTCCTCCCTTAGTGGTTGCGTGAAATCAACCGAGTTGGAGCAAAACCCTTGTATATTATTGAGCCTTCGCAGAACCTTCCTCGATGAGAAGATTATCTCCTTGACAGGTCAACTTAGATGGTAAAGCACCTTGGACAAATAGGCTATCGCTAGTTAGCATCCTTAGTGACCGATTTGGATCACCTTTTACGCAGGGATGAAAAATATTTTATGTATCGGAAGATTTAGCATGCTTTGAACTATGTGTCAACATGTGGCTTCTGATTAATAAAATATGGCTCATCTCTGTGATGCAGATGGACGCCAACACGATCGAGCATGGGATCGCGGAGATAGGCATTGAGGACTCCACCCCTACCTACGTCACCAAGAAGTCAGGACGCCGAGGATTTGTGGAGATACTCGAGCAGACCCTACAGTCCTTGGGATATACAGAGACTCCTTGGTTTCAGTTCCGGGAGTATCAGCAGTATGACTGACCGCGCTGCTCGGCCACCGTGACATTACCCACGCACCCTCAGCATGCCAACGAAGAGATTTATACCACCACCACATTCGGTTCAGATAAGACGGAGGCCATCGAGTCAGCCGCTCATCAAGCTTTATTGAGGATTTGCGAGCGACACCTCGAAGACCTGGCAGACAAACCAGCAGCGATGTTTCCGATATGGGACCAGGTTGACCGTACCTGGCACCGTAATGTCAAGAATGCGCAGAAGAGGACTTTCAGGGGAGAGATGGACCATGTCACTCCCTTGTTCACGTGGAGCCTAGCGCTACTCAACTTGCATGAAGATATTGTTCTCACAGCTCAGATGGATCGCCAGGCCTTGCGACAGGCTCATGTAGAGGTAGCTCAACTCAAGAAGAAGGTCCAGGACTTGGAGAGCAGAAACAATGCACTGCATGCTCGCTGCGACGCACGCGCTACTCGTATCTCTGAGTTAGAGGCGGTCTCCGAGATTAAGAGTGCCCAAATCCATGCTAGAGAGAATGATTGCAACATCATGTTGCAACACATTCACCAGCTGGAGATACTCAGGGATAACGCAGTTCAGATGGCGGAGAACCTCGCCCACGAGAACCACCATTTGCAGCATCAGTTAGCGGGGCTTTTGGAGGCACAGCAGCCGCCTCCCGCTAACGATGATGCGCCTGAGTCAGAAGTATCGGATCCCGAGGCTTTAGACCCAGAGCCAGATGAGGAGTAGATTGGAGGTGGTTCCGGAGTGGTGTTTAGTTAGATGGTTCGCTTAGGGGTGTGTTGTCTTTGTCAGGATGTCGGTATGTGTTCTCAGGAGTCTATCTTAGTGGCGTGTAACCTTTTGGATGTAAGAATGGTGGTTTGACAGTCTAAGGGTTGGACGATGGATGTACTGTCATCTTTTGGGGAATGAATGGAGCTTGTTTTCATTGAGATATCCGTGCCGTGCATTTTGATGTGCTTGTACTTATGATGAGAAATGGACATGGGTTGAATTGCTCTAATAAGGGTCCTTTTTACTTTTCAGCATGGTGAACACCAGAGCAGGACGTCAGGAGGCGGAAAGCTCCAACCCGCCGCCCCCGCTAGCTGAGCCAACCTTGGCCACAACTATGGCGGCCCTGATTCAGTGCAGCCAGCAAACGCAAGAGATGCTGCGAGCTATCCTAGAGAGTAGCTGCACGAATCGAGGCGCTCGGAACCGCGACCAGGACAGCACATATGCAGAATTCCTGGCCACTCATCCCCCGGAGTTCAGAGATGCTCGAGAACCCATGGAGGCAGACCATTGGCTTCGTACGATCGAGGCCAAATTTGGGCTGCTCCGTTGTTCGGAGACTCAGAAGACACTCTTCGCGGCCCAGATGCTCCACGGACACGCTGGAGCTTGGTGGGCCAACTACTTGGCCACTCTCCCGGCCAACACCCAGGTGCCATGGGAACAGTTCCGGGAGGCGTTCCGCGCACACCACATCCCCGCGGGACTCATGCAGAGGAAGACCAAGGAGTTCATGGCCTTGACGCAAGGGAGTCGCACGGTGCACGAGTATTCCCGTGTGTTCAACCAACTTGCTCTATATGCTCCGGAGCAGGTTGACACGGATGCAAAGCGAAAGAACCGCTTTATGGAAGGGCTAAACATCACACTCCAGGGTCGCTTGGCCCTGAACCAAGGCGGCTCATTCAATGAGCTCGTCAGCAACACCCTCATCGCCGAGGAGTACCTCGAGAAGGAGCAGCGGGAAAAGAGACGAGCCAGCGGTGGGCCATCGAATGCCCCACCACCCAAGTACTGTCTGGTGTACACTGCACCCGATGGTAGGAGGTACAAGGCCACCCCGCCGCAGGCGCCGACTTTCCGTCCGCCGCAGCAGCCATACCGGCCCCCACAGAATCAGCAACAAGCCGGCTACCGCGCACCTCCCCCGCCGCAGAGGAACCAAGGCGTCCGCCCACCTCAACAGGGCGCCCGCCCTGGACCAGGCACGCCTTGCTTCAACTGTGGGCAGCCCGGACACTTTGCCCGCGAGTGCCCCTCCAACCAGCAGCCCGGAGGCAACCGGCAGCCAAATCAAGGACAGGGCCAGCAAAAGGGCCAGAAGAACACCAGGACCGGTCGGGTAAACTACACCACGGCCGAGGAGATTGCTGAGGGCGAACAAGTACTGGCGGGTACGTTCTCGCTCTCTACGCATTCAGCTTTTGTTCTTTTCGATTCCGGTGCAAGCCACAATTTTATCAGTAAGAATTTTGTCAAAGGCAAAAACCTAACCACAGTTCTCCTAGAACCACCTTTCATAATTAAATCGCCTGGAGGCAACATATTATCCAACCATGGCTTAAGTGAAGCTCCCCTCAATCTGGGAGGTCACATCTATCCTATTTCCTTCATCATCTTAGATGGGCAGGGTATCGATATTATCATCGGCATGAAATGGATGAAACACCATAATGCCATCCTCGACATCGCTAACCGTGTAGTCCACTTAACCTCCCCACTTCATGGTTCCATGTCCATAAACCTAGATCACCCCAAAGCCACCCTCAAACAAGTCTGCAATGTTGTCGGGAAAAGTCTGGACGAGATACCAGTGGTTAAGGAGTTTCCGGACGTATTCCCAGAAGACTTACCTGGTTTACCGCCGGACAGAGATGTGGAATTTCAGATTGAGCTGTTGCCAGGCACAGCCCCAATCTCCCGCAGACCGTACAAGATGGCACCCAAAGAGCTAGCAGAATTGAAGAAACAGTTACAGGAGTTGTTGGACAAGGGCTTTATACGGCCCAGTACCTCGCCTTGGGGTTGTCCGACATTGTTCGTGAAGAAGAAGGACCAGTCATTGAGGTTATGCGTGGATTACCGTCCCTTGAATGCGGTAACTATCAAGAACAAGTATCCTTTGCCACGCATAGACACTCTATTTGATCAGTTGGCTGGAGCAAAGGTCTTCTCCAAAGTCGATCTTCGGTCTGGTTATCACCAGATCAAGATCCGTCCCAGTGACGTTCCGAAGACGGCTTTCTCCACCAGATACGGGCTGTATGAGTATTTGGTGATGTCGTTTGGACTCACGAACGCACCAGCGTACTTCATGTACCTCATGAACTCAGTCTTCATGCCAGAGCTAGATAAGTTTGTAGTGGTGTTCATTGACGACATCCTAATATACCCCAAGTCAACCGATGAGCATGCAGAGCACCTTCGGACAGTCCTCCAAAGACTCAGAGATCATAAGCTCTATGCCAAGTTCAGCAAGTGCGAGTTTTGGATTGAGCGTGTTCAGTTTCTGGGTCATGTTGTGTCCGCGGAAGGTATTTCTGTTGATCCGGAAAAGGTGCAAGATGTTGTTAATTGGAAGGCACCCACAACAGTCCACAAGGTGCGGAGTTTCTTGGGATTAGCTAGATATTATCGCCGCTTCATTCCCAACTTCTCCAAGATTGCCAGGCCTATCACAGATCTACTCAAGAAGGATTAGAAGTTCAAGTGGACAGAAAAGTGCGAAGAAGCCTTCCAAACTTTGAAGAAGCACTTGACCACAGCACCGGTACTAGCCCAACCGGATTTGAGCAAGCCCTTCGACGTGTATTGTGATGCGTCGGGCACTGGACTTGGTTGTGTGTTGATGCAAGAAGGACGGGTAATTGCTTATGCTTCCCGACAACTCCGCAAGCATGAGGTAAATTACCCCACACACGACTTGGAATTAGCAGCCGTGGTATTGGCTCTGAAGGTGTGGAGGCATTACTTATTGGGAAACTTGGTACACCTCTACACCGACCACAAGAGTCTCAAGTACATTTTCACCCAGAACGAGTTGAACATGAGGCAACGAAGATGGTTAGAGTTAATCAAGGATTATGAGATAGAGATCCACTATCATCCGGGCAAAGCTAATGTGGTGGCAGACGCGTTGAGCAGAAACGCCCACTGCCACTACTTGGATCAGGAAGTTGCAACCGAAGAACCAGAGCCAGCCATAAGAATTCTACCCCACGGAGCACTCTACAACCTCGCCTTAATACCAACACTTAGGGATGAGGTAGCCAAGGCCCAGAAGCTTGATAAAGGCATGGAGAAGATCAGATTGGGACTACAAGAAAAGAAGATGCAGTGCTTCCATGAAGACGAAGAAGGAGTTTTGTGGTTCAAGAACAGACTGGTAGTGGCGAAGGATCACGAGCTCCGAAGGAAGATTATGGATGAAGCTCACTTATCCAAGTACTCAATTCATCCTGGCAGCAACAAGATGTATCAGGACCTGCGAAAGAAGTTTTGGTGGACAAGGATGAAGAGAGAAATCGCTCGGTATGTGGCGGAATGTGACACCTGCCGCAGAGTAAAGGCCGACCATTTGAAAGGCGCAGGGTTGTCGCAACCTTTGAGCATTCCGTCATGGAAATGGGAAGACATAAGTATGGACTTCATTGTTGGACTGCCCATGACAGCTCAAAAGTTGGATTTAATTTGGGTTATAGTAGACCGTTTGACAAAGACAGCCCATTTCATTCCTATCTCAACCAGATACACCATGAAGCAGTATGCACAGCTGTACATTGACCGGATAGTCTGTCTGCATGGAGTGCCCAAGACGATCATCTCCGACCGAGGTACCCAGTTCACCGGTCGATTTTGGAAACAACTCCACGAGTCACTAGGAACCAGGCTCATCCACAGCTCAGCCTACCACCCTCAGACTGATGGTCAGACGGAAAGAGTGAACCAAATACTTGAAGACATGCTCCGAGCTTGTGTTTTGGAGTACGGAAAAGGATGGGACACCTATCTACCACTGGCAGAGTTCTCGTACAACAACAGTTACCAAGCCAGCATCCAAATGTCCCCTTTCGAAGCACTTTACGGCCGTAGTTGCAGAACCCCACTCAATTGGTCAGAAGCAGGCGAAAGAGTTGTATTGGGACCCGACCTAGTGCAGCAGGCTGAAGAGAAAGTACGGGTTATATAAGTAAATCTGAAGGCCGCCAAGTCAAGACAGAAGAGCTATGCAGATAAAAGACGTAGACCATTGACCTTTGAGGTAGGAGACTACGTCTACCTACGAGTCTCGCCAATGAAGGGAGTTCAACGGTTCGGGATCAAAGGCAAGTTAGCACCCCGATACATAGGTCCCTACCCTATCACAGCCAAGTGCGGACCAGTGGCGTATCAAGTGGAACTGCCAGAAAGATTATCAGGAATGCATAACGTATTCCATGTCTCCCAATTGAAGAAATGTCTGAAGACACCAGTAGACCAAGTGGTTCAAGAAGCAGAAGAGTTACAACCATACCTGACCTACCCAGAGCGTCCAATCCGGATACTGGATGAGAAAGAACGAGTTACAAGAAGACGGACACTCAAGTTTTACAAGGTTCTGTGGAGCAACCACACGGAAGACGAAGCCACGTGGGAATCTGCAGAATTTCTTCAGTCAAACTACCCCGAGCTACTCCCAAAACCTTAGGTACCTATGCCATCCTAACCCTCTCCTTAAATCTCGGGACGCGATTTATTTTAGGGGGGAGGGCTGTGACACCCCAGGTGTCATCGGGACAAAAAGTCGACAACTGTGAACTCTAATCCACAATTTCACTCACTTTAAAGCAGATTCAATTGTGGAGACAAAAAGAAATATTGTTTAAAATGCTTTAAAGAGACACTACGAAAATTTTGACAAACAACAGAGCATTTTAGCAAAAATCCGGAGAATTCTCAACTAAAAGTGTCGAAGTCTCGATAACAGAACGGAATCCAAACCCTAACCCTTGACCATCAAAATTTCCACAGAACCCTAGCTATATTTTTACATAACAATTAAGTACACTCCAAAATAGAATTTTGGGAAATTATTCAAGATTTTTGGAAAAGCTTTAGACCTCTTAAAAATTCACAGAAGCTATAATCAACCTAGAAATTCAAGAATTTTTAGAGGCCAAATCATGACTTGAACCTTAAATGAAAAGTGTTCCAAATAAATTCCTGAGCTTGTAGAAAACTTTTCAAAATTTTTCGAGCTCGGGAAGAGTGCCAATTCATTAAATTCCTTCCAGCCTTGATAATTAAAAAAAAAAGAAGAAGACTGTTGCCGGGCGGGCTACAGTACCCGCCCGCCCGACAACAGGGCGAGCAGGGGCTGCGCCGCCCGGCCGACACGGCTCTTATGAGCACGTCGTCGGGCTGCCCCCCCCCCTTGCCTCCCCCTCAGTTCTCCCCTACCCCCCCCCCCTCACTCTCTCTCTCAAACGCTCCCCTCTCTCTAGCCTCTCCCTCCCTCCCTCTCTCTTTCTCTCTTCTCTGTGCGCCGCCGAGCCGCCCCACTGCCGCCATGCCGACCCCAATTTCCCTCCTCCTCCATTTCTTTCCCCCCCCCCTCCCCCCCGCGCGAGAAGCCCCCAATTCTCCTGCCCCACGGCCGCCGGCGCCATTACCGCCGCCTCCTCGGTGGAACACTGCCCCGACTCAATTTCAATCAAATTCACTCACCGAATCAACTCTTCTCCACCTCGTGAAGCTCACAGAAGCCTCGAACCCTCCGACGGCGAGCCACCTCGTCGGAATTTTGACTTCGCCGCCGCCACCGAAGCACCCCCACGGTGAGACCCCCTCTGCCGTGCCCAACCTTGATGAATACCATGTTGCCGAGCTTCGTCATGTCGTGTGGATCATGAAAAGCCAAGGTTCGACGGCCGGCGACCACCCCATCGTCGGGAATTGGCCGCCGGAGCTCGACGGAGACTGTGCCCTGTTTTTCTTTTTTCCTAATTAATTTTCAGATTATTGCTCTGTATTCTAAAAACCCTAGAAAATCACAGGAAGATCCAAAAATGCCAAACCAAAATTTGTTAGAATCCTCATGAAAAGTACTAATTTTCTGTTAAAACACTTTTTAACAAATAACCAAACATTTGTAGAATTAATTAGAAACACTCCTTTCTGTTTATGAATTTTAAATTGCATTATAGAGCAATGCTAGGGCTAACCCTTGATCTACAAGTACACCATAGTGCTACACACACTCTGGAAATTTATGAAGATTTTAGGAATACGAATTGGCATCTAACCCTATTAAATAACCTCAATCTGCCTAGTTTAAATAGCATTTTCTAAAGTACATTGTAAAAGTCATTTGCAAGGTTAGACCCCCAAAGAAAAGTTGTAGATCTGGTGCTCAGAAATTCTCACATAAAGTTTCATAATTTTATTCTAATCTTTACAAGTGGTTTCTGATTTTACAAGATCTAAAAGCAGGAAATTTGATGAATTTTTATAAATTCAGAAAATTCATCTAGGGCCCCACCCAAAGCCCAAAATGCTTATTCTAGAGAGTACTACCTACTAAAAATAATCTTGAGGAAGAATTAAAATCTTCATTTTAACCCTAGTTTAATAGCCGAAGTAATTAAATAATAGTTAACCGATGAAAAGTGTCACATTAACTTAACTAAAGTTGAAGTTATTAAAACATGCCAGCTAAAAGTCACCTCATGAGAGTCAAATAGATTATTTAAACACCATTTCCAGATTAAGAATTTAATTTAATTGACGGCGTCGAGTAATTAGGGTTAACCCTAATTCTGGGCGTCGCCAATCTAAACCCTAGGTTGTTATTGATAATAATACTAAGTTTCATTTTCATTAAACTTATCATAATCCTACTGCATCACGTAGATTCTGACGCTAACGAGGTAGCTGCCGATCCAAGTTCTTCGACCCCCGCCGAAGAAGTCTGCAACAACACCGAAGAACCAGGCAAGCCCGGTTGCACAACCGTTGTTTAAATTTTCCTTTTATAACTAAGTGTGTCTTGTTTGTGCATTAAGTACTAGGAGTTGATTGAAAACCATAGTTGCATTGTTCCATAGGAAAACCCTAACGGTAGTTGGTATAGATACCCCCTTAGTCTGTTATGCTTAGTAGGTATTGTCGGTAGAAGTCGAGCAGAGTAGACGCTGCTCGCGAAAGGATAGGTTGTGGAATGAATCTATTTGATGAGATGGACCACACTATTGTGAATCAGTAAGAAAGATAAAAGTTTGAGGGTCAGACAGGATACAAAGTAGGTCGGCGACTGGACTGGGTCCAGGGTGACCGTAGACTTGTCTGATCCGTGTGGTCCGAGGCTGATCGAGTGTTGAACGTACTGGTCGTATGCTGGATGTTATGGGCCCCAGTAAACCTATGTAGCCTAGCGATTGCAACGTCGAACCTGCCCTACGGTGTCTGACTAGGAGGAGATCTGGGGTGGGCAGCGTGGGAACTCCACAGAAACCGTCTGGGACGTGTTGTCTGGTGGGACGCGGCGCTGCTAAGGCAGGCGTAGGAGGGAATTGACGTTGCAGGAGCTGGTGTGAACGGTTGCCACGTGCGAGTCTGGGACACGCACGTGTCGTACGGTCAGGTTTCCCCCTGCAGGGTATAAAATCGTTTCGAACCGCTGTCGCTCCCAGTTAGTGAGCATGCTCGTGAAACGCACCACATCCTAGTAAAATAGGTTGAAACACCATGAGAATGAATTATGAATATTAATATTGCTATTGTTGATTCTGTTATGTTTGTTTAGCTCAGTGCTAACTAAATTTATATTCTAAACACTTAATCTGATGCTAAAACTTGACAAGAGTAGTATAGGCTTGCGAGTCCTTTTGCACGTAAACCCTCCCGAGTCAGCCTTCATGTCTAGGAGTCGGCTGTAGCCAGCCATTTGTCGGGTAAGTCTTGCTGAGCTTCTTAGAAGCTCACGCGTTAGCGTTTTGTGGTTTTTAGGCGCCGTCATGCAGGAACCAGCAGGTAGCTTCCATTGGGAGGAGCCTTCCCTCGAGTTTGGGAACCTCCAGTGGGAGTTGTGCGAGTCGCCGCGTTGATCTGTTGAAGTGGCTAGTAGCATGACGCCCGTGGGCACGGCGCGTGCTTTTGCTTCAGACCGAGTGTCGGAGTTGTAATAGTTCTAGTGTTCCGCTGTTATCGTTTTCAAAACGTCTGCGTACTCTGAAACGATGTAATATTTAACTTTAAAGTTATGAACCAAATGATGTATTAAGTTCTCTCTTCTTGTAAATTATTGCTGTTTATTCCTGCCTGTGTTGTGTCGTGTGTACGCTCGTTTCGCCGAGCGTTGCCCAACAAGATCTTGGCTTAGCCACGGACCAGATCCGTCCCGAGACGAGGTTTTCTGGGCGGGGTCATGTCATTTCCCTACATCATTAAACACAAGAACGGGAAGGAAAATGTCATTGCTGATGCTTTGTCTCGTCGCTATACCATGCTGTCCCAATTAGATTTTAAAATCTTTGGTTTGCAAACTTTGAAAGATCAATATGTGAATGATGCTGATTTTCATGATATTATTTCACATTGTAAGGATGGCATACCATGGGGCAAGTTTCATATACAGGATGGGTTCCTGTTTCGTGCTAACAAGCTATGCATTCCAGCTGGTTCGGTTCGTTTGTTATTGTTGCCGGAAGCTCATGGAGGGGGCCTCATGGGTCACTTCGGTGTTTTCAAAACACAAGAAGTGCTGACCGACCACTTCTACTGGCCTCGGATGCGTCGTGACATCGAGCGCTTCGTTGCTCGTTGCCCTACGTGCCAAAAAGCTAAGTCTCATTTGGGTAACCATGGTTTGTATATGCCTCTCCCTGTTCCTTCTGCTCCTTGGCATGATATTTCGATGGATTTTGTTTTGGGATTGCCTCGCACTAAGAAGGGGAGGGACAGCATATTTGTCGTTGTTGATAGGTTCTCTAAAATGGCTCATTTTATACCCTGTCATAAAACTGATGATGCATCCATGATTGCTGATTTGTTCTTTCGAGACATTGTTCGCTTGCATGGAATTCCTAAAACAATTGTATCTGATCGTGATGCTAAGTTTCTTAGTCATTTTTTGGCGTTGTCTTTGGAATAAACTAGGCACTAAGTTACTTTTTAGCACCACTTGTCATCCTCAAACTGATGGGCAAACTGAGGTAGTTAATAGAACTTTGTCAACCATGCTTAGGGCTGTTTTAGACAAGAATTTAAGGCGTTGGGAAGACTGCTTGCCTCATGTTGAGTTTGCTTATAATCGTGCAACGCATTCTTCTACAAAGATGTGCCCTTTTCAGATTGTTTATGGTTACATCCCTAGGGCGCCTATTGATTTATTTTCACTTGATGCTGAGGATGAGCCACATGTAGATGCGGTTGCGCATGTTGAACAAATGATACATTTACATGAGCAAACACAATAAAACATTGCTGATGCTAATGCGAAATATAAGGTTGCTGGTAGTAAAGGGCACAAAACATGTTACTTTTGAACCCGGTGATATGGTTTGGTTACACTTGCGTAAGGATAGGTTTCCTGCTTTGCGCCATTCTAAATTGATGCCTCGTGCTGCTGGTCCTTTTAAAGTGCTAACCAAGATCAATGATAATGCTTATATTCTTGATCTGCCTGCGGAATTTGGTGTTTCCACTAGTTTTAATGTTGCAGATTTGAAACCATATGCGGGCGAGGATGAGGAGTTGCCCGTCGAGGACGACTTCAGTTCAAGAAGGGGAGGATGATGAGGACATCGACTCCAACAAGGGAACGGCCACACCAGCAGCACCTACGGACGCGCCTCTACCTCAAGCAACACTTCCTTCATCAGTGGGGCCAATCACGAGAGCCCGTGTAAGAGAGCTGAACTATGTCATGGTGTTGAAGAACGAAGGCCCAGAAGATTAGCCAGTCGGCCCAGTTGAAGACCCCCCTAATGGGCCAACCTAGGGTTGCATGCAACTCTAGGATGCGCGCCATCCAGGGACTGCGCCCCCACCTCTGGCTGCCACCCAGGGGCTGTGCCCCTCCCCTCGTGTATTTAGCCAAGGGCTGCGCCCCTTGTTTATTTTTGAGTTTTGTTTAATTGTTAGCTTTAGCTACAGCCGTCGCACGCATTACAGCGCTGCCACGTGTATTCAGAACTCCACCTTCAAGTAATACATCAGATTGCTTGCATCTCTTTCTTGCTCGTTCTTCGATTGCGCGCAGGAAACGATCTTCGTGATCAGGCTGATCTTGCACCAGCAAGGTTGGTAACCATCGGGAGTTGGTTTAGCGATTGTATTGGCGCCTCGGGCTTGCTCGTCGTAGTCGGATCGTGAGGGTCTACTTCCACCAAATCAAGTTATCTTCACTCACCGAAATATCGGGCACTTCAGTTCTATCATGACCCCTTTGTGAAGCAGTTCAGTCATAGGCTTGGAGATCTTCGAAAAGTTCGGAACGAACCGTCGATAATACCCAGCAAGCCCAAGAAAACTACGAACATCTTTGACGCACTTCGGAGGCTTCCAATCAAGCACATCTTTCACCTTGCCTGGATCAACGGAGATGCCTTCGGCGGAGATCACATGACCAAGGAACTGTACTTCCTTTAACCAAAAGTCACATTTGCTGAGTTTGGCGTACAGTTTATGTTCCCTCAGCCTCTGAAGAACAAGACGAAGATGTTCCGCATGCTCTTCCTCCGAATTAGAATAAATAAGGATGTCGTCGATGAAGACCACGACGAATTTGTCCAGCTCGGACATGAAAACGGAGTTCATTAGATACATGAAGTGGGCTGGAGCATTGGTCAAACCAAAGGACATGACAAGGTATTCATAGAGACCGTACCTTGTAGAAAAGGCAGTCTTAGGAATGTCCTCAGGACGGATTTTTATTTGATGATACACCGAGCGAAGATCAATTTTGGAAAAGACTTTGGCGCCCACAAGTTGATCGAACAAGATGTCTATGGGGGGCAAAAGATATTTATTTTTGATGGTGACCGCATTCAACGGTCGATAATCAACGTAGAGTCTCAGGGTCTCATCCTTCTTCTTCACGAATATGGCAGGACAACCCCAAGGAGATGAGCTAGGCCGAATAAAACCCTTGTCTAACAACTCCTTTAGTTGGACAATTCAGCCAACTCATTCGGAGCCATCCTATACGGTCTTCTGTAGATTGGGGCGGTACCGAGCTGAAGTTCAATTTTGAACTCAACGTCTCGATCGGGTGGCAATCCCGGTAAATCCTCCGGAAAGACATCGGGAAACTCACACACCACTGGAATATCCTCCAACTTCTTACCGGAGACTTGATGAAGGCTAGGTGACTTGGGAGTGGGTGGTGTAACTTGAAAGGATATGGAGCCGTGTAGAGGGGAATTTAATTGAATCTCTAGAGAGGAAATATGCAACACGGCGTTATGGTACACCATCCAACCCATGCCTAAAATTATGTCTATGGCATGATGGTCAAGAACGATGAATTGGGGTTTAAATATTTTTCCGCCCAGGTTCAGTGGTGCTTGGTGGACTTCTAATGTGGTCGATATTTTTCCGGCGGGTGAGGTGATAATATAGGGTGTTAGCGATAGCGGTGAGAAGATCACACCTTTGGACACACGCCCTACTAATGAAATTATGGGTGGCACCCGAATCAAATAAAACTAAGACAGGTTGTTCCCGAATAGAAAACATACCCGCAAGGACTTGTTCGCCTTCTTGAACTTCCTCGGCCACGGTGTGATTAACACGACCCTGCTTAGGCGCATTTCCGGCAGGTTGAGGGCGGGGATTGTTGTTGTTGCGGTGGTTGCCCTGCTGGACATTACCCTGCTGACGAGGAGGCTGGCGGCAATCCTTAGCAAAGTGCCCGGGACGACCGCAATTGAAACACGGCCTCGGGCCCGTGTTGTTGTACTGCTGCGGTGGGCGAGGAGCTTGGGCCATCTACCGGTGACCCCCGGAGTTGAAGCCAGACTGCTGCCCAAACTGAGGGCCATGGCGTGCCATGGGCTGCTGTGAGAATGGTGGGCGATAATTGCCGCCCAGTGGCATTGCAGCTCTGAACTTCTGACCGGTCGGGGAGGTGATAGCCAAACGGTACCTCTGAGGCAGCTGGTGGCCAAAGGGACCCCCGACTACACGCTTGCGCTTCTTCTCCTCTTGGTGAGCGCGCGTAGCATCCTCTTGTGTAATGGCAGCGCTCACCAGCGTGTTGAAATTGGCGCTGTCGTGGAGGGCTAAGCGATCACGCAGCTTGGAGTTTAAGCCCTTCATGAAGCAGCTCCTCTTCTTAACGTCAGTGTCCACGTGATGTCCAGCATATTGCGTCAGATAGTTGAACTTGCGCGAGTACTCATGAACACTCATGTGGCCTTGATGCAGTTCTTCAAATTCACGCGTCTTGCGCTGTATGAGACCATCAGGAATGTGATGTGCCCTGAAAGCTTCACGGAACTCCGCCCATTGCACTTGATGGCCAGCAGGAAGAGAGGCAGTGTAATTAAACCACCACGCTCTCGCTGGTCCGCGGAGTTGCTGAGCCGCGAAGAGAGTCTTCTGATGCTCAGTGCAGCGAAGAAGCTCAAACTTGGACATAATGGTGTGCAGCCAATTATCAGCGTCCAACGGGTCAGCTGCATCTGCGAAAATTGACGGATGGACTGCCGAGAAATCCCCATAGGAGCTCTCTGGCGGGGGTGCCTGGGCACGCTGACGACCACCCTGACGATTCTGCTCGATCAGAATCTGCATGAGCTGCTGTTGGGTGGCCATAAACTGTTCCCACATCCTTGGAGGTGGGGGTGGCGGTGGAGGAAGGTTAGAGCCACTAGTCTGGTCCTGCCCGCTTGACCTGCGAGTGCGTCCTGCCATCTGTCATAAGAAATCTCCACTCCATTAGTGGTTGATCATGCGCTTGAAATACACACAGCTCAACAGAATGCATCCAAACAAAGCATAATCAGGGTTATTTTATGACAGTGGAAATGGACAACACATAACTTGGAACGCTTCATTAATGAGATAGTCAACGGTCGCATACATGAGATTGTACCCGCATTACATCCCGAAGTGGCATAGCCACAATCTACAAAATTGCGTAGCGACATCGAGCCATAGCTACGCTGCTCACGAGATGTATGCCCACTAATAATGGTTCGACGCCGAATAGCAGATACTACGAGGTCCTAAGTCCTAGTTGCACACATATATGTACGCAACCTAGGCCGCGATAAGCAACTAGGGCACAGGGCTGCCAGCGTCGGAATGCATCTCCTCATCATAGGGCAACGGGGAACGCTCGTACTCAACGCCAGACATGCCTGACCCTTCATCAGGGGGGGCGACATCGGGTGCCTGCATTGGCTGTAGGGCCTGATGCTGAAGAGCCATCTCGAGGTCCATCACGGCGTCCTCCCACTGTGCGTGAATCTGCTCAATGACCTGCTCGGTGTTGTGGAGCTGAGCGCGAACATCATGAGTCTCATTCTCTGCCTCAAGCCTCAGCTCATCCATCCATTCGGCCTCAGCCTCGAGTTCATTGACCTGCAACTTCAGGTCGTCGCGCTCACCCTCCAGTTCAGTGATTTGCCGAGCGGTCTGGGTCTTCTGTTCCTGGAGCTGCTGCTGCAACTCCTTGACTTGAGCCTTTAAGCCACAGTTCTCCGCTTGGAGCTTCTCTAACTTGTATGAAACCTCAAGCCACTCCAGAAGCACCTTCCGACGCTCCTACTCTTCTTCGGAGCGGGAGTGCTCTGCCTGATCGCGAGCCTGACCAATCTCCACAAGGTCGGCCTCGAGCTCCGCGATGCGTGCTGCGAGGGCAGCACTGCTGTTGACGTCCGAAGGGGCCATCTGTTGAATCATGAAAAACAAGTAAATCCTCATTTCCGACAGGGAAACGAAAATTTATGTACCATTTTTCACAACTGTCTGAACGGAGCAAAATGGCGAGACCCAACATCAAAAGAACCGGTAAAAGTTGAAATTAATTTCTGCCTCCAACGTGCAGCAAAGGAACTCCATCTCTCATGCAACTGAGGGCAGAATCAAAGTCGTAGGTAATTTCCACACCTTTCCAAGGTTGTGGAAAGGGAATGTTGGACTGGAAAATTTTAGGCTCGAAAGCGCACCTTCCCCCTTAAGAGGGGTCTAGAGATGAATTTAGGAGATGAAACCCTAAGGAGTCTATAGGATTCTGGAGTGAGGAACAGGCTGAATACAGGGGAATGAACTTTAAGTTCTTCTTTCCTTGAATTTCTCTTGATTAATTCACAGGTCTTATTAGAATTACGGAGTTGAACTTTTTAGTTAGGTGAATTTTTTTATACACATGCAATATGAAAGAATGCCACGACCTATTCGTCCTTACCAAAAGAAAACCCTAATACGGCATCCTCGGTGGCACTACTCGTTCTCTCGAGACAGATCGCTTTCTACACGGCCTAACGATTGTTAGTGTACCTGCAGAAAACCACATCACAGAACAGGTATGCAATATGGTCATGATAGTCACGACTCATGGCAACCGGCGGCAACTAGTAACGCCTTGCCGTTAGCAGCCATGAAAAGCATCTCAGGCAAAATGGGTGAACCAGCAACGTGAACACCAAGCGACCGTGAATATTATCCCACGGCAGGACTCCGTACCTTCGTTGTAGTTCGTCGGTGTGTCGTTGCAATGATGTAACACGTACCTTCGCGTCGTTCGTTGGTGCGTC
The DNA here is from genome assembly GCA_001182835.1 of Oropetium thomaeum. NCBI lineage: Eukaryota > Viridiplantae > Streptophyta > Magnoliopsida > Poales > Poaceae > Oropetium > Oropetium thomaeum. Next base: position 184,185 of record LFJQ01000084.1, read on the forward strand.
GTTACATAAATATAAATCAACTCAAAGTAAAATGCATGAAAGCAAAGTTAGCATTGCCACCTTCCTAACTATAACTTCTAATATGGGCTTTTCTATATCGTGCCTCACCGTAATGCAATTTTCAAAATAAGCCTCGTTAATTAGAGTACTAATCCCCAAAGAGCTTTGATACCACGTGTCGCAGTCCCGTCCGATAAAATTGTACGGTTGCTCGTCTAGGATCATTTGGGGTGTCACTTGTCGAAGGAAGCGACCATAGAGTACAATAATTAACAAGGACACGCAAAAGAGATTTAGAGTGTACATAAATTCTTAATATTACACCATTGGTTCAATTCACTTAAATGCGGAAGCGTAGTTCGAAAACAAACGAAAGTCAGCGGAAGCTAATAATTACAACTCGACGATACAATTAAGCACGCCAGCCCGGGGGTGCTTAATCTTCATAGGTCGGAGAAGCGGGAACCCACTCGAAGGTCCACTTCGAGGGTGCTTCCCCTTCCCAACCACCACAACCAAACGAAGCAAGGTTAGAAGAATCACCTGCAAAACATTAATCCACAAAGCCTGAGCAACTAATACTCAGCAAGACTTACCCGTCAACGTGGCCAGCTAATGACCGACTCCTAGAATGCAGGGAGTATTGGTGGGAGTTGATCGGGTATTGCGAAAACAACGCTTATAGTCTATTCCAATTTTAGCCAAGTTAACAGGAGTCACTATGAATTTACTAAACAATCAAGAATTCAACACAACAAAGCAGGGTGAAAATAACCACTTTCATCATAAATCCATCATTTACACATCGTTGCGGCAGAAACGAGCAAGTTGATAGAACTGGAGTGCCCGATCTTTCGGTGAGTGAAGATAACTTGATTTGGTGGAAGTAGACCCTCACGATCCGACTACGACGAGCAAGCCCGTGGCGCCAATGCAATCGCTGAACCAACTCCTGATGGTTACCAACCTTGCTGGTGCAAGATCAGCCTGATCACGAAGATCATTTCCTGCGCGCAATCGAAGAATGACCAAGAAAGAGATGCAAGCAATCTAATGTATTACTTGAAGGTGGAGTTCTGAATACACGTGGCAGCGCTGTAATGCGTACGACGACTGTAGCTAAAGCTAACAATTAAAAAAAACTCAAAAATAAACAAGGCACGTAGCCCATGGCTAAATACACGAGGGGAGGGGCGCAGCCCCTGGGTGGCGGCCAGAGGTGGGGCTGCAGTCCCTGGGTGGCGCGCATCCTAGGGTTGCGTGCAACCCTAGGTTGGCCCATTAGGGGGGGTCTTCAACTGGGCCGACTGGCTAATCTTCTGGGCCTTCGTTCTTCAGCACCATGACATAGTTCAGCTCTCTTGCACGGGCCCTCGTGATTGGCCCCACTGATGAAGGAAGTGTCGCTTGAGGTAGAGGCGCATCTGGTGGAGCCGTGACTGGAAGTGGAGGCGCGTCCGCAGGTGCTGCTGGTGTGGCCGTTCCCGTGTTCGAGTCGATGTCCTCATCATCCTCCCCTTCTTGAACTAAAGTCATCCTCGACGGCAACTCCTCATCCTCGCCCGCATATGGTTTCAAATCTGCAACATTAAAACTAGTGGAAACACCAAATTCCGCAGGTAGATCAAGAATATAAGCATTATCATTGATCTTGGTTAGCACTTTAAAAGGACCAGCAGCACGAGGCATCAATTTAGAATGGCGCAAAGCAGGAAACCTATCCTTACGCAAGTGTAACCAAACCATATCACCGGGTTCAAAAGTAACATGTTTGCGCCCTTTACTACCAGCAACCTTATATTTGGCATTAGCATCAGCAATGTTTTGTTGTGTTTGCTCATGTAAATGTATCATTTGTTCAACATGCGCAACCGCATCTACATGTGGCTCATCCTCAGCATCAAGTGAAAACAAATCAATAGGCGCCCTAGGGATGTAACCATAAACAATCTGAAAAGGGCACATCTTTGTAGAAGAATGCGTTGCACGATTATAAGCAAACTCAACATGAGGCAAGCAGTCTTTCCAACACCTTAAATTCTTGTCTAAAACAGCCCTAAGCATGGTTGACAAAGTTCTATTAACTACCTCAGTTTGCCCATCAGTTTGAGGATGACAAGTGATGCTAAAAAGTAACTTAGTGTCTAGTTTATTCCAAAGACAACGCCAAAAATGACTAAGAAACTTAGCATCACGATCAGAGACAATTGTTTTAGGAATTCCATGCAAGCGAACAATGTCTCGAAAGAACAAATCAGCAATCATGGATGCATCATCAGTTTTATGACAGGGTATAAAATGAGCCATTTTAGAGAACCTATCAACAACGACAAATATGCTGTCCCTCCCCTTCTTAGTGCGAGGCAATCCCAAAATAAAATCCATCGAAATATCATGCCAAGGAGCAGAAGGAACAGGGAGAGGCATATACAAACCATGGTTACCCAAACGAGATTTAGCTTTTTGGCACGTAGGGCAACGAGCAACGAAGCGCTCGACGTCACGACGCATCCGAGGCCAGTAGAAGTGGTCGGTCAGCACTTCTTGTGTTTTGAAAACACCGAAGTGACCCATGAGGCCCCCTCCATGAGCTTCCTGCAACAATAACAAACGAACCGAACCAGCTAGAATGCATAGCTTGTTAGCACGAAACAGGAACCCATCCTGTATATGAAACTTGCCCCATGGTTTGCCATCCTTAAAATGTGAAATAATATCATGAAAATCAGCATCATTCACATATTGATCTTTCAAAGTTTGCAAACCAAAGATTTTAAAATCTAATTGGGACAGCATGGTATAGCGACGAGACAAAGCATCAGCAATGACATTTTCCTTCCCGTTCTTGTGTTTAATGATGTAGGAAAAGGACTCAATAAATTCTACCCATTTAGCATGTCGACGGTTCAGATAGTTTGGGTACGAATGTGTTTCAAAGCCTCATGATCAGAATGAATAATAAATTCGCGAGGCCACAAGTAATGCTGCCATGTTTGCAAAGTGCGCACTAAAGCATATAACTCCTTATCATAAGTTGAATATTTCAGGGCAGCGCCGCTCAATTTCTCACTAAAGTAAGCAACAGGTTTACGGTCTTGTAGCAAAACAGCACCTAAACCTATGCCACTAGCATCACATTCTAATTCAAACACTTTATTGAAATCAGGTAATTGTAAAAGAGGAGCATGAGTTAACCTGTCCTTCAAAGTGTTGAATGCATCTTCCTGTGGTGCGCCCCAAGCAAATGAAACGCCTTTCTTTGTGAGCTCATGCAACGGGGCAGCAATAGAGCTGAAATCACGCACGAACGGTCGGTAGAATCCGGCGAGGCCAAGGAAACTCCGAACCTGCGTGACTGTCGTCGGTGTAGGCCAGCTCTGAATGGCCTCCACCTTGTTGCTATCCACCTCAATTCCCTGTGAAGTAACAACATATCCAAGAAAAGATACGCGTTGCGTGCAAAAGGTGCATTTTTCCAAGTTATCGAACAAACGAGCAGCACGCAAAGCATCAAAAACAGCATGCATATGTTCTAAATGCGCATCCATAGACTTGCTGTAAATAAGAATATCATCAAAGTAAACAACAACAAACAGTCCTATGAATGGCCTAAGAACTTCATTCATTAAGCGCATGAAAGTGCTGGTAGCATTAGACAAACCAAACGGCATAACCAACCATTCGTATAGGCCAAATTTGGTTTTAAAAGCAGTTTTCCATTCATCCCCCAATTTCATCCTAATCTGATGGTACCCGCTACGCAAATCAACCTTAGAAAAAAGAACAGCACCACTAAGCTCATCAAGCATATCATCAAGGCGTGGTATGGGATATCGATAACGAATTGTGATGTTATTAATAGCACGACAATCGACACACATACGCCAAGAACCATCTTTCTTAGGAACAAGTAAAACAGGAACCGAGCAAGGACTGAGTGACTCACGGATATAGCCCTTGTCCAGTAGTGCTTGCACCTGGCACTGGATCTCCTTCGCCTCATCGGGATTAGTACGGTACGGGGCGCGATTTGGAAGCTGGGCGCCGGGGATGAGATCGATCTGATGTTCGATGCCACGGATAGGAGGGAGACCCGGTGGCAAGTCCTTGGGAAAGACATCGGCATAGTCCTGCAAAAAGTTAGCAACAGCAGGGGGAATATCCAAGAACGGTGCCTCATGAAGTGAAACAAGCATATTGGAGCAAACAAGTGCATAGCAAGGAAAATTATCATCATGAAGCTCAGCAAAATCAGCACGTGTAGCAAGCAAAACAGGGGTATGCAACTTGATTTCAGATCTAGCAGGGGCGGCTGGAGGTGATTTGTGAGACTTTGCTGTCTTGGCCGCCCGAGCCATGTCATCTTTCAGAATTTGTTCCGAGGTCATGAGATGAAGGATTATTTTCTGACCCTTAAACATGAGTGAATAATGATTTGAACGACCATGATGTACACTATCAGTATCATATTGTCAAGGGCGACCAAGCAATAAAGAGCATGCTTCCATAAGGACAACATCACAATCAGCATAATGAGAATAGGCGCCCAGAGAAAAGGAAATACGTACCGAGCGCGTTACCTTTATTTTGCCACCATCATTGAGCCATTGGATGTGGTACGGGCGTGGATGTTGGCGAGTGGGTAAAGATAATTGCTCGACCAGCGCCGTACTCGCCAAATTGTTGCAGCTGCCACTGTCGATTATGATCCGGATCGCCCGTTCCTGTACGACGCCCTTAGTGTGGAAAATCATGTGTCGCTGATTGTGCTCGACCGTGGCAACCTGTGTACTGAGGACACGCTGCACAACAAGACTCTCATACCTATCGACGGCGCTGGAATCAACGTGAACCTCCGTATGATCTGCATGGTCAGTGGAAAGCATAGCATGTCTAGTCTCCTCAGTATCACTAGCTGAAGAGTACTCACCATTGTCACGGATCAGCAAGGTATGCTTGTTGGGGCAGTCCCGAATCACATGACCGTAACCTTTGCAACGATGGCACTGAATGTCCCGAGTGCGCCCTGTGGAAGGAGAGGCACCGTGGGCCGGAGGTGCTGCCGGCTTGGCCGGCTGCTCGCGTGGTGATGCACTTGAAGCGGACGGCGTCCGCTCGCGCGGCGTGGAGGACGACGTGGAGGACGTCGGGCGGGGGGCTGGGGTGAAAGCTTGGCCGCGTCCTGCAAAAGAGTTAGCGCGTGTCGACGATCGCCGTCCCTGCACTTCACGTTCAGCTTTGCAAGCAAATTCAAACAAAGTGGTCATATCATCATATTCCTTGTAACCAAGGATGTCCTGAATTTCACGGTTCAAACCACCCCTAAAACGTGCCATAGCAGCGTCCTCCTGCTCAACTAAACCACAACGAATCATACCCTTTTGTAATGCTTGGTAATATTCCTCAACAGTTTGAGAACCTTGCTGAAATCGTTGCATTTGGTTGAGCAAGTCACGAGCATAATAAGAAGGAACAAATCTGTGACGCATGGTAGTTTTTAGTTCATCCCAAGTGGTGGGAGTGTTATTGGGAAACTTTTGTTTATATTCACGCCACCAAATTAAAGCAAAATCAGTAAATTCACTAATAGCAGCCTTAACTTGTAGATGAGCAGGAATATCATGGCATGAAAATTTCTGTTCGACCTCTAATTCCCAATCAAGATAAGCAGCAGGATCATATTTGCCATTAAAGGATGGAATGCGAAATTTGATCTTAGCAAAAGAATCAGGAGGTGGGACACGTACCCTACGTGCACGACCGCGGCGACCACCATCGTCCAGTTCCGTATCACCGCCATAGTCGCGCGCCTGCTGCAACTCCGTTAGCTGCGTGGTCAAGGTCTCAAGACGAGTCATGATCGTCTCGAGCGTGGCGTGGGCGGCCGTTTGAGCGAGGTCGATTTGGTCGAAACGCTCGGTCGATGAAGCAACCGTGGAATCCAGCCGTTCATGCAGCGTCTTGATGTCGCCGGCAAGGCCTTCGACGTGCGCGTGCACATCCTGCAGTGTAGTGTCCGTCTTGGCGTGGTCTCCTGCCATTGTTAGTGCAAACACGAAACAGCAACGGAGAGGACACTACGATAGCAGGTGTATGGTGGGGGGAAATCGCTCAAAACAACGCTGTTATCAAATTCTTACCCGTTCTTACCAAGCACACAGGGGTGAGCTGCAACCAACAGGTAGAACCGGTGAAAGATTGAAGGAGCGATTGCCTGGAGAACAAAACCTGCTCGTAGTAGAAATATGTGTAGTTCTGGGCAGGCTGCACTCAAGACAAGGATTAGCACGATCAAACAATAATTGCAAAGTTGAATAATAGTGCTAAACACGTATGGACGCTGCTGGAAACAAGTGCGAGAACGAGCTAGGGTTGGGTGTACGGGAAGGTACGATGGAAAACAACCCGCGGCTGAGCGCGCAAAACTGATTATATGAACAAGGAAAAGCAAATGAACAAGTCACCACATGCACTTTTTCCGGAGATGGCAGGGGTAAAAAGGTAATTAAAAGATCGATGGAGCCGATGCTGCAGAACACGGACAGACTCACGAGTCCAACGAGGACACACGGCGAACCAGGTCGGTTGGGATTTTCCCAGCAAATCGATCACGAGCAACAAACGTCTCCTGGTCGGTTTTTTTGTTTTTTTTTTTTTTTGTGGCACACTTGCGTGCTCTTTTCTCTCTTTTTCTTTTTTTTTCTTTTTCTTTTTTTGATTGTGACGCGGACCCGCCCAGAAAACCACGTCTCAGGACGGATCCGGTCTGTTGTTAAGCCAGGATCCTGTTGGGCAACGCTCGGCGAAGCGAGCCTACACACGATACAACACAGGCAGGGATAAACAGCAATAATTTAAGGAGGAAGAAAATTAATACAACATTAGTTCCTAGATTTTAGCTTAAGTCTTACAAGAAATTCAGAGCGCACAAAAGTTTGAAAATCGTAGCAGCGGAAGACTCGATTGGATACAGACTCCGACACTCATAAATTAAGCAGAAGCACGCACCCTGCCCAGGGGCGTCGTGCTACTAGCCGCTTCAATTACTGCGGCGACTCGCACAGTTCCCACTGGAGGTTCCCAACCTCGGAGTGAGACTCCTCCCAGTGGAAGCTATCTTCCTGGTGCTGCGCGCCGGTGCCTGAAAACCACATATCGCTAGCGCGTGAGCTTCTAAGAAGCTCAACAAGACTGACCCGTCAAAGGCTGACTACAGCCGACTTCTAGACATGAAGGCTGGTGGGGGGGGGTTTCATTTGCCAACGAACCCGCAACCTGTACTACTCTTGGTCAATTTTAGCACAGATTAAGTAGTTAGAATGTAACTTTAATTAGCACTGATCTAATCAAGCATAATAGAAGTGACAAGTAAATAGTATCATAATAGTATCAACTCATTGCATCTCAACTTATTTACAAAAATGTGGTGCGTTTCACGAGCATGCTCACCAACTGGGAGCGACAGCGGTTCGAAACGATTTTTATACCCTGCAGGGGAAAACCTAATCGTACGACACGTGCATGTCCCAGACTCGCACATGGCAACCGTTCACACCAGCTCCTGCAACGTCAATTCCCTCCTACGTCTGCCTTAGCAGCGCCGCATCCCACCAGACAACACGTCCCAGACGGTTTCTGTGGAGTTCCCACGCTGCCCACCCCAGATCTCCTCCTAGTCAGACACCGTAGGGCAGGTTCGACGTTGCAATCACTAGGCTACATAGGTTTACTGGGGCCCATTACACCCAGCATACGACCAGTACGTTCAACACTCGATCAGTCTCGGACCACACGGATCAGACAGGTCTACGGTCACCCTGGACCCGGTCCAGTCGCCGACCTAATTGGTATCCTGTCTGACCCTCAAACTTTTATCCTTCTTTAATTATCTCATCATCAGGTGTCATAATGTATCAAGTGGTAGTTTCATCCAAGATCCTACCTTTCGCGAGCAGCGTCCACTCTGCTCGACTTCTACCGGTAATATCTTGCTAAGCATAGCAACTATTTGGTCGTCTATACCAACTACCGGTAGGGTTTCCTATGGGAACAATGCATCTAAGGTTGCAATCAACTCCTAACAACTTAATGCACAAACATGACATGACCCACTGAGTTGTAAAAAGAAAATTTCAAACATAGGTGGTGCACCGGGGCTTGCCTGGCTCTTCAGCTTCTTGGTTGATCTCTTCTGCTGGAGCGGAGGAGTCGGGCTCTGCAGCTACCTCACGTGCTTCGGAGTCTACATGATGCAGTATGATTAGGATAAGTTTAATTGAAAAGACTTGTTGCTTTTATCGATAGTAATTTAGGGTTCCGTTTTGGCGACGCCCAGAATTAGGGTTAACCCTAATTACTCGACGCCTAAAATTAGGGTTGGGATCAAAGTTTTAATTCAACCTCAAGATTATTTTTAGTTGATAGAACTCTTTGAATTAAGCACTTTGAGCTTTGGGTGGGGCCAAGATGATTTTTCTAGATTTTATAAAAATTCATCGAAGTTCCTGTTTTCCAATCTTGTAAAATCAAAATGACCTAGTAAATGTTTGATTCAGTCTAAAATATTTTATGTGGTCACTCATGAGCCTCAAATCTACAACTTTTATTTAGGGTTTCATCACTGAATAGGACTTTTGCAATGTATTTTAGAAAATAGTATTTTAACTAGGCAGATTGCAGTTATTCAATAGGGTTACATATTATCACATGTTCCAAAAATCTTCATAAAATTCCAGGAGGTGTGTGTGGCCATGGTGCATTTTTGGATCAAAGGGCAGCCCTAGCATTGCTATAGATTTCAAATTAAAATTCAAAAACAGAAAATAGGGTTTCTAATTAATTCTGCAAATGTTTGGTCATTTGTTAAAAAGTGTTTTAACAGAAAATTAGTACTTTTCACGAGGGTTCTAACAAATTTTGGTTTGGCATTTTTGGATTTTTCCACGATTTGTTACATGTCTAACAATCTCTGGCTAATTAATAGGAAAATCAGAAATTCAATGGAACAGTACGGCAGAACAGAGCACACGGCAGAGCGGCTGCTCCGGTGAGCTCCTCGTCGGAGAAGAGGGTTAGGGCAAGAACTAAGGTGTCGTGGAGCTTCACCTCGACTCACTGCACTGGTTCGTGGAGGATGGAGGCTGCGGTGAAGGGTGGAACGATGCTGGCGACGTGGAGGTCGAGGTGGCGACAACGGCGGCCGACGGGGTGGCGCACGACGTTCTTCTCCGTCGACGGTCACCTGTGGCCGGATTCAAGTGAAAGGGGTGCGCGATAACCAGAGGAAGTAGCCGGTGATTTGAATTGAAGAACCATTGTACCGAGATGATGAATTTTGAGGAGAGGCGATCGGCGGCGAGGTACTGCGGCCGAGAGGATGACGGCGGTGTTCCGGCGAAGCTAGGGCACCGCCGGCTGGCTTGGTGGTCGGAGAGCACCTGGGGGTGGAGGGGAGTCTAGGGGGCACGGTGGTGCAGTTTGAATCTCGCCGGAGTGGCCTGTCGACGTGGAGGTGGAGGGCGGCGGCAATGGCGGAGCGCGTCGACCGAAGGAAGAAGAAGGGAACAAAGAGGATGAGGCAGTGGAGAGTTTGGCTCTGGCTTGCGTTCAAATGGACGCGTACACGAGACTTATGGAGACTCGGGAGTGGAGGTGGCGTGCGAGCGCGAGGAGGACAGCGAGCATTGGCTCGGGCGGGCGGTGCGGCAGGAGCAGAGCAGAGCTCTGGCGCTGTTGGCGCGGGGAGGAGAGAAAGAAAGAGAGAGAGAGAGAGAGAGGGAAGGAGGAGTAATGGTGAGGATCTTGGCGGGATTCTTTGCTCGACGACTTGAAAGCTCGGTGCCGAAGGGAGCGCCGGCCGGCGGGAGTGGCGCGTCCTGCCGCTCGGCGGTTGGCCGCGTCGGGCGGCAGTACTGTAGCCGGTAAGGTTATTGTCAAATTGGATTTCGAATTTCCTTCAAGCCTTTCCTTGATTCGATTGAAAACCTTACTTCCCCAGCTGAGAAAATTTTGAAAATTTTTGTGCATGCTCAGGGATTTATTTGGAACACTTTTTATTTAAGGTTCGAGTTCTGAATCGGCTCCTAAAATTTCTTAAATTTTTGTGTCCAATTTAGTTTGTGTGAATTTTAAAAAGGTTTAAACCTTGTCTAAAAATTCTGAATAAATTTCCAAAATTCTATTTTGAAGTGAACTTAATTGTTATGCAAAAATATAGCTAGGGTGTTGTGGGAAATTTGGTAGGTCACTCATTAGGGTTTAATTTCTGCCCGAAGGATTAAGTTTTCGACACTGCGGGTGGAAACTCCCCGAACTTGGTAATCGTGTTCTGTGGATTATCAAAGTTTTTGTAGAGTGTCTTTGGGGTATTTTAAACAATATTGCACTTACTCCCATTGTTGGTTTTGCTTTTAGGTGTGAAATCTGGTCGATTAGGGTTTTAGTCGTCGATTTGGCCCTGGTGACACCTGGGGTGTCACAGCCCTCCCCCCTAAAAGAAATCGCTTCCCGAGATTTAAGCAGAGGGTTAGGGTAGGCATAGGTACCTATGGGGCTGGGAGTAGTTCGGGGTAGTGGGATCGAAGAAATTCTGCAGACTCCCATGTGGCCTCGTCTTCCGTGTGGTTGCTCCACAGAACCTTGTAAAACTTGAGTGTCCGTCTTCTAGTAACTCGATCTTTTTCATCCAGTATCTTAATCGGATGCTCTGGGTAAGTTAAGTCTGGTTGCAACTCTTGCGCTTCTGGAATCACTTGATCTACGGGTGCCTTCAGACACTTCTTCAATTGTGAGACATGGAAGACGTTGTGTATCCCCGATAATCCTTCTGGCAGCTTCACTTGATATGCCACTGGTCCACATTCGGCCGTGATAGGATACGGACCTATATACCGGGGTGCTAACTTGCCTTTGATCCCGAATCGTTGAACCCCCTTCATGGGTGAGACTCGTAGGTAAACGTAGTCTCCTACCTTGAAACTTAATGGTCTGCGCCTTCGATCTGCATAGCTTTTCTGCCTCGACTTGGCGGCCTTCAGATTGGCTTGAATGACTCGTACTTTCTCTTCGGCCTGCTGCACTAGATCTGGTCCCAAAATAATTCTTTCGCCTGCTTCTGACCAGTTGAGTGGCGTCCTGCAACTACGGCCGTACAGTGCTTCAAAAGGTGACATCTTGATGCTGGCTTGATAGCTATTGTTGTACGAGAACTCTGCCAAGGACAGATAAGTGTCCCATCCTTTTCCATGTTCCAAGACGCAAGCTCGAAGCATGTCTTCAAGGATTTGGTTTACTCTTTCAGTCTGGCCATCTGTCTGGGGGTGGTAAGCTGAGCTATGAATTAGCTTGGTTCCTAGTGATTCATGTAATTGCTTCCAAAATCGACCGATAAACTGGGTACCTTGGTCGGAGATGATTGTTTTGGGCACTCCATGCAGACAGACTATCCGATCAATGTATAACTGTGCATACTTCTTCATGGTGTATCTGGTCGACACCGGGATGAAGTGGGCCGTCTTTGTCAAACGGTCTACTATGACCCAAATTGAATCTAACTGTCGGGCCGTCAAGGGTAGTCCAACAATGAAATCCATGCTTATATCTTCCCATTTCCACGACGGAATGCTCAATGGTTGCGACAACCCTGCACCTTTTAGGTGGTCGGTCTTTACTCTTCGGCACGTGTCACATTCCGCTATGTAGCGAGCGATTTCCCTCTTCATTCTGGTCCACCAAAATTTCTTCCGCAGATCTTGGTACATCTTGTTACTGCCAGGATGAATAGAGTACTTAGATAAGTGAGCCTCATCCATGATCTTTCTTCGGAGCTCGTGATTCTTGGGTACTACTAGTCGATTTTTGAACCATAGAACTCCGTCTTCGTCTTCTCGGAAGCACTGCATCTTCTTTTCTCGCAGTCCTAATCTGATCATTTCCATGCCCTTGTCAATCTTTTGGGCCTTGGCTACCTCGTCTCTGAGTGTTGGCACTAAGGCTAGGTTGTAGAGGGCTCCATGAGGTAGAATTCTTACGGTTGGCTCTAGTTCCTCGGTTGCTACTCCTTGATCTAAGTAGTGGCAATGGGCGTTTCTGCTAAGTGCATCTGCAACCACGTTAGCTTTGCCTGGATGATAATGGATCTCTATTTCATAATCCTTGATTAGCTCTAGCCATCGCCGTTGCCTCATGTTCAGCTCATTCTGAGTGAAGATATACTTGAGACTTTTGTGGTCGGTGTAGAGGTGCACCAGGTTTCCCAATAGATAATGCCTCCACACCTTTAGAGCCAATACCACAGCTGCCAACTCCAAGTCATGGGTGGGATAATTCAGCTCGTGCTTCCGGAGTTGTCTAGAAGCATAAGCAATCACTCGCCCTTCTTGCATTAACACGCAACCAAGTCCAATGTCCGACGCATCACAATACACGTCAAAGGGCTTGTTCAAATCTGGTTGGGCGAGTACCGGCGCTGTGGTCAAGTGCTTCTTCAAGGTCCGAAAGGCTTCTTCACACTTCTCCGTCCATTTGAACTTCTGGTCCTTTTTGAGCAGCTCTGTGATAGGCTTGGCAATCTTAGAAAAACTGGGGATAAAGCGACGATAATATCCCGCTAATCCCAAGAAACTTCGCACCTTGTGAACCGTCGTGGGTGCTTCCATCCCACAACATCTTGCACCTTTCCCGGATCTACAGAAATGCCTTCTGCGGACACCACATGACCTAGAAACTGAACACGCTCAATCCAGAATTCGCACTTGCTGAATTTGGCGTACAGCTGATGATCCCTGAGTCTTTGTAGAACTATGCGAAGGTGCTGAGCATGTTCATCGGCCGTCTTAGAGTACACGAGGATGTCGTCAATGAACACCACTACAAACTTATCCAGCTCGGGCATGAACACTGAGTTCATGAGGTACATGAAGTGCGCTGGTGCGTTAGTGAGTCCAAACGACATCACCAAGTACTCATACAGCCCATATCTGGTGGAGAAAGCCGTCTTCGGAATGTCCACGGGACGTATCTTGATCTGATGGTAACCAGACCGAAGATCGACCTTGGAGAAAACCTTTGCTCCAGCCAACTGATCAAACAGAGTATCTATGCGTGGTAGTGGATATTTGTTCTTGATAGTGACCGCGTTCAAGGGGCGGTAATCCACGCATAGCCTCAAGGATTGGTCCTTCTTCTTTACAAACAAGGCCGGACATCCCCAAGGCGAGGAACTGGGCCGTATGAAGCCCTTGTCCAGCAACTCCTTCAACTGTGTCTTCAGCTCTGCCAGTTCTTTGGGTGCCATCTTGTACGGTCTGCGGGAGATCGGAGCTGTGCCTGGCTGTAGCTCAATCTGGAACTCCACATCTCTGTCCGGTGGTAAGCCAGGTAATTCTTCTGGGAACACATCGGGGAATTCCTTAACCACCGGTATTTCTACCAGGCTCTTTCCGACGACATGGCAGACTTGTTTGAGGGCAGATCTAGGATGGTCTAGGTTTATAGATACGGAACCGTGAAGTGGGGAGGTTAAATGGACTACACGGTTAGCAACATCGAGGATGGCATTGTGATGCTTCATCCATTTCATACCGAGGATAATGTCGATACCCTGCCCATCTAAGATTATGAAGGAGGTAGGATAGATGTAGCTTCCTAACTTTAGGGGTGCCTCACTTAAGCCATAGTTGGACAATATGTTACCCCCAGGCGATTTTATGAGAAAGGGTGGCTCTAGGGGAACTATGATTAGGCTTTTACCCTTGACAAAATTTTTACTGATAAAATTGTGGGTGGCACCGGAATCAAATAGAATGAAGGCTGAATGGGTAGAGAGCGAGAACATACCCGCCAGTACTTGCTCTCCTTCAGAAACATCTTCGGCCGTGGTATGGTTCACCCGACCAGTTCTGGTGTTCCTTTGTCCTCTTTGCTGACCCTGCCCCGGGTTTGCCTGCTGGTTGCCCCTAGCTTGCTGGCTGGAGGGGCACTCGCGGGCGAAGTGCCCGGGTAGCCCGCAGGTGAAGCAGGGTGTGCCTGGTCCAGGACGGGCGCCCTGTTGAGGTGGGCGGACACCCTGGTTCCTTTGTGGTGGCGGTGGTGCGCGGTAGCCAGCCTGTTGTTGATTCTGCGGAGGCCGGTATGGCTGCTGCGGTGGACGGAATGACGGAGCTTGAGGCGGGGTCGCCCTGTACTTCCTACCATCTGGTGCAGTGTACACCAGACGGTACTTTGGTGGCGGGGCATTTGATGGCCCAGCACTGGCTCGCTTCTTCTCTCGCTGCTCTTTCTCCAAGTACTCTTCGGCGATGAGGGCGTTGCTCACCAGCTCGTTGAATGAGCCGCCTTGGTTCAGGGCCAAGCGACCCTGGAGCGTAAGGTTCAGCCCTTCCATGAAACGGTATTTCCGTTTCGCGTCCGTGTCCACTTGCTCTGGAGCATATAGAGCAAGCTGGTTGAACACACGGGAGTAGTCATGCACCGTGCGGTTGCCTTGTGTTAAGGCCATAAACTCTTTGGCTTTCCTTTGCATAAGCCCCGCGGGGATGTGATGAGCGCGGAATGCCTCCCGAAATTGCGTCCAGGGCACCTGAGTGTTTTCCGGGAGGGTGGCTAGGTAGTTAGCCCACCAAGCTCCGGCGTGCCCTTGGAGCATCTGGGCTGCGAACAACGTCTTCTGCGTCTCCGAGCAACGGAGTAGTCCAAACTTGGCCTCGGTGGTGCGAAGCCATTGGTCTGCCTCCATTGGTTCCCGTGCGTCGCGGAATTCTGGAGGGTGAGTGGCCAGGAAATCGGCATACGTGCTGTCCTGGTTCTGGTTCCTTGCGCCACGATTCTGGCCATTATTTTGCAAGATGGTCCGCAGCATTTCTTGGGTCTGCTGGCTGCTCTGGAGCATGGCCGCCATAGCCGCGGCTAGAGTTGGCTCCGCTGGCGGGGGTGGCGGGTTGGAGCTCTCCCCCTCTTGACGTCCAGCCCTGGTGTTTACCATTCTGAAAAGAGAGTGAAAAGTGGTCCCCATTAGCGCAGTTCACTCCATGACCATGACTGGATATATGTAAAAGGATGTCAAAATGCATGTCATGGACAACTCATAAAAACAAACTCCATTCCTTTCCAAAATAATGACAGTACATTAGTTCCTTCAAGTCCCCTAGACTGTCAAATCACCACTCTTACATCCAAAAGGTTACAACGCCACTAAGATACACTCACGAGAACACACGCTAATCGCCATGACAGGCACAACGCACTCCTTAAGCGACTCATCTAGCTAAACTTGGCGTTGTAAAACCATCTCTGATCTACTCCTCATCTGGCTCTGGGTCTGAAGCTTCGGGATCCGACACCTCTGACTCAGGCGCATCATCATTAGCGGGAGGGGGCTGCTGTGCCTCCAAAAGTCCCGCGATCTGATGCTGCAGATGATGGTTCTCGTGGGAGAGGTCCTCAGCTAGCACAATCGCATTATCCCTGAGTATCTCTAGCTGGTGAATGTGCTGCAACATAATGTTGATGTCATTCTCCCTAGCGTGGACTTGGGCAGTCTTAATCTCAGAAACCGCCTCCAGCTCAGAAATGCGTGTAGCACGCGCGTCGCAGCGAGCACGCAGTGCATTGTTTCTGCTCTCCAAGTTCTGTACCTTCTCCTTGAGTTGGGCTATCTCCACATGAGCCTGACGCAAAGCTTGTCGATCCATCTGGGCGGTGAGAACAGTGTCCTCATGCAAGTTGAGCAATGCTAGGCTCAATGTGAACAAGGGAGTGACGTGGTCCATCTCTCCCCTGAAAGTCCTCTTCTGTGCATTCTTAACATTACGGTGCCAGGTACGGTTGACCTGGTCCCGTATGGGGAACATCGCTGCTGGCTTGTCTGCCAAGTCTTCTGTATGCTTCTCGCATATCCTCAGTAGGGCCTGATGAGCAGCTGACTCAATGGCTTCGGTCTTGTCCGAACCGAAGGTGGTGGTGGTGTAAATCTCTCCGTTGGCCTGCTGAGGGTGTGTGGGGAGTGTAACCGTGGCTGAGCAGCGTGGCAGATCATACTGCCGATACTCCCGAATCTGAAACCAAGGGATCTCTGGATAACCCAGTGACTGCAAGGTCTGACCAAGTATCTCCACGAATCCCTTGCGTCCTGATTGCTTGGTGACGTAGGTAGGGGTGGAGTCTTCAACGCCTATCTCCGCGAGTCCATGCTCGATCGTGTTGGCGTCCATCTGCATCACAGAGGTGAACAATATTTTATCAATCAGAAGCCACATGTTGACACAAGGTTCAAAGCATGCTAAATCTTCTGGTACATAAAATATTTTTCATCCCTGCGTAAAAAGGTGATCCAAATTGGTCACTAAGGATGCTAACTAGCAACAGCCGAATTGTCCAAGGTGCTCTACCATCTAGTTGACCTGTCAAGGAGACAATCCTCTCCTCGAGGAAAGTGCTGTAAAGCTCAATGGTATGCAAGGAATCTGCTCCGACTCGGTTGAGGTCACGCAATCTCTAAGGAGGAAGGTATCCAGGTTGACCCTTTTTAACTCCTGTTGGTGTTATAGCCATTCTTGATGGAATTTTTACTCCTGGATGGTTTTAGTATAAGTTTGAAGGGTTTTAATATTTCTTTATGCAATGCAATCCTACATCGGCCTATACGTCCTCACAAAGTAAAGAGAAAATACGCTTAGGCGGTGGCAGAATCGCACTCAAGTCAGCCATTACTACACGTTTTCTCAAGATATCGCGGTTAGCGTACCTGCAGAAAATGCATCACAGGCAGTTGCAATATGATATATATCAAAAGTAAAAACAACAACCCATATCATTGCCATATGGGTCGCCCCGAGTAGGTCACGTACGGGGATCACGTGTCCGACCTTCCCTGCGCGGCGACAGACTGCACTTTACCTCAGGCAGCGGAGGTATGAGAGTGTTCCGCAAAACCGAAGTCGTGAGGAACAAACTCATCTCTTGTGTGCCAAAGACACAAGACTCCACTGTTGCGAAGGTCTGCATTCGCAACAGGTCCGTAACCCACACCTCGTACGGTAGAGGTCCGCTTTTCTCCCTAAACGGCAAGGGGGTGTACTATATTACAGCGAACATAGTACCTCCTTCCATACCACCACGGTATAGAACGCTACTGTCGCAGACGCAACAGGGGTTTCTCGACCTTTTACCGCAGTCGAGCGGCGTACCTTACCTTGCTTACCTTAGCGTAGGTGCGTCGTTACAGAAATGTAAATCTAGAGTGGGTTTAGTTAGCTCCTGCACTAGGTTAGCTTGCCACCTGATAACCTATTACCTAATAGGGCGCGTACCTCACTCGCACGTAATTTTTGAAAATATGCCTTAAACGTTGTACCGTTTTCCCAACACGGCTCTGATGCCAAGCTGACGCGGACCCGCCCAGAAAACCACGTCTCAGGACGGATCCGGTCTGTTGTTAAGCCAGGATCCTGTTGGGCAACGCTCGGCGAAGCGAGCGTACACACGATACAACACAGGCAGGGATAAACAGCAATAATTTAAGGAGGAAGAAAATTAATACAACATTAGTTCCTAGATTTTAGCTTAAGTCTTACAAGAAATTCAGAGCGCACAAAAGTTTGAATAGCAGCGGAAGACTCGATTGGATACAGACTCCGACACTCATAAATTAAGCAGAAGCACGCACCCTGCCCAGGGGCGTCGTGCTACTAGCCGCTTCAATTACTGCGGCGACTCGCACAGTTCCCACTGGAGGTTCCCAACCTCGGAGTGAGACTCCTCCCAGTGGAAGCTATCTTCCTGGTGCTGCGCGCCGGTGCCTGAAAACCACATATCGCTAGCGCGTGAGCTTCTAAGAAGCTCAACAAGACTGACCCGTCAAAGGCTGACTACAGCCGACTTCTAGACATGAAGGCTGGTGGGGGGGGGTTTCATTTGCCAACGAACCCGCAACCTGTACTACTCTTGGTCAATTTTAGCACAGATTAAGTAGTTAGAATGTAACTTTAATTAGCACTGATCTAATCAAGCATAATAGAAGTGACAAGTAAATAGTATCATAATAGTATCAACTCATTGCATCTCAACTTATTTACAAAAATGTGGTGCGTTTCACGAGCATGCTCACCAACTGGGAGCGACAGCGGTTCGAAACGATTTTTATACCCTGCAGGGGAAAACCTAATCGTACGACACGTGCATGTCCCAGACTCGCACATGGCAACCGTTCACACCAGCTCCTGCAACGTCAATTCCCTCCTACGTCTGCCTTAGCAGCGCCGCATCCCACCAGACAACACGTCCCAGACGGTTTCTGTGGAGTTCCCACGCTGCCCACCCCAGATCTCCTCCTAGTCAGACACCGTAGGGCAGGTTCGACGTTGCAATCACTAGGCTACATAGGTTTACTGGGGCCCATTACACCCAGCATACGACCAGTACGTTCAACACTCGATCAGTCTCGGACCACACGGATCAGACAGGTCTACGGTCACCCTGGACCCGGTCCAGTCGCCGACCTAATTGGTATCCTGTCTGACCCTCAAACTTTTATCCTTCTTTAATTATCTCATCATCAGGTGTCATAATGTATCAAGTGGTAGTTTCATCCAAGATCCTACCTTTCGCGAGCAGCGTCCACTCTGCTCGACTTCTACCGGTAATATCTTGCTAAGCATAGCAACTATTTGGTCGTCTATACCAACTACCGGTAGGGTTTCCTATGGGAACAATGCATCTAAGGTTGCAATCAACTCCTAACAACTTAATGCACAAACATGACATGACCCACTGAGTTGTACTGCGGCCGAGAGGATGACGAATTTTGAGGAGAGGCGATCGGCGGCGAGGTACTGCGGCCGAGAGGATGACGGCGGTGTTCCGGCGAAGCTAGGGCACCGCCGGCTGGCTTGGTGGTCGGAGAGCACCTGGGGGTGGAGGGGAGTCTAGGGGGCACGGTGGTGCAGTTTGAATCTCGCCGGAGTGGCCTGTCGACGTGGAGGTGGAGGGCGGCGGCAATGGCGGAGCGCGTCGACCGAAGGAAGAAGAAGGGAACAAAGAGGATGAGGCAGTGGAGAGTTTGGCTCTGGCTTGCGTTTAAATGGACGCGTACACGAGACTTATGGAGACTCGGGAGTGGAGGTGGCGTGCGAGCGCGAGGAGGACAGCGAGCATTGGCTCGGGCGGGCGGTGCGGCAGGAGCAGAGCAAAGCTCCGGCGCTGTTGGCGCGGGGAGGAGAGAAAGAAAGAGAGAGAGAGAGAGAGGGAAGGAGGAGTAATGGTGAGGATCTTGGCGGGATTCTTTGCTCGACGACTTGAAAGCTCGGCGCCGAAGGGAGCGCCGGCCGGCGGGAGTGGCGCGTCCTGCCGCTCGGCGGTTGGCCGCGTCGGGCGGCAGTACTGTAGCCGGTAAGGTTATTGTCAAATTGGATTTCGAATTTCCTTCAAGCCTTTCCTTGATTCGATTGAAAACCTTACTTCCCCAGCTGAGAAAATTTTGAAAATTTTTGTGCATGCTCAGGTATTTATTTGGAACACGTTTTATTTAAGGTTCGAGTTCTGAATCGGCTCCTAAAATTTCTTAAATTTTTGTGTCCAATTTAGTTTGTGTGAATTTTAAAAAGGTTTAAACCTTGTCTAAAAATTCTGAATAAATTTCCAAAATTCTATTTTGAAGTGAACTTAATTGTTATGCAAAAATATAGCTAGGGTGTTGTGGGAAATTTGGTAGGTCACTCATTAGGGTTTAATTTCTGCCCGAAGGATTAAGTTTTCGACACTGCGGGTGGAAACTCCCCGAACTTGGTAATCGTGTTCTGTGGATTATCAAAGTTTTTGTAGAGTGTCTTTGGGGTATTTTAAACAATATTGCACTTACTCCCATTGTTGGTTTTGCTTTTAGTTGTGAAATCTGGTCGATTAGGGTTTTAGTCGTCGATTTGGCCCTGGTGACACCTGGGGTGTCACAGATTGGACTGTCACGAAAACAAAATAGAGACGGAGACGAGTCTCGGCGGCGTGACTGGTCGGATTTGGGTTCTGGCGCGGCGCTGAGATAGTAGATCGCAACCGAGTAGGACTCGTGCGCGGCGCTGAGATAGCAGAGCGCAACCGAGTAGGACTCGTGCACGGCGCGGAGGGAACAGATCTAGGCGCGTACGGCAGGGGAGCAGTGTTAGGGTTTGTGGCGGCTAGAACAGATGGATAAAAACAGAAGTAATCCAGCAACAACGAAACGCGCAAGCACACAAATTCAACAATGCAAAATTACTGATCAAAAGTGCAAGGCGCAAGGGGGTGCTGGGATAACAGATCTAACCTGAAAATTTGTTGTTTTTGGTTTTTTGTGGACTATAGGATGAAGGAAAAACACACGAAAAACTCACCGAGAAACACTGGAATCTGATACCACTTGATAGAACTGGAGTGCCCGATCTTTCGGTGAGTGAAGATAACTTGATTTGGTGGAAGTAGACCCTCACGATCCGACTACGACGAGCAAGCCCGAGGCGCCAATGTAATCGCTGAACCAACTCCCAATGGTTACCAACCTTGCTGGTGCAAGATCAGCCTGATCACGAAGATCGTTTTCTACGCGCAATCGAAAAATTAGCAAGAAAGAGATGCAAGCAATCTATTGTATTACTTGAAGGTGGAGTTCTGAATACACGTGACAGCGCTGTAATGCGTGCGACGGCTGTAGCTAAAGCTAACAATTAAACAAAACTCAAAAATAAACAAGGGGCGTAGCCCTTGGCTAAATACACCAGGGGAGGGGCGCAGCCCCTGGGTGGCGGCCAGAGGTGGGGGCGCAGTCCCTGGGTGGCGCGCATCCTAGGGTTGCGTGCAACCCTAGGTTGGCCCATTAGGGGGGGTCTTCAACTGGACCGACTGGCTAATCTTCTGGGCCTTCGTTCTTCAACACCATGACATAGTTCAGCTCTCTTGCACGGGCCCTCGTGATTGGCCCCACTGATGAAGGAAGTGTCGCTTGAGGTAGAGGCGCATCTGGTGGAGCCGTGACTGGAAGTGGAGGCGCGTTCGCAGGTGCTGCTGTGTGGCCGTTCCCGTGTTGGAGTCGATGTCCTCATCACAAGTGCTACTCTTAACCATGAGGAACGGCAATCATAATTGATTTACATCCTGCAGGAGAAACCCGAATGACACGACACGTGCACACTCGACTGAGTCACACGTGGCTACCTTTCGCAACATCGTAACAGAGTTGGCCCAACATCCATCCCTCCAAGGACATGGTCCTTCAGGCGATGCCCTGCATCCCTGTACGGCCCCAAGCCTTTCCCACTAGCACGAGCCCAAGAAAAACAAAATCGAATTCATCCACCTTGCTGGTCCTTTCACCCAGAAAAAGGGATGGCCAATTGTCCAACAAAGCACGGTGAGCTACGTCGATTTCCTGGTCCCATTTACCAGTATGCACTCGGTACACAACTCAAACTTGACCAATGCAACCGCACCCGATAAGGTTGTCAAATTTTAATCACATTTAAGGTCAAACATATCCCTCGACTTTTCCTTCCTTGATTAAACACAAGTAGTCTCAATACCACTCGTATCCTACCGGGTTCCTGTCCTTTAAGCATAGCGTTCTATCGATGGCTCTACCAAAATAACCCATAGAGGATCCTAGTAAGTCATGCAACTAAGTTTTTCACGGCAATCCCTCGAGACTTAATGCACAAACAATTCCTACATCCATAGTGATAAGAGAAAAACTTGTAAAACATAGGTGTGCACGGGGCTTGCCTTGATCTGCAGAAAAGTCAACACACTCAAGCGAGAAGTTAGTTCCTGCGGGTGCCTCCTCTGGGTTCTCGTTCGCCGTCGGAAATTCCGGGTCGGTGCCTATATGATGAAAATGCAGTAAAATTTGTGATAAGTTAAATGAAGAGAGTCACAATGCCTTTATTAAAGGTTAACTATGGTTTTAACATTTAGGAATTAGGGTTAGATCGACACTTTTCTTCGAGTATTAAATATTTAATAACTACGACTATTAATCCTAGGGTTAAAAATAAAACTTTTAATTATACCTCAAGAGCATTTTTAATTGGTGGTGCTCTCTGAAATATGCATTTTAAGCTTTGGTTGAGGCCTAGACGAATTTCCTAGATTTTATAAAAATTCACCAAAGTTTTTGTTGTTAAATCTTATGAAGTCAGAAGCTATAAGTAGACCTTTGAATCTCTACTACTATTAGTTTTGTAACTATCGTCCTTGCACCTTTGGCGAGCGGAATAAGCCGTCGCGCGTCCACTCTGCCAGCTGCTGCTGAAGAGTTCTGGCACATATCCGGCTGTTCGCATTCCAGAAGTAAAGCAAAAACAGGACATGGGGTTCTGCCTGTCACGACCTACTTCTGGCATAGTTCTGGTTGTTCTGGTACTCCAGAAGTAAGGCAAGAGCAGAACAAAGGATTCTGCATGCCACGACATACTTCTGGCACAGTTCGGCTGTTCTGGTATTCCAGAAGTAAGGCGGGAGCAGAACAAGGGGTCCTGTATGCCGTGATATACTTCTGGCACAGTTCGACGGTTCGGTATTCCAGAGTAAGACAAGAGCAGAACAAGGGTTTCTGCATGCCGTGACATACTTCTGGTACCGTTCTGGATCCAGAAGAATCCTGTAACTCCAGAAGTAAGGCAAAAGCAGAACAGAGGGTTCTACCTGCCATGACATACGTCTGGCACAGTCCCAACACCAGAAGATTTCTGAAACTCTAGAAGTAAAGCCAAATCAGAACAAGGCGTCGAATCTTTTCGACGACTTCTACAACGCACTTCAGAGATGGCCAGATGGGTAGTTTACTAGGCAGATTGGAGTAGTATTCTATTCTTGGCGAGTTTTACAAGTTCTAGGGCATTCTCTAGGATCTGACTAAATGGAGAAGGAACCGGGCCCGTCTGTCATCGACAGTAAACAGGGGAGCGGCGCTAGGGCAGCATCCCGACGGCGCTCGTCGGCGGTTCTCGCCGGGGAGGCGCCGGCGGCGGTCGCCGTGATGTCCAGCGTGCTCAGCACGGCTCAGAGGACTCAATTGACCAAGGAGAGGTGGCGGGGCTCACCGGAGCTATGCCGGCGGCGGTCGACCGGTGAAGGCGATGGCGGCGGCGGTGTTTCGGTTGTCCAGTGATCGGGGAGGATTCAAAGGCGGGCACCGTGAGCTACAGCGTGGTCCGGCGGAGCTCCCTGGCAAGGCGAGGGCTCGGGGGAGTGGCCGGAGGTAGGTCGGCGTCGGCGAGGTGGCGCGCGGAGAATTCCGGCAATGGCGCGGCGATTCCGTCGTCGCTGCCCTACAATTCGCGACACGGTCAAAAGAAATGGAGGAGGAGCCCCGGGAGGACTTCGCCGGCAGAAGTAATCGGATAATTACTCACCGGCGACGAAGGATTTCGACGGGCGGCAGCAATGGCGGACCGTCGGCACTTTTGGGAGGAAGAGGAAGAAAAGGGGGCGGGGCGAGGAGGAAGAAGGAGGAGGAACAAGAATTGAGCCCGTAGTGCGAGTATAAAGGAGATGGCGTGCTTGAGAGGTTGACGTGCGCACGCTCCCGCGAAGGAAGCCGGCAAGCGGTGACAGCACAGAGGTAGTTGGCCGGACGGCGAGGCAGCGGCGCGCGCGGGGAAACATAATGGCGTCCGTCGCATAGCCACTGTTTTGCTCGCGGCTAGGGTGTGTAGGCGGCACGCCGCGGGGAATAGCGGCATGGGCAGCGCGGCTCGTCGGCAGTGCTAGGACGAAGCCCGTACGGGAGCAGTGCACGGCCGGCAGCGACAGAGAGGGAAGAAGAACAAAGAAAGGGAGGGAGAATAAAATAGGAAAAGGAAGGGAAGGGGGGAAAAGAGGAGGGGTAGAAAAATTAATCAGGGGAATTGGGAAATTAGATGTCCTTTATGTAATATCTTCTATTTCCAGCAAATAGGTGAAATTCTCTAATTATTCATTTTACACCATGGACTAGTTTATTAAATTGATTAGCTAGGGTTAAGGCGGGGTGTCACAGCTTGCATAGGAACGATATCAAAATCTACAGAATCAACATAAGCTCAAGAGAAAATGAAACTCTACAAGTCACTGTTACCTTTGGTTTACCCGAGTCGTTCAACCACTGAATGTGGTAAGGGTATCGATGTTCTCGTGTGGTCAAGCTAAGCTTCTTAACCAAGTCAGTGTTGAGGACCTGCTTCACAATGATAGTGTGATAAACGGAGGCGTCATGGCTACCAACGACAATGCTGTCTGGAGAGTGTGCAGCAGCATCATCCTCATCGTCTTCAATGTCGGAGGTGCTGAGGTAACCTCCATCATCAGTCGCAATGTATGCCCTTGCTTGGGCATTCGTTTTGCACGTGTCCAAGGCCATGACAGCGGTGGCACTGGATGCCAACACTACGTCCGGTGGATGTAGTGGACGAAGAAGGCTTGGCTGAATCCTGTACTGATAATTTAGAAGAATTTGTTGCAGTCTTGGTTGGCAGTTTAGGCACCACAGGAGGACAATCTGAGGACATCTTGGTTGGTGTAAAACTTGACGATGTTGAGGACCGTGGCTTGGCCGTACTGTAGGAACGTCCCTGCATATCCTTATGACCCTGCAATTCCTTCTCTGCAAGCATGGCAACATGGAACAACTCCATGACAGTATTGTGTGTCTTATAATCAATAATATCCTGGATATCACGGCGTAATCCACCATAAAAATGAACAAGTTGATCCTCCTCACCCTCTACTAGCCCACAGCATTGATACCCCCCTCTGTAACTCAGCAAAATAATCCTGGACACAATTATTACCCTGATCTAAGCGTTGCAATATTTTGCACAAATCACGGTGATAGGAAGGAGGAACAAAACGTTCACGCATATCAGTTTTCAGTCCTTCCCAAGTAACAGGACAAGCATTTGTAGCAGCTAAACCATTCCACCAAACTATAGCAAAATCCTTAAACATGCTAGAAGCCTAGCGTACTCTATGCTGTTCAGGAACTAGATGGGTGCTAAGTTTTTGCTCTACTTCCATCTCCCAATCAAGATATGCATCCGCATCACAATGGCCAGAATAGGATGGTAGAGTAAATTTAACTTTGGGTCCTCATTAGCACGATAACGATTGCGGCACATACCTTGTGTGTTGTATTGGAGCCGACGGCGAACTGTCGCTCTCACTCTGCTCGCTGGTCAACCTCACCATCAATGCTGTCATCGTTATCGTCAGAGACTTGAGCACGTCTCTCCAAAGTCTAAAGACGTTGGGACAAGCCGTCAATCACTGGACCAAGGTTGAGCTGGTTGATGCCAGCTGTGACGGCCTTCGTGATCCTTTCATCAACACCCTCTAGTAACTTGTCAAGGGCTGCCTCCAACTGCTGGTGGCTGACGCATTCAATAAGATCTTTTGGACTTTTGTCAGATGCTTGTACTCCCTTCTCTTCTTTGTTTCCTGCCATGGTTAGTGAAAACAAAAGACAGAAAGAAATACAAAAAAAATGGCTTATCCCTGTCAACTATTGGTAACCCTCACAACAGCAGAAGGAAGCTTCTAACGAAGCTCTTACAAGGTTCTTACTAAATGACAAGGCAAAGATACCTGGAAGAAGTGATGCAGCGATTACGAGGGTCAAAAAACAGTGCTTGTTCAGAAGTTGTATTTGGAGTTTGGACGGCAATTTGTGAAGGTGAGTGGAACACAAATCAATAACAAATAGTAAATGCTGAATAAGTGTCAAAAGTTGGTCCTAATTGCAGGCCTAAAGCGTCGTCCTATGACAGTTATGATATATGGTCAAAGAGCAAGTGTAGACAAATAGCAACAAAGATCAATAGCCAATGGAAATTGAATTCAACACAAGCAGAAAACAGCAGTAAGTGTTCCAACAAAGGTTTCTCTATTCGGTTTTTACTTCTATTTTTCTCTTTATGCTAGAAGTAATCACAATACTTCTATCTTTTTTTATATATTCTTTTTCTCAACTCAAAGAATTTAAAAGCTAACCACACAAATTTTCTGATCAAAACGATATAATGGCTGAACTGAACTCTATGTCAGGCGTTTTTCTTTTTAGGAGTTGAAAAGAACTAAGGTAGCGAGAAAAAAAAAGGCAAGATTTTGCGGTGGAAGCTCTGGATAAGGTGGAAATTAGTGATGGATGATCGTCTGAATCTAGTAAATAATACACAACAAACGAAGGGGTGGGATCTAGGTGGGGGAAAAATATTGACGGCTAGGGTTTGACACAAAACGACAGAAGTAAAATAAACTGTGATGAGACGTGATCTAAACCAGCAACAAGACTCGATTAAGGACACAAACTCAACACTATGGACTCTGAAATTAAAATATGCAGAGGCTAAATACGGTTTTGGACAGGATGTAACCTAAAACTACAATTCTGTTTTTTGGCTTTTTATGGACTATAGGACGAAACAAAAACAAGGAACTAGGATAAACAATGGTGAACCTGAGGAACACCTTAAGCTCTAACTACCACTTGATGGGAACGGAGTCCCAGTCTTTCTACAAGTTCTGATAATCAATGATTTGGACGGAGTCGCGACATACATCGATCCAGCTTCCGAACAGAACATTCCGAACCCCGCAATCCAAGCAACACGTCTCCTCTGGTTATCACCTGCGCGAATACGGATGACCTCGCTGAGAAAGCTAGTCTTTGCCTGTGACTCGAAGAACGCAAGCAAGAACACGGAATATCTAAGTCAATGCTGAATTAATCTCATGAATTGGGCTTCTACAAACTGATGACGACAAGGCTGTTCTTGACAGGATAATCTAAGCAAAACCCAAACTCTAATGGTGGGGTGATGGCTGGATATAAAGGTATTGAGTACGTGCAAGTCTCCTGGACACAACCCTAATGAACTCTAACTCCGTACAAGGCCAACCAGCCCAAAGTCGGTATCATAGCACCTTGACATATTCTGAACTGTCCAATATTTCGATGATTCCCGTAGACTCTGGAGGAATTGAATATGGGACTAGTCCCATTGGAAAGATAATTTTGTCATCTTTCCATAAAGTAATAGGCCACCTAAAATGGAGTCCGTATGCGACCGGGATGTCCGTTTTACTGCAGACTGCTCCTGGACTCCGAATTGAATTCGAAGTCGACATGGGTTGGGCCTCCGACTTGCCTTGGACATCCGTTGCCGACTCTAAGCTGGGGTGTTGTCGTTTCTCTATCCCCTCCATAATTTCTAATCAGAATAAAATTATTAGGTAGTAATCCATCCTCGAGAATGCATAATGGCATGCTAAGAAACGAGGTCACCTCTATATTAAGTTGTCGAGCGCGAGCTCCAGTGATTGGACCTTCATGTGTAATAGTAAAAAAAGGATTATATATATCCATAAATGTGATGTCTTTATCATGCCCGTCACATGTTGCATCATGGGCCCTGTCACTAGAAATCAAGTCTTATAGTAGTGTCTAGAATTTCTCAGTGTAGTACCGGAACCCGAACACGCAGACGATCGTGCCGACCTTCCCGAACCCCCGGAGATCCAGTGGCAGGTCGAGCACAGACGCGCCGGGAATATCTCTGCTGGGACCACAAAGGTGGTGGTGTTCGGTCCCAAGTTAGCGAAGAAGAATAGCGTCGCGAAGATGGCGCCGGACACGTTCTTGTTATTGTTCCCTCTGTCCTCATCAGTCCAGTTACAGTGCGGGACGGCGAGGCAGAGTATGAAGAGAGACATCATGGCGAAGCCCAGCATCTGGATTCTCTAACGGCCGATCCGGTCTACGAAGGCCGCGGTGAAGAAGTACCCCAGCGTGCCGAACAGCGCCATGGCTGTGTGCAGCGCTGAGACCTTATGATTCACCTCAGCGGGTCTATGGTTGTTTCTGCTCCGGCACTGCTGGTAGGATCCGGAAGCAGGCCTACCTTGGTGAAGATGTCTTTTATGAACAAGATGAGGGAGTAGAAGGTCACGTCGAGTAGGAGGCAGCAGACGGCACAGCAGAGGAGATGGATGTCGTGGCGGCGGAGGAACTCCGTCGAAAACAGGCCGTACGACTGGTCTTCTTGCAGTTGGCTTATTATTACAGCCTTTTCTTCCTCTGGCACGATGCGCATCTGATAGAACAGTTAGCACTGACCCAAGAGGAGGATTCATCATTAATGTAACTGACGAAGGACAAAAGACTTAATTAACTAAACAAACTATGCAGGTTTTAATCATAAAAAACTTAATTAGCTAATCAAACTCGAATAGCAACGATCTTTTATGTCTTCAGAACGACTCAAAGTGCGTGCGTCAGTTCAATATTGGATCTGAGTTCGATCACACGAGGAGGGGGAGGAAGGTGGGGCCAGGGATTGTACCTCTGTCGACACCGTCGGGAGGGGCGGAGGTCGTCGCAAGCTCCTAGTTGCGCTTTCCACCCTCGAGGCCCTTGCCGTGCTGGCCCATGGTTGTGGCGCGCGGCAGGGCAGAAGTCGTCGCAAGCTTTTAGTGGCTCTGGCCCTACTCACGGTCCAGGCCCTTGCCACACGCCCCTGGTCGCGCGAGCTTGTTGCGGCCGCGGCAGCTCTGTGTTTCTTGTCTCAGTAATGTCCGGGTCCAGTCCCTGTTGCACAATAATAAAAAAATAAGTAGAACAGATAGGTGACGGTTGCCAATTTCCATCCATTACTTTGCTTAAATAGGTGATGGTTCTAATTTGATAACCATCACTTATTTTGCTTCATTTTTTTCGGCACTTAACCGATAAGTAGCGCGATTTGTAGAGTGCAGAGAGCTGTTGGAGCGCACGGCGGACTGAATGCCACCCATCTTACAAACCATTAGATATGGTTGCATAACCGACCGTCACCTTTGTCTGAGCTTCCAAACAGTGACAGTTTACTTACATTCATCAAGAAAGGTGACGGTTGCCTATTATTGACCATTACCTTTTTGGTGGTGCTTGGGTCCAGTGGGCCACTACTTGGTAGCGGTTTCAGTAGTAGGCTGTATCTTTCTCTGACAGGTAACTACTGTCTTTCAACCGTCACTTTAGTTTCACTTCACTATTGTAAATTTCTTACGTAGTGTTAGTCAGAAAAAAATGTTTTGTTATCTTTTTTTTTGGATAGTAAATATGTGTTGTATTCAGAAGTCATTTGAGTAATTATACTTGGGAGTAGAATGAGTTTTTCTTATGTATATTTATATTATAGGTCATAGCAGTTTACGGAAGCAACTGTCTTACGTCATTGTTGTCTCATGTCGTCAGCATTCATGGAGTTTATTATTCTTTTCTTCTAGATGATAATTAAGGAAACAATTTCCAACATATATGTGTCATTTCCATAAACAATATGTTCTTGATGTCGCAAGAATCATGAAAATCTCAAAAAAATGGAAAATGGATCAAAAGACGTGAGCAAGTCAAGTACATACTCGAAATTGTAGCATTACCTTAAGTTTGACTGATAGAATACAAACTATGTAACAAAACTCGACTGATGTAAACGTCGGAATTACATGAGAATAATTTCCACAGAAAATAATACCATGCGTGAGGTAACAAATTATATTTAATACTACGTTCTTAAATGTCCTTTATTTTCACAGAGAAGTAGTAGAACACTAGTACTATCCACTCTTTCAGAGCATCATTTGCAGAGAGAGGGTGCCAAAGAGATCTTTTTTTTTGGTACTTGCAATTATTATGAGCCATCCATCCCTCTAAAATAGGGGTATTAAAGGTACACACCACAGGGTACATAAGTGTTAGGAGAGGTATACAAGTATTGAGGGTAAGGTGGTAAATTCATCTCTTAAGATATATGGCAGGTTAGGTAACCGAAAGGAGAATTGCACGATCCTTCTGATTTATATTTGTTGCTATGATTTACTCTCTTTGTTCTAGTTCTCAAAGCAGCCAGTTGTTGCCATAATCTCTACTACTTATTATTTTTGTAACCGTCGTCCGTGCTACTCCTTATTCCGCCCTCCCCTCCAACCGCGCGCGCACGGACCGTCCGCACAGAACTTTTTTCCGCCATCTCTTTCTCTCCCCACCGCCATCGCTGCTGGCGAGGTCGCGCCGCGCCTCCTGTCTTCCCACCGCTGCCTTCGCGTGCGTGGTCGCGCCGCGCCTCCTCTCTCCAGCCCGTCGCCGGCGTGCCTTCTTCTCTCTCCCAATCGCCACCGCCGTGCCTCCTTCTCTCTGCCCACCGCCGTCGTCGCTGCTCTCTCGGTCCCCCCTTGCGCTGCACCGCTGCTCTCTCGGTCTCCCCTCGCAACGTGCCGGGTCCGAGATAGGAGAAAATGAAACTAGGGTTAGGGATTGTGGGTCGGCAGCTGGTTTTGTCCGCGCGAAAAACACTCTTCACCGTTGATTGCAACCGGATGACTCAGATGGAGCAGCACGAGGTAGGCCGTGAGCGATTAAGTTGCTGGGCCTTAGGCCCATGCGGTCATGTGCGCAATGTTAAGTGGTCTGGCCCAATTTCGACCTGACTTGATTGCTTGAGTTATTTCATCTTTGAGCTAATTTTAATTTGTTATTTTTTTCAGTATTGTCAGCAATTACATTTGAGGTATATTATTTCAATTATTTAATTAAGTTAAATATTATCTTGAACTGTAAGAAACTGTTTTGGGCCCATTTATGTATGTACTTTTTGGCTATTTTAAGCATTTATGTTTGAGCTAATATTTTTATGGATTAAGTTTTTTAAGAGTTTAGAAATTATTTTAAAACAATCAAAAACTGAAAATGATTTATTTACGATTGAATGCAACCAACGTGTGGTTTAATCAAAAAATATGGATAAGGTTTAATGTGGTATAAATTATTAGTAAAATTCATATGAGTCCAAGTGAATTTATTTGTCACATTGGTTTCGATATTATGGGTAAGCATGTTTTAGTGCTGAGAAAATTATTAGTACAAATTTTATATAATTTTGAAGTCAATGTATTTCTCATACTTAGTTTCTGTTAAAATGGAACCAACGAGAAATTTGGAACACTTGAATTTCAGTAAGGATCATTTATTTCAATTTTTTGTGATGAATTCATTTCAATATTAATTAGTTTAAATACATGCTTCGAGCTAGAAGTGTTGCTTTGTCATGAACCCGTAGCAACGCACGGGCATTCAACTAGTCTGTTTCTATTTGCATTACTTTTTAAGATTTAAATGTTCTTGTTTTAAACACGAAGATAGCCCAGGTTCGTCGAATTTTCCTAAGAAAACAATGTGATCCTCTCCAAATTGAGTCATTCATGTGAATGAATGAGTGAACCAATACCACCTTGTATAAATTAGAAAAGAGTATGTCAAATGATAGAAGCGTTAACAGATCCAAGTAACTCAGGATGATCAAGAGTAAACGAGTAACTCAACACCAAAAATCGTGAAAACAGAGAACACACCCGCCTCTAAATGAATATTATTAATCCTACATCCCTGCTTCTGGCCCTCAAAATTAACGACACAATCCATTGAAAATTAAAATATCAACCAAGTAAATCACAGAAAACTAAGCATATATCATATTTAGTTGGCGGCTATGTCTATTGGCTAGCAAATGACGCAAGGGGGACGGACAGGAGAGATAGGGTTATGCGCAGTTACCAGGTGGCAATGGAGAAGATGAAGGCATTTTTTTTTAAGGAAAGGGTAGGGTTAACGTGAAAAACAGTTAGTCCTACAATTACTCTCTTAATTATAAAGTAATCACCCATCTGCCATCGGTATGATATTTTTTATTCTCTACCTTACCCCTCCCCTAATCAATGGTATGGATTAAAATACCTCCATACCTCTGAATACCTTGCAAACACCGGAAAAGATCTCTTAACAAAAGTAAGCTTCCTGACTCAGTTTGGGAATTCATGACCAATGAAGTGAACTATATAGTATTTTTGCTGCTATAACTTCTATCTTTTTTCAAGAAAGGACCAGGGGGTGTCCTCAAAAGTATTTTAAGAGATCAAACATGGAGCCCGGAATATAGAAGCAAGCAAGCATAATAGGCAATAGGGAGAGAGCCGATGATGGAGTCTGGAGATCTTCCATGTCATCTGTTTGCATGGTTACAAATAAAAACATTGTTCCATGCTATCATCGAGAGGCCAATGATTAAAACATATTACTTTTCAGCAAATAAATCTGCACATCACCATGGTAAAGATAAAATACTTAGCAGTGACTTTTAAGCTTGATTGATGTTAATTACTATTGTACCATAACAATATATTACCAGATGTCTGTATTGGCATTACTTGTTTTACGGACAATTTTTGTTGTGTTAACGGATAAATTCAAATCGAGGTACATCATTGAAAAGAAAAAAACTCTAGATTTAAATACCCCAAATCTCAGCAATCATTCACGAATTGTTTATCACAAATACGTGACACTAATAATATTGTATGTATCCATCCATATCATTCGGACATATTCAGAATTACAAGAGTGAAAATTGATTGTTAAATAAAGAACTTGTCTTGTAATTGCTCGAAGAATATTTAAGGTGAACCATGAAATTTAAAAGAGATACGTTGAAACAATATATAGTACAGTGGATTTCTACATATACGTATTATTAGTATTATGACCAGCATTATCATTATATGGATTTCATTGCCAAACATACTTCTTAGCATCATATGAGCGGGAGTCATTATAGCATAATTTTAGTATAGTACAGTCCTAGAGTTTTATTCGACATACTTTTCGTACCATCAGAACCATACACACAACAGGTACTCTAGGACGTTGGTTTGATATTATTTCACCTAGTTAGGGCAGGTTCTACCAATAGACTTCAGAAACTTGCAGTATTCACTAACATTCTCCCTGTGGTGAGAGGTATCCGCATCGGTGCTGGTGGAAAACAACTTTCTATGACCACTGATGCCTGTTATTAAATTATTTTCTTCATCCAATTCACCAGACTTTGCAACAACAATCTCATCAGCTTTATGATTTTTTTCCATCATTCCCCTACGGGAACTATGAACCAGATCAATTGCTTCCACATTGGCCACCATGAAACTCACAGTAACGAGGGTGACAACTAAAATGGATGATTGCAAAATATTCATGGTGATACTGCATGAATGAGAAAATAGATGGTATGTGACACATGCATCATCCATATTCTGATTGTAACTAAAGAATGAAAAATTACGATCAATATATAGAACATAACTTCTATCGATAATAGAAACATACCGTTGGTATTATCGGCCGCCGTGTATGCTTCTCCAAACTAGTGTGGTGGCCGTGAGACTGCTAGGGCTATATTTATAGAACACATTCACTCCTGTTACAGGAGAATAAATAATATTAACAAGGAAATGGTAGTGATATATGGGGATAAGATCCAAGTGAATATCGCATTTCTCGCAGAAAATGGCGGACAAGATGATACACCCACTAAGCTGAGCATATTATTACAAACCTATCTAACTTTCGAACGCAATATTTTCATATAGGTAGAACTTTTTAGTTCTATTTTCCTGTATATGAGTGATATACCTATTCTTTCCAGTAGCCACCATTGCACAACATCCATCCGATCTAGCCCAATAACGGTCCGATGATGTAGGCGTGTCATGTTCCAATATTAATGTAATAATGTGTGTGCGTCATCGGGTATTGTTGGTCTAGATCAAATGAGAATTGGAATGTGGTGGTGTCGATTAGTATGAAGCAACCACCCCTTGTTACAGGATATTTCTATGATTGATGTATTTTCTTGTAGATGAATTTGCCCCATTCTATAACATTTCTATAGTATTAACAAACGGACGTTATTTCAAATGATTTATAGAAAATGTTTCATGAAATTGTAGTTTTAGTTCTGAACAAAATCTGTTGATTCAGCAGCCTTTTGGAGTCACTGGTTGCACATATATAGGTTTCATATAATTACGCATCATTAGATTGGCTCTTATTGATATATATAAAATTTATGACAATATGGACCATGTTTGGATCGAGAAATATTCCTATTTCTTCACATGTATATATAACACTGTACCAGGTTCAGAGGGGAATTGAGCTTCTTTGGATATAACACAAAGCATTTAATAGCCAAACAAAACATAAGATCACGTTAGAGAAGGATCAAACAAGATTAATCATATGATGTCAACAATGTGAGAGTCAAGTGGTTTTCTTGTTTTTTTGTAACTTGTAAGCTAGTAATTATTTTGTTACGAAACACAAGAACATCGAATGCTAATTTTGCCGTCGAGATGAACCATGCAATCAGCTTTTTGTCCAGCCTTCAGGATCTTGTCTAATTTTAAAGCTGTCTGCTATCTCTGCTATATGCATGATAACCATTTAGCTCTCCTAAGTTAACCTTGCTTCGAACACATCATTATGTAAAAATCTGCAAAATAACATTGTTAATTACAAACACAATTGGAGACGCATTTTTGAATATGTACCTCAGTTTGATTTCATTTTGATCTGAACGCGTTGAGGTCAATTGGAGAGGTGGAAAAAATGTGTCTCTAGTGTTTTTGAATTACGGACTCCAAATTTTCGAGACATGTTTTTTTAGTCTCCAATTAGTACCGGGAACAGTCTCTCTAAATGCCTTTTCTTATCTAGTGCATTGTTCAGTATCAAACCCGCGAGGCGACAAAGGTGACTGATTTTTTTTTTTTTTTTGGCCCCGAACCCTTAATTTTTGCTTCGTCAGCGGTTTTGTCCGGATAGCCCTTTTGCGTAGACAGCTGCTCGCTGCGGCTACATCTTTTGTCTGGGACAAATGTGCTGCCCAGGTTCCGATAATTAATACTTGAACAAATCATGGCTTCAGCCTTTTGCGTTTTCATGGCTGATTCAATCATGTCTTCGGCCGTTTGCCTTCACATCTGTGAGGGCCCATGCATTCAAACAAGCCACTTTTGGGAGGGCCATGAATTTCGGGATGGCTAAATAAGTCCCGTGGTACCTTTTTTGCTATCACGAAATAATATATAGAACTATGCTGGCGAACCAAAGTGAACGCCGCCAATTGCGTTAGCCAGAGTTCCGATATCTCTTCACATCCTGGAACACCACTCCTGGTGGCAATGTAACTCCTTAACATCTTATTAACTAGTAGCATGTCCATGCGTTGCTACGGATTTAAATTTAAATAAATGATTATAATTTTTAATATATGTTTAACTTTATTATTAAATATACTTATATGTGTAATAACAATGACGCTTCTGAAATTATACTCATATTCGTACTGAACTTTGGTTTATTTCTGTCACAGCTCCAAAAACTATGTAACGTTCTAGCATTTTTCTTTTCTGAAATGAGTGACCATAGAAAATCACATTACTTGTGCAAGGGAAAATGGACTTCGTTTATCTAAAAGAAGTATTTTTTGATTATCCTGTTGTCTGAAGAATCAAGACTCCTAATAAGCATGTGTTTGACAACCATGCTTATTTCAACGTCTCATTTTTAAGAAAAATTGAAAGAGAAGTCAATAACTATAATAACATTAAAGTTTTGTTAAATAGAAATCAGATTACAATACTAATGTAGATGAAATAGAAATCATAAATAAAATATCACGTGCATCCTTCTTCTTCCTGCCCCAGTTCATCCTTCTCTCTCCAATCACTATGGGTGCCCTTTGGACCTTTAAATCGGCATGGGTTAAGGAAAAGAGGAGCACTAGGGAGTCGGGGAATCGGATCCTCTAGTTCCACACAATGCATTCATTTGATGCGGATTTTGTATACTTACCATAAGGAACAGTTGATGCTATGGAAAGTATGGGCATTGAGCTTCAGTGCTAGGTTCTAGGAGATTAGGATACGGCTTAGGAACTGGTCAGGTCAGCTTGGCCATGGACGGCTCTTTGAGGCATCTGTCGAGCTCCAAAGGATGATCAGGGATAGTGCTAGGGCTAACTCTGGTCTTGACGTGTTCTAAAGATGTAGGTGGCATCGTGTGCGTTGTCGATCTGCGCGCATGGCGCGTGGGAGGGTGGGCAACGGCTGGGACTGGTGAGCTCGTCTGGGAGGTGGATATCGCCAGGCAGGCCTGGGAAGAGGCCGTCGATTTAGGGCGCGTGTTGACGGCTGTTAAGTACCAAACTTACCATCAACATATCTCATAAAACAAATAAGGACTTGCATTTCATACATGCATGTTAGTTTAAAAATAACATAGTTCAACATGTACATGAAAAGTTTGTGCATGCAGGCAATTATCACAGGATGAGGCATAATCCGGCCACATGGCAAACAAACATAACACTGACCAATTATGGAATGCCACCTGGACAGCACACGGATTTATGGACCCATCAGACGTGCCAAAACACCGAGAAACCCAATAGGCAACCCGCACCGATGCTCAAGGCTTACAAGGAAGATGGCTAGACAAAGTGTGACATCCCGGTTCAGGACTTAATAGGATTAATAGGATACTCATAACAACAAGTTGCAACTTCTTTTCCGGTAGCCTAGCTCCGAAAACCTCCGAGGTTAAGCGTTCTTGGCCTGGAGTAATTTCAGGATGGGTGACCGACCGGGAAGTTATTCCCGGGTGCGCATGAGTGAGGACAAATGTGCGTAGAAAAGACTTGTATTGGTCTGTGAGGTCAGCCTATGTCCTATAAAGAAGCTACCTGATGTAAGCGGCCCGGCCTCGAGGAGGCGGGACGCTACATAATGGTATCAGAGCCGACTCTCACGGTTTCACAAGCGCGTGTGTCATAGTTGTGCGGGCATGGTGTGCATGGCTGCTGTGGATCCAGAGTGGTCACATAGCATGACACATGCGCTGGCACTGGATACATGAACGTGAACAAGAGAGAACGTTCCTGTCTTGGGATTGACCGACGGGGACGTCGGTCTCTTAAGGGGGTGAGTATGTGACACCCCGATTCAGGGCTTAATAGGATTAATAGGATACTCATATCAATAAGTTGCAACTTCTTTTCCGGTAGGCTAGCT
Source organism: Oropetium thomaeum (assembly GCA_001182835.1). NCBI lineage: Eukaryota > Viridiplantae > Streptophyta > Magnoliopsida > Poales > Poaceae > Oropetium > Oropetium thomaeum. Next base: position 221,124 of record LFJQ01000084.1, read on the forward strand.
CCAAAAACCTCCGAGGTTAAGCGTTCTTGACCTGGAGTAATTTCAGGATGGGTGACCGACCGAAAAGTTATTCCCGCGTGCACATGAGTGAGGACAAATGTGCGCAGAAAAGACTTGTGTTGGTCTGTGAGGCCAGCCTATGTCCTATAAAAAAGCTACCTGATGTAAGCGGGCCCAGACTCGAGGAGGCGGGACATTACACAAAGTGGGATCCGAGTGGGGCCAACAAGGGGTCGATCGACCCCTAGGATCAGCCGACCATTTAGTGGGCCCACTTGGGCCCCACTTTGACATGGCACGAGTTACCACCTTTCCAACTCGGTTCTAAGGTGGTGGCGCACAATGAATGGCGGGAAATGATCTAGAGAAGAGGAGGAAGGAGAACCACTCATTTCGAGTCTTCTCCACCTATAAATAGACCTCTCTCCCTCACTCCCAAGGCACACAAGAAGGAGTTCCACCTGCAAACATACTCGCATTTCAGTATTAGTGGAGATAGGAATTAGTCTTGAGCTCTTCTAGCTCTCTAGTAGTCTCTCCATAGGAATAGGTATCAGTCTAGTAGTCTCTCTTATTTCTTTTGTAAGACCTTATGCTACCTCAATAATATAGTTCAATACTATATTCCTCGTGTGGCTTGAGTGATCTTGTTTAGCATTATGATTGTCATGTGTTTATACTTAAATCATATACTAGTTTGCTAGTAATAGTTATAAGTGTATACATATACATGCTTATATGCCTTATGCTTAGTATAGTGATCATTGCTTTGGCATTGATTCATTGTGCTCATTAGAGTAATATAGAGTAATATCTATGAATGTCGTGCAACCCACGGAGCTAGGGGTAGGTGCCTAGTAGTAACAGCCTTATCCGTCCTTTGTAATTCCCTACGTCCAGTCGTAAGGTTAGAGGGTTACAATTATCAAAGTCTTTTCCCTGAATTGGGAGTAAACTGGTGTCCCGATATGTTTCGGCCATTATCCCTAACTAACATAGGACATGTATGTATACTAGTATATGTATATGTATATGTATATGTACATGTATAGAAATATATTGAGGGTATGGTTTAGTATTACACTTATTTCTACTCCTCTATACTATGATAATTATAATTGTAGGTTCTCTTCTTCGTGTCACACTACCTATACTCTCTTTTTTTACCCTTGCATGAGTATGTGATACTTTAGTATGAATAACTTAGTGTCATAAATCATATGCATATAAATACGATACCCTGGAAGGTGAGATGCTACAGGGGTACTCCGTGCGCTTGCGGTCTTTTCTGTAAACGTCAAAATACCATGGTAATTATTTCTGGCGCCATTGCTAGGATTGTGCTATGAATTATATGACTATAATATTCTTACTTAGAGTCTTTACTCAAGCAGGCTTACCCTTGTCTGTTTTATCTTTGCATGAAAACAGGGTAGTGTATGACTGGTTTTGATTTGCCTGAAAACTTCATTGAAGGCCTCGAGGCATTCCTTCGCAGAGCTCGCTCTCGCTTGACACTGCCTCGGACTCCATCCTCTGCAAGTCCATCAACCAGCAAATCACCATAAGCCGAGGAAGCAATGGCCTAGAAGACGCTTCGTGAATATTCCGCTCCCTCTGATAGCCACGTGCCTACTGAGCCCGCGGTTAACACGGGAAACGAGAATTTTCAAGACGGCGTGCCTACTGGCGTGGGACCACTTCCAAGAGTATCTCTTGGCTTGTCCTCACCACATCATGGATGAGTGGCTTCTCATCCAAAACTTCTACAACGGGCTGTCTCTAACAGCCCGTGACCATATTGATGCTCCTGCAGGAGGCGCCTTCTGCTCACTCACCGTCCTAGAAGCGATGGCCCTAATTGAGAAGATGTGACCAACCAGAGTTGGAGCGATGATCAGCTCCAACCAAAGAAGCGGGGCATGCACACCATCGAGGAGACGGACATCCTCACCGCTAAGGTGGTCCTCCTCATGGAGCGCCTTGAAGACAAGCCAGAATTTCATGGCACACTACAAGTGCTCGATTCATGCATGACTTGTGAAGTCTGCGGCACCACGGGACGTTTAGAGGATAACTGCTCCAAAACTCAAGAGAACGTATGCTAGATGAACAACAACAATGTGTACTGTCCTCATGGAGAGCAGCAATGGGGACAATGCCTTCAGGGAGGTAACAACTTTTACAATAATTCGAATCAGCCATCACTAAGAGATTTATGCGTAGGGCAAACTAAAATCAATGATAGCTTCACTAAAAAGTTTGCTAGTTATGATAAGTCCCTAAAGAGTCTTAATGCTAAGCTAGATGGTTTATCTTCCTTTAAAAACTAGCTTAGTTTTAATAAACTGTTAGAAATTCAGCTAGCTCAGTTAGTCGCTGCCTTCCTTACTTTGGATTTGGAGAAGATACCAGGGCAACCCGATTCTTCCTTGGAAAATATTAATGCGATGATGTAAGGATCGAGTGACCGAGAAGGGGGGGGGGGTTGAATCGGGCACCCACTAATTCAAACTCTTCTACTTTTCTACCACATGGTGCAAGCAAACAACTCCTAGCATGCAAATAGATATGGCAAGCAAAGCAACAAGCTAGAAGAGCTAACACAACTATTAAGGAGAGATGAAGCTAGAAGTGATGAAAGAGGTACTAAGACCACTAGCTACAACACAAGCAATACACGGCAGCCCTATGCAATCTAGTGATTGATAAAACCTACAGTAGTGGCAACATATAGCACGAGAGCTATCAAGATGAGCAACGAGAAAAACCAATGCAAATCCTATGCAATCCTACTCAAGATCAAGATAGACAAGAACAAGGCTCAAGTAGAGGAAATAGGGATAGAAATGTTCATGGATTTTTTGCCGAGGTATCGGAGGATGGCACCTCCCCAAGTCCTCGTTGGACCACTCCCATCGGAGTCCTGGTCCCACCCACCATTCCTAAAACGGTATCACCAAAGGTGTGCTCCACTCCTCGAGTGAAGACCTAAAGTTCCTCTGCCGCCCCCCGCAGCACCTTGTTACCCGGTGATAAACCTCCTAGCTCGGGCGCTCTCTCTTGATGCCCCTTCGAACGGAGGGCTCCAAACCATGTACAAACTTGTGAAGTCTTCCACAAACTCCACCGGAAGCTCGATCACAAACTCCTAACCGGTCTAGGCCCTGCCATAAGACCAAGAGTAACAAGCCAAGATGCTCCTCTATAGCCCACTAGCCTAGAGGTGGATGAACACTCCTTGTTACTCTCCCACAAGCACTCAAAGATCTTCTTTCTTTGCCCAAGTGCTTCTCTCCTTGACTCTTGGCCCTCCTAGGGTTCCTCTGCTGTTCCACTGGCCAAAAGTCTCACAAACAACTGAGAGGGACGACTTTTTATGACAACCCTGTCGCATGGTACGGCGACTCTTCTTCTCCTGGCTTGGCCCAACTTTCAGATCTTCTGGAAAATTGTACGACGACCCCATCATATGGTACGACCACTCTTTTCACTTGGCCAGCCCGAATTTCTAGGTTTTCTGGAAAATGGTACGATGATACCATTGTACGGTACGATAATTTTTCTAAAACTAGAATTTGATGTCTTTGCTGCATCAGTGCTTCCAAGCTTCACAAATCATCTTCCTCGCTTCCTAGCTGCTCTCCATGTGTTGTGGAACCTTCACTCACGTTGTCCACCACCTCTACACTAGTGACCCATAGCTAGACATCGCAACCCTCCTTAATAGTACCGGTTTTTCCTATGGACTCAAAACCTAGCTACACAAGCTCTCTTAGTTTGTTCTCCATGCTACAAGGTCTTGATCCATTCTTCAACCATATACTCAACATGGGTTGTTATCAACATTCGCCGAGGCACTTCGCTCTTAAGGTTGTAGATGGTAGTAGCTCAAAAAGTGAGATCATGTTCATTCAATCATGAAAACATTCATACCTTTGGGGCACAATGGTCATGAAGCTAACAGGTGACTATTTGTGGTGGTAAATCCAGTCGATACCCGGCATATCCTAACAATGTAGCTAGGCCATGTAAGGATCAAGACACCAAGAAGGGCGATTGAATCGATGTGGACGAACACAAACGTGTCACACAATTCTCAAAACTCAAGTCATCGAAACACGGTCCTAAGCAAGTCTAGTGGCTAAGAACCCTATCATACTAGTGATACAAGAGCAACAAGCAAAGCAAACACACTAGCACGATAGCCACCAAGAGAGAAGGAAAAAAATTAGCAACCTATGCAATTCACCTAGGACAAAGGAAAGACAACAAGAACAACAAGCTAGAGAAAGAGTGATAGAGAAGGGTTGACGCGTCAATGTTTTCCCGGGGTATCGGAGGATGGCGCCTCCCCTAGTCCTCGTTGGACCACTCCCACCGGAATCACGGTCCCTCCCGCCGTTCCCGAAAAGGTATCACCCAAGGTGCGCTCCACTCCTCGACTGAAGACACGGACTACCTCGCCGCCCCGGGCAGCACCTTGTTACCCGGTGATAAGCCTTCTAGCTCGGACGCTCTCTCTTGATGCCCCTTTGAACGGAAGGCTCCAAACCATGTACAAACTTGTGATGTCTTCTGCAAACTCCACGGAAGCTCAATCACCAACTCCTTACCGGGTCTAGGCACTGCCATAAGACCAAGAGTAACAAGCCAAGATGCCCCTCTATAGCACACTAGCCTAGAGGTGGATGAACACTGCTTGTTACTCTCCCACAAACACTCAAAGATCTCCTTTTCTTTGCCCAAGTGCTTCTCTCCTTGACTTATTGGCCGTCCTAGGGTTCCTCTACTATTCTGCTGGCCAAAAGTCTCTCAAACAATTGAGAGGAACGGCTATTTATATGGCCAACCACGCCCACTAGCTGTTACACTCAAATCCCTCTGCGTAGTCTACCATCATACGGTACGATGACTATAACTCCTGAACTCAACTCTGAAACAGGTCTTCCGGAGAATGGTACGATGATACCTATATCTCTCCAGTTATCTCCAGCTCAGCCTTCATCTCATGAAACTGAGTCAAGAAACCTTCATCTCATGTCATCATGTTGTAGAATTTGTTGATGAAGCACATGATGTTAGGAGCATTGCAGGTCATGTCAAAGCATATATCTAAGAAATCTCCATGACCTACAATGTTAGTCGTTGATCATTGTTTTGTCATTGGTTCATTATGCTTATTTGAGTATGCTCTAGTCGAAGGACTAAGGTCCGTTGGTGGTATTTCTTACGATCATAGATAAATCCACAAGCGCACGGAGTACCGTCGTAACACTTCACCCTAGAGTATTCCAAGGTATCGTAATTTCCTCAGGGAACGTATGTGGGTTATCTATAAACTACTCCAGGGACCAACAACACTAAGTTTGCGAAAAGGATAGAGAGACTACTTATGAGATAAATCCTAATCTAAGCAAGAAGTTTATTCTATCCTCGCTTACTTCATCGTCCAATTTACTCCCAATCCAGGGAAAAGACTTCGGCGATTATAAACGCTACTTATGTATCCGGACGTGGAGGAATACAAAGGCCTAATAGGGCTGTCACCAACTATAGCCTACCTCAAGCTCCGTGGGATACATACCACTCTACTCTATCTAAACACCACGTCTACACAGATTATTACTACTTTCACTACGTGCAGGGACCTTATCCCATTAAGTTAGAGCATATACTATGTAGTATACGACGAACTAGCAAACGAAGAATAAACACTACTTACTAGACTAAGACAATATACTCATAAAGTAATTCACGAATACTTACTTGAATAAGAGAAGCATCTGTCGAGGTACAAGTACAGAACAGAGTGTTGACAGACCAACACCCCGACCCGACTTAGTGGAGGATTGGACCGCGAGAGAGTGCCGACAAGCCAGCACTTCCCCCAGAGGACCTCCTCCTGCCTCTCTTCCTACTAGAACTCTAAGGAGTAGAGCCTAAGCCCCTTATGCTAGCAGCACAATGATGTGTGGAGTGTTGAGTTGATGAAATGAGTGAGGAGAGGGGTACTATTTATAGGTGTGGTGCCTTAGGGGGTGAGTTGAATGAGTGGCTCTCCTTCCTCCTCTTCTCTAGGCCATTTTCCGTCACTCATTTGCGCCACCACCTTCAGAACCGACTTGGAGAGGCGGTAACTCACGCCACGTCAAAGGTAGGGCCGAGTGGGGCCACCCATGGATCGGCTGATCTCCTGTGGGCCCCACTCGGGTCCCACTTCAGTGTGGTGGCTGTCCTGTGGGCCCTGAGCGTGGGTACTTGGTGTCTAATGATTTTTGCGGTGTTCTAACAAGTCTGCTGGGTCCATGAATCTGTGTGCTGCCTACGTGGCGTCCTATGGTTGGCCGATGTTGTGTTTCTTTGCCATGTGACCGAATTATGCCTCATTCTTGTGATAAAATGCCTGCATGCACAAACTTTCCAAGTACGTGTGGAACTATGTTAATTCTATACTAACATGCATATGTTAAATGCATGTCGTTATCCATATTTAGAGATATGTTGCCGATATTTTTGGTACTTAATAGCCATAACATCCGCTGATCGGCTTAGTGTAATATTTAGGAATGTAAATATGGTACTTAGATTACTAGATATCCATGAATGTCGTGCTACGCATGGGGCTACGGGTAGGTGGCTGGAAGTGACAGCTCTGTCCGTCCTTTGTAATTCCTCACGTCTGGTCGTAAGGTTAGAGTTGTATAATTTTCGTAGTCTTTTCTCTGGATTGGAAGTAAACCGGTGTCCCGATATGTCTCAGTCATGATCCCTTGCTAATGTAGGACATGTATGTATTATATATATGTATATGTATAGAAATTGCATCAAGTGTCTACTTTAGACCTAGACTTATTCCACTCCACTATACTAGGATAATTATAATTGTAGGTTCTCTTCGTCATGTCATACTACCTATACTCTCTTTGTTTACCCCTGCATGAGTATGTAATACCTTAATATGAATAACTTAGTGTCATATATCATATACAACGCCTTTGTCAAGCATCTTCCCTGTGGATATAAATACGATACCCTTGAATACTCTAAGGTAAAATAATACAGCTGTACTCCGTGCGCTTACGTTCTTTTCTATAAATGTTAGAATACCAAAGTAATTATTTATGACAACATTGCTAGGGATTCCCTCTTAGGCAAAACTTAGTGATGACGTAAGAAATACCAAGGAGCATTTTTGACGTTGTTGCTATGGAAGTTGTTTAATTAACAAAGCACTCCCTCTAGCTAATACCAAAAGAATATCAGGTTATATTCACAGCTGAGATCACCGAGAGGCAGTCCAACTCCACAATCACATTTTGATTTTTGTACAACATCCATTTTTGCCGCCAACTTGATGTGAAATTGGTACCATTTTCTGGCACGTGCAACACACATGCCGTATTATATATTCACTATACGGTGGTTCACTATCAGTAATTATAATGATCAATCACTAAAACGGCATTCAACAATCAATTGTATGTCAATAAAAACTTTTAGTGACCAATGGATTTAGATGTTGTTAGTAGGATCAGTAAAACGACGTCTCTTTACCGGCCTTGCCTCAATTGTCATTGTCAAATATATACGGATCAATAGTGTAATAGTGCTATACTAATACTAACATTAATCCAAACTATAATCAGAAATTAAATATTTTTCAGAAATATAGTCGTCGCCTCAAATTACTCTAGAATAAGAACGTATTGTTTTAAGTAGCCTATAGGCTCCAGCTTTTGGTTTAAACATTTCAATAGTACAACAAAAAAAAGGTATCAGATAATAAAAAATAGGGAAAATCTGTTAGAGGACATCGCTCGTATGTGTATTTTGCTCCTGCACATTCTTGATTTCGAAATTAGCCGTAGAACATTGTAATTCAATATTCTTTGCCATAGGACACTAAAATGCATGAGAAGGGTTTTGAAAATATTTTATCTCGGTGCACAAAATATATAATAACTTCAAATTTTACAAGGAGATTGAAAACTACATTCTCTATCTATGCAATTTTTTTACTTAAAAAATTTTAATTGTTTGCATTATTTAATCTAAAAAATAAATATTCTTCAAGTTGAAGTCATACAAATAATCTAAAAATTTTCCGTAAAAAATCACATAGATAAGGAATGTAGTTCTCAACCTTCATACAAAATTTGAAGTCACCATGTATCTTATGCATCAAGATAAAAATGTTTACACGAACCCTTCTCGTGTATTTTAGTGTCCCATGGCAAGGAACATTGAATCACAATGTTCTACAATTAATTTCAAAATAAAGGATGTGTAGGAGCAAAATACGCATACGAGTGATGTCCTGTAGCAAATTTTCCCTAAAAAATATGATGTAAATTCCTAAAATCACTATGATAGCGCTGCGCTCATCTTGTTCAAGTGCACATTTTTGTTGATATCTTGCTGGGATCGATTAACAACACCAACCCATGGTTATTAGCCACTAAGATCTTCCTTCCAGTATCTACAGGTGAGATTTCAATAAAAATCAAAGTCAAGCACACCGAAGGTCCTTTCACTGAACTTTCATTTAAAACTAGGAAAAAACAAATGAGACTAATCTATTGAAATTCCATTTTTTGTAAACAGAGTCTATTAGATCAGCGGATCAGTGATACCTATGAAACATATTGCAATTGTGTGCATGAATATCTTGTCCAGTCGTTTTGTACCAAACTGCCTACAACCAGGGTTTGCACACAAACAGGGTGCATGGGTTTATCGCTGTTCAATACTACCTCTGTTTTTTAATTGTTGACGCTTTTTAGTAAAAAATTTTATATTAAAAAGCATTAATAATTAAAAAACGGATGTAGTATATCCAGTAGATTCTGGACTATTAATTAAATTGAGCGAGTAATCTTGCTGATGACTGATATTGTCCTATCAATTGTCAAAAAATATTGAAGTAAGATATAGCAAAAAAAAACAATATAATAACCACATATAATATAAAATATAAATCTAAGATTCGTTAATGTTTGGTCCAAATGAGTTTTTAAACATAATTCATCCCCGATGCTGCGATACCGACTTTGGGTCAATTGACTTTATATCAAGTTAGAGTCCATTAGGATTGCATCCAGGAAACTTGACATTCCCAATTCCTTTATATCTAGCCGCCACTCCTACCATTAGGGTTTGTGTTTGCTTAGATTATTTTGTCAATAACAATTTCATCATCATCGGTTTGTGGAATCCCAATTTGTGAGATTAATTCAGCATTGAGTTAGATCTTTCGTGTTTTTACTTGTGTTCTTCGGTTCGTAGGTAAAGACGAGCCTTCTCGGCGAGGTCATCCATGTTCGCGCGGGTGATAACTAAAGGAGACGTAGTGCTGCGATTGTGGGATTTGGAACGTGTCGTTCGAAAGCCGGATCGATTTGTGTCGCGACTATGGCCAAATTATTGATTATCAGAACCTGTACGAAGATCGAGACTACGTCCCCATCAAAGGGATTGGTATATGTGTATATCAATGGCTCACTCGATATGATCTTTGTATGTGCTTGGGAGTCAATACGTGATACGAAGTGCGTCTATTGAATTGTAAATTGAAAATGGTTGTCATGTCTCTGCCTCTCTGCCTCGTACACGTGAACCTAACGAGTCACCCATTTAAACGAAGAGAACTGAAAAGTACGAAACAGATTAATTGGATTGAGTCCGTGACACAAAAATAATTCATCATGCTTAATAATTATGCAAATGGGAGATTGTTGAAATTATGCCTAATTATATATATAGACTCATTACCGATCATTAACCTAACCGAATTAGCTCGAAGAGCACCGAGCGTTCATGCGATCTGCTGCGCAGACAGCTGCTGGGCTGCTGTACGCGTGTGTTGCCGCGGGTGTTGCTGCTGTCCATCACCTGTGACATGAGTGCTAGCATGCTCGGTCACACGGTTCGTCTTTTCGTACGTGTGAATTTCGCGATGAGGTGTCGTTTCTGTTGTCGCTGTATCAGGATGGCTAAACGCGAACGTGATCGCCTACGCGCGACTACTTTGGATAATAATGCTCCTACTTGCTTTCGCTCTGCTGCACGTCTAGTCATAATAATCACTAATCCTCGGTTTCCTACATGAATGCGGTAGATTATTTTGCTAGCGTAGCGTGCCCGTTCTCTAACATTGTGCTTGTTTCTACCGGTGATAACAAATCTGCTTCACACTCTAAGAAATTATCAGAAAAGTTGAAAAAAATGCACGAGTCAATGCATGTCCGGTACCTAAACGACCCTGTTTTATTGAGATCTCAGAGAAGTGCGCTGAATTATGTGGCATTAGGCAAGGTCACACAATAATACAGGCATATCGTATTGGGCTGCAGAATATATGATGGGCCTTGGTCAGCGAGAAGAATGGGTCGATTTGCCTGGAGGAGTGAAATGTGGACTACAACAAGACAGCAGCAGAACACACGGTACGGTGTGGGGAACATATTCCGAACAAACATATTGTCAGGTCCCTATTCTTCTTGTCCCTTCCCACCTGCTACGACTCCAATTCTTCTTCTCCATTTTTCCTTCTAAACCTGATGTATCTCTCTAATCTGGTCCACCTCAATCCTCATGCTTACTACCTTCTGGAACCCTACCTCTGACTCTCAGATTCTACTATTTGTGCTTGGTTTCTTTTTTCTTACCGGTGGATGTGATTCAGGGTTGCTAATTAGCATTGCTCGGTACTAATAAGGGGGTAAACCTGACGTTTTTCTTGTGGCATGCACGTTGTTTACCTAAATCGTCAGGTGTTTATTGAGCATTCAGATTTAGTGCTGAATTATTTGGCACCGAGCAATGCTAAAGGCAGGTGCTATAGAATTTTCTCGAATGCTACATTCATCAGTTCATTGGAGCGTTAATAAATATGCTTAGCCCACCAAAATCTGCCTCCGAGGTGGAGAATCCACATTATAAAGCACCAGGCGTACATGGGTGGTGTCTATATAAAGAAACTAGTTTGATTCCCCGCGCGTTGCTGCGGGAATTGTAGTGTGTTTCGAAATTATGACATAAAGATAAATTATTTTTATTCATTAGGGGTACGTATGGAACAAAAAATAATATAGTGAAAAAGAAATTGAAATACAATTGTAGTAAGTGCAGTTTTAAAATGTACTGTATAGGGTAACATAACAGAGGTATAATTTTACAGGGATTTATTGTATTGGAAATGAGATTCACGACATTGCAAACTGAAGGTAAACATAACTATCGGAAGTAACATAAGGGTTTTAAGTTCAAAAGGGAAATATTGAAAATCTTTTCATTGGAAGATAGATTCATGTTTTGGTGAAGTGATGCTGGTCATAGATGTTGTAATCAACTCCATCCGGTCCTAGAAACACCTGCAAATAGTGAAGTTATAAAATTGTTAATGCTGGTATTATAATATTCATAATATAAACAGAGAACTGCTTGCATGCAGTACCTAAATTTTGCTTTTTGGAAGGTTGCTTTCATTTGAATTTGAAATATCATCTGCAGTGGTATGATCTGCAAGGCTTTATTTAAAACTAACATTAGATATGTGGGTTTTATGAAAAAATGAACGTAGGTGTTGGAGCAAGTACTTTGTTTTATGATGTTTAGGAAGATTCTCAGAGGAAACCTCAATTTTTTGTGTGTCTTCTAGGAACTGTAAGGATCTTTTTGCCTTTGACCTGCAAAAATGGAGATGTGTGTAACTGTATTGGTTAACGGAGTTAGTAGATTAGGTTTGAGATGCTTGTAACCTTCCGTTATCACTGTTCTCTGCAATTTGAGGAGGTATTCCAGGAGGTGTTGTCTGAAATTGAAATTCCATTTGTTTATATAAGACATAGTGTAGATAATCCTTTAATAAAATAAGTAGTAAATAAGAATCTGACCTCTTGGTTTGGTAGTTTCAAACTGGAACCTGAATTGTCATGTTTGGGAAGTGTCTCTGAAGACTCATATTGTGTTTCACTGTTAATTAGACCAGAAATAAATGTAAACTCAAGATGTTAGGATATAACTTGATGAAGTTTGCAGTAGTAGATTTGAGAACATGTCTGTAACCTTTCAGTCTGTATGTTGTTTACATTCGGATGAGGTAGTGCAGGCGAGGCAATTGTTGGCTGAAATTGAATTTCCATTTGTCCTTTAAGAAATATAGTATATATAAATTTTGAAAGAAATAGAAAGGAAATAAGAATATGACCTGTGGGCTTGCTTGTTCTGTAGTTAAAGTTGAATTTTCAACTGGGTAACTCTTCTTCAAGACATATTTGATCGAAAAACTTGAGGGTGAATTAGAGCTCATTCCAATGGAAAAAAGTCTAGTTTTTCCGATGGCTTTTTCCAGTGTAACTACGTGTTCTGATGGGTCAATTTTCATGTTTTGAGAAGCAAGATATGCACTACGTTCAACCAAGTCTTCAGCTACAAAGGAGAAAGCTATTGTATCTATGCTTCCAGTATCATCTGTAATTGTAAGAGCTAGCTTGTACCTACAGAATTAAAAGATGGTGGATGAACTAAATATAAATATAGATGGAGGGAGAGATAACAGCTTATTACATTGGCATTGGAAGTGAAGCTTCACATTGACATCTTGGTTCTTCTGAAGTGTATCCAACTTTACATGTTCGACATGCTTTGTACCACCATTTTGTGGTTGGCACTATAGATGATATTTTTGCAATGCAGCTGTATGTAGCACCTCCCTATGTTATGTGTATGCAGTAAACAAAACCATTTGAAGTTACTGTTGTTTATCTTAGTATAGATATGAAAAGCTGCTCAAATAATTTTTTTTAAACACAATAAATTTGGTACCTGGAAAGAGGACATTGGAAGTTCAGTTATTTGATTGAGTTTATATATTTGACCAGCGGCTTGGATTGGAGGTAACTGAAGCATTTGGGGCAGATGTTGTTGCAGTGGTGGAGTTTCCCATTTGTAGCTGTAAAGTGTTGTAGACGATTGATTAGTTGAAAATTTTGAATGAAAAGAAAGTCAATTAGTAGTTGTACTGAATCAACCTTTCATGAAATTTGGCAATTTCAGGAATGTCCATATCAATGAATATTTGAGTTGCAGAACTTGATGAGACCTGTGTTATTCCTGGAAAATTCAACGTTGTATTAGAAAAAGTACATATGTTGTTTCCATTTAATTTAGATTGGAGAAGATAGGTATAGTTTTTGTTGACCTTTAAAACTTCCTGCAGTTAAGCCAGCGAATATAGCTACGACCATCCCCTGTTTAGATTTTGCAAGGATGACAGCTTCATCAAATGATTCACCATGTTCTCCCCAGAGCTGTATTTCTTGTGTTTGTTCCCTGGAAAAAATAACTTGCTATCAATCATGTTTAGAAGAAATAACTTATAGTTCAAGAAAAATGATTTAGATAAAGGTACAAACTCTTGGTCTCGAATCTTGACTTTTCGGAGTTTTGTACTTGAAGTTGCGCTAGCAAAATCATGTGGTCCTATATGGCTTATGACCCCTATTAAATCTGAGAAGAACCATGTAAGGTAAATATATGATAATGTCATTGAAGAATATGTAACATAAGGTAAGAGTAAGACCTAGAAGTGGCTTTGATGCGATGTCTTTCGATGTCAGTTGATCAAATGGACATAAATTGAATGCATAGTGTGAGATCTGATCTCCTCGCGAGTCAAGACGATGGACCTTCGAGGTGGATTGGAACTGGAGCATGTAGCTTTGATGGTGATAGATGTATGTCCTTTGTTTGATGTCAACAGCATTAAGATTTGTGAAAATGAAGACCGAATCTTGCCCTTTTGCAAGTAAAGGTCGAAACTGTTTTTCAAGTTTTTTGGGGATAGTAATTTGCACCATTGCACCCTAATATATAATGAAAGTCAAAGTTACGACAATGTTAATCAAGAGATGTGGAAGAAAGGTGAAACCTAAAGAAAAGAACAGTTACATTCTCGTCAATTATAATCCCATCAATACTGATGAGGGGATCTGCAGATTTGATTCTCATATTCTTAGAATCCCATAGTCTGGTAAGGCGACCTAAGATCTTGCAGTTTTGTTGGCCTACAGTGATGTCTTCAAGGTTTTTTGTTGAGCTCATGGTTTCAGATTCCCTGAAAAAATGAAAATAAATTAGTTCAAAGCTTTACTATACATCATAACATGAAAATAGTACGACATAGGTGAGAGAAAAATGCTACCTGAGAATTAAATAAAAAAAGCAATTGTTTAAGAAGTTTCAGTAAAAGAGTATTGTAAAAATATTAGAGAATAGAATTTTACATCATCATTAGTCTAATTTGTGTCGCTGGATATCTGAGAGAAAACCTCAGAATATACTACATTATGTGTACAATCCTCAAATGAAGGTGGACTATTTTCAATGAGAACTCGCAGACCCTTTGGTGAAGTAACTCTTGAGAATGCAACATACAATTGACCATGTGAAAAGACAGGAGATGGCAAATAGACTCCAACAGTGCTAAGAGTTTGCCCTTGGCTCTTATTGATGGTCATGGCATAAGAAAGTCGTATAGGGAATTGGCGGCGTCTCAATTTGAAAGGCCATCTTGATTGAGTTGATGTTGTAACAATGCGCGGAATGTATACTTTTGTCCTCTTGGCTTTTCCTGTGATTATTTCACCTTCAATTACTCTAGCCGTAAGTTGTGTTACAATCAACCTGGTTCCGTTACAAAGACCTCTAGAGGGATCAAGATTCCGGAGGAGCATTATTGGTACACCAATTTTCAAATGTAACACATGGTCTGGAAGCCCGTTGATTGATATTGTGTTTAGAAACTCTGTGGGATATAATGCCTCCAAAGTAGAATGGTTTGCTGAACTATCATCTATTGAATCAGAGCTGTAGTATGACATTTCGCTAGTTGTCAGTTGTTCAATCATTTTGTTGTTTATGGCTGCAACCACCTCATTTGTTGGAGCTAGAACTGCACGATCACAAAAATAGGATGAAATATTATCAAGTTCACATCCAGAGGTGTACACAAAAGAAAGCAGACCATCAAGATCTCTACACTCTGGTGGTAGAAGTAATGACTGAGGAATCTTTATATATGCATTGGTAGGCTCATTTTGGATCTGAATGTAAGGTTCTGTACCACTGCCAACTCTGAGTAGCCATTCTGCAAACATGTGTAGATCCTCTCTATCTGAAGGGGAAAGGTTTGTTGAATGGAGTCTCATATTTTCAGTTAATTGCAGGACTTTACACTTCTGCCACAAATAAGAATTGACAATACATGCTTTTAAGATATGTTGCTTTGTAGCATTTTGGATAACTGGAAGTGTTTGACGAAAATCTCCACCAAGTACAACAGTTATACCACCAAACTGTTTATTTTGAGAAATAGTACTGTTATTTGAAAGTATATCTCTAAGGGTGCGGTCCAATGCTTCAAAACAATGTCGATGATTTACTGGTGCTTCATCCCAAATAATAAGAGATGTATGTTGAATAAGTTCAGATAGATGTGTGTTTTTTTTCACGCTGCACATAGAATTCTCACGTATGTCCAGAGGAATCTTGAAACGGGAGTGTGGAGTGCGTCCACCTGGAAGTAAGAGCGCTGCAATTCCTGATGATGCAACAGCTAGTGCAATCTTTCCTTGGCTTCTTATGAAGTTCAGCAGGGTTGTCCATAAGAAAGTCTTACCAGTTCCTCCATAGCCATACACAAAAAATGTTCGCCCCTCATTACTCATGACAGAATTGGAAATGACATCAAAAATATTCTTTTGGTTGTTATTTAGCTTAGGAATATCATCAGTTATAGATGTTGCTAAAGTAGTAGCATCATAGCTGAGCTCATCTAATATAAGTCTATTGTCTGTAGAAGCACTACCAATATTATTTGGGATTGGTAAACTGAAATGAGATAAAGAGTATTCAACATCTCGTAGTAGCTTTTCCAACTCAAAGAGGAGTGAAGAGGTAACAAAGAGGTCTGCAGATGAGTTGTTTGTAGTGGAAGAATTTCAAGTCATTTGGTATCTAATATCCTCACTCATATGTCCCTCATGGTCATGAAATAGTCTCTCAGGATTTGTTACTTCACAAAACAACAATAATGTGATAAAGAGTTGGCTTAACTGGAAAGGGGAGGCCCACTGTGCAGCGTCTTTGAGAGCATGGGACCACTCTTGATCATCACCAAGAAGACCTAAAGATTCACATGCAGAGCGAAAGGTGGGATATACATGTCCTCCAACAGTTCGAATTTCAGAGAAAGATCTGGCACCTTTGACAATGTGGAGCAGCATGCGTAAATAATAAGTTTCTCCTTGTGCAGGGTTAACATGAGCTATACGACCAATCTTATTGTTGGATCCACCACGCACATTCCAATATTTTCCATCTGAATGCCATGTAAAGTGCTCAGGAAATTCTATATAAGTAAAATTCCGTGCTGTAGGAAAATGATAGTTGGCCTCCAACTAGCCAGTCAGTTTTGTTTTCAAATTTTCTGGATCTTCAATGATTTCTTCAAGATCACCTTCTTCTGTGAAAACAATATTATTTTCAAAAGGCAGATGGACATGTAAAAGCTCTACTGATGGGTCTGTATAGTGGATGTCATACTGAAGCAATCGCCAAGCACCATCATTTGGTGTAACATAGCGACAGTCTAGAAAATTTTTAATCTCGTCAACCATGTCAGTTGATGAGCCCGTAGCTGAAGGATTCCGTTGTATACCAATTCTAGCACAATCGAACCCTTTTGTCACATACTTGAAAAGATATTTGTGCATACCATCATGATTAACCCGCTCTACATTTATGTGAGCTTGATATTTGACTAATAAATCAACATTGTGAGGAACAATATATCTATTGTCGAGATCAATTCCATTCTTTGTGACAACTAATCCACTATTAGGACGGGCATACTGGACAAAACCATTTTCAAGGATAGTGGTCAGCTCACAAAATTGTTCTGGGTAGAACTTTGAGCATTTTCCTGCAGACATGCATGATGAGTTGGTGTTCAAAGCACCGCAAGGGCCATGGACCATGAATGAAGAAACAACATCATATCCAATTGGATCAATTGTAGGATCTGGAATTTGAGCAGATATGAAGGTATCAACCATTGCAGCAACCCAAGGTGTTTCTTTGGCCAACCATATAATAATATGAGCATGTGGAAGGCCACGTTTTTGAAATTCGATTGTGTAAACAACTGCAAAAATTTTTTTATTTAGAGGATATAAGTAAGATAATGTGTGTAAAGAGGTAGCCATTAAGTTATTACCTGCATTTATTGGACCAAAAAAGTTCCTTTTCTTTATATCATCCATTAAAATATTCAATTTCATTTTGAAGACCCGGTCGACAATTTCTGGTCTGTCTGAAGGCTGCAGCCCTGGAGGGAGAGCCTCCACGATTTCGGGCCAAGCAGCGTTAGATGTAAAAGTGACAAATAAATCTGGGCAACCATATTTCCTACAAATACCTATGCAGTCTTGGTACTTTTGATACATATAGCGCGGGCTTCCAGTAAATGAAGCAGGCAAAATAATGCTTTGGCCTGCTGAAGATCTAGACCGAATTCCACTTGAAACATTACTGGCCAATGATTTATATGTTGCTGATCTATATTTTCTTTGGAAACTTGGACTTCGATAGTGGTTTATTCGTTCTCTTTCTACACAGCAGTAAGCATCTACGTCATAAGCTTGAGTTCCTCTACCACAACGCAGTGGAGTGTTAAAATCACCTGGTCTATCATGTAACCTATAAGCAAAGTACTCTGCCATTGTCGCTTTCTGACGACGCATAGATGTTGAAGTTGAGGTCTGACTATACATGATTGCAGCATGGAAGCCATCCTCGCCATATGGAAATAAGATAGGATATTGCATGGCCATGAACTTCCGGTGTCTTTCATTGATCTGCTGCAAGCTTGAAGAGTGGGCCTCTATGATAAGATCCCTGCCTACTTCAGTGTGCCCAATGTCGCCAACTATGAGCCCCACAACCTCAGATGTAACAGGAAAACTATAGATATCACCGTGCGCATCTACATCACCAAATAACCTAATGTTGTACTGGTCATCTGAATTATCAGATAATCTTTCTCGTGCAGTTCTAAATAGTTTGACGATAGGATTATGTGTGTCCAACATTTGGATTAAGTTCTGCACAATGTCTTCATTAGCATGAAAAGGAGTCCGTGATGACGAAGCAACATTTATTCTATTTGAAACCTCGTGGTCTGTATCAAAGAGGTAAAGTTGAGCATATTCTGGTCGATGACCGTGAGATGGAATCAAAGAGCCTATTCTATGGCAGACCTGACCACTGATCTTGAAAACATATGGTCCATGACCATCATTTATTGAATCGATGACCTTGGCCCCCATTGAAGTCATTGCAAACATGGAATTGTACTGTCGGATGTGGTCAAAGAAGTGTCTTGAAATAGCTGTTCCATGCGAAGTCAACAAACTGAGAAGTGGTTGAGGAGGTGGCTGGTAAGGTGGCAGCAAGATTCTCCCCCCTTTACAACACAAATTATATCTTGGGTTTGATGTGTTCCTATCTCGTCGAACTCGCTCTTCATACCAAAAAAAAGAACCACAATGTGCACAGGAAAAGCGAGGTGCACCCAGGTTTAATGCAATAAAGATTGTTCCTGGAAGATTGAAAATAGAGAAGGTTGAGGGGGCTGAAGGGATAAATGGTCTAACGGAGATAGTATGAGAAAAGAAATCTTACCCCTATGTTTTTGATAGGAAGAGGAAGCAATAGGAGCAGATGACATGTTGCATGTACTAAAGTTTGGCAAGGTCTGATCAATATTTTGGTTGAATGATGGAGACACATATGTCGAGTCCTGAACAATATTTTGGGTGGATGACATAGCTGGCAAGGTTTGATCAATACTTCGGTTGGACGATGTAGATGCATGTAAAGAGTTCTGAACAATATTCTGGTTGGACAACGTAACTGCAAGTAAAGAAGATATATTGACGAATGTGAAGGTTGTACTGGTATGGAGCCAAAAAAAAGTTTTATAGAGAAGAGTACAATTATGACTGAAGAAGCAACCTGAGTTGTTGTGTCCATTGATTCGGGCTCTACGTACGCGCCGGTTCACGTGTGTGGAGTCATGATCAAATTGAGGAATCAAAATATTTGATGAACTGCGTCGTGGTCGACCACGACCACGTCGAGGGCGTGAAGAACTACCCTCAGTATCCATCGTATTGTATTGAGGTTTACTATTCGAAATGTAGGACACTAAGATAATGTTAAATTGACTCAGGTCAAATAAAATGACGGAGTACAATTCTCCGACAAATTTGTGTGGTTGAAATAAAAATTGGTACATAATAAACGACTATTGGAATTAACAAAAAATAAATAAATATGCTTAGGTCATGGAGAGAATAATGAGGGCATCACAAATTTGTGTTGTTGGAATAGAAAGAGAACACATAAGAACCGATCTAAAAATAAAATAATAATAATAATAATAAATAATGGTCAAGGTATGGAGAGAATGAGGGCAATTTTTTTGGTTACCTGAAGTACTGAAAGTGGCCAAAGGTGCTGGATTCAAAGAAATGCTCGTACAACTGAAATTAGCAAAACAAAATTAAATATGTTTAGGACATGGAGAGAATAATGAGGGCATCACAAATCTGTATAATTAAACTAAAAAAAGAGAACATAAGAGTTGAGAACTGGAATTAAAAAAAAATCTATTTTCAGTCGGTCAGGCCATTGAGCATGAGAGCAGCGCAGCTAGTCAGGCCATGGAACATGCCCCTAATCTCAGATTATGAAAGAGACCAATGCCCCAAAACACTTCTTAGACCTTCACGTTCGTCTTTCATCAACTCTTAGAAGAGTATTGGTCTGTTGGTTTTCATATGGCAAACATGTTTTCTTTTATTCACCCCATTCAGCATTATTCTCCAGTTATAAAAGTGATAGTCATCACTTCTTATGATTTCTGTTCATTTGAATTGGATCACAGTTTTATGTACTTATAAATTTCTATTCACTTCAAATTAATCTTTCTGCTTTTTTTATTTCAACTATATATCATTTGTAGTCTGATATAATGTCAAATTGATTCAGTTCAAACAAAATGATGGAGTACAAATCTCCGACACAAATTTGTGTGGTTGAAAGAAACAATGGTACATAATAACCACCTATTGAAATTAACAAAAAAAAATATGTTCAAGGCATGGAGAGAATAATGAGGGCATCATAATTTTTTTTGATTACCTTAATTACTGAAGGTGGCCAAAGTTGCTGCTAGATCCAAAGAAATGCTCGTACAACTGAATTAGCAAAACAAAATTAAATATGTCCCGGACATGGAGAGAATGATGACAGCATCGCAAATCTGTGTAACTGAACTAAAAAGAGAGAACATAAGAGCTGAGAACTGGAATTAAAAAAAAATTCTATTCTGAAGTGGTAATCAATTTAGAGAGGCCTACAGATCAATTAGACAACACACATGCTGATTGAGGGCAAAGATACCTAAATGAGTGAAGAAAGAAGAAGCTGTTGATATATTAAAAAGAGAAACTAATGTCTGAACCTACATAGCAGAAGAAACTAATGTCTGAACCTACATAGCAGAATGGTACAAATGTTCATAATAACCACCTATTGAAATTAACAAAAAGAAATGTTCAAGGCATGGAGAGAATATTGAGGGCATCATAATTTTTTTGATTACCTTAATTACTGAAGGTGGCCAAAGTTGCTCCTAGATCCAAAAAAATGCTTGTACAACTGAAATTAGCAAAACAAAATTAAATGTCTAGGACATGGAGAGAATGATGACAGCATCGCAAATCTGTGTAAGTGAACTAAAAAGAGAGAACATCAGAGCTGAACACACATGCTGATTGAGGGCAAAGATACCTAAATGAGTGAAGAAAGAAGAAGCTGTTGATATATTAAAAAGAGAAACTAATGTCTGAACCTACATAGCAGAAGAAACTAATGTCTGAACCTACATAGCAGAATGGTACAAATGTACATAATAACCACCTATTGAAATTAACAAAAAGAAATGTTCAAGGCATGGAGAGAATATTGAGGGCATCATAATTTTTTTGATTACCTTAATTACTGAAGGTGGCCAAAGTTGCTGCTAGATCCAAAAAAAATGCTTGTACAACTGAAATTAGCAAAACAAAATTAAATGTCTAGGACATGGAGAGAATGATGACAGCATCGCAAATCTGTGTAACTGAACTAAAAAGAGAGAACATCAGAGCTGAGAACTGGAATTAAAAAAAAATCTATTCTGAAGTGGTAATCAATTTAGAGAGGCCTACAGATCAATTAGACAACACACATGCTGATTGAGGGCAAAGATACCTGAATGAGTGAAGAAAGAAGAAGCTGTTGATATATTAAAAAGAGAAACTAATGTCTGAACCTACATAGCAGAAGAAACTAATGTCTGAACCTACATAGCAGAATGGTACAAATGGAAAGGCATATAGAATTCGTTTAACAGAAGGGCAAAATAGTTACCAAAATGATTAAAGAAAGCCAGAGGCACTGGTATATCAAAAGCAGAAACTAAATGATTGAAGTAAGCCAAAACTGCTGCTATATGAAAAGAAGAAATTAATTTAGATGGGGATATGGAAAAAAAATTGAAGGTAAATGACTGAACTTACAAAATGCAACACTCACGTGGATGTTGAGTTCATGGAATCATTTGCTGGCGGCATTAGGTGTTGAAACTGGTCAGTGAGAAAGAAATCGCAGAAGAGTGAATGAAGGGTGAAACCAAAAAAAAAAAGACGTTTGGGATGAAGAATGGTGAGCAATACCTCAAGACTATCGTAATGGTGGATTGGGGAAAATTAATTCAGCCAACGGAACGATTGCTCTGCCTCCAACGGAAGTCAAGATTGCAGGGAAACAAAATTAATAGAGAGATTGCAGAAACACTGGAATTAATTGTGTACAATATGAATATATATGCATAGCAGGCAGGATTTTCAAGGAAGGACCGAAGATGCACAGGATATGGACGACAACCAAGGGCAAATAATTTCTGTTTGTTACCTTGTTTTATCTAGTGACAGAATGGTATGCGAGATGAAGCCAGTTGAACACAGTGGCTGCGCTGGCTCACCGCCGGTGTTGGTTGGGCTGCCGACCTTAAGATTGCTGAAGGTACACTGATTCTGCTATAGCCTGCAGGGTTAGGGAGAGAATAATGGACGACCTCGTGGAGAACGACCACCATCCCCAACAAAGGATAAATGAGGAGTGCTATGGAGGAGAGGAATCGATAAAGTAATTCTGGCATTGAAGTGGCTGCAGAGCTACAACGACAGTTTCTGTGGGGAGAAGAAGGGGCTAGCGGGCGGCGGCACTTGATTGCAGAGTATGGCAAACTTTTTAATGGGGAAGGAGCAGGGGCACTGTCGGGCAGCGGTAGCATCGTCGGTTGGCTGGGAAGCAGGCAGCAGAAGAGCTCCCGCCTCCCGGACGACCATGGTCTTGCCGGCATGGATGTGATAGATGGGCGAGGGAGGAGTGGCTACCGGCGATGGCGTGTCAGTTTAGCAGGGGAGGAGGATGGGTTTGCGGCTGGCGGCGCCGCCGATTCGATGAGGGAGGAGGAGGGGCCGGCAGCTGGTGGCGACTTCACCGATCGATGGGCGATGAGGGGCTGGCGAACACGGTTCGGAGGAGGAAGCAGACACTGCTGCTATGGGCCGAAGCAAAAACATGAATTGATTAGATTACGGCCCACGACGAATGCACGGACGGTTTGATCTGAGAATGAAGTGCTCATCGGACGGCTGAAATTTGTAGATGACGTGGCTTCATGAGAGGACAGAGAAATACACATTAACTATACTTAGTGGATTGTGTCTATAAAAGATATATAGATAATGAAAATGGAAATCCCAATTTATACAGCTATATAAATATCCACCACTCACGTTCTATAAAGTATAAATTCATAGCTAGCATGTAGCCGGGGTTCTACTCAAGAGTCTAAGTCACGAAACCAGTGTGATAATCAGAACTGAAACGTCCTGGCTGCGTGTGTTTCCCCGCCCAGCTTCCACCTTCTGTCCAATTGTCTTTGTTCCTATCTCTCTAACTAGTTCACCAATGAGCCTGATTTCTTTGTTTCTCCTAACCATGATCATGGTGAACTCTTGGACTGCAGCGCCATTCTAGATGGCAAGGTATGAATTAGAACAGGGAGTGAACATTATGTAAAAAAGGCTTATTGGAGACACTTCTCAAGAGCAATTGGAGACACTGAAAAAAAAAATGTCTCTAATTTAGCGTCTGTCATCTGAAAAAATTGGAGACACGTTTTTCCGCGTCTTCAATTGACCCAAATTGCAGATGCGTTTTGTTGTAAACGCGTCTCCAATTGACCCACAATTACAGACACGTTTTATTATAAACATGTCTGCAATTGTAGTTAATTGTAGACACATTTTGTCAATTAGTGTCTCTAATAATGTACCACAATTGTAGACACATTTTGTCAATCAGTGTCTCTAATAATGTACCACAATTACAGACACGTTCTGTCAATCGGTGTCTTCAATCACAGATAAAAAATAAAAAAAAATAGGACCTGATTTGTAGCACAAATAAGCATGTTTTATCATTAGATACAATAAAATACACAATGTTCTGATTTACATGGTTAATCAAGTACTACTGAACGCAAAATAGTGCAAGCTTTGAGGTCATGTTCTGATTTTTACAAGCCGTCGTACAAGAGTTTTACAATCTTTTAGGCTATTCAAACGACATGAACATGTTAGGAACCTTCATTTGAAGTTTGAAGGCACCTTCATTGATTTTGAAGCAAGATTTGCACCCTTGCCAGCTGTATCCACGATATACATTGATATACTGCTGCAGGGATATAAAATTAGCAATTGTTACCTAAGGTTGGAAAAAATTGTTGGAATAGTAATTATTTAAGAAATAAAGGCTGGAGTTCAAGTGAATAATAGTAGTACAAATGCAGTAGAAAAAAGATTCAGCTGTTTGAATTTTAGCATAACAAATAAGGTCATTTCAAGTAACTTTCTGCAATGGTTACATAACAACTTCCCTCTTGAGTTATCTTATACCTAGTCTAAAATAGTCTACAAATCTAAATACAATAAGCTGATTTTCATTCTGTATAAGCATCATGTCAAATTGATTAAAGTAGCATTGCTCTAGGCATATATTAGCCTGTTAAAGAAAATTTATAAAGGAAAGTTTTGATCAACCTTGAGAAGAACACTTCTTTAATTGCTCATATGCACAATTGCAACATATGAAAGAAAGTTCGTAGAGACTAGAGAGTAGACAGTTTTAGGTCAAATATAACTTACAATTCAGGAACTGCTATCTCAACAAAGTTTTTCAACTGAATAAGCCTTCACAAGTGATGCTGCTTTGCAAAAGATGAAGGACACAGCATGATGCTTTAGATTCTTTTATTGACGACTTCTTTATATGCTGATAGCAAGACAGCCCACCCTCCAAACCATACATCACACAATATTGAGCTCCATAAATTCCAGAACTCAATATAACAAGAAGACCTGAGGGAATCTGATATACAAGTTCAGTTCAACAAAATCAATGACCCTGAAAGCACCATGTGGAACAATAGAGTTGAGTGCTATACTATCTCATCTTAGAGCAGTCTGCTAAACTCATCACATAGAGAGAGAAGTAGGCACATTTGAAGAGATACTGGATGTTGAGGTAGATGCCCAGTTTAAATATATAACATGACACGGACTCCAACCTGCCAGAACGCACGGCATTTCAGATGGAAAATAGAATGTTCTTGCACAAATAGATTGACAATGATATGGGTAGAGACATGAGAAAATAACATTGATTAAAGCATACCAGGACTATATTGCTCTATGAACATCTAACAACTTATCGACACACACCAAAACTGAACATGCACTGCAAACGAACCGAACAGCAACAATCAACAAAAACTTAACCCATCCACCAAATCCATCTCAAAAAAACTGGTTGGGCAAAATCCATCCAGATGGCCTTGGGATTGGTTGCCATGAGAGAGCAGAATGGGAGCTGCTGCCTTCGGCGCTTCCGTGAGCACCATGGCGAAGAGAGGAGCAACTCAGACCCAACGATCTGTGATTGCCTAGTGGCCTCAGGCCGTCCTGCTGCAACCTCGCTGTGGAGGAGCCCTTCTGACCAGAGATGGAGGAGAGGGAGAGGGAGGGAGCGACTCGGATTTACCACGGTAGCGCGGGATGAGGAAGAAGGGATCCAACGACCTGAAGGCGGCGATGCGTCGGATCAGCAAACGGAGGCGAGGACGACGAAGCCCTAGTGCGATGGAGCGTCTCAGGCGCCGGCGTGGATCTCGCCTACGCATGGGAGGTCGTAGATTCATGCCGCAGAACCGTGGTAGATGTGGCGGAGAGGACCGGGATACGGCTGCAGCAGAGATTACTGGCATGCGGCCCGCGTAGAGAAGCGGGATGTGGCGGCATGTGGCCATGGGAGATAGGGTTGAACCTGTTGAGATTGGGTCAGTATAAAAGTTTGGAGTAAAAAAAAAAAAATGGAGACGCTGCTTGTTAAACACGTCTGGAACCGGAGCTGGGTTAGAGATTTGGTTCTAAAACACGTCTTCAATCAAAATAGGATTGCAGACACGGGTCCTAAAATGTATCTTGAATCAGAATTGAAGACGCGTTTTGTAACAGCCCGGATTTCCACACATGAAAATCTAAACCTATTGTTCCTCGTATCCACTCCCAGGATAACCAGAAGAACCATAACAGAATGTTACATACAGATAGGATTTACAAAAAAAGATGATAGAACAAAAATATATGGCACGCAGGCCATAAACACCCACGAGAAACTAACGGAAGCTTGACAAATCCAACTCTAGAGTAGCAGCGAAAGGGAACATAGATCCATCTAAGCGCTTGAGTGTAGTCGAAACCCTCTAATCTTCTTCTTAAAGCAACTTTTGATAGATTCCTGATATAGATCACTGAAAACAGTAAGCTCGTGAGTACATAATGTACGCAGCAAGTACCCTACACTAGCAATAGTAGGGATGATTCATGCAATTGGAAATTGTAGCAAGGTTACGATGCAATAGGGCTTATTGCATAAAAGCAAGTTTTAAAGAAAGTTATGCACAGACATTTTCTTTTAAAAGCAAAACAAACTTGGGGCCAAAGCCTCGAAAATAAACTTTTTATTAAAATCTGGCCCGGAGGGATTCAGCACATCCCAAAAAGGTTTAAATTTTATCCCGGCTAATCTTCAACCGGGCCACAGTCTAGCTCAAGTCCAAATATTCAAAGGAGGTGGAAGAGAGTAAAAACAACACAATCGTTGGGATATCATCCTGGATCTGTCCATGCCGATGGACTCGGCTCTGCGCATAGATCTAGATTCTGCAGAGTTGGTACACCTGTACCGACACGATGTGGATCTTAGACCACTGTTGACGCCTAGAAGCACATACAACATCAATTAGCAAGGGCTGTCTGGCATCTTGTTGCCCCTCTAGGTCTGGGCCCAAAGGCTCGCAAGACAAAAGGTTCTAGAGTTGTGATGGGCCTACCACAGATCAAGTGGGATATCCCCTCTCATGGGGTGAGTCGCAACTCCAAACCCCACTAACACTCAACTCCTACGCCAAAGGCTCAACGCCAGCCCAGTGACCAAGCATCTCAAAGTAGCCCCGCCCACACAGGATGAGTGGTTTGTGCTGTATGCCTGGAATACAAAAGCCGATGAATTGTCCTAACCCGGGGTAGGCATCTTCCCCCATCCACCGTCATACATCCATATCCTCAAACACAACACCACAAACGGAAACCATAGCCCGAGTCTCCACTCACTGTGTCCACCACAGACACTCTGGGAGCAACCCAACTAGCTCCTCGCGTATCACCAACGCCTGCCCCGCTAAAACAATTTTAGTTGATTTATTTTAAAACACTCACCCAGCACACATTTAAATCATTTACACCACATTCATTTTTATGGGATCAGGTGAGATATTTATAAAAAGGGAATTTTGTTTACAGGACACTCAATAAACGCCGCTTGGTCTATAGGACACTACAAAATCCAATTTTATCTCTTAGACACTACGAAATTGTGATATTTGTCTACAACACACTCGAAATAAGAAAATACACTATTTTAAACTTTTTTATCTCTATGTTCAAATGAATTACTACTTGTTGACATGAAGATAAATTGTTGTGATCACTATACATGTGAATTTTTGTGAATTTTTATCTGACTGTTTACGCAGTTTGGTTGTAAAAATTAATATTATTTTTCTATAAAACTTATGAAAAAAATCAAAATAAAATCAAATAAAAAACATAGAAGCAGGGAAAAAACTATTATATTTTTTTAGTCAAATTTTAAGTTATGAAACATTTTGTGCATTGAGATACAAAGTTCAAAAGTCGTCTATTTTCATGTTTGAATGTGCTGTAGACAAATATCACAATTTGGTAGTGTCCAGGAGACAAAATCGAGTTTTATAGTGTTTTATAGACCAAGGTGCGTTTATTGAGTGTTCGTTGGACAAAAATCCCTTATAAAAAAGGTGTAATCTAAATGGTGCTAAGCATGATTCATCATTGTAAAAGCAATTCCTAAGGGTTTACATGGTAGGGAAAGATCTGGCTTAGGTATGCTACTAAACAGAAAAACATTTGGCATGCAAATTAAATCATGCAATTAAATCGTGCAATCAAATCGTGCAATCAAAGCAAATCTGGGATAAATATGGTCAAGGGAAGAAGGGTGCTTGCCTTTTAAAGTTGTGGTCCCAAAATTTTAGGGGCTGGGTCCTTGTTGCAAAACTGCAAGCTGATTCTCATCTTTGATGGCTTCTCTGAACACGAGATTGAGATTGATTAGAATGATTGAATCCGAATATGAATTTAAAAGAAAAGAGAGATTCTAGCAAGGAACATGACGTAAAACATTTTCACATAAAAGATCTCGATAAGATGAAACTAACGAGATAAGAATCATATTTTTCTAAGATCAGATCATAAACCCACGATCTTTCCAAGCTTGGCTGAAATTGATATGAGACGATCGATTTTAATTTTTAACCAAGCGACCGAAACAATTCGAACTTGGGCAACTCAGGTTAATAACACGTAGAGGATGATTTTATGCAGCTAACAAAACTGGTTTCACATTTTTCTGAGGCTCCAGCGATTTTCTATGATTTTTCTAAGGTTTAAAGGCTGACAAAGGATTTCTGAAATTAACCCGGGAATGACTAATTCAACCAGCGCAGCAGCAGTAAGGCACATGTGCCATCTGTCCATGACGTGCGGGGACCGCTGCTAGTTTTCTAGCTGGGCAAGCACGAACAGAATGCACGCACATTGAACGCACGTCTCTGCTGCCCGCTGAGCATCGCTGGACTGTGCTAGCGACGGCCAGAGCTTGCCATTCTCTACTCGCAACTCTTCCTCTCGATCCCCCGCGCCCGTCAGACCAGTTCGCGCGCACAACGGCGAACGCGGTACTGCAGAGAGCTCGTCGAAGCTCTATCCATGGCGGTTGAAATGGAGAAGCATCGATTCTAAGGCTGAAACTCTAAATTGATAGCATGGGAAGGTAGCTAGGGACCTCACGAAGCTATTTCAACGCGACATAAGCCTTGGCAGCGACTGGAGCATGGCCGGCAGCGGGCGCCCATAAAATGCGGGTCTCCGCGGAACCCGAATGAAACGGCTCCGATCCAACTCGTTTTCCTGCTCAGAGGCATCCTAGAGGTTCAGGGAGGGTGACAAGTGGGTCAACGGCGTGGGGAAGAGCTCCGGTGAGAGGTCCCCATGACGGTGGTCACGGCGGCGACAAGGCGCGAAGCGCTACGCGGTCTCGATCCTAGGGGAAAAGGAGCGGGAAGGGGCGCTGGTGCTCACCTAGGAGTCTACGCAGCGGCTCGACGACGGTGGCGACCGGAAGTATTCGGAATCGAAGAGGAAGACGACGGTGCTGCACAGCCTCAGACCACGGCGACGTCCTCGCTCGGCGACACCTCGTTCCAGACAGATCACAAAGAAATAGGGGTCAATACTTGTCAAACGGGGTCGGCGATGAACAAGGAACAAGGAACACGAAGATCAAGACGACGAGGCTCACCCGAGACGAAGAGCACGGCGGTGCAACGTCAAAGGTAGAAAGCTTGAGGTTCCTCGATCTCCTTTTACACAGATCAAAACTTCAGTCGATCAATACAGAGACGATTGCGAAGAGACGAAGAACTCCGTTGGCACGGCGTATTTCTCTCTTGACGAAGAGTCCAGCGGCGCGTTGGTAGTGACGAGAAAAGTTGATGGCGGCAGCCTACATCTAGTGCTGGCGGCGCTGGAAAGTGAGATGAGAGGAGCGGCGGCTCGCTCGGGGTTAAGGCGGCTGGTTTTCGTGGGGCTGTATCGCGAGATCGACGGACGATGGTCGCTTCCGTTCGCGCCACGAAAGGTAGCTGCGGCTGAGATCGCCCCGAGGAAGACGACAGTGCTCCTTTGCTTGGGCCTGTTGGGCTGCGTGCTTCTGCGGGCCGCGCGTGAGGAAAGGAAGAATCGGGCTGGCACGCGCTGGAGAAAAGAAGGAAGTCTTGGGCCGCAGGAAAAGAGAGGGAGAAACTGGGCCACGGTGGAAAGAAAGCGGAAGGGGGTTGGCCCCGACGGGAAGAGAGATTCGGCCTTGTTGCTTGGCGGCCCCATTCACGGCTTCTGCTTTATTTTTGAAGGGGGTTTGAACTTTTATGCATTTGATTCAATCTTGGAATTTCCACGAATTGTCTTGTGATTGATCTAAAAACTCCAACATCAAGAACATGATCTTCACTTTGAGAGACGAATTTTGGTTAACGAACAACATGAGTTTCAAATATTCGGGAAATACTCCTACGTTTCGAGAAAAAAATTATTCGTTAAATAATTTAAATTAAATTAAAATTTAAATATTAACTTCCCAAATTTGAATAAGAAAAACTCTGATTGTTACACATTTTCACAATATGTGTCTCCAATTTATAAAAAATTGGAAACACGTCTTGTTGAATCGCGTCTTTAATAATTTACAATAGAGAATATTGGTCCAAATGAATTAGAGACTTGTTTTTGAGACGTGTCTCCAATACATTATATGAGACACGTTTTGTCTCTCAGTAAAGTGTCTTATATTTAACGTTTTTTACATAGTGGAAGGATGGGCCATCTGAAGGAACCTCGGTAGACAACCATCATGCGATACCAAGTGCCGAGTACAGCAGCTGGACCAGCCAATAGCAAGTAAACAGGCTGGGAACTGGTCATAACATCCCGGAGGGAGGAAATTGGATCATGAGCAGCCTTTGATATCCGCCTTCTCTGTGCGTAGCAGGAGTA
Organism: Oropetium thomaeum; assembly: GCA_001182835.1. Taxonomy (NCBI): domain Eukaryota; kingdom Viridiplantae; phylum Streptophyta; class Magnoliopsida; order Poales; family Poaceae; genus Oropetium; species Oropetium thomaeum. Next base: position 251,576 of record LFJQ01000084.1, read on the forward strand.
CTTTTTTTTTTCTTGCAAGGACTTAAAATGAGTACTTCATATGGACATGGAGGTAGTGTGAGTAGATATACACATTGCATGTATAGCCTAGCTCTTGCATTGTCGTATGTAAGAACATTCAGCCTTGTGAGATGTTCATGTAAAATATCAATTCCAGCCTTGTGAGATGTGTATTCAAATACTGTACCTTCATACTGAGTTCCAAGATAATAAATTTATTCTAGAATGAGCATTACATATTGTATAATAAGCATATGAGCAAAATTTGCAATGTCAAAAATCATTCATAACTTCAGAATCTGTTCATAACTTCTAACAAAAACCATTTTGGAACCGTTCTAAGAAACCGATGCTGATAATTAATATACATTGTTAGAACCGTTCCAAAACCGGTTCTGATGGTGGCTTATAATAAGAAATGGTTTGGATAACTACTTTCTTAACCAGTTCTTCCCTGATCAATTATTGCTTGCGTGTAAGCGTTCAAGAACTGGTTCCAGTTGAACGAGTTCTGATGAGGGGTACAAATGATCATCTTTTTCGCAGTGCTTGGCCTTTTTTATCCAATTCCTCCTTTTTCCTAATCAATTCACTACCGGATTCGCCTCCTTTTTCGTGTGCCCGAAACACTCGGCGAAGCTCCGAAAACACTCGACAAAGCCTTTGTCAAGCGCGGCCGTCGGCAAAGAACACTCAGCAAGATTTTGCTGGCAAAGGCACCTTTGCCGAGTGTCAAACATCGGGCACTCGGCAAACCTTTGCCGAGTGCTTGTTATGCCCTTCGATATAGAAAATGTGTCAGAATAGAGTTAGACGGAGACGACTATTTTGCCGAGTGTCAGGACAGCACTCGGCAAAGACTTATATAGGTCTTTGCCGAGTGTTATGGTGAAAACACTCGGCAAAGACCTACATCTTTATTGAGTGTTATGGTAAACACACTCGACAAAAATCTATATCTTTGCCAAGTGTTATGGTAAAGACACTCGGCAAACTTGTTACAGACCTGAAGATTTTTCCTGTTTATTACATTCCAACCAATCAAATATCACATATTTGACAAACAACACAGATATCACAAATATGTCACCAAACATCACATATATCACCAAACATCACGTATATCACAAACACAACACATATCTCATTAAACATCCCATGTTTCTCAACATATCAACATCTCACACAAAACACAATAGTTTCACAAATATCATTAGAAACATCAGAACATAATTCATTCATAAACGTAATTGTCAAGTGCGATAAATAAAAGAAGAAAACATCCAGAAACAATCACCAAACTGACCACGATGACTGTCCGGAGTGATATGGCCGAACATTTGATGGCGACGACGGTCCGAATGGAGGAGTCCTCACATTCGATGTCAGAGACGCTCCAAATTGATGGGGCACATCATTCGATATCGCCGATTGATTTTGCACAAAAATTACGTCTATGATACAAGATTACAATTGCTTTAAAAATGACTTGTTTAAGTGACAGTGCATGTTTTGGTAGTGAGTTCTTAATTTTCCATATAAGTAAACATCATACTTGCAGGAGTAGTTGCCGGCACAAACTGTGGCGGGATTGGACCCATTTGGATGCCAACAGATTGCAAAAACTAAAACATCTGCTCCCGTTGGGCCGCCAAGCTCGCTTCCATCTCCTGTCTTAACCTTGCTTCCATTTCCTCCCGTAGCCTCCTCTCTTCTTTCACCTGAGCCTATAATATGATCTCACCATTGTTACAAGTTATTTTAATGTATGTACAATCAATGGACGATGAATAAATAGAAAAAAACCTGAAGTGCCTCCGTCTAGTGCTGTGCATTGCTCGGCCGTGGGCGTATAGCCAGGCTCGAGCTGGTGCTCCTTGCTCAAATCTGTGAGAGTAGGAGTACTTGTACTATCGATGACGTCGTGCCAGTAACGCCCATGCTTCTTGCCTCCTCCCGCCCTCATGACAACTTTGCCATCAAAGTCCTGGGTGGTCGGATCATAATCTTCTCCATGAACCACGTTCGCCATTGATGTGTACTCGCTGAGGCGGCTGTGAACGCTTGCGTTGCTGTACGCCTCAGGCGGATCCTCTGGGTTGTAGTGGACATCGGACCTCGCCTTCCCCTTGCCAGACATAGCATATGCCTAGAACTAGGAGCAAGGCTCACTACCGTGTGACGATGACTGCGAGCAAAATAGGAAGCTGATTAGAAACTATGCAGGATTGAGCGTTAAAATAAATAAATGAATTCACGTACCCATCTCTATCCTTATGCATTAAGTTTTACGTTGCCTTGATGGTGTGGTGCACCTGGCATCATCAAACGCAGCTCCCGATAAGCGTTGTGCCTCTCCTCCTAGTCCTCGGCACACCACCTGTCCACCATCTGTGTCCAACACTGCAGATGCTGTGCGCACCACCACGGAGGCACCTACACATTACATATAAAGATCAAATTAAGCGTATTTTTTTCGATATTGATGTTCTATGTTTAATGTTCGATGTTTACCTCAAGGTATTGCTCTCGAGTCAGCATCATGGTTCTTGCTTGAGATTTGTCACCTTCACTTTAAGGAAGTGCGCATGGTAAGTGAGGACGGCCTACATGCGTGCCTCATAATGCATGTCCTTCACGAGTTTGTAACAGGCTCTGTTTGAGACCCTAGCCGCCTTGTCCTCATATCCCTCCATGCATCTAAAAAAATCTTGCATATAGACATGATGCGTCAGCTTATTATTTTAAAATTGTGAGATGAATGAGATATTCAGCAATGTAGTAAGATGAAGACTTACCCATAGCTCGGTCGTCACCCGCTCCGTCTTGTTGCTGTATAACCTGCCATCCCTATCTCTTGAATCGTGAACGGCCACGTAGTGGTCAAACGTGTACGCTGGCTGCCACACTCCTCCGTACTGAACCAGGCCAGGAAAGTGTTCCCTGCACAGAAGACCCAAGATGCCATTGACATGCTGACTGTGTTCACCTTCTACCACAATCTTCTAGTTCCTATCGAAATAATTAAGAGAAGATATTATTTTGTATTGTGATTTTCAACATATGAAATGAAGAAGTAGTGATAAAATTTAAAGTTACTTACCTTTCCCCACTGGGACAAATCATCAGGTGTCTCTCAGGAGGTATCAGTCGCTGAGGGAGGCTCGAGGGACCTCATTGGTAGATACCCGACAAACCTGCTGAGCCCCCTTCCTCAGACGATGGCACTGCCTCCTCTGCGTCGTCCTCCTGCTCCTCCTCATGCGATGTCACCGCCTCCTCTTTCGTCTGTGGTACCTCCTTCTCTGCCTCACGTGATGGCTCCTTCCTACGGCGACTTCTTCGATAACGATGCTATTTTCCTCATAGCGCCCACCATCTTTGTCCAATCACCTGCAATTTAAAAGAGAAAATAGGTCAGCAACACATTTTAAGAAAGATATGTAAAAAAATAGAATTACATAATAATATAATATTACATGTACTAGAAGTAATCATCATAGTTGGGTTTAGTTGGATCATAAGTCTCATCGTCGCTATCCTCCATGTCGCTATATGCAACATTATCGGAAGGAGCAATGTTGTCTTCTTTGTCTTTGCCTAGACTTAAACGTTCAAGTAATGCGAAGTCTTGCACATCTTGCACCTCATTTCCATCTTCTTCGTGAAGAACCCTTTCATAGTCTACTTCCATTATGATCGCTTCAGTAAAGTCTATTTCAAAACTCCCTTCTAGCCCCTTTTCTTGAAAGAACTCTCCATCATATGTGTTTGGGTCAATGTTGTAGTCTTCCTCATTTGGGACAGGTACTCTACCGTGTGGCGACACCTTGTATACAATATCCCAACCCTTAAGACGGTTGTCGGTTTGGCTCGGGTATGAGAGATAATAAACTTGCGTGGCCTGTCGAGCCATAATATATACATCGTCTCCTGATAAGACTGGAATCCCGACGAATTTCAACTAGCCCAAGATTAGGGCTCCGTATCGTTACTTTAGGATCAAACCAGTGGCATTTGAATATGACAGGATTACATGAAACTTCAGCTCGTATATTTCTTCAATTATTCCATAATACTCGACCCCATCCATCCCGGGCGTAAAAACTCCGGAATTTGTGGTTCGTTGATTGGGCCGACTCTGCTCGTATCTTGTTGTGTGAAAGTGATAACCATTGACATCATAGCCGGTAAATGACCCTACCCTATAGGCAAATCCATTGGCAACCTGTCTCACGTCGACACTCATAGACGCATCGGTTTGGCCTTGCAAGCATAAGCATTATATAGTATTTTGACATAAGAGGATTTTGTAAAGTGAAACTAAGTACGAACGGAATATGTTAGTACCTTCTGTTTGAACCAAGAAATGAAATCAGGCATTCCATTTCCCGCACCTTGTTTAAGTAGGGCCTCAGATTCCTGCGGGGTAGGTTCCCTAGATTCATGTCAAAACTGATGATGAAATTCCCTACACAAATGAGAAACAAGGGGTTTAGATACAAAATAGGTTGCACGCTAGAATACTTGAGAACAAGTTCGTTGAGAAGTTACCGCATGTATGGCTCTACTTCACATAGGTTGTTCAACACATATAGCATGATAGTGCGTCACTCTTCATGTTTCAAGGTCTTGGGATTCGCATCATTTGCACTTCCTAGTTGCCCTCGGAAAGGGTTGAGGTTCGATTCATTTTTGCCATGTGAGTGGATTATGCAAGCTAGGCAGCTTGTCACCATATTATATTGTTGTGAAGTTTGACACCTGCTCCAGAATATATGCCTCTGCAATAGAAGCCTCAATTTTGGTTTTATTTTTACATTTAGTTAGAAGAACCTTTAAGCATCTCTCAACAGGATAGCACCAATGGGCCTGCACGGGCCCCCCCATTCTTGCCTCATACGGGAGGTGCAAAATCAAATGCTGCATCGAAAGGAAGAAGCCTGGTGGAAAGATTTTCTCCAATTTGCAGAGCAACACAGGTGTCATTCTTTCCAGATCTGCAACCACGGTCTGAGGTAACTGCTTGACACAAATTTGGCGGAAGAAATAGCTTAACTCTGCCAGCACTTGTTCTGGGACATAGCCTCGAACCATTGTCGGAAAAAACCGCTCAATCCGTATGTGGAAGTCATGACTCTTCATCCCATTGATTCGCATAGTAGATACGTTCAGTCCCCTCCTTAGAGTCGCTGCATACGCATCCGGAAACATTAAGGTTTCTAACCATTCTAATACCTCCTTCCTTTGGGGCTTCGTCAAAACGAATTCGGCCTTAGGCCTTCTCCATGTGTTGCCGCGACTAGGAGGCTTCATCTGTAGGTATGGTTTATCACATAACGTTGCCAGATCCACTCTAGCCTTAACATTATCCTTGGTCTTATCAGGAATGTCCATAATTGTTGACCAAAGTTCCTCAGCAACATTCTTTTCGGTGTGCATTACATCAATGTTATGTGGAAGAAGAAGGTCATCAAAATAGGGAAGCCTCAACAAGCCTGACTTATGAGTCCACATATGTTCCTCACCATATCCCACAAAACCACCTTCTTGATGATTCACCGCGAGAGCATCTATCTGAGCACGAACTGCAAGACCTATCTTCATCTGCGGTGCAGGGTCAGTAACTACGACACCTTTCGTAAAGTTCTTGATGTCTCGTCTGAATGGATGGTCAAGAGGGAGGAATTGGCGACGTTTGTCAAATGATGAAAACTTAGCACCCTTCTACAACCAAATGAATCTTAGACCTTCCTTGCATATTGGGCATGAAAACTTGCCATGAACACACCAGGCACAGAAAATCCCATACGTTGGGAAGTCATGCAGAGAGTAGTGGTACCAGACGTACATTTTGAAGTTTCTCCTTGTAGCTCGATCATATGTCCATACCCCCTCCTCCCAAGCATGGATCAATTCATTAATCATATATAGGCTCCATAAACACACCCATATTACTCCCTGGGTGTTCAGGAATTATCAACAATAAGAACATGTTCTGTCATTGAAAGACGACACCCGGGGGGAGATTAAGGGGGATAACAAAAATGGGCCAACATGTGTATGGTGTAGCCATCATTCCATAAGGATTGAACCCATCTGTTGCCACAACACGAACATTATGAGCCTCTAATGCTTTGTCACGATGAATCCCATCAAAGTGGGTCCATGCTTCACCATCCGATGGATGCAGCATCTTGTTAGGATTGTATCGTTTATCATTTTTATGCCATGTCATCTGTTTCGCAGATTCCTCGGTCATGTATAGCCGTTGGATCCTCGATAAGAATGGAAGGTACTGTACGAGCTTCACAGGGATCTCGAGCTGCCTCTTTTGGCCATTACCAGAGTCAACCTCCAAGAACCTAGAGGAGTTACATTTTGGACAGTACTTTGCTTCCGTATATTCTTTCCTATACAGGATGCAACCCTTTGGACACGCATGTATCTGCTCATATGGCATCTTAAGTTCGCGAAGGAGTTTCTGTGACTCGTACATGCTCTTTGGCAGAATGTGACCATCTAGAAGCAAGCTACCAAAAATTGTCAGCAAGGCATCAAAGGCATCTCGACTTAAGCTATACTGAGACTTGAATGCCATTATGCGTCCAATGCTATCCAATTGAGAAACGTTTGTATGACCGTTACGTGGTTTCTAAGCCGCGGTCAACATGTCTAAGAATGCCTTTGCGGTTGCCTCTGGCTCCTCCTCCATATGACCTTCAGGGAAGTTTGCTTCTTGATACTCATTTAGCAGGTCTTCTACGCCAGCGTCACAATCATAATCATCGACGCGTTGTCTCACGACCTCCTCTTTGATACGATTGCCTTCACGATGCGATCCATCAGGTATAGTAAGGCGTAATCCATTCTTACAAAGATGTTTGCCCATGACATCATTTTTTTGTCGATGCCTGTTTGTACATTTCTACAGGGACACCAAGTGGCACTCGATCCTTTAGCATTGGAAAATGCTAGTTCCAAGAAAGGATCGGTCTTCCGAATCCATTCCTCCGTCCACGAACTCTGACTTGTGTGGCCCATGTACATCCACTCGCGGCCACCCATCCTCTAACATTTATATCAACGAATAATGTAAACATATATTACATCTAGACATTGTTTCAGCTATGTAATAGGTGAGGATAGGTCCTAATCCCACCTGAGGTTGCGTAGATGAAGTGAGTTTCCATGCTCTACTCCTATCCAAGACAGAATTTCGACAGCACCTCCCCGCTGTTCTCCAACTACACGTTGTCGCAACCCTGTCCGATAAAATCATACGGTTGCTCATCCAGGATCATTTGGGGTGTCACTTGACAAAGCAAGTGACCATACAGTACAATAATTAACAAGGACACGCAAAACATGATTTAAAGGGGTACATAAATTCTTAATATTACATTATCGGTTCAAATCATTTAAGTGCGGAAGCGTAGTTTTGAGAACTCGGATTTGATACTGTGGAAGTGTTAGTTACAACTCGACGATCAGCAATCATATAACAAGCATGTCAGCCCTAGACATACTCATTCTTCAAGACTAAGAAAGATCCTGCAAGCAAAACAACAAGGGCACAAAGCCTGAGCAACTAATACTCAGCAAGACTTATCCGTCAACGTGGCCATCTAATGACCGACTCCTAGAATGCAGGTTGTATTGGTGGAAGTTGATCGGGTATTTGCGAAAACAGCGCTAATATTCTATTCCAATTTTTAGCCAAGTTAGCAGGAGTGTAACATTCCGAACTAAATTCTCGCTAAATCTATTGTCAATAAAGACTTAACTGTGTTCAATAAAAATCTCAAAACCCAAAGTAAATGAAATCATAGGACCTAATCAAAAGAACTTAATTTCAAAAACCTACTTTGAAATCCAGTCTTCATTTTCTTTTCTGCTTCTCTTTTCCTCTCTGCCGATGCAGAATTGACCCGGCCGGCCCTTGCCCTGCTGCGTCGCGCTGCTGCCGTGCGGCTGCTTGCCGCCGTCGCTGCTCGCTGTAGCCGGCTTGCCCGAGCCTACTCTCGCTAGCGCCGCGGAACCCCCGCTCTCCACCGTCGCGCCGCCCGGCTTCCTCTGTTCTCCCACCCGCGAGCCGCCGCCCGACCTTGCTCTTTCGCCCGTGCACCGCCGGCCTTGCTCCGCCTCCGAGCAAGAACGAGCGCCGCCCGAGCCCCGGATCATGCAAGCCGCCGCCCGAGTCCCTGCTCCAACCCGGGCGCCGCTTCCCTATTCCTTTCCATGCCTTCCCGACCCCGACTTTGTGAGTCCGATTCGCCCGACCTCCGACCCAGAGGTCGGAGGAATTTTCCGATTCGCCCGACCTCCGACCCAGAGGTTGGAGGATTTTTACGGTCGGAGGAATTTTACGATTCGCCCGACCCCGAGTCCGATCCTTCGTTAGCCGTTTCGCTCCGCCTCGCTCGACCCCGAGGTCGGACAACCCGTTTCGCTCCGCCTCGCTCGACCCCGAGGTCGGACAAGCCATTTTTTGCTCTGCCTCGCTCGACCCCGAGGTCGGACAGACTCATCGGACCCGAGTTCGGAGCGGCTGCGCCATTAATGCTGCCGGCCATCTTCCCAACCGTAAAAGTGCCTGGCCGTACACAGCAGTGCCGCCTCCGCGCCAAAAGTCTTCGTGATGGGACGCGCACGCCTGGCGCCCATGCGCTGCAGTACGCTGCCGCCGTGCCAACTTGCGCCGTGTCCTGGAGAGACAAAAGGAACGGAGACTGATGATTTCCAGAGACGAAACGTTTCACTTGTGCGCATTCATTTGCTCTTTCTGCACGCTTGTTTCTCTGCTCTCGTCTTCCCTGCCTTCCGCCATTACCGCCGAAGAGCTCCGCAGGGCCGAAACCAGAGCAAGTTTCTCTCGTGCTCAGGTGAGCTCGGTAACCCATGCCCTGCCGACGGTTCCATCATCCGCCATTATCGTCTCTAACCGCCGCCCCATTCTTCCGCATTATTGCAGAAGTAGCGGCGCGTCAACATCTCTTTTCCGGCGACCGGTCTCCGTTGTCGTTCGCTCTTACCGTCAGCCCTCTGGTAATCCTTGCCGTCCGACCAGTCTAGCTAAATCCCGTTTACCGAAACAACACACTAAATTTGTTAGAAAGAAATTCTTGCACCTTCACTTCTCTGTTAATACAAGTTACCACCGCCAGCATTGAATCCCTGTGTAAACTAAGTTACCTTGCATCTTCATATAGGAACCGAGCTGCAGACGGCCACCGAGGCTGAGGAGGATTTCCCCGCTGCCGACCCCGCCATCGATTGTGCTAACTTCTCCCCGAACCGAGGCAAGCCCCGGTGCATACCTATGTTTAAAGTTTTACTTTCTCACTGTGTATGTAGGTTTTTGTTGTGCATTAAGTTTCGAGGCTTGTGTGAAAACTTAGTTGCATGACTTGTAGGATCTCCTACGGGTTGTTCTGTTAGAGCCAGTACGTTAGTGCTATGCCTACTAATAGGGCAACGAAGGGTTTTGAGTGGTATGGAGACTACTCAGGGGATTATTTATAGGAGTATTTGAGAAAGTCAGGACCCAACATTGTGTGAATAAAATTTGAGCACGGTGTCGTGCGGTTGCATTGGTCAAGTTTGAGTTGTGTACCGAATACATACTGGTATATGGGACCCAGGAAACCGACGTAGCTCATTGCGCAGCGTTTGGACAATTGGCCATCTCTTTTTCTGGGTGAACGGACCAGTATGGTGGATGAATTCGCATTTCTGTTTTTCTTTGGCATGTGCTAGTGGGAAAGGCTTGGGGCCGTACAGGAACGCAGGACGTTGCCTGGAGGACCATGTCCTTGGAGAGATGGATGTTGGACCAACTCTGTCGCGATGCAGTGAAAGGTGGCCACGTGTGACTCGTGGAGTGCGCACGTGTCGTGTTATTCGGGTTTCTCCTGCAGGATGTAAAATCAATTATAATTGCCGTCCCTCGCGGTATTGAGTACCACTTGCTCCTTTCTGCCGTGGCGACACTATAAAATGTGGTAGCAGGAATTGTGATTGCAGGTTTGAGAATAAATTTCAGAACTGTTGCATTGCACTTGCTTGCATAGTTGCTGCCGCACTTGGCTAAAATTACATTAGCAATTCTGAAAACTTGGCTAAAATACTGAAAACCATTAGTAGTGCTGTATTTTACAAATACCTACCTGCTGCCACCAATATTCCAGCATTTTAGGAGTCGGCCTTAGAAGGCCTATTGACGGGTAAGACTTGCTGAGCGTCAGTCGCTCACGGTTTGTTGATTATTGTTTTGCAGGTAATAGTGCTGACTGTAGCCAGGTTGGTTGGGAAGAGGAGACGCCCTCGGAGTGGACCTTCGAGTGGGTCCCCGCTTGTCCCTCCCGTGGAGATTAAACACCATCGGGCTGGGGTGTTTGATCGAGGCGTCGAGTGTTAGATTTTTGCTTCCGCTGAAATCCACGTGTTTGTTATCAAAACTACGTTACCACACTTCCAAAACTTCTGAAATCAGTTGTAATATAACCAGAATTAATGTATCTTTAAGTCATTTATGCGAGTCCTTGTTAATTATTGTACTGTAAAGTCACTTGTTTCGGCAAGCGGCCCTCCAAATGATCCTGGATGAGCAACCGTACGATTTTATCGGACGGGGTTGCGACAACTGGTATCAGAGCTATTTGGGGGTTAGTACTCTAATTAACGAGGCATGTTTTTAAAAATTGCGCTACGGTGAGGTACGGTATAGAACAGCCCTTAGTGGAAGTTAGAGTTAGGAAGGTGGCAAGCTAACTGTGCATCCATGCATTTTACCTTCCTGTAAGTTTATGATTATGTAACGACGCACCAACGAACTACGCGATGGTACGTGTTACAATTTTTGCAACGACGCACCATTGAACTACAACAAAGGTACGTAGTCCTGCCGTGGGATAATATTCACGGTCGCTTGGTGTTCGCGTTGCTGGTTCACCCATCTTGCCTGAGATGCTTTTCATGGCCGCTAACGGCAAGGCGTTACTGGTTGCCGCCGGTTGCCATGAGTCGTGACTATCATGGCCATATTGCATACCTGTTCTGTGATGTGATTTTCTGCAGGTACACTGACTATCGTTAGACCGTGTAGAAAACGTTTTATGTTCGAGGGAACAAGTAGTGCCACCGAGGTTCCGAACTAGGTTTCCCTTTTGGTGAGGACGAATAGGTCGCATCATTCTTTTCCTTTTGCATGGTACTAAAAATGGTAAATCTTGAACAACAAGAAACGTAAAATTCGCCTTTTTGTGTTCAGCTTGGTTCTTGTTCTCTGAAGGCTGATCCAGTCCTTGGAACTATCGTTGAATCATTTCATTTGGCTCTCCGTTTTCTTAAGGGGGAAGGTGTCCCTCTGTTCTGGGAGAAAAGGACATCGGACCATCCGGTGCAGGACCGGATAGTCCGAAGACACTCCCTCTGAAAAAAGTTTTTTTTTAGGCCACCGGACATTCCGATGTGGGATCGGACCTTCCGGTGAACACCTCTCTGGACTGAAATCAACCAAGCAGGGATTTCAGCAGTGAGTCGCTTTCCAAAGCTTGTAGTTTCGCGCCTGTTATTCTAAAAATGTGAATGGGCACAATTTGGAAAGGTGTGAAAAATATCTACGACTTTTGTAGTTGGGAAATCTTGTGATTCCAATCCCCACTACAGGAAAAAATGTGTTTTTCTCTCTGCTGCCATAGCAGGACAGAAACCTGTTATTGTTCAGAAAATCCCATCCTTGATTGATTCTTCCCATTTTAGGTCTTGCACATTATTCCTCATTTGGTCGAGAAATGAGTTGTAGTGTAGGACTTGCGCCTCTCACTTTAGAAATGAGGGCTAATTGTTTCAACTTCTCCCACAGATGGTCCTTTCCGATGTGGGCAATTGTGCTGCCCTCGAAGCGCGTGTCGTTGAGCTCGAGGCCGACCTTGTGGAGATGGCCCAGGCTCGCGAACAGGAGAAGCAGTCCCGTTCCGAAGAGGAGCAGGAGCGCCTGAAAGTGCTTTTGGAGTGGCTTGAGGTTTCCTACAAGTTAGAAAAGGTCAAATCGGAGAATTGTGGTTTAAAAGCCCAAGTCGAGGAGTTGCAGCAGCAGTTTCAGGAGCAGAAGGCCCAGGCCGATCAGCAAATCGCTGAGCTGGAGGGTGAGCGCGACGACCTTAAGTTGCAGGTCAATGAGCTCGAGGCTGAGGCAGAATGGATGGATGAACTGAGGCTTGAGGCGGAGAACGAGACTCATGATGTTCGCGCTCAGCTCCACAATGCCGAGCAGACCATTGAGCAGATCCACGCTCAGTGGGAGGACGCTGTGATGGACCTCGAGATGGCTCTTCAGCATCAGGCCCCACAGCCGATGCAGGCACCCGATGTCCCACCTGATGAGGAGTCAGACATGTCTGGCGTGGAGAACGAGCGTCCCCCATCACCCTACGATGAGGAGATGCATTCCGACACTGACAGCCCTGCGCCCTAGTCCTCTATCGCGGCCTAGGTTGCGTACATATACGTGTGCAACTAGAACTTAAGACCTCGTAGTATCTTTTATCCCGTGTCGAACTGTTATTAGTGGGCATACATTCCGTAGACAGCGTAGCTATGGCTCGGTGTCGCTACGCAATTTTGTAAAATGTGGCTATGCCACTTCGGGATATAATGCGGGTACTCTTTCATGCATGCCACCGTTTACTCTCTCATTAATGAAGTGATCCAAGCTATGTGTTGCCTATTTCCATTGTCATAACACATATCTGGTTATGCCCTGTTTAAATGCATTCTGTTGGCCTGTGTGTATTCAAGCGCATGATCAATCCTTTAATGGAGTGAAGGTGTTCTTATGACAGATGGCAGGACGTACTCGCGGATTGAGCGGGCAGGACCAGGCTAGTGGCTCTAATCTTCCTCCACCGCCACCCCCACCTCCAAGGATGTGGGAACAGTTCATGGCCACCCAACAGCAGCTCATGCAAATCCTGATCGAGCAGAATCGTCAGGGTGGTCGTCAGCGTGCACAGGCACCCCCGCCAGAGAGCTCCTATGGGGACTTCTCAGCTGTCCATCCGCCAACCTTCGCGGATGCAGCTGACCCATTGGACGCTGACAACTGGCTGCACACCATCTAGTCCAAGTTTGAGCTCCTTCATTGCACCGAGCATCAGAAGACTCTCTTCGCGGCTCAACAACTCCGCGGACCGGCGAGAGCGTGGTGGTTTAATTACACTGCCTCTCTTCCCGATGGCCACCAAGTGCAATGGACGGAGTTCCGGGAAGCCAGGGCACATCACATTCCTGATGGCCTCATACAGCGCAAGACGCGTGAATTTGAAGAACTGCGTCAAGGCCACATGAGTGTTTATGAATACTCGTGCAAGTTCAACTACTTGGCGCAGTATGCGGGACATCACGTGGACACAGACGCCAAAAAGAGGGGCTGTTTCATGAAGGGCTTAAACTCCAAGCTGCGTGATCGCCTAGCCCTCCACAACAGCGCCAATTTCAACGCACTGGTGAGTGCTGCCATCACTCAAGAAGATGCTACGCGCGCTCACCAGGAGGAAAAGAAGCGCAAGCGTGCAGTTGGGGGTCCCTCTGGTAACCAGCCGCCCCAGAGGTACCGTTTGGCTATCACTTCCCCGACGGGTCAGAAGTTCAAGGCTGCAGTGCCACCGGGTGGAGGTTATCGTACATCATCCTCCCAGCCGTCCATGGTACGCCAAGGCCCTCAGTCTGGGCAGCAGCCTGGCTTCAACTCCGGGGGTCACAGGCAGATGATCCAAGCTCCTCGTCCACCGCAACAGTACAGCAACACGGGCCCAAGGCCGTGTTTCAATTGCGGTCGTCCCGGCCACTTTGCTAAAGATTGCCGCCAGCCTCCTCGTCAGCAGGGTAATGCCCAGCAGGGCAACTCCCGCAACAACAACAATTCCCGTCCCCAGCCTGCCGGGGACGCACCTACTCAGGGCCGTGTCAATCACACTGTGGCTGAGGAAGTTCAAGAAGGTGAACAAGTCCTTGCGGGTATGTTTTCTATTCGAAAGCAGCCTGTTTTTGTTTTATTTGATTCGGGTGCCACCCATAATTTCATTAGTAGGGCGTGTGTCCAAAGGTGTGGTCTTCTCACCGCCATCACTAAAACCCCCCTATATTATTACCTCACCCGCCGGAAAAATATCTACCACATTAAAAGTCCACCAAGCACCACTAAATCTGGGCGGAAAAATATTTAAACCCCAATTCATCGTTCTTGACCATCGTGGCATAGACATAATTTTAGGCATGGGTTGGATGGTGTACCATAATGCCGTGTTGCATATTTCCTCTCGAGAGATTCAATTAAACTCCCCTCTACACGGCTCCATATCCTTTCAAGTTGCACCACCCACTCCCAAGTCACCTAGCCTTCATCAGGTTTCTGGTAAAAAGTTGGAGGATATTCCAGTAGTGTGTGAGTTTCCTGATGTCTTTCTGGAGGATTTACCGGGATTGCCACCCGATCGGGACGTCGAGTTCAAAATTGAACTCCAGCCCGGTACCGCTCCCATCTCTAGAAGACCGTATAGGATGGCTCCGAATGAGTTGGCCGAATTAAAAATTCAACTAAAGGAGTTGTTAGACAAGGGTTTTATTCGACCTAGCTCGTCTTCTTGGGGTTGTCCCGCCATATTTGTGAAGAAGAAGGATGAGACCCTGAGACTCTGTGTTGATTATCGACCGTTGAATGCGGTCACCATCAAAAACAAATATCCTTTGCCCCGCATAGACATCCTGTTCGATCAGCTTGTGGGCGCCAAGGTCTTTTCCAAAGTTGATCTTCGCTCGGGGTATCATCAAATAAAAATCCGTCCTGAGGACATTCCCAAGACTGCCTTTTCTACAAGGTATGGCCTCTACGAATACCTTGTCATGTCCTTCGATTTGACCAATGCTCCAGCCCACTTCATGTATCTAATGAATTCCGTTTTCATGCCCGAGCTGGACAAATTCGTCGTGGTCTTCATCGACGACATCCTTATTTATTCCAAGTCGGAGGAAGAGCATGCGGAACATCTTCGTATTGTTCTCCAGAGGCTGAGGGAACATAAGCTGTACGCCAAATTCAGCAAATGTGGCTTTTGGTTGAAAGAAGTACAGTTCCTTGGTCATGTGATTTCCGCCGAAGGTATCTCTGTTGACCCAAGCAAGGTGAAAGATGTGCTTGACTGGAAACCCCCAAAGTGCGTCAAAGATGTTCGCAGCTTCCTTGGGCTTGCTGGATACTATCGATGGTTCGTCCCGAACTTTTCGAAGATCTCCAAGCCCATGACGGAACTGCTTCACAAAGGGGTCGCTTTCTATTGGAGTGATTCTTGTGATGAGGCTTTTTGAACTCTCAAGAAACACTTAACCACCGCTCCAGTTTTGGCTCAACCGGACATCACCAAACCGTTTGATGTTTATTGTGATGCTTCTGGCACGGGCCTGGGATGTGTATTGATGCAAGACGGTCGCGTCATTGCCTATGGATCAAGACAGCTGCGACGTCATGAGTTGAATTATCCCACTCATGATTTGGAACTTGCCGCAGTGGTGTTTGCTTTAAAAATCTGGAGGCATTATCTTCTTGGGAATCTCGTACACTTGTACACGGATCACAAGAGCTTGAAGTATATTTTTTCTCAAGATGATCTGAATATGAGGCAAAGAAGGTGGATGGAATTGATCAAAGACTATGAATTGGAAATCCATTACCATCCAGGCAAGGCGAATGTTGTGGCTGATGCCCTAAGTCGCAAAGCTGGGTACAATCCCACCATAGCTCAAGCTTCTACCACTGCTCTCTGTTGTAGTCCAGAAGAGCCAAGTCTTCGTATCATTCCCCATGGGGCGTTGTATAATTTGGCTCTCATTCCTACCCTCCGTGAGGAAGTAGTTGCAGCACAGAAGGTTGATAAGGGAATGGAAAAGATCCGCGCTCGGATAGGCAACAGCAAAATGAAGTGTTTCCGCCTTGATGAGGAAGGTGTTCTGTGGTTCAACGACCGCCTCGTTGTACCGAAGAATTTCGAGCTGCGGAAGAAAATCATGGATGAGGCTCACCTCTCCAAGTATGCTATCCATCCAGGTAGCAATAAGATGTACCAAGATCTGCGAAGCAAATTTTGGTGGACTCGAATGAAGCGTGAAGTCGCTCGGTATGTTGCTGAGTGCAACACGTGTCGCCAGGTCAAAGCAGATCATCTGAAGAGTGCTGGTCCATTGCAGCCTCTCAGTGTGCCATCATGGAAATGGGAGGACATTAGTATGGACTTTATCGTCGGTCTTCCTCCCACTGCCCAGAAGCATGATTCTATTTGGATCATAGTAGATCGACTCACCAAATCTGCTCACTTCATTCCGGTGAACACCCATTATAATGCGAGGAAATACGCGGAGCTTTATATCTCTCGTATCATGTGCCTCCATGGTGTTCCAAAGACCATCATTTCTGATCGGGGTACCCAGTTTGTGAGCCGTTTCTGGGAACAATTTCATGAAGCACTTGGTACTAAGTTAATTCATGGTTCAGCTTATCACCCGCAAACCGATGGTCAGACAGAGCGTGTAAATCAAGTTCTGGAAGATATGCTTCGCACATCTGTGCTGACCCATGGGAAGAATTGGGAAGAGTGCTTACCATTGGCTGAGTTTTCGTACAACAATAGCTATCAAGAGAGCATCAAGATGTCTCCGTTCGAGGCATTGTATGGTCAGCCATGTCGCACGCCATTAAACTGGTCTGAGGCAGGAGAAAGAGTAATTTTTGGACCAGATTTGGTGACTCAAGCCGAAGAGAAAGTGAGGATTATTCAAGAAAATTTGCGAGCTGCAAGGTCCCGGCAGAAAAGTTATGCCGACAAAAGGCGTCGACCGTTAACTTTTGAAGTGGATGATCACGTCTATCTCCGTGTGTCCCCAACAAAAGGTGTCCAACGCTTTGGCATTAAGGGTAAGTTGGCTCCAAGATTTATTGGACCTTTCAAAATCATCGAGCGATGTGGTTTTGTAGCACATCGATTGGAGCTGCCCTCTCATATGTCGGGAATTCACAACATCTTCCATGTCTCTCAGCTCCGGAAGTGTTTGAAGCTGCCTGAACAAGTGGTCATCCCGGATGTTGAATTAATCCAAGAGGACCTCACATATCCGGAGATGCCGATGAAGATACTTGATCGGAAGGACCGCGTAACTCGCCGGAGGACCAAAACTTTCTTCAAGGTGCAGTGGACAAATCATTCGGAAGATGAGGCTACATGGGAAAGTGAAGAATTTCTTCATTCACAGTTCCCGGAATTCATGGCATCGGTCGTGAAATAGTCATTGGTCCCGCCCTTGTAGCGTTTCCTCGAAATCTCGAGACGAGATTTTCTTAAGGGGGAAGGGCTGTAACATCCCGAACTAAATTCTCGCTAAATCTATTGTCAATAAAGACTTAATTGTGTTCAATAAAAATCTCAAAATCCAAAGTAAATGAAATCATAGGACCTAATCAAATGAACTTAAATTCAAAACCTACATTGAAATCCAATCTTCATTTTCTTTGCTGCTTCTCTTTTCCTCTCTGCCGATGCAGAATTGACCCGGCCGGCCCTTGCCCTGCTGCGTCGCGCTGCTGCCGTGCGGCTGCTTGCCGCCGTCGCTGCTCGTCGTAGCCGGCTTGCCCGAGCCTACTCTCGCTAGCGCCGCCGGAACCCCCGCTCTCCACCGTCGCGCCGCCCGGCTTCCTCTGTTCTCCCACCCGCGAGCCGCCGCCTGACCTTGCTCTTTCGCCCGTTCACCGCCGGCCTTGCTCCGCCTCCGAGCAGGAACGAGCGCCGCCCGGGCCCCGGATCATGCAAGCCGCCGCCCAAGTCCCTGCTCCAACCCGGGTGCCGCTTCCCTGTTCTTTTCCATGCCTTCCCGACCCCGACTTTGTGAGTCCGATTCGCCCGACCTTCGACCCAGAGGTCGGAGGAATTTTCCGATTCGCCCGACCTCCGACCCAGAGGTCGGAGGATTTTTATGGTTCGCCCGACCTCCGACCCAGAGGTCGGAGGAATTTTACGATTCGCCCGACCCCGACCCCCTGTGGTCGGACATTATTTCCGTCTCGTCCGATCCTTCGTCAGCCGTTTCGCTCCGCCTCGCTCGACCCCGAGGTCGGACAACCCGTTTCGCTCCGCCTCGCTCGACCCCGAGGTCGGACAAGCCGTTTCGCTCCGCCTCGCTCGACCCCGAGGTCGGACAAGCCGCTTTTTGCTCCGCCTCGCTCGACCCCGAGGTCGGACAGACTCGTCGGACCCGAGTTCGGAGGGGCCACGCCATTAATGCTGCCGGCCATCTTCCCAACCGTAAAAGCGTCTGGCCGTACACAGCAGTGCCGCCTCCGCGCCGAAAGTCTTCGTGATGGGACGCGCACGCCTGGCGCCCATGCGCTGCAGTACGCTGCCGCCGTGCCAACTTGCGCCGTGTCCTGGAGAGACAAAAGGAACGGAGACTGATGATTTCCAGAGACGAAACGTTTCACTCGTGCGCTTTCATTTGCTCTTTCTGCACGCTCGTTTCTCTGCTCTCGTCTTCCCTGCCTTCCGTCATTACCGCCGAAGAGCTCTGCAGGGCCGAAACCAGAGCAAGTTTCTCTCGTGCTCAGGTGAGCTCGGTAACCCATGCCCTGCCGACAGTTCCATCATCCGCCATTATCGTCTCTAACCGCCGCCCCATTCTTCCGCATTATTGCAGAAGTAGCGGCGCGTCAACATCTCTTTTCCGGCGACCGGTCTCCGTTGTCGTTCGCTCTTACCGTCAGCCCTCTGGTAATCCTTGCCGTCCGACCAGTCTAGCTAAATCCCGTTTACCGAAACAACACACTAAATTTGTTAGAAAGAAATTCTTGCACCTTCACTTCTCTGTTAATACAAGTTACCACCGCCAGCATTGAATCCCTGTGTAAACTAAGTTACCTTGCATCTTCATATAGGAACCGAGCTGCAGACGGCCACCGAGGCTGAGGAGGATTTCCCCGCTGCCGACTCCGCCATCGACTGTGCTAACTTCTCCCCGAACCGAGGCAAGCCCCGGTGCATACCTATGTTTAAAGTTTTACTTTCTCACTGTGTATGTAGGTTTTTGTTGTGCATTAAGTTTTGAGGCTTGTGTGAAAACTTAGTTGCATGACTTGTAGAATCTCCTACGGGTTGTTCTGTTAGAGCCAGTACGTTAGTGCTATGCCTACTAATAGGGCAACGAAGGGTTTTGAGTGGTATGGAGACTACTCAGGGGATTATGTATAGGAGTATTTGAGAAAGTCAGGACCCAACATTGTGTGAATAAAATTTGAGCACGGTGTCGGGTGCGGTTGCATTGGTCAAGTTTGAGTTGTGTACCGAATACATACTGGTATATGGGACCCAGGAAACCGACGTAGCTCATTGCGCAGCGTTTGGACAATTGGCCATCTCTTTTTCCGGGTGAACGGACCAGTATGGTGGATGAATTCGCATTTCTGTTTTTCTTGGGCATGTGCTAGTGGGAAAGGCTTGGAGCCGTACAGGAACGCAGGACGTTGCCTGGAGGACCATGTCCTTGGAGAGATGGATGTTGGACCAACTCTGTCGCGATGCAGTGAAAGGTGGCCACGTGTGACTCGTGGAGTGCGCACGTGTCGTGTTATTCGGGTTTCTCCTGCAGGATGTAAAATCAATTATAATTGCCGTCCCTCGCGGTATTGAGTACCACTTGCTCCTTTCCGCCGTGGCGACACTATAAAATGTGGTAGCAGGAATTGTGATTGCAGGTTTGAGAATAAATTTCAGAACTGTTGCATTGCACTTGCTTGCATAGTTGCTGCCGCACTTGGCTAAAATTACATTAGCAATTCTGAAAACTTGGCTAAAATACTGAAAACCATTAGTAGTGCTGTATTTTGCAAATACCTACCAGCTGCCACCAATATTCCAGCATTTTAGGAGTCGGCCTTAGAAGGCCTATTGACGGGTAAGACTTGCTGAGCGTCAGTCGCTCACGGTTTGTTGATTATTGTTTTGCAGGTAATAGTGCTGACTGTAGCCAGGGTGGTTGGGAAGAGGAGACGCCCTCGGAGTGGACCTTCGAGTGGGTCCCCGCTTGTCCCTCCCGTGGAGATTAAACACCATCGGGCTGGGGTGTTTGATCGAGGCGTCGAGTGTTAGATTTTTGCTTCCGCTGAAATCCACGTGTTTGTTATCAAAACTACGTTACCACACTTCCAAAACTTCTGAAATCAGTTGTAATATAACCAGAATTAATGTATCTTTAAGTCATTTATGTGAGTCCTTGTTAATTATTGTACTGTAAAGTCACTTGTTTCGGCAAGCGGCCCTCCCAAATGATCCTGGATGAGCAACCGTACGATTTTATCGGACGGGGTTGCGACAAGGAGTCGCTATGAATTTACTAAGTGTGCCACTATTCTAAACAATCAAGAGTTCAACACAACCAATCAGGGTGAAAACAACCACTTTCATCATTAATCCACTAGTTACATATCGTTATGGCAGAAAGGAGCAAGTGGTACTCTTGACCATGAGAAACGACAGTTATAATTGATTTACATCCTGCAGGAGAAACCCGAATGACACGACACGGGCACACTCGAATGAGTCGCACGTGGCTACCTTTCGCAACATCGTGACAGGGTTGGCCAACATCCATCTCTCCAAGGACATGGTCCTCCAGGCGATGCCCTGCATCCCTGTATGGTCCCAAGCCTTTCCCACTAGCACGAGCCCAAGAAAATAAAATGTAAATTCATCCACCTCGATGGTCCATTCACCTAGAAAAAGAGATGGCCAATTGTCCAACAAAGCACGATGAGCTACGTCGGTTTTCTGGTCCCACTTACCAGTATGCACTCAGTACACAACTCAAACTTGACCAATGCAACCGCACCCGATAGGGTTCCAGATTTTTATTCACATTCAGATCAAACATAATCCTTGAATTTTTCCTTCTTTGATTAAACACGAGATATCTCCATACTACTCGGATTCTACCGGGTTCCTATCCTTAAAGCATAGCATTCTATCGAGGGCTCTACCAAAATAACCCATAGGAAACCCTATTAAGTCATGCAACTAAGTTTTCACGGCAATTCCCTCGAGACTTAATGCACAAACAAGTCTTACACCCATAGTGATAAAAAGTAAAACTTATAAAACATAGTGTGCACCAGGGCTTGCCTTGGTCTGCAGAAAAGTCAGCACACTCAAGAGAGAAGTTAGCTCCTGCGGGTGCCTCCTCCGGATTCACGTTCTCCGTCGGAAACTCCGGGTCAGTTCCTATATGATGAAAATGCAATTTGTAAGGAAAAGGTGGTTCAAATGAAAACTTCTCAATTTCTTTCCAGGAGATGATTGTTTTAATTGACATGTCCTAAAAATCAAGAATTTCAACTTTAGTTAATGTTAATTCGACATTTTTCCGTGGTTAATAATTATTTAATAACTACGACTATTAACCTAGGGTTAAAAATAAACTTTTAATTACACCTCAAGATTATTTTAATAGATAGCACTCTCTGACATATGCATTTTGATCTTTGGTTGAGGCCTAGATGAATTTTATAGATTTTATAAAAATTCAACAAAGCTTCTGTTATTAAATCTTTTAAGAACAGAAGTCACTAGTAAACCCTAGAATAAAATTATGAAATTTTATGGGGTCACTCATGAGCACCAAAGCTAAAACTTCTCTTTTGGGTCTAACCTTTTGGATGACTTTTACAATGTATTTTAGAAAATGATACTTTAACTAGGCAGATTGGAGTATTGTTAAAGTGTTGTATGTAACTTTGTGGTCCTAAACTCATCATAAAATTCAATAAGGTGTGTAATGCCATGCTGTATTTGTAGATCAAAAATTAGCCCTATCACTGCTCTAGAATTCAAATTAAAATTCAAAAACAGAAAAGAGTGTTCTAATTAATTCTGCAAATTTTTGGCCGTTTTCAAAAAAAGTGCTTTAACAGAAAATTGGTCCCTTGCATGAGGTTTCTAAAAACTTTTGGTTTTATATTTGTTGATTTTTCTGTGAATTTCTAAAGAATTTACAAGACAGACCATTTAAAGGGGAAAAAAAAAAGGAAAAGCAGGGGATGAATTCCGGCGAGCTCCGGCGGCCGATTCCCGGAGAGAGGATGGTCGCAGGTGGTCGATCCTTGACTTTAATCAATCCACAGACCATGGGGAAACCCGGCAACATGATGAAAATTGAGTTGGTACGCCGGAAAGGAGGCTCACCGTGGGAGGGGTGGCGGCGACGCGGCGAGGGTGAATTTCCGGCGAGAGAAGCACAAACCCAGAGAATGGAGGATGTCGTGAGCTGTGCAAGGGCATGAAGAAGGGATTAGATGAAGAGATTGGGGTGGAGGAGTGCTGGAATGGCGAGCTCACCGTGAGGGGGGTTGCTCGGCACTAATGGCGGCGGCGGCGGGTTAGAGAAGAGAGGGGGCTCGCGCGGGGAGGAAAGGAGAAGGAAAGGGAAAATGGAGGAGGAATGTGCGCCATTTAAAGAGGTCGGAGCGGAGGAATAGGGAGGAGTAGGGAGGGGCATGGCCGGGCGGTGCATCGGGCGCCGCTCGGGCATGGCGGCAGGAGGGGGTGAAGAGAGAGAGAGAGAGGGAGTAGGGGAGGAGGAGAGAGAGCATTGAAGAGGACGTGCTCACGGTCGTGCGTCGTGTCGGCTGTGTCGGCCGGGCACAACCGCCCTGCCGCTCGCCACTCGGGCGGGCGGCGGGGTACTGTAGCCCACCCGACTGTTTTTGATTTCTTCTTCTTTTTTTTTATCTGCTATTCATTAACGCTTGGATCCAATGCAAGTGAAAAACATGCTTCCCGAATTTAAAAATTTTTGAAAATTTTTGTGCAGGCTCAAAATTTTATTTGGAGCACTTTTCATTTAGTGTTCAAGTCATGATTTGGCCTCTAAAAATTCTTGAATTTCCAAGACAATTATTGATTGTGTGAATTTTTAAGAGGTCTAAATCTTTTCCAAAAATCTTGAATAAATTCCAAAAATTCTATTTTGAAGTGAGTTTAATTGTCATGCAAAAATATGGCTAGGGTTTTTTGGAAACTTGGACAGTCACGAGTTAGGGTTTGGATTTTCTTCGTGACAGCGAGATTTCGACACTACCGGTTGGAATTTTTCCGAACTTAGCTATAGTGATTTGTTGTGTGCCAGATTTTTTCTTTAGAGCATTTCAATCATCATTTCTTTTTACTTCTAGAGTTGATTTCACTTTTAAGTGTGTAAATTTTTCGATTAGGGTTTTAGTGTGTCGATTTAACCCTGGTGACACCTTGGGTGTCACACACGTCCTTGTAAGGAGATTGTGTATCCGGAGAACAACAGGAAGATGATGTCGAAACTCTACCTCGGATCAGAGCAAACATGGAAACAAACCCCATCTACGCATTCTCCGACTGTCTAAAAGTCGTGGACAATTCGAACCAGATACGATTATAGATATGCAAATATCTGCATATTTCCAACCGTATCTTTTTCGAACGGGAGACGGCTAACTGGGTTACGTTACCTAAGAACATGACATGGAATATATGATTTTACCTTGGGTGGAGGTGGAGATAATTTAACATGACCGACGGAGTGTTGTCTACACAAAAAATACTAGTGTCAACCGGACATTTTGACAGCATCTCCCGAATAAGGTGAGGTTTCAGGAACCTGCAACAACCAAACAGTATGATGGCTGACAACCACATGACACAACAATGGCATGTACATGAAAACAATCATGATACCTTTGCGGCGGATGGGCAGGAACGAAGACAGCAGTGGAGCAGGGCGGGGACGAGTTGGCGGAGTGGGGAAGAGGCGACAAGCAACAGGAACGAGGCACCGGGAACGCGGCGCGCGGCGCTGGTGGGCACGGGCGCGGGCGGAGGGGCGACGCGGGCTCGGTGACGGGAGCAATGATGAGGACATCGACTCCAACACGGGAACGGCTACACCAGCAGCACCTGCGGACGCACCTCCACCACCTGCGGACGCGCCTCCACTTCCAGCCACGGGTCCACCAGACGCGCCTCTATCTCAAGCGACGCTTCCTTCATCAGTGGGGCCAATCAGGAGGGCTCGTGCAAGAGAGATGTCATGCTGCTGAAGAACGAAGGCTCAGAAGATTAGCCAGCTGGCCCAGTTGAAGGCCCCCCCATGGGCCAACCTAGGGTTGCGCACAACCCTAGGGATGCGCACCACCCAGGGGCTGCGCCCTCCTCTTGTGTATTTAGCCAAGGGCTGCGCCCCTTGTTTACTTTTGAGTTTTATAATTGTTAGCTTTAGCTACAGCCGTCGTACGCATTACAGCGCTGCCACGTGTATTCAGAACTCCACCTTCAAATAATACATCAGATTGCTTGCATCTCTTTCTTGCTCGTTCTTCGATTGCGCGCAGTAAACGATCTTCGTGATCAGGCTGATCTTGTGCCAGCAAGGTTGGTAACCATCGGGAGTTGGTTTAGCGATTGCATTGGCGCCTCGGGCTTGCTCGTTGTAGTCGGATCGTGAGGGTCTACTTCCACCAAATCGAAATTATCTTCACTCACTGAAAGATCGAGCACTCCAGCTCTATCAAGTGGTATCAGATTGCAGTGTTTCTCGGTGAGTTTTTCGTGTGTTTTTCGTTCATCCTATAGTCCACAAAAACCAAAAACAAAAATTTTCAGGTTAGATCTATTATCCCAGCACCCCCTTGCACCTTGCACTTTTGATCAGTAATTTGCATTGTTGAATTTGTGTGCCTGCGCGTTTCGTTGTTGCTGGATTACTTGTGTTTTAATCCATCTGTTCTAGCTGCCACAAACCCTAACACTGCTCACCCCGCCTGCCGTACGCGCCAAGATTTACTCCCTTAGCACCGCGCACGAGTCTTGCTCGGTTACGAGCTGCTGTTTCAGCGCCGCGCCAGAACCCAACTCGGTTAAGCCCCTGCTTTGTGGTTCCACCGTGCGCGCCTCCGCCAAGTCGTACCCGGTAACGCTCTCGCTTCCTGCCGCACCGTGCGCACCACATCTGCCACGCCAAATCCCGGCCAGTCACGCCGTCGAATTCCACTCGTCTCCGTCTCTGTTTTGTTTTTGTGATAGTCCAATCAAAAAAAAATGAGAAAAGAGCACGCAAGTGTGCCACTAAAAAAAAAGAACCAAACAGCAGAGGTTTGTTTCTCGTGATCGGTTTTGCTGGGAAATTCTCAACCGATCTGGTTCGCCGTGTGTCCTCGTTGGACTCATGAGTCTGTCGTAAACTACTTCATATTACCACATATACTCAGTTCTGCAGCATCGGCTCATTGATAAGTTCGACCTTACTCTGGAGAGAGAGAGAGAGAGAGTGACTCGTCTTGAGACCTTGACATCTCCGGAAAAAGTACATGTGGTGACTTGTTCATTTGCTTTCGTTTGTTCATATAATCAGTTTTTGGGCGCTCAGCCGCGGGTTGTTTTTCACCGGACCTTCTCCTACAACCCTAGCTCTTTCTCGCACTTGTTTCCGGTAGCGTCCATATGTGTTTAGCACTATTATTCAACTTTGCAATTATTGTTTGATCGTGCTAACCCTTGTCTTGAGTGCAGCCTACCCAGAACTACACATATTTCTACTACGAGTAGGTTTTGTGTCTCCAGGCAATCGCTCCTCCAATCTTTCACTGGTTCTACCTATTGGTTGCAGCTCACCCTTGTGTGCTTGGTAAGAACAGGTAAGAATTTGATAACAGGATTTTCTTTGAGTGATTTGCCTCCCACATACACCTGTTGTAGTCAGATTTTCTCCTTGCTATTTTCTTGTTTGCGCTGACTATGGCAGGGAAAGAGGCCAAGATGGATGCTACGCTGCAGGACGTGCAGGCGCACGTCGAAGGCCTTGCCGGCAACATCAAGACGCTGCATGAACGGCTGGACTCCACGGTTGCTTCATCGATCGAGCGTTTCGACCAGATCGACCTCGCTCAAACGGCCGCCCACACCACGCTCGAGACGATCATGACTCGTCTTGAGACCTTGGCCACGTAGCTAACAGAGTTGCAGCAGGCACGCGACTATGGCGGTGATACGGAGCAGGACGATGGTGATCGCCGCGGTCCTTCACGCAGGGTACGTGTCCCACCTCCTGATTCTTTTGCTAAGATCAAATTTCGCATTCCATCCTTTACTGGCAAATATGATCCTGCTACTTATCTTGATTGGGAATTAGAGGTCGAACAGAAATTTTCATGCCATGACATTCCTGCTAATATACAAGTTAAGGCTGCTATTAGTGAATTTACTGATTTTGCTTTATTGGTGGCGTGAATATAAATAAAAGTTTCCCAATAACACTCCCACCACTTGGGCTCAACTAAAAACTGCCATGCGTCACAGATTTGTTCCTTCTTATTATACCCGTGATTTGCTTAACCAAATGCAACGATTTCAGCAAGGTTCCCAATCTGTTGAGGAATATTACCAAGCATTACAAAAGGGTAAGACTCGTAGTGGTTTAGTTGAGCAGGATGACGCTGCTATGGCACGTTTTAGGGGTGGTTTGAATCGTGAAATTCAGGACATCCTTGATTACAAGGAATATGATGATACGACCACTTTGTTTGAATTTGCTTGCAAAGCTGAACGTGAAGTTGTGACACCCCAGGTGTCACCAGGGCAAAAGTCAACAACTATAAACCCTAATTCATAATTTCACTCACTTTAAAGTAGTTTCAATCATAGAAATGAAAAGAAACATTGTTTAAAATGCTTTAAGGAGACACTAGGAAAAATTTGACAGACAACAGATGTCGCAACCCCGTCCGATAAAATCGTACGGTTGCTCATCCAGGATCATTTGGGAGGGCCGCTTGCCGAAACAAGTGACTTTACAGTACAATAATTAACAAGGACTCGCATAAATAACTTAAAGATACATTAATTCTGGTTATATTACAACTGATTTCAGAAGTTTTGGAAGTGTGGTAACGTAGTTTTGATAACAAACACGTGGATTTCAGCGGAAGCAAAAATCTAACACTCGACGCCTCGATCAAACACCCCAGCCCGATGGTGTTTAATCTCCACGGGAGGGACAAGCGGGGACCCACTCGAAGGTCCACTCCGAGGGCGTCTCCTCTTCCCAACCACCCTGGCTACAGTCAGCACTATTACCTGCAAAACAATAATCAACAAACCGTGAGCGACTGACGCTCAGCAAGTCTTACCCGTCAATAGGCCTTCTAAGGCCGACTCCTAAAATGCTGGAATATTGGTGGCAGCTGGTAGGTATTTGCAAAATACAGCACTACTAATGGTTTTCAGTATTTTAGCCAAGTTTTCAGAATTGCTAATGTAATTTTAGCCAAGTGCGGCAGCAACTATGCAAGCAAGTGCAATGCAACAGTTCTGAAATTTATTCTCAAACCTGCAATCACAATTCCTGCTACCACATTTTATAGTGTCGCCACGGCAGAAAGGAGCAAGTGGTACTCAATACCGCGAGGGACGGCAATTATAATTGATTTTACATCCTGCAGGAGAAACCCGAATAACACGACACGTGCGCACTCCACGAGTCACACGTGGCCACCTTTCACTGCATCGCGACAGAGTTGGTCCAACATCCATCTCTCCAAGGACATGGTCCTCCAGGCAACGTCCTGCGTTCCTGTACGGCTCCAAGCCTTTCCCACTAGCACATGCCCAAGAAAAACAGAAATGCGAATTCATCCACCATACTGGTCCGTTCACCCGGAAAAAGAGATGGCCAATTGTCCAAACGCTGCGCAATGAGCTACGTCGGTTTCCTGGGTCCCATATACCAGTATGTATTCGGTACACAACTCAAACTTGACCAATTCAACCGCACCCGACACCGTGCTCAAATTTTATTCACACAATGTTGGGTCCTGACTTTCTCAAATACTCCTATAAATAATCCCCTGAGTAGTCTCCATACCACTCAAAACCCTTCGTTGCCCTATTAGTAGGCATAGCACTAACGTACTGGCTCTAACAGAACAACCCGTAGGAGATCCTACAAGTCATGCAACTAAGTTTTCACACAAGCCTCGAAACTTAATGCACAACAAAAACCTACATACACAGTGAGAAAGTAAAACTTTAAACATAGGTATGCACCGGGGCTTGCCTCGGTTCGGGGAGAAGTTAGCACAATCGATGGCGGGGTCGGCAGCGGGGAAATCCTCCTCAGCCTCGGTGGCCGTCTGCAGCTCGGTTCCTATATGAAGATGCAAGGTAACTTAGTTTACACAGGGATTCAATGCTGGCGGTGGTAACTTGTATTAACAGAGAAGTGAAGGTGCAAGAATTTCTTTCTAACAAATTTAGTGTGTTGTTTCGGTAAACGGGATTTAGCTAGACTGGTCGGACGGCAAGGATTACCAGAGGGCTGACGGTAAGAGCGAACGACAACGGAGACCGGTCGCCGGAAAAGAGATGTTGACGCGCCGCTACTTCTGCAATAATGCGGAAGAATGGGGCGGCGGTTAGAGACGATAATGGCGGATGATGGAACCGTCGGCAGGGCATGGCTTACCGAGCTCACCTGAGCACGAGAGAAACTTGCTCTGGTTTCGGCCCTGCGGAGCTCTTCGGCGGTAATGGTGGAAGGCAGGGAAGACGAGAGCAGAGAAACGAGCGTGCAGAAAGAGCAAATGAATGCGCACGAGTGAAACGCTTCGTCTCTGGAAATCATCAGTCTCCGTTCCTTTTTGTCTCTCCAGGACACGGCGCAAGTTGGCACGGCGGCAGCGTACTGCAGCGCATGGGCGCCAGGCGTGCGCGTCCCATCACGAAGACTTTCGGCGCGGAGGCGGCACTGCTGTGTACGGCCAGGCGCTTTTACGGTTGGAAGATGGCCGGCAGCATTAATGGCGCGGCCGCTCCAAACTCGGGTCCGACGAGTCTGTCCGACCTCGGGGTCGAGCGAGGCGGAGCGAAAAGCGGCTTGTCCGACCTCGGGGTCGAGCGAGGCGGAGCGAAACGGCTTGTCCGACCTCGGGGTCGAGCGAGGCGGAGCGAAACGGCTTGTCCGACCTCGGGGTCGAGCGAGGCGGAGCGTGCTGACGAAGGATCGGACGAGACGGAAATAATGTCCGACCACTGGGGGTCGGGGTCGGGCGAATCGTAAAAATCCTCCGACCTCTGGGTCGGAGGTCGGGCGAACCGTAAAAATCCTCCGACCTCTGGGTCGGAGGTCGGGCGAATCGGAAAATTCCTCCGACCTCTGGGTCAGAGGTCGGGCAAATCGGACTCACAAAGTCGGGGTCGGGAAGGCATGGAAAGGAACAGGGAAGCGGCGCCCGGGTTGGAGCAGAGACTCGAGCGGCGGCTTGCATGATCCGGGGCCCGGGCGGCGCTCGTTCCTGCTCGGAGGCGGAGCAAGGCCGGCGGTGCACGGGCGAAAGAGCAAGGTCGGGCGGCGGCTAGCGATGGTGGAGAGCGGGGGTTCCGGCGGCGCTAGCGAGAGTAGGCTCGGGCAAGCCGGCTACGGCGAGCAGCGACGGCGGCAAGCAGCCGCACGGCAGCAGCGCGACGCAGCAGGGCAAGGGCCGGCCGGGTCAATTCTGCATCGGCAGAGAGGAAAAGAGAAGCAGAAAAGAAAATGAAGATTGGATTTCAAAGTAGGTTTTGAATTTAAGTTCATTTGATTAGGTCCTATGATTTCATTTACTTTGGGTTTTGAGATTTTTTTTGAACACAATTAAGTCTTTATTGACAATAGATTTAGCGAGAATTTAGTTCGGGATGTTACAGCGGAGCATTTTAGCAAAGTCCGGGAGAGATCTCAAATAACAGTGTCGAAATCTCGTTAACAGAAAGAAACCCAAACCCTAACTCTTGACCATCAAAACTTCCACAGAACCCTAGCTATATTTTACAGAACAATTAAGTACACTTCAAAATAGAATTTTGAGAAATTATTCAAGATTTTTGGAAAAGATTTAGACCTCTTAAAAATTCACAGAAGCTATAATCAACCTAGAAATTCAAGAATTTTTAGAGGCCAAATCATGACTTGAACCTTAAATGAAAAGTGTTCCAAATAAATCCCTGAGCTTGTATAAAAATTCTCCAAATTTTTCGAGCAGGGGAAGTGTGCCATTTCATTGAATTGCAATCCAGCTTGGTTAAATGAAAAAAAAAAATATAAAAAAAATAAAAGAGAGCACCGTTGTCGGGCGGGCTACAGTGCCCGCCGAGCGGCAGGGCACCGCCCGCCCGACACGGCATTTGTGGCGCACGTCGCCGTTTCAGTGCCGCGCCACTCCCGTGCCTCCCTCTCTCTCACTCCCTCCTCACTCCACCGCTCTCTCTCTAGCCCTCTTCCCCCTCTCCCTCTTCTCTGCCCGAGCGCCCCGTTTCCCCCTCACTGTGCGCCGCCCGACAACCGCGCGCCACCCGAGCCGCCCCAGCGCGCCGTCCGCCTTGACGCCATGCCGGCCATAACCCTAATGTCCCTCCAACCCTACGCCAAGCTCTCCTTTAAAGCGGTGCACCTCCCCCCCCCCCCACTTCTCCTTTTTCGTTCACCTGCGCGCACAGCCCTCCTCTCATCTTCCTCTCTGCTCAGTGCGCCACCGCCATTGCCGCCAGCACCACTCGCTCGTCGACGGCTCACTCCGGCGAGTTCCAAGCCGCACCACCGTGCCCCCTAGACTCCCCTCCACCCCCAGTTGCTCTCCGAAGACCAAGCCCGCCGGCGGTGCCCTAGCTTCGCCGGAACGCCGCCGCCTTTCCCTCGGCCGAAGAGCAACGCCGGCGGCCACCAATCTGTGAAATTCCTCGCGACGGTACGACGATCCTCCAATTCCTCTTGCCGGCTGTTAGCTCTCACCCTTGTGCAACCCTTTGACTTGAATCCGCCCGCAGTTGACCGTCGTCGGGGAAGAACGCCGTGTGCCACCCCGTCGGCCGCCATTGACGCCACCTCGGCCTCCACGTCGCCGGCCCTGTTTCACTCTTCACCGTGGCCTCCATCCTCCACGAACTAGTGCAGTGAGTCGAGGTGAAGCTCCCCGACATCTTAGTTCTTGCCCTAGCCCTCTTCTCCGGCGAGGAGCTCACCGGAGCACCGCCTCTACCGTGTGCTCTGTTTTGCCAGTTACTGTTCCATTGATTTTCTAATTTTCCTTTAATTAGCCAGAGATTGTCAGGCTTGTAGCAAATCATGGAAAAATCCAAAAATGCCAAACCAAAATTTGTTAGAACCCTCGTGAAAAGTACTAATTTTCTGTTAAAACACTTTTTAACAAATGACCAAACATTTGCAGAATTAATTGGAAACACTCCATTCTGTTTTTGAATTTTAAATTGCATTATAGAGCAATACTAGGGCTAACCTTTGATCTACAAGTGCACCATGGTAGTACACACCCTCTGTAATTTTATGAAGATTTTAGGAACACGAAATGGCATCTAACCCTATTAAATAACTTCAATCTGCTTAGTTTAAATAGCATTTCTAAAGTACATTGTAAAAGTCATTTACAAGGTTAGACCCCAAAGAAAAGCTGTAGATCTGGTGCTCAGGAATGCTCACATAAAGTTTCATAATTTTATTCTAATGTTTACTAGTGCTTTCTGATTTTACAAGATCTAAAAACAGGAATTTGATGAATTTTTATAAAATATAGAAAATTCATCTAGGCCCCAACCAAAGCCCAAAATGCTTATTCCAGGGAGTACTGCCAACTAAAAGTAATCTTGAGAAAGAACTAAAATCTTTATTGTAACCCTAGTTTAATAGCCGAAGTGATTAAATAATATTAACCGATGAAAAGTGTCGCATTAACTTAACTAGAGTTGAAGTTGATGAACATGCCAACTAAAAGTCACCTCATGGGAGTTTAATAGACTTCTTTAAACATCATTCACAGATTAATAATTGAATTTAATCGACGGCGTCGAGTAATTAGAGTTAACCCTAATTCTGGGCGTCGCCAATCTAAACCCTAGGTTGTTATTGATAATAACAATAAGTTTCTATTTCACTGCACTTATCATAATACTACTGCATCATGTAGACTCTAACGCTCACGAAGTAGCTGCGGATCCAAGTTCTTCGACCCCCGCCGAAGAAGTCTGCAACAACACCGAAGAACCAGGCAAGCCCCGGTGCACAACCGAATTTTAAAGTTTTACTTTTAACTAAGTGTGTCTTGTTTGTGCATTAAGCATTAGGAGTTGATTGAAACCATAGTTGCATTTGTTCCTATAGGAAAACACTAACGGTAGTTGGTATAGACACCCCCTTAGTATGCTATGCTTAGTAGGTATTTATCGGTAGAAGTCGAGCAGAGTGGACGCTGCTCGCGAAAGGATAGGTTGTTGATTGAAACTATTTCATGAGAAGGGCCACACGAATGTGAATCAGTAAGAAAGATAAAAGTTTGAGGGTCAGACAGGATACAAAGTAGGTCGGCGACTGGACTGGGTCCAGGGTGACCGTAGACTTGTCTGATCCGTGTGGTCCGAGATTGATCGAGCGTTGAATGTACTGGTCGTATGCTGGGTGTTATGGGCCCCAGTAAACCTACATAGCCTAGTGATTGCAACGTCGAACCTGCCCTACGGTGTCTGACTAGGAGGAGATCTGGGGTGGGCAGCGTGGGAACTCCACAGAAACCGTCTGGGACGTGTTGTCTGGTGGGACGCGGCGCTGCTAAGGCAGGCGTAGGAGGGAATTGACGTTGCAGGAGCTGGTGTGAACGGTTGCCACGTGCGAGTCTGGGACACGCACGTGTCGTACGGTCAGGTTTTCCCCTGCAGGGTATAAAATCGTTTCGAACCGCTATCGCTCCCAGTTAGTGAGCATGCTCGTGAAACGCACCACATTCTAGTAAAATAGGTTGAAACACCATGAGAATGAATTATGAATATTAATATTGCTATTGTTGATTCTGTTATGTTTGTTTAGTTCAGTGCTAACTAAATTTACTTTCTAATCATTTAATCTGATGCTAAAACTTGACAAGAGTAGTATAGGCTTGCGAGTCCTTTTGCAAGTAAACCCTCCCGAGTCAGCCTTCATGTCTAGGAGTTGGCTGTAGTCAGCCACCTTTGTCGGGTAAGTCTTGCTGAGCTTCTTAGAAGCTCACGCGTTAGCGTTTTGTGGTTTTCAGGCGCCGTCATGCAGGAACCAGCAGGTAGCTTCCATTGGGAGGAGCCTCCCCTCGAGTTTGGGAACCTCTAGTGGGAGTTGTGCGAGTCGCCGCAGTGATTTGTTGAAGTGGCTAGTAGCATGACGCCCGTGGGCACGGCGCGTGCTTTTGCTTAAGTCCGAGTGTCGGAGTTGTAATCGTTCTAATTCTTCCGCTGTTATCGTTTTCAAAACTGTTGCGTACTCTGAATCAATGTAATATTCAACTTTAATTTATGAATCAATGATATATTAAGTTCTCTCTTCTTGTAAATTATTGCTGTTTATCCCTGCCTGTGTTGTATTGTGTGTACGCTCGCTTCGCCGAGCGTTGCCCAACAAGATCTTGGCTCAACGACTGACCGGATTCGTCCCAAGACGAGGTTTCTGGACGGGTCGTGTCAGCTTTGGTATCAGAGCCAGGTTGGGAAACGATACAACGTTTAAGGCATATTTTCGAAAACTTACGTGCGAGTGAGGTACGCGCCCTATTAGTTAATAGGTTATCAGGTGGCAAGCTAACCTAGTGTAGGAGCTAACTAAACCCAGTTTAGATTTACTTTTCTGTAACGACGCACCTACGCTCGGGTAAGCAAGGTAAGGTACGCCGCTCGACTGCGGTGAAAGGTCGAGAAATCCCTGTTGCATCCGCAACAGTAGCGTTCTATACCATGATGGTATGGAAGGAGGTATTATATTCGCTGTAACATAGTACCGCCCCTTGCCGTTTAGGGAGAGAAGCGGCCCTCTACCGTACGAGGTGTGGGTTACGGACCTGTTGCGAATGCAGACCTTCGCAACAGTGGAGTCTTGTGTCTTTGGCACACAAGAGATGAGTTTGTTCCTCACGACTTCGGTTTTGCGGAACACTCTCATACCTCCGCTGCCTGAGGTAAAGTGCAGTCTGTCGCAGCGCAGGGAAGGTCGGACACGTGATCCCCGTACGTGACCTACTCGGGGCGACCCATATGGCATGATATGGGTTGTTGTTTTTACTTTTGATATATATTATATTGCTCTGCCTGTGATGCCATTTTCTGCAGCTACGCTAACCACGATATCGTAAGAAACGTGTAGTAACGGCTAACTTGAGTGCGATTCTGCCACCGCCTATGCGTATTCTTTTTACTTTGTGAGGACGTATAGGCCGATGTAGGATTGCATTGCATGAATAACTATTAAAATCCTTCAAACTTATACTAAAACCATCCAGGAGCAAAAATTCCATCAATAATGGCTGTAACACCAACAGAAATTAAGAAGTCAACCTGGATACCTTCCTCCCTTAGGGATTGCGTGGAATCAACCGAGTTGGAGTAAAACCCTTGTATACCATGAGCCTTCCCAGAATTTTCCTCGATGGGAAGATTGTCTCCTTGACAGATCAACTTAGATGGTAAAGCACCTTGGACAAAACGGCTGTCGCTAGTTAGCATCCTTAGTGACAGATTTGGATCACCTTTTATGCAGGGATGAAAAGTATTTTATGTATCGGAAAATTTAGCATGCTTTGAACTATGTGTCAACATGTGGCTTCTGATTGATAAAATATTATTCATCTCTGTGATGCAGATGGACGCCAACACGATCGAGCATGGGATCGCGGAGATAGGCATTGAGGACTCCACCCCTACCTACGTCACCAAGAAGTCAGGACGCCGAGGATTTGTGGAGATACTCGAGCAGACCCTACAGTCATTGGGATATACAGAGACTCCTTGGTTTCAGTTCCGGGAGTATCGACAGTATGACGTACCGCGCTGCTCGGCCACCGTGACATTACCCACGCACCCTCAGCATGCCAACGGAGAGATTTATACCACCACCACATTCGGTTCAGATAAGACGGAGGCCATCGAGTCAGCCGCTCATCAGGCTTTATTGAGGATTTGCGAGCGACACCTCGAGGACCTGGTAGACAAACCAGCAGCGTTGTTTCCGATACGGGACCAGGTCGACCGTACCTGGCACCGTAATGTCAAGAATGCTCAGAAGAGGACTTTCAGGGGAGAAATGGACCATGTCACTCCCTTGTTCACGTGGAGCCTAGCGCTACTCAACTTGCATGAAGATATTGTTCTCGCAGCTTAGATGGATCGCCAGGCCTTGCGACAAGCTCATGTAGAGATGGCTCAACTCAAGAAGAAGGTCTAGGACTTGGAGAGCAGAAACAATGCACTGCGTGCTCGCTGCGACGCGTGCGCTACACGCATCTCTGAGTTAGAGACGGTCTCCGAGATTAAGACTGCCCAGATCCATGCTAGAGAGAATGATTGAAACATCATGTTGCAACACATTCACCAGCTGGAGATACTCAGGGATAACGCGGTTCAGATGGCGGAGAACCTCGCCCATGAGAACCACCATTTGCAGCATCAGTTAGCGGGACTTTTGGAGGCACAGCAGCCGCCTCCCGCTAACGATGATGCGCCTGAGTCAGAAGTATCGGATCCCGAAGCTTCAGACCCAGAGCCAGATGAGGAGTAGATTGGAGGTGGTTCCGAAGTGATAGTTAGTTAGATGCTTCGCTTAAGGAGTGCGTTGCCCTTGTCTTGGTGTTAGTGTGTGTTCTTAGGAGTTTATCTTAGTGGCGTTGTAATCTTATGGATGTAAGAGTGGTGGTTTGACAGTCTAAGGAATTGGACGATGGATGTACTGTCATCTTTTGGGGAATGAAGGAAGTTTGTTTCTATGGAGATATCCGTGCCGTGCATATTGACGTACATTTACTTATGATGAGAAGTGGACATGGGTTGAATGGCTCTAATAAGGATCTTTTTACTTTTTCAGCATGGTGAACACTAGAGCCGGACGTCAGGAGGCAGAAAGCTCCAACCCGCCGCCCCCGCCAGCTGAGCCAACCTTGGCCACAGCTATGGCGGCCCTGATTCAGAGCAGCCAGCAAACGCAAGAGATGCTGCGAGCTATCCTAGAGAGTAGCGGCACGAATCGAGGCGCTCGGAACCGCGACCAGGACAGCACATATGCTGAATTCCTGGCCACTCATCCCCCGGAGTTCAGAGATGCTCGGGAACCCATGGAGGCAGACCATTGGCTTCGTACAATCGAGGCCAAATTTGGGCTGCTCCGTTGTTCGGAGACTCAGAAGACGCTCTTCGCGGCCCAGATGCTCCATGGACACGCCGGAGCTTGGTGGGCCAACTACTTGGCCACTCTCCTGGCCAACACCCAGGTGCCATGGGAACAGTTCCGGGAGGCGTTCCGCGCACACCACATCCCCGCGGGACTCATGCAGAGGAAGGCCAAGGAGTTCATGGCCTCAACCCAAGGGAACCGCACGGTGCACGAGTATTCCCGTGTCTTCAACCAACTTGCTTTATATGCTCCGGAGCAGGTTGACACGGATGCTAAGCGGAAGCACCGCTTCATGGAAGGGCTGAACATCACACTCCAGGGTCGATTGGCCCTGAACCAAGGCGGCTCATTCAACGAGCTCGTCAGCAACGCCCTCATCGCCGAGGAGTACCTCGAGAAGGAGCAGCGGGAAAAGAGGCGAGCCAGCGGTAGGCCATCAAATGCCCCGCCACCCAAGTACCGTCTGGTGTACACTGCACCCGATGGTAGGAGGTACAAGGCAACCCCGCCGCAGGCCCCGTCGTTCCGTCCGCCGCAGCAGCCATACCGGCCCCCACAGAATCAGCAACAAGCCGGCTACCGCGCACCTCCCCCGCCGCAGAGGAACCAAGGTGTCCGCCCACCTCAACAGGGCACCCGTCCTGGACCAGGCACGCCTTGCTTCAACTGCGGGCAGCCCGGACACTTCGCCCGCGAGTGCCCTCCAACCAGCAGTCCGGAGGCAACCGGCAGTCGAACCAGGGACAGGGCCAGCAAAAGGGCCAGAAGAACACCAGGACCGGTCGGGTAAACTACACCACGACCAAAGAAATTGCTGAGGGCGAACAAGTACTGGCGGGTACGTTTTCGCTCTCTACCCACTCAGCTTTTGTTCTTTTTGATTCCGGTGCAAGCCACAATTTTATCAGTAGGAATTTTGTCAAAGGCAAAAACCTAGCCACAATTCTCCTAGAACCACCTTTCATAATAAAATCGCCTAGGGGTAACATATTATCAAATCATGGCTTAAGTGAAGCTCCCCTCCATCTGGGAGGTCACATCTATCCTATTTCCTTCATCATCCTAGATGGGCAGGGTATCGATATTATCATCGGCATGAAGTGGATGAAACACCATAATGCCATCCTTGATATTGCTAACCGTGTAGTCCACCTAACCTCCCCACTTCACGGTTCCATGTCCA
Source organism: Oropetium thomaeum (assembly GCA_001182835.1). Lineage (NCBI taxonomy): Eukaryota > Viridiplantae > Streptophyta > Magnoliopsida > Poales > Poaceae > Oropetium > Oropetium thomaeum. The sequence continues at coordinate 289,035 of LFJQ01000084.1, forward strand.
TAAACCTAGATCACCCTAAAGCCACCCTCAATCAAGTCTGCCATGTTGTCGGGAAAAGTCTGGACGAGATACCAGTGGTTAAAGAGTTTCCAGACGTGTTCCCAGAAGATTTACCTGGTTTACCGCCAGACAGAGATGTGGAATTTCAGATTGAGCTCTTGCCAGGCACAGCCCCAATCTCCCGCAGACCGTACAAGATGGCACCCAAGGAACTAGCAGAGTTGAAGAAACAGTTGCAGGAATTGTTGGACAAGGGCTTTATACGGCCCAGTACCTCGCCTTGGGGTTGTCCGGCATTGTTCGTGAAGAAGAAGGACCAGTCGTTGAGACTATGCGTGGATTACCGTCCCTTGAATGCGGTAACTATCAAGAACAAGTATCCTTTGCCACGCATAGACACTCTGTTTGATCAGTTGGCTGGAGCAAAGGTCTTCTCAAAAGTTGATCTTCGGTCTGGTTATCATCAGATCAAGATCCGTCCTAGTGACGTTCCGAAGACGGCCTTCTCCACCAGATACGGGCTGTATGAGTATTTGGTGATGTCGTTTGGACTCACAAACGCACCAGCGTACTTCATGTACCTTATGAACTCAGTCTTCATGCCAGAGCTGGAAAAGTTTGTAGTGGTGTTCATTGACGACATCTTGATATACTCCAAGTCAACTGATGAGCATGCAGAGCACCTTCGGACAGTTCTCCAAAGACTCAGAGATCATAAGCTCTATGCCAAGTTCAGCAAGTGCGAGTTTTGGATTGAGCGTGTTCAGTTTCTGGGTCATGTTGTGTCTGCGGAAGGTATTTCTGTTGATCCGGGAAAGGTGCAAGATGTTGTTAATTGGAAAGCACCCACAACAGTCCACAAGGTGCGGAGTTTCTTGGGATTAGCGGGATACTACCGCCGTTTCATTCCCAACTTCTCCAAGATTGCCAGGCCTATCACAGATCTACTCAAGAAGGATCAAAAGTTCAAGTGGACAGAAAAGTGCGAAGAAGCCTTTCAGACTTTGAAGAAGCACTTGACCACAGCACCAGTACTAGCCCAACCGGATTTGAGCAAGCCCTTCGACGTGTATTGTGATGCGTCGGGCACTGGACTCGGTTGTGTGTTGATGCAAGAAGGACGGGTGATTGCTTATGCTTCCAGACAACTCCGTAAGCATGAGTTGAATTACCCCACACACGACTTGGAATTGGCAGCCGTGGTATTAGCTCTGAAGGTGTGGAGGCATTACTTATTGGGAAACCTAGTACACCTTTACACCGACCACAAGAGTCTCAAGTACATCTTCACCCAGAACGAGTTGAACATGAGGCAACGAAGATGGCTAGAATTAATCAAGGACTACGAGATAGAGATCCACTACCATCCGGGCAAGGCCAACGTGGTTGTAGACGCGTTGAGCAGAAACGCCCATTGTCACTACTTGGATCGGGGAGTTACAACCGAAGAATTAGAACCAGCCGTAAGGATTCTACCCCACGGAGCACTCTACAACCTCGCCTTAGTACCAACACTTAGAGATGAGGTAGCCGAGGCCCAGAAGCTTGATAAGGGCATGGAGAAGATCAGATTGGGACTACAAGAAAAGAAGACGCAGTGCTTCCGTGAGGACGAAGAAGGAGTTTTGTGGTTCAAGAACAGATTGGTAGTGCCAAAGGATCACGAGCTCCGAAGGAAGATTATGGATGAAGCTCATTTATCCAAGTACTCAATTCACCCTGGCAATAACAAGATGTATCAGGACCTGCGAAAGAAGTTTTGGTGGACAAGGATGAAAAGAGAAATCGCTCGGTATGTAGCGGAATGTGACACCTGCCGCAGAGTAAAGGCCGACCATCTAAAAGGCGCAGGGTTGTCGCAACCTTTGAGCGTTCCGTCATGGAAGTGGGAAGACATAAGTATGGACTTCATTGTTGGACTGCCCATGACAGCTCAGAAGCTGGATTCAATTTGGGTTATAGTAGATCGTTTAACAAAGACGGCCCACTTCATTCCTGTCTCAACCAGATACACCATGAAGAAGTATGCACAGCTGTACATTCACCGGATAGTCTGTCTGCATGGAGTGCCCAAGACGATCATCTCCGACCGAGGCACCCAATTCGTCGGTCGATTTTGGAAACAACTCCACGAGTCATTAGGAACCAGGCTAATCCACAGCTCAGCCTACCACCCTCAGACTGATGGTCAGACGGAAAGAGTGAACCAAATACTTGAAGACATGCTCCGAGCTTGTGTTGTGGAGTACGGAAAAGAATGGGACACTTATCTGTCATTGGCGGAGTTCTCATACAACAACAGCTACCAAGCCAGCATCCAGATGTCCCCTTTTGAAGCACTTTACGGCCGTAGTTGTAGAACCCCACTCAACTGGTCAGAAGCAGGTGAAAGAATTGTATTGGGGCCAGACCTAGTACAGCAGGCTGAAAAGAAAGTACGGGTTATACAAGCCAATCTGAAAGCCGCCAAGTCAAGACAAAAGAGCTATACAGATAAGAGGCGTAGACCATTGACCTTCGAGGTAGGAGACTACGTCTACCTACGAGTCTCGCCAATGAAGGGAGTTCGACGGTTCAGGATCAGAGGCAAGTTAGCACCCCGGTACATAGGTCCATATCCTATCACAGCTAAGTGCGGACCAGTGGCATATCAAGTGGAGCTACTAGAGAGGTTATCGGGAGTGCATAACGTCTTCCATGTCTCCCAGTTGAAGAAATGTCTGAAGGCACCCGTAGACCAAGTGGTTCAAGAAGTAGAAGAATTGCAACCAGACTTGACCTACCCAGAGCGTCCAATCCGGATACTGGATGAGAAGGAACGAGTTACTAGAAGACGGACACTCAAGTACTATAAAGTTCTGTGGAGCAACCACACGGAAGACGAAGCCACATGGGAATCAGCAGAATTCCTCCAGTCACACTACCCCGAGCTACTCCCAAACCCCTAGGTACCTACGCCTATCCTAACCCTCTCCTTAAATCTCGGGACGTGATTTCTTTTAGGGGGGAGGGCTGTGACACCCCAGGTGTCACCAGGGCAAAAGTCGACAACTATAAACCCTAATTCATAATTTCACTCACTTTAAAGTAGTTTCAATCATAGAAATGAAAAGGAACATTGTTCAAAATGCTTTAAGGAGAGACTAGGAAAAATTTGACAGACAACAGAGCGTTTTAGCAAAGTCCGGGAGAAATCTCAAATAACAGTGTCAAAATCTCGTTAACAGAAAGAAACCCAAACCCTAACTCTTGACCATCAAAACTTCCACAGAACCCTAGCTATATTTTTACATAACAATTAAGTGCACTTCAAAATAGAATTTTGGGAAATTATTCAAGATTTTTGGAAAAGATTTAGACCTCTTAAAAATTCACAAAAGCTATAATCAACCTAGAAATTCAAGAATTTTTAGAGGCCAAATCATGACTTGAACCTTAAATGAAAAGTGTTCCAAGTAAATCCCTGAGCTTGTATAACAATTCTCAAAATTTTTCGAACACGGGAAGTGTGCCATTTCATTGAATTGCAATCCAACTTGGTTAAATGAAAAAAAAATATATAAAAAAAATAAAAGAGAGCACCGTTGCCGGGCGGGCTATAGTGCCCGCCGAGCGGCAGGGCACCGCCCGCCCGACACGGCATTTGTGGCGCACGTCGCCGTTTCAGTGCCGCGCCACTCCCGTGCCTCCCTCTCTCTCACTCCCTCCTCAATCCACCGCTCTCTCTCTCTCTAGCCCTCTTCCCCCTCTCCCTCTTCTCTGCCCGAGCGCGCCGTTTCCCCCTCACTGTGCGCCGCCCGACAACCGCGCGCCACCCGAGCCGCCCCAGCGCGCCGTCCGCCTTGACGCCATGCTGGCCATAACCCTAATGTCCCTCCAACCCTACGCCGAGCTCTCCTTTAAAGCGGTGCACCTCCCCCCCCCCCCCCCACTTCTCCTTTTTCCTTCACCCGCACGCACAGCCCTCCTCTCATCTTCGTCTCTGCTCAGTGCGCCACCGCCATTGCTGCCAGCACCACTCGCTCGTCGACGGCTCACTCCGGCGAGTTCCAAGCCGCACCACCATGCCCCCTAGACTCCCCTCCACCCCCAGTTGCTCTCTGAAGACCAAGCCCGCCGGCGGTGCCCTAGCTTCGCCGGAACGCCGCCGCCTTTCCCTTGGCCGAAGAGCAACGCCGGCGGCCACCAATCTGTGAAATTCCTCGCGACGGTACGACGATCCTCCAATTCCTCTTGCCGGCTGTTAGCTCTCACCCTTGTGCAACCCTTTGACTTGAATCCGCCCGCAGTTGACCGTCATCGGGGAAGAACGCCGTGTGCCAACCCGTCGGCCGCCATTGACGCCACCTCGGCCTCCACGTCGCCGGCCCTGTTTCACTCTTCACCGTGGCCTCCATCCTCCACGAACTAGTGCAGTGAGTCGAGGTGAAGCTCCCCGACATCTTAGTTCTTGCCCTAGCCCTCTTCTCCGGCGAGGAGCTCACCGAAGCACCGCCTCTGCCATGTGCTCTGTTTTGCCAGTTACTGTTCCATTGATTTTCTAATTTTTCTTTAATTAGCTAGAGATTGTCAGGCTTGTAGCAAATCATGGAAAAATCCAAAAATGCCAAACCAAAATTTGTTAGAACCCTCGTGAAAAGTACTAATTTTCTGTTAAAACACTTTTTAACAAATGACCAAACATTTGCCGAATTAATTAGAAACACTCCATTCTGTTTTTGAATTTTAAATTGCATTATAGAGCAATACTAGGGCTAACCTTTGATCTACAAGTGCACCATGGTACTACACACCATCTGGAATTTTATGAAGATTTTAGGAACACGAAATGGCATCTAACCCTATTAAATAACTTCAATCTGCTTAGTTTAAATAGCATTTCTAAAGTACATTGTAAAAGTCATTTACAAGGTTAGACCCCAAAAGCAAAGTTGTAGATCTGGTGCTCAGGAATTCTCACATAAAGTTTCATAATTTTATTCTAACGTTTACTAGTGCTTTCTGATTTTATAAGATCTAAAAATAAGAACTTTGATGAATTTTTATAAAATGTAGAAAATTCATCTAGGCCCCAACCAAAGCCCAAAATGCTTATTCCAGGGAGTACTGCCAACTAAAAGTAATCTTGAGAAAGAATTAAAATCTTCATTGTAACCCTAGTTTAATAGCCGAAGTGATTAAATAATATTAACCGATGAAAAGTGTCGCATTAACTTAACTAGAGTTGAAGTTGATGAACATGCCAACTAAAAGTCACCTCATGGGAGTTTAATAGACTTCTTTAAACATCATTCACAGATTAATAATTGAATTTAATCGACGGCGTCGAGTAATTAGGGTTAACCCTAATTCTGGGCGTCCCAATCTAAATCCTAGGTTGTTATTGATAATAACAATAAGTTTCTATTTCACTGCACTTATCATAATACTACTGCATCATGTAGACTCTAACGCTCACGAAGTAGCTGCGGATCCAAGTTCTTCGACCCCCGCCGAAGAAGTCTGCAACAACACCGAAGAACCAGGCAAGCCCCGGTGCACAACCGAATTTTAAAGTTTTACTTTTAACTAAGTGTATCTTGTTTGTGCATTAAGTATTAGGAGTTGATTGAAACCATAGTTGCATTTGTTCCCATAGGAAAACCCTAACGGTAGTTGGTATAGACACCCCCTTAGTATGCTATGCTTAGTAGGTATTTGTCGGTAGAAGTCGAGCAGAGTGGACGCTGCTCGCGAAAGGATAGGTTGTTGATTGAAACTATTTCATGAGAAGGGCCACACGAATGTGAATCAGTAAGAAAGATAAAAGTTTGAGGGTCAGACAGGATACAAAGTAGGTCGGCGACTGGACTGGGTCCAGGGTGACCGTAGACTTGTCTGATCCGTGTGGTCCGAGATTGATCGAGTGTTGAATGTACTGGTCGTATGCTGGGTGTTATGGGCCACAGTAAACCTACGTAGCCTAGTGATTGCAACGTCGAACCTGCCCTACGGTGTCTGACTAGGAGGAGATCTGGGGTGGACAGCGTGGGAACTCCACAGAAACCGTCTGGGACGTGTTGTCTGGTGGGACGCGGCGCTGCTAAGGCAGGCGTAGGAAGGAATTGACGTTGCAGGAGTTGGTGTGAACGGTTGCCACGTGCGAGTCTGGGACACGCACGTGTCGTACGGTCAGGTTTCCCCCTGCAGGGTATAAAATCGTTTCGAACCGCTGTCGCTCCCAGTTAGTGAGCATGCTCGTGAAACGCACCACATTCTAGTAAAATAGGTTGAAACACCATGAGAATGAATTATGAATATTAATATTGCTATTGTTGATTCTGTTATGTTTGTTTAGTTCAGTGCTAACTAAATTTACTTTCTAATCATTTAATCTGATGCTAAAACTTGACAAGAGTAGTATAGGCTTGCGAGTCCTTTTGCAAGTAAACCCTCCCGAGTCAGCGTTCATGTCTAGGAGTCGGCTGTAGTCAGCCACCTTTGTCGGGTAAGTCTTGCTGAGCTTCTTAGAAGCTCACGCGTTAGCGTTTTATGGTTTTCAGGCGCCGTCATGCAGGAACCAGCAGGTAGCTTCCATTGGGAGGAGCCTCCCCTCGAGTTTGGGAACCTCCAGTGGGAGTTGTGCGAGTCGCCGCAGTGATTTGTTGAAGTGGCTAGTAGCATGACGCCCGTGGGCACGGCGCGTGCTTTTGCTTAAGTCCGAGTGTCGGAGTTGTAATCGTTCTAAGTCTTCCACTGTTATCGTTTTCAAAACTGTTGCGTACTCTGAATCAATGTAATATTCAACTTTAATTTATAAATCAATGATATATTAAGTTCTCTCTTCTTGTAAATTATTGCTGTTTATCCCTGCCTGTGTTGTATCGTGTGTACGCTCGCTTCGCCGAGCGTTGCCCAACAAGATCTTGGCTCAACGACCGACCGGATTCGTCCCGAGACGAGGTTTCTGGACGGGTTGTGTCAGAAGTGCAGGGACAGCGATCGTCGACATGCATTAACTCTTTTGTAGGACGCGGCCAAGCTCCCACCCCAGCCCCCCGCTCGGCATCCTCCACGTCGTCCTCCACTCCGCGCGAGCGTGCACCGTCCACTTCAAGCGCATCACCACGCGAGCAGCCGACCAAGCCGGCAGCACCTCCGGCCAACAGCGCCTCTCCTTCCACAGGGCGCACTCAGGACATTCAGTGCCATCGTTGCAAAGGTTACGGTCATGTGATTCGGGACTGCCCCAACAAGCGTACCTTGCTGATCCGTGACAATTGAGTACTCTTCAGCTAGTGATACTGAGGAGACTAGACATGCTATGCTTTCCACTGACCATGCAGATCATACGGAGGTTCATGTTGATTCCAGCGCCGCCGATAGGTATGAGAGTCTTGTTGTGCAGCGTGTCCTCAGTATACAGGTTACCACAGCCGAGCACAACCAGCGACACACGGTTTTCCACACCAAAGGCGTGGTATAGGAAAGGGCGATCCGGATCATCATCGGTAGTGGCAGCTGCAACAATTTGACGAGTACGGTGTTGGTAGAGCAATTATCTTTACCCACTCGCCAACATCCACACCCGTACCACATCCAATTGCTCAATGATGGTGGCAAAATAAAGGTAACGCGCTCGGTACATGTTCCCTTTTCTCTAGGCGCCTATTCTGATTATGCTATTTGTGGTGTTATCCCTATGGAAGCATGGTCTTTTTGCTTGTCGACCTTGGCAATATGATACTGATAGTGTATATCATGGTCGTACAAATCATTATTCATTCATGTTTCAAGGGTCAGAAAATCATTATTCATCCCATGACCCCGGACCACATTCTAAAAGATGACATGGCTCGGACGGCTAAAACAGCAATGCATCTCAAATCACCTAAAGCCGCCCCTGCTCAATCTGAAATCAAGTTGCATGCCCTGTTTTGCATGCTACACGTGCTGATTTGGCTGAGTTGCTTGATGATAAGCTGTCTTGCTATGCACTTGTTTGTTCTCGCATGCTTGTTTCACTTGATGCATCACCATTGTTAGATATACCTCCTGCTGTTGCTAACCTTTTGCAGGACTATGCTGATGTCTTCCCCACGGACTTGCCACTGGGTCTTCCCCCTCTCCATGGCATTGAGCATCAGATTGACCTCATCCCCGGCGCCCAGCTTCCTAACCGCGCCCCGTACCGCACAAATCCTAATGAGACGAAGGAGATCCAGCGCCAGGTTCAAGCGCTGCTTGATAAGGGCTACATTCGTGGGTCTCTCAGTCCTTGCTCGGTTCCTGTTTTGCTTGTCCCTAAGAAAGATGGCTCCTGGCGTATGTGTGTAGATTGTCGTGCTATTAATAACATCACAATTCGTTATCGATATCCTATACCATGCCTTGATGATATGCTTGATGAGCTTAGTGGCGCCCTTATCTTTTCTAAGGTTGATTTGCGTAGCGGGTACCATTAGATAAGGATGAAATTGGGTGATGAATGAAAAATGGCTTTCAAAACCAAATTTGGCTTGTATGAATGGTTGGTTATGCTGTTTGGTTTGACTAATGGTCCCAGCACCTTCATGCGCTTAATGAATAAAGTTCTTAGACCTTTTATAGGACTGTTTGTTGTTGTTTATTTTGATGATGTTCTTATTTACAGCTAGTCCATGAATGAGCATTTAGAATATTTGCATGCTGTTTTTGATGCTTTGCGTGCTGCTCGCTTATTTGGTAACATGGAAAAATGCACCTTTTGCATGCAACGCGTCTCTTTGAAACATATTCGCATCTAAACTAATCTAAACCGTCATCATGCTAAGTGGGTCGAATTCATTGAGTCTTTTCCCTACATCATTAAACACAAATGGGAAGGACAATGTCATTGCTGATGCTTTGTCTCGTAGATATACCATGCTGTCCCAATTAGATTTTAAAATCTTTGGTTTGCAAACTTTGAAAGATCAATATGTCAATGATGCTGATTTTCATTATAAGGATGGCAAACCATGGGGCAAATTTCACATGCAGGATGGGTTCCTGTTTCGTGCTAACAAGCTGTGCATTCCAGCTGATTCGGTTCGTCTTTTGTTGCTGCAGGAAGCTCATGGAGGCGGCCTCATGGGACACTTCGGTGTTTTGAAGACACAAGAGGTGCTGGCCGAACACTTATTTTGGTCCCGGATGCGGCGTGATGTTGAACGCCTTGTTGCCCGTTGCACTACATGTCAGAAAGCTAAGTCTCGTTTGGGTAACCATGGGTTGTATATACCTATACCTGTTCCCTCTTCTCCTTGGCATGATATTTTAATGAAATTTATTTTGGGTTTACCTCGCACTAAGAAGGGGAGGGACAACATTTTTGTGGCTGTTAATAGGTTCTCCAAAATGGCTCATTTCATACCTTGTCATAAAACTGATGATGCTTCCATGGTTGTTGAATTGTTCTTTCATGAAGTAGTTCGTTTGCATGGTATTCCTCAAATCATAGTTTCTGATCGTGATGCTAAGTTTTTTAGTCATTTTTGACGCTCTCTTTGGAGTAAATTAGGCACTAAGTTACTGTTTAGCACCACTTGTCATCCTCAAACTGATAGGCAAACTGAGGTACTTAGTAGAACTTTGTCAACCATGCTTAAGGCTGTTTTAGACAAGAATTTAAGGTGTTGGGAAGACTGCTTGCCTCATGTTGAGTTTGCTTATAATCGTGCAACACATTCTTCTACAAAGATGTGCCCGTTTCAGATTGTTTATGGTTACATCCCTAGGATGAGCCACATGTAGATATGGTTGTACATGTTGAACAAATGATACATTTACATGAGCAAACACCACAAAACATTGTTGCTGCTAATGTCAAATATAAGGTTGCTGGTAGTAAAGAGCGCAAACATGTTACTTTTGAACCCGGTGATATGGTTTTGTTACACTTGCGTAAGAATAGGTTTCCTGCTTTGCGTCGTTCTAAATTGATGCCTCGTGCTGCTGGTCCTTTTAAAGTGCTAACCAAGATCAATGATAATGCTTATATTCTTGATCTGCCCTTGGAATTTGGTGTTTCCACTAGTTTTAATGTTGCAGATTTGAAACCATATGCGGGCGAGGATGAGGAGTTGCCGTCGAGGACGACTTCAGTTCAAGAAGGGGAGGATGATGAGGACATCGACTCCAATACGGGAACGGCTACACCAGCAGCACCTACGGACGCGCCTCCACCACATGCGGACGCGCCTCCACTTCCAGCCACGGCTCCACCGGACGCGCCTCTACCTCAAGCGACGCTTCCTTCATCAGTGGAGCCAATCACGAGGGCCCGTGCAAGAGAGCTGAACTATGTCATGCTGCTGAAGAATGAAGGCCTAGAAGATTAGCCAGCCGGCCCAGTTGAAGGCCCCCCCCCCCACATGGGCCAACCTAGGGTTGCGCACAACCCTAGGGATGCGCAACACCCAGGGGCTGCGCCCCCTCCTCTGGCCGCCACCCAGAGGCTGCGCCCCTGCTCTCGTGTATTTAGCCAAGGGCTGTGCCCCTTGTTTAATCTTGAGTTTTGTTTAGTTATTAGCTTTAGCTACAGCCGTCGCACGCATTACAGCGCTGCCACGTGTATTCAGAACTCCACCTTCAAGTAATACATCAGATTGCTTGCATCTCTTTCATGCTCGTTCTTCGAATTGCGTGCAGGAAACGATCTTCATGATCAGGCTGATCCTGCGCCAGCTGTGACACCTCATAGTTAAACTCGACAAAACAAATAAATAAACTAGTTCATGGTGTTAAAATGAAGCGTTAAAAAGTTCTTTTTCGTTAATAAAGTTAGGGGGGAAACTAAATAAATGACTACTAATTCGTCAACTAAAATGAGTTACGAGCACTTCTTGTCATTTTGATTTGTTGCAAAGTTATTAATTGAGATTAAGTGGGAAAAGAGCACGGGAACACTTCATGTAAAACGAGCGGAAGGAGATTAATGTGCGAATAGGGCCGAACTCCCGTAACTACCTTTATTGAAACCCTAATCGTCGGGGGAATTAAATAGTTAGGTATTGGGACCTAGGGTTAAAGGATTCAAAAATTGTTCAAGCCTTGGTTCAAATTCCGAAGCGGCCCAAATCAAAAACCTAATTATGTCGGGGAATTTAAACAATGGACAAAGAGGCAAGCGATTAATAAAGGAATTCAAATTTGCAGTGACAATTCAAATTCAAATCTAGGCCTTCTTGCATCTCGATCCATTCCATGGTTGAAGTGGAGTCTCTTAAGCAAATGAAAAATCAAATCTAATCATTTTGGCCTTGGGTAAAATGAATTCCATCTCCTAATTAATTTTCCTTCTCTCCCTCACTTTTCTCCCTTCTCTCTGTTTCTCCCTTCTTTCTTTCTTCCTGTTTGTCTCCCTCCTTTGGCGCCGGCCGGCCAGGCACTGTGCCTCACGCGCACGCTCGTCCTTTGCTGCAGAAGCCGCCTTGACAGAACCACTCCGCAGCACGTCGGCTCCCCGACGCGCATGCAAGCGAGCGAGGCGACGCAACCGGCGACGTGCGCCATTATTTCCTCCCGCGCGCGCCGCTGCCACTGTCATCCGGCTATCTACCGCCGTACTGGCGTTTTCGCACCGGCCATCATCGCGGCAGCACGCGCACGCCCAAGACCGTCTCTGTGTGCTACAAATTTCTCCTCCGTCGGTTTTCCTTTCTTCCTTCCCGCCCCATTTCTTCTTTCCTTCCTCCCTGCCCCGCCGCCAGGGCCGCCGCACCTGCTCACGCGTCGACCGATCGCCCCACTACACTCCGACCATAACTAAACCCCTCCATCGCGGGCGAGCTCCCTCGCCACTCTCTCTCGACCCCATTTTCTTCTTTTCCGAGCCGAGGACCGAGCCAGCACCGGCGAATTCTCCCGAAGCACCGTCTCGGTCCGCCATTGCCGGCTGCAATTGCAACTTCATCGCCGGTGAGCCTCCCTCCAATTCTTCCCGTCGGTGACGTCCTCTCGGGAGTCTCTTCCCGTTTCAATTGATCGCGTCGAGTATCATGAAGCAGGGACGGCGAAAACGCCGCGCCATCGCGGGAGCACCGCCGCGCCACCACCTCACCGTCGACGACCCCCTCCCGGCCAATTTCCCACCACCTCGCCGTGCCCAGCGACATCACCGGCCTCTGCTGCAGCTCACGGTGCCTGACTTTGACCCTCCCCGATCGCCGAGCCGTCGGAACACCGCCGCCGCCATCGCCATAATCGGTCCATCGTCGCCGGCCCTACTCCGGTGAGCTCGCCGCCCCCTCCGTGGTCTATGTTACTAGCCGCGCCGTGCTGAGCATGCTGGACACCACGAAGACCGCCGCCGACGCCCCCTCCACCGAGAACCGCCGGTGAGCACCGTCGGGAGGCCGCCCTAGCAACGCGCTCCCCTGTTTTGTGCTGCTGACAAGCTGGCCCGGCCAAATTTCAACTTATTCAAATTCCAGGAAAATCCATAGAACTTGTAAAATTCATAGAAAACAGAATGTTGCTCCAAAAATAGAAAACCAAAATTTGTTAGCAACCTCATGAGAAGGAATAAATTTCCGTTAAAACACTTTTTATAAAACGACCAAACATTTTCAGGAATAATTAAAATACTCTTTTCTGTTTTTGAATTTTAATTTAAATTCTAGAACAGTGATAAGGCTAAGATTTGATCCACGAGTACCTCATGGCATCACACACCTACTGGAATTTGTATGAGCATTTTAGGACCAAAAAGTTGCATATAACACTTTAAACAATACTCCAATCTGCCTAGTAAAATACCATTTTCTAAAATGCATTGTAAAAGTCATCAAAAAGATTAGACCCCAAAAACAAAGTTTTATATTTGGTTCTCATGAGTAACACCATAAAATTTGACAATTTTATTCCAAGTTTTACATATCGTTGATGATTTTATAAAATCTAATAACAGAAAGTTTGATGAATTTTTGTAAAAGCTAGAAAATTCATCTAGGCCTCAACCAAAGCTCAAAATGCATATTTCAGAGAGGAACATCAATTAAAAATAATCTTGAGATATAATTAAGATTTTCATTTTTAATCCTAGGTTAATAGTCGTAGTGATTAACTAATTAATACTCGAAGAAAAGCGTCGATCTAACCCTAATTCCTAACGATGAAACCCTAGTTAATCTTTAATAGAAGCTTTGTGACTCTTTTCATTGAACAATTTTACTGCATTTTCATCATATAGGAACCGATCCGAAATTTCCGACGGCGAACGAGAACCCAGAGGAGGCACTCGCAGAAACTAACTTCTCACTTGAGTGTGCTGACTTTTCTGCAGATCAAGGCAAGCCCCGATGCACACCTATGTTTTATAAATTTTCTGTTTACCACTATGTGTGTAGGAATTGTTTGTGCATTAAGTTTCGAGGAAATTACCGTGAAAACCTAGTTGCATGACTTGGTAGGTTTTCCTATGGGTTATTTTGGTAGAGCCCTCGATAGAATGCTATGCTTAAAGGACAGGAATCCGGTAGAATACGAGTAGTATGGAGACTACTCGTGTTTAATCGAACAAGGAAAAATTCGAGGAATATGTTTGATCTTAAATGTGATTAAAATTTGAGAACCTTATCAGGTGCGGTTGCATTGGTCAAGTTTGAGTTGTGTACCAAGTGCATACTGGTAAATGCGGCCAGGAAACCGACTTAGCTCACCGTGCTTTGTTGGACAATTGGCCATCCCTTTTTCTGGGTGAACGGACCAGCAAGGTGGATGAATTCGCTTTTGTTTTTCTTGGGCTCGTGCTAGTGGGAAAGGCTTGGGACCGTACAGGGATGCAGGGCATCCGCCTGGAGGACCATGTCCTTAGAGGGATGGATGTTGAGCCAACTCTGTCACGATATTGCGAAAGGTAGCCACGTGCGACTCATTCAAGTGTGCATATGTCGTGTCATTCGGGTTTCTCCTGCAGGATGTAAATCAATTATAATTGCCGTTCCTCGTGATTAAGAGTAGCACTTGCTCCTTTCCGCCGCAACGATATGTAAATGATGGATTTATGATGAAAGTGGTTATTTCACCCTGCTTGTTGTGTTAAACTCTTGATTGATTAGAATAGCGGCACACTTAGTAAGTTCATGATGACTCATGTTAACTTGGCTAAAATTGGACATAGACTATTAGCGCTGTTTTCGCAATACCCGATCAACTTCCACCAATACTCCTTGCATTCTAGGAGTCGATCATTAGATGGCCACGTTGACGGGTAAGTCTTGCTGAGTATTAGTTGCTCAGGCTTTATGGATTAATGTTTTGCAGGTGATGCCTCTAACTTTGGTTCGTTTGGTTGTGAGGGTTGGGAAGGGGAGGCACCCTCGGAGTGGACCTTCGAGTGGGTTCCCGCTTCTCCGACCCATGAAGATTAAGCACCCGTGGACTGGCGTGTTTAATTGTATCGTCGAGTTGTAATCATTAGCTTCCGCTGACTATCGCTTGTTTTTGAACTATGTTTCCGCATTTAAGTGAATTGGACCAATGATGTAATATTAAGAAATTATGTACCCTTTAAATCATGTTTGCGTGTCCTTGTTAATTATTGTACTGTATGGTCGCTTGCTTCGTCAAGTGGCACCCCAAATGATCCTGGATGCGTAGCTGTACGATTTTATCAGACAGGGTTGCGGCACGTGGTATCAGAGCTTCTTTGGGGATTAGTACTCTAATTAACGAGGTTCATTTTGAAAACCGCGTTATGGTGAGGCACGATATAGAAAAGCCCATATTAGAAGTTATAGTTAGGAAGGTGGCAATGCTAACTTTGCATTCATGCATTTTACTTTGAGTTGATTTATATTTATGTAACGACGCACCAACGAACTATGAGGAGGTATGTGTTACATAATTGCAACGACGCACCAATGAACTACAACGAAGGTACGGAGTCCTGCCGTGGTATAATATTCACGGTCGCTTGGTGTTCGCGTTGCTGGTTCACCCATCTTGCCTGAGATGCTTTTCATGGCCGCTAACGGCAAGGCGTTACTGGTTGCCGCCAATTGCCATGAGTCGTGACTATCATGGCCATATTGCATACCTGTTCTGTGATGTGATTTTCTGCAGGTACACTAACAATCGTTAGACCGTGTAGAAAACGATTTGTCTCGAGGGAACGAATAGTGCGGGTTTTCTTTTTGGTGAGGACGAATAGGCCGTGGCATTCTTTCATTTCTGCATGTGTACAAAATTCACCGAACTAAAAAGTTCAACTCCATAAATCTAATAAGAACCTGTGAATTAATCAAGCAAAATAATTAAGGATAGGAGAACTTAAAAACTTCGTCCCCCTGCGTTCAGCCTGTTCCTCACTCCAGAATCTTATAGAATCCGTAGGGTTTCATTTCCTAAATTCATTCTCTGTACACTTCTTAAGGAGAAAGGATGGTTTTCGGACCAGATTTAGTGACTCAAGCTGAGGAGAAAGTTAAGCTCATTCAGGCTAATTTGCGTGCGGCAAAATCACGGCAGAAGAGCTATGCAGACAAAAGGCGTCGGTCGCTGACCTTTGAGGTGGATGACCACGTCTATCTCCGGGTATCGCCGACGAAGGGTGTCCAACGTTTTGGCATTAGGGGTAAGTTAGCCCCAAGGTTTATCGGGCCTTTCAAAATCGTCGCGCGGTGTGGTCCCGTGGCCTATCGTCTGGAACTACCTTCTCATATGTCTGGAGTGCATGATGTGTTCCATGTGTCTCAACTTCGGAAGTGTCTAAAACTTCCCCAAGAAGTGGTTATTCCCGAGGTCGAAATAATCCAAGATGATCTCACCTGCCCGAAAATGCCGACAAAAATACTCGATCAGAAGGATCGTGTAACTCGACGGAAAACCATAAAATTCTACAAGGTGCAGTGGACAAACACTCCGAAGATGAATCCACGTGGGAGAGTGAAGAATTCTTACGATCCAAGTTTCCTGAGTTCATGTCATCTATCACGAGGTAATCCTCGATTCCTTCATCGTATCGTTCTTCTCGAAATCTCGGGACGAGATTTTCTTAAGGGGGGAGGGCTGTGACACCTCATAGTTAAACTCGACAAAACAAATAAATAAACAAGTTCATGGTATTAAAATGAAGCGTTAAAAAGTTCTTTTTCGTTAATAAAGTTAGGGGGGAAACTAAATAAATGACTACTAATTCGTCAACTAAAATGAGTTACGAGCACTTCTTGTCATTTAATTTGTGGCAAATTTATTAATTGAGATTAAGTGGGAAAAGAGCACGGGAACACTTCATGTAAAACGGGCGGAAGGAGATTAATGTGCGAATAGGGCTGAACTCCCGTAACTAGCTTTATCGAAACCCTAATCGTCGGGGGAATTAAATAGTTGGGTATTGGGACCTAGGGCACCAGCAAGGTTGGTAACCATCGGGAGTTGGTTCAGCGATTGCATTGGTGCCTCGGTCTTGCTCGTCGTAGTCGGATCGTGAGGTTCTACTTCCACCAAATCAAAATTATCTTCACTTACCGAAAGATCGGGCACTCCAGCTCTATCAGACAGCGAGGGGCGATGAGTGTGAACTCCTTCGATACAAAGTGAAAAGAGCGGCTTCTTTAAGTCCTGCTAGGCAATCTTTGCCGAGTCGCAGATCTATTTGCCGAGTGCCGTAGATTTGGCACTCGGCAATGACCCAAGATCTATTTGCCGAAGGCTCTTTGCTGAGTGCCAATTAGCAGCACTCGGCAAAGGTGTTTAGCAGCACTCGGCAAAACTTTGCTAAGTGATTTTGTAAATGTACTCGGCAAAGTATATTTTACTCTGGACATTCAAAAAATTTAAAATTATCTAGTAAATCTAAAAAATTACCAAATTTTCACGAGACATAATCTATCTTATGTGTTGACTATAAAACAAACTATGACTTCAAATTTAAAATTTTAAATTACTGTAACACCGAATCTTACTGAATTTTTTTAAACATATGAATCTTTTCAGTCGTATGTTTTGTTTTCTGAACACTGTACGTGACAATTTGCACAAAATTTTTCAAACTATTTATCACAACTTTCGCGTATGATAATATACTACCGAATTTCATAATTTTTGGACTCTATTTTTTTTAATTTTAATATTATATGCTAACAAGTTCGCGATAATGTTTCTTATAAGTAATGTTCAAAATTTCCATTACTCGCTGAGATTTTAACTTTACTCTACTATTAGAAGTATAAATATCATTTTTTACTATTTTTATTTTATTATTAAAATCAATTGCAGTTCAAATTTGACATATTCAAAATAATTCAATTAAATCAAATTAACTAGTTAAATATAGCACACAGAGTAAAAAATGTGTTAAATTTAAAAACAGTTTATAATGCACTGTACTTACACTCAAAAAAATTTGAAGCATAAAAACAGAAAAAAAACTGTTTACCGAGTGCTAGGGTAAACACTCAGCAACAATCTTCTTTGCCGAGTGTCCGGTATCAGGCACTCGGCAAAGAGGTATACCGAGTGTTTTTATTAGGCACTTAGTAAATATCTAACGGGGGGCGATAGCTGGTACCGAAGGTGGGGTTTTGCCAAGTGTTGCGCAGTATACCGACGGTACTCCGTCAACACTCGGCAAAACTTTGTCTTTGTCGAGTGACTCCGCGTAAACACTTGACAAAGGCACCGTTTGCCAAGTGTTACTGTGTTGCCGAGTGCTTTTGTTGGGAGACTCGGCAATACTCTCTGTGCCGAGTGTCTCGAAGAATTACACTCGACAAAGACTTATACACCCGGCAAAGATCCGATTTCCGGTAGCGATTCCTCATTTTCCTTTTGGTATGTGCCAAAAAAACTCTTAATTTTGAATTACCATATTTCTAAGGGAAAATTTGTTGGAGAACATCGCTCGTATGTGTATTTTTCTTCTGCACATTCTTGGTTTCGAAATTAGCTGTAGAATATTGTAATTCAATATTCTTTGCTACAGGACACTAAAATGCATGAGAAGGGTATTTGAAAATATTGCACAAAATATATAATAACTTCAAATTTTACAAGGAGATTGAAAACTATATTCTGTATCTATGCAATTTTTTACTTAAAAAATTTCAATTGTTTGCATTATTTAATCTAAAAAATAAATATTCTTCAAGTTGAAAAGTCATACAAATAATCAAAAAATTTTCCGTAAAAAATCACATAGATAAGGAATGTAGTTCTCATCCTTCATACAGAATTTAAAGTCATCATTTGTCTTATGCATCGAGATAAAAATGTTTACACGAACCCTTCTCGTGTATTTTAGTGTCCCACGACAAAGAACATTGAATCATAATGTCCTACAACTAATTTTGAAAAGAAGAATGTTCAGGAGCAAAATACGCATACGAGCGATGTCCTGTAGCAAATTTTCCCTATTTCTAATGGTATTTTCTAATTCCTTTTCCATACATGTTCGTTACACGAGACACCAACATTGAAAAACTGTCCGGTAACAATCAAACGGAGCTCAAATCTGAACAGTTTTTTATTGTCATGAGTACCATTTCCCGTGTCTAGCAAGAGCATGAACGGTTACGGAAGGACATTATGACTCCCACTCTACAAGCTAGCAATCAAGTCTCTTAGAAGATGGTACATCAATCCCACGACTGAGCTAGCCCATGTAAATCTTTCGCTTCGATAGTTGAAGTTTCCACGAATCCAAAACAATGATCATTGGCTGTGAACAA
Organism: Oropetium thomaeum; assembly: GCA_001182835.1. Taxonomy (NCBI): domain Eukaryota; kingdom Viridiplantae; phylum Streptophyta; class Magnoliopsida; order Poales; family Poaceae; genus Oropetium; species Oropetium thomaeum. The sequence goes on from LFJQ01000084.1 coordinate 307,706, forward strand.
TTGTAACCGACAATGTTTCTTATTCACAAAAAAGAGTAACAAATTTTTTCTTGGAAATTTATGATGATATTAAAATCATCGCCAAAATCAATTGGATTTTTTTGGGGGGGAATTCTTTAAGTTTTAGTTGGGAAGCCCCATAAACTGCAATAAAAATCGACCATGAATATGAGTTGTGATTTATAATAACGATCAGGCGAGCACCCGACTCTATGATAAAGGTATTTTTAGTTAGCTACCTGCAATTTGTAATGGATTAAATGTGTGGCATAGATGATGCTATGGCTTTTCCTCAAGGAAACGTTAACCTCCAGTACTGTTTTACTAATACAAGGTTTACGGTGCTTGGAAGATACCTCTAGGTACCTTCCTTTTAGTATTAATTCTATCCGTTGATGTTAAAAAATTATTAACGGCCCCATAAATTGTGGTACCGCTTCACCCCTTAAAGTACCTTTTAGCAAGTACCGGTTAGACTTTGATCTCAAAAGGGCCGATCCAGTCACCAACGTGACCGGATCGGACTCCTTTACCGCGCCCTGATCGGGGGCGCTCCGCCCGACTGGCCGGTGGGCCCCCGTCACGCTGCGCCATATAAAAGAAAGAGGGGAGCCGGGGCATGCACACCGAAGTTCGCTGGCGCCAATCGCTCCACCCACAAACCCTAGATCCGATCGAGAGGGGGCGCAGTTCATGACGGGAAGCGCCACCGCCGCACCGCACCTTACCACTGGCGACGACCACGACGACGAGCTCCATGGCCACCACCGATGGACCCGGAACCTCCTCTGCCGCCACCGCGACCGGAACAGGTAACCACTCATCGATCCACTCTACTCCTTCTCTCCAGATGCGTGACTAGTTCGATCCGTTATAGCAATGGCATCAGAGCTTGGTTTAGTTCATGATCTAGAGTAGAAGGGAACGGATCAAAAAGAGAATAGAAAAGAAAAAAAAAGAAAAATCCCATAACCGAAACCCTAACCCTAGCCAACCCGAAAAGGAAGAAAAGAAAAATGGCAAAGGGCTAGATCTGCACCATGGTCACCTCGCCGTCGTCGGGTCGTCGCCGGCCGGCGTACACGCTGAGACTACGTGCGCGCGCCCACGTGTCACCGTCGCGAAACCCTTCGACGGCGACGTGTTCAACCTCGACGAGCGCGCTCGATGTCGAAGGGGCTCGCAGCGGCGACGTTCTCGCCCGGACCACCCTGGCCATCGCGGCGGCGCCGTTCCTTTTCCCCGACGGTGCCATCCCTTTTTCCCTGGCTGCACCGCCGTTTTCCCGTGGAAGAGAGGAGGAAGAGAAGGGAAGAAAAAATGGCTAGGGTTTCATGGGTGAAGGGGCGCTCGGCAGTTTTATTCTGCTGAGAATCACGCTTGACCGTCCATCACGATGGACGGGTCACAGCAAGGCGGGGGGCGCGCGCGCAACCGCGCGGTTGGGCCAGTTTGGCGGCCAGGCCGTCGACTGTCGAGAGCCCCGAGCCTAGTAAACAGGGCGCGCGCGCGGCCGCGCGACTGGGCTAGTTTGGCGGCCCAGCCGTTGGCTGCTGGGCTCCTAGCCCATGACGCGCGCGCGTGAAAAGGACCGAGCTGAAAGTTGGCTATTGGGCCATCTTTGGACAGGAAACAAAGAAATTCCAGTGGCAAATTGTCTTGTTTTTTCTTTATTTCTTGGTAATTTTCCAGGAAATTTTTGATGGTTTGAATAGTATTTGAATTTTTGCCTCTGTAAAATTTTGAACCAAAGGGATAAATTTTACATAGAGAGTAGATTAAAGTTAAAAATTACTACTGAAATATATGCTTTATTAAATGTTTCCATTGCAAATTGATAGAATTGATAATAATTGCCACAAATTGAAATTTTAATTTTAAGTGCAATTATTTTCATGATACATGATATTGTTTATTTTCTGGTCAACATTGTTAATTACAATATCTGGTTGTTTTGATTATATGCTTTTTAGTCTATTTTCTGCCCATGGTGATATATGCTTAATTGCATAATTGTTTATATAGTTAAAATTTTGGTCTATTTCTACCCAACGGTGATATAGACTATGTATAACTTTTTGCTTCTCACATAACTTGGTTACTTACAGGTGGATACTCCTTGATGAGTTGCATCAAGGACATTCCAACTCTCAAAGGAGATAATTACAGTGAATGGAAAAGAAAACTCGACCTTGCAGTACTCTGTATCGGGTCAACCGCAATAGAATGTAGTAGCTAAAAGGCAAAAACGTACCTTGATGGACATGGTGCGTAGCATGATGAGCTACTCTGATTTACCATTAAGCTTATGAATTCATATTCTCAATAGAGTACCAAGCAAGTCGATGCCTAAAACACCGTATGAGCTATGGACAGGCAGAGTGCCTTCGCTGGACTATCTCCGTGTGTGGGGGAGCCCGGCAGAGGCAAAATTATTTAACCCAAATCTTGGAAAATTGGATCCCAAAATAGTCGGTTGTCGTTTTATTGGCTATCCTGAAAGATCAAAAGGTTATCGTTTCTACTGCTCAGATAGATATACAAAGATTGTAAAAACGAGAAATGTTGTCTTCTTAGAGGAGGATATGGTGAGGGGGAGCATGGTGGCTCGAAAAGTTGATCTTGAGGAGAAGCGGGTCTATGTGCCCATTTCGATGATTCAGGAGTCATTCTTTTCACCACCTGCTGATGATGGACCTGCGATATACGATGTTGCACCTCCATTATCTGTTGTTAGTTTCCACATGGAAAATGAGGAATCTGTTCCTCAGGATCCGACAGAAACTACTGCTATAGATGAAGGAGAGCAACAACAGCCTCAAACAGAAAGTGTGCCAAACCAGGAGGTTGTACAACAGCCTCAGGTAGAAAATGCGCTGAATGTGGAAGCCACTAGAAAGTCTCAAAGAAATAGGAGATCGGCTATCCATAAAGATTATGAAGTATATGGTACAAAAAAAATTCATATGAAGGACGATCCTACCTCATATGAAGAGGCCATGAGACACGCTAACTCATCCCAATGGTTGGAAGCCATGAAAGATGAAATGAGATCCATGGACATTAATGATGTTGGGGTTCTGGATGAAATTCCTAAAAGGGGCCAAAACAGTAGGTTGTAAATGGGTCTACAAGACTAAATATGGTTCTGGAGGGAATATAGAAAAGTTCAAGGCGCGACTCGTGACAAAAGGCTTTACGCAGAGAGAAGGAAGTGATTACAATGAGACTTTTTCTCCAGTCTCTTGTAAAGATTCTTTCAGAATAATAATAGCACTAGTGGCACATTATGACTTAGAGTTACATCAGATGGATGTAAAAATGGTATTTCTTAATGGGGAATTAGATGAAGACTACATGGCACAACCGAAAGGTTTTGTTATGGAAGGAAAAGAAAATATGAGATGTCGTTTAAAGAAGTCCATCTATGGATTAAGCAAGATTCAAGACAGTGGTATTTGAAGTTTGACAGAACAATAAAAAAATTTGGGTTTGAGGCAAACATTGAGGACAATTGCATTTATGCAAATTTCAAGAAAGGAAAATTTATTTTCTTGGTTCTGTATGTGGATGATATCCTACTGGCAAGTAGTAACATCAGTCTACTATATGAGACAAAGAAATTCTTGTCCTCAAAGTTTGACATGAAAACTCTTGGTGAAGCATCATATGTTTTGGGTATAGAAATTCACCGAGATAGGAGAAAACATGCTTTGGGGCTGTCCCAAAAAACATACATAGAAAAGGTGTTTGAAGAAATTCAAATATGCACAATTGCAGTACTTCACCTGCTCCTATAGTCAAGGACAACAAATATGGGATATGGCAATGTCCTAGAATCAGAACGAGCTCGATAAAATAAAAACAGTACCATATGCTTCAGCTGTAGGAAGCTTACAGTATGCACAAGTGTGCACACGTCCTGACTTATCCTTTGTCACTGGGTTACTTGACAGATTTCAAAGTAATCCAGGCATTGAGCACTAAAATTTGATAAAGAAAGTACTGCGATACTTACAAGGAACAAAAGTCCTCATGTTAACATACAGAAAATCTAATTTACTAGAGATAGTGGGTTACAAAGATTCTGATTTTGCTAGAGATAATACAAAGTCGACATCTGGATACGTATTTACTCTCGCAGGAGGAGCTGTTTCATGGAAAAGCTCAAAACAGACCATCACTAAGGGATCTAACGATGCTATGAATTCAGCATACATCACATGCTATGAGGCCACAGGACAGGTGAACTGGCTAAAGAAATTTATACCCAGTTTAAAAGTGGTCGATACTATTGAAATACCAATAAAGTTATACTGCAACAATGAACCCGTAGTATAGTATGTTCACAACAATAAGTCAAGTGGTGCTGTCAAACACGTTGACATAAAAGTATTATGTTGTGAAGGATAAAGTCCGAAATCAACAAATCAGTCACGAGCACATTAGTACAGATAAAATGCTCGCAGACCCGCTAACGAAATGCCTTCCTCTCAACTTGTTGTTACCTGTTGTTAAGGGAAAGCCTATGATCTCTAGACTAAATAGAGCCCAAAAGTTACCTGTTGTTAAAGAGATGCTTATTGTAGCTGTGGAATCTATTGGCAATAAAACTGTAATGATGAAACATGCTCTTTGAGTAAGTCTGTGAAACTATGGGAAAAGCTAAAAGAAATGACAAAGGTGAGATCAAGGGGGAGAATGTTAGACTTTGATCTCAAAAGGGCCGATCCAGTCACCAACGTGATCGGATCGGACTCCTTTACCGCGCCCTGATCGGGGGCGCCCGGCCTGACTGGTCGGTGCGCCCCAGTCACGCTGCGCCATATAAAAGAAGCGTGGGAGCCGGGGCACGCTGTCACATCCCAAAGTTTCAGCTTTTGTCCTGATGAAATGAGTTCACTGGCCTTAATTTCGTTTTTGACCATTTCCTGTTTTGGGCAGTTTTTGGGTCCGGGTTGCAAATTTGTTCGATTCGGGTAACCCTTTTTCTCTTTGTGTAAAATATTCTGTTTTCATAATGAAACCATGCCAATGTTTTTGCATATTAGTTAAGCACACATTAAAATAGAATTTTGGAGTTTTTATCAAAATTTTTGGAAGAGGTTTAAACCCCTTTAAAATTCAAACAAAACTTGAACTAATTTGAAAATTTGCAAACTTTAGGAAGCAGAATCAGGGCACCTTTCTTAAACAAAATTTGTTCCTCACAATTTCCTTAGTGCCCTGAAAAAATTTTAGAATTTTCCAAGTTCAGGTGGTGTGGTTTTCAATTGACTCAAGGAAGAGCAGGCCACCGCCCCGGCGGCCAATCACCGCCACGGCCGGCAGCGCGGCAGGCGCCAGGCCGGCGCCCCTTTTGGTGCTGCGCCTTCACTCCTCCGGCAAGTGAATCCCGCCAAATATCTTCCCCTCTCTTACTTCTCTCTCGCCTTCCCTCACTCACCGTGCCCTGTTGCTCCACTGCCGCACGGCTTGCCGCCCGCCACTCTCCAATCCCCGTCGCTGCGGCACGCCTCTCTCTCTCTCTCTCACTCTCTCCTGGTGCGTATTAAGGGCACACCGAACACCTCCCACTCCCCCACACTCCATTTTCCCCTCGCAGCGCATGCTCACTTTTCTTCCTCTTCTCTCTTCCGAGCGCGCGCCACCATTAAAGCCGTCCCGCCCGCTCTCCCGTGGACAGCTCAAAATAACACGAACCGAGCTGCACAACCTTGCCAATCCTACTCTTCAGAGCTCCTTCTTGCTCACTGCAAGAGGAATCGCATTCTCTCGCTGCCATTTCACCGGAACGCTTCTCCTCTCTCCTTCGGCCGAGAGCGCCGCCGCCGGCCATTAATTGTCGATTTCATCGCCACGGTACACCCTTGTTCCAATTCCTCTCGCAGGCTAGTTCGTCTCGCACTTGCACACCTTTTTGAAAAAGTTTCCTGGCACAGTTTATCACCGGTGACGACGTGTGACACCCCAGGTGTCACTTAAATAGTCATCGACAAAACGAAAACCCTAAAAAGGACTTTTTACACTTTTGAGTAAAACTAGCACTTGAGATAGTGATCAATGTACCTAAAACACTTCCATTAACGTATACAAAAAAAAAATTAATTAGTAAATTAATTTTTGAGCACTTTCACCAAACAGGAACCCTCAATCCGCGGTACATGGTCATTTCCTATTGACACTCCAATCCAAAACCCTAATCGGTAATTCACTCGTTTAAAAATAGATTCAATCATGGAAATAAAAAGAAATATTGTCTAAAATGCTTTAAAGAGACACTATGAAAAGTTTGACAAACAACAGAGCATTTAACAAAGTCCGGAGGAATCGCCACTAGAAGTGTCGAAATCTCGTTAACAGAAGGAAACCCAAACCCTAACTCTTGACCATCAAAATTTCCATAGAACCCTAGCTATATTTTTACATAACAATTAAGTACACTTCAAAATAGAATTTTGGGAAATTATTCAAGATTTTTGGAAAAGAATTAGACCTCTTAAAAATTCACAGAAGCTATAATCAACCTAGAAATTCAAGAATTTTTAGAGGCCAAATCATGACTTGGACCTTAAATGAAAAGTGTTCCAAATAAATTCCTGAGCTTGTACAAAAATTTGCAAAATTTTTCGAGCTGAGAAAGTGTGCTTTTTAATTGAATTACAGCCGGGCTTTAATTAAAAAAAATAATAAAATAAAATAAAATTTGCCGTGCCGGGCGGGCTACAGTGCCTCGCCTGCCCGACAATACACTGCGGCAGGGCACGGCTGCGCCGCCCGACAGCAGCACCCCCCCCCCACGTCGCTTTGACTCGCCGGCCTCCCCTACCTCCTCACTCTCTCTCACTCCTCTCTATCTCTCTAGCCCCCTCCCTCCTCTCTCTTTTTTTTCTCTCTGCCCGCGCCCCCGAGCTGAGCCGCCCCTGCTCTGCGCCGCCGCCCGCCATGCCGACCCCCCCCCCCTGTTCCCTGCTCTCCCCTACCCTCCGGCCTCCTATAAATTGCGCGCGAGCTCCCCAAATTCTTCCCCTCCCTCTCCAATTCTTCTCCCCCGCGCGCGAGCTCACCTCTCTGCCCCGACCGGCCGCCACACTCCATTGCCGCCGCCCCTCAAGGTGAAACACCGCCCCGACTCAATTTCAATTAAATTCACTCACCGAATTAACTCTTCTCCACCTCGTGAAGCTCACAGAAGCCTCCAACCCTCCAACGGCGAGCCACCTCGTCGGAATTTCATCGATCACCGCCGCACCGAAGCACCCCCACGGTGAGACCCCCTCTGCCGTGCCCAACCTTGATAAATACCATGTTACCGAGCTTCGTCATGTCGTGTGGATCATGAAAAGCCAAGGTTCAACGGCCGGCGACCACCCCATCGTCGGGAATTGGCCGCCGGAGCTCGTCGGAGACTGTGCACTGTTTTTCCTTTTTCCAATTATTTTCCAGATTATTGCTCTATCTTCTAAAAACCCTAGAAAATCACAGGAAGATCCAAAAATGCCAAACCAAATTTGTTAGAACCTTCGTGAAAAGTACTAATTTTCTGTTAAAACACTTTTTAACAAATCACCAAAAATATGTAGAATTAATTAGAAACACTCCTTTCTGTTTATGAATTTTAAATGGCATTATGGAGCCATGCTAGGGCTAACCTTTGATCTACAAGTTCACCATGGTACTACACACCCTCTGGAATTTTATGAAGATTTTAGGAATACGAAATGGCATCTAAGCCTATTAAATAACCTCAATCTGCCTAGTCTAAATGCCATTTTCTAAAGTGCATTGTAAAAGTCATTTACAAGGTTACACCCAAAAGAAAAGTTGTAGATCTGGTGCTCAGAAATGCTCACAAAAAGTTTCATAATTTTATTCTAATGTTTACTAGTGCCTTCTGATTTTACAAGAGATAAAAATAGGAAATTTGATGGATTTTTATTAAATATAGAAAATTCATCTAGGTCCCACCCAAAGCCCAAAATGCTTATTCCAGAGAGTACTACCAACTAAAAATAATCTTGAGGAAGAATTAAAATTTTCATTTTAACCCTAGTTTAATAGCCAAAGTAATTAAATAATATTAACCGATGAAAAATGTCACATTAACTTAACTAAAGTTGAAGTTGATGAACATGCCAACTAAAAGTCACCTCATGGAAGTTTAATAGACTCCTTTAAACATCATTCACAGATTAATATTGATTTTAATCGACGGCGTCGAGTAATTAGGGTTAACCCTAATTCTGGGCGTCGCCAATCTAAACCTTAGGTTGTTATTGATAATAACAATAAGTTTCTATTTCATTGAACTTATCATAATACTACTGCATCATGTAGATTCTAACGCTCAAGAAGTAGCTGCGGATCCAAGTTCCTCGACCCCCGCCGAAGAAGTCGACATCAACTCAGAGGAACCAGGCAAGCCTCGGTGCACAACCAAATTTTAAAGTTTTACTTTTACAACTCAATGTGTCTTGTTTGTGCATTAAGTGCTAGGAGTTGATTGAAACCATAGTTGCATCTGTTTCCCATAGGAAACCCTCACGGTAGCTTGTATACATACCCCTTAGTATGCTATGCTTAGCAGATAGTTGTCGGTAGAAGTCGAGCAGAGTGGACACTGCTCGCGAGTAGTAGGATATTGAATGAAACTATTTCATGAAATGTGCCACACGATTATGAATGAGTAAGAAAGATAAAAGATTGAGGGTCAGACTGGGTACCAGTAGGTCGGCGACTGGTCCGGGACCAGGGTGACCGTAGTCTGGTCTGATCCGTGTGGCACAGCTGGGCAAGTATTGAACGTACTAATCGTATGCTGGGTGTTATGGGCCCCAGTAAACCTACGTAGCCTAGTGATTGCAACGTCGAACCTGCCCTACGGTGTCTAACTAGGAGGAGATCTGGGGTGGGCAGCGTAGGAACTCCACAGAAACCGTCTGGGACGTGTTGTCTGGTGGGACGCGGCGCTGCTAAGGCAGGCGTAGGAGGGAATTGACGTTGCAGGAACTGGTGTGAACGGTTGCCACGTGCGAGTCTGGGACACGCACGTGTCGTACGATTAGGTTAACCCTTTAGTGGTATAAAAATCGGTTCGAATCGCTGTCGCTCTCAGCTATGAGCTTACTTGGACTCTCTATCACATTTTAGTAAATAGGTTGAGACACCATGACAATGAATTATAAATATTAATATTGTTATTGTTGATTCTGTCTTGTTTGTTTAGTTCAGTGCTAACTAAATTTATTTTCTAATCACTTAATCTGATGCTAAAACTTGACAAGAGTAGTATAGGCTTGCGAGTCCTTTTGCAACAAAACCCTCCCGAGTCAGCCATCATGTCTAGGAGTCGGCTGTAGTCAGCCACTTTTGTCGGGTAAGTCTTGCTGAGCTTCTTAGAAGCTCACGCGTTAGCGTTTTGTGGTTTTCAGGCGCCGTCATGCAGGAACCAGCAGGTAGCTTCCATTGGGAGGAGCCTCCCCTCGAGTTTGGAAACCTCCAGTGGGGGTTGTGCGAGTCGCCGCATTGAATGTTGAAGTGGCTAGTAGCATGACGCTCGTGGGCACGGCGCGTGCTTTTGCTTAAGTCCGAGTGTCGGAGTTGTAATAGTTCTAGTCTTCCGCTGTTATCATTTTCAAAACGTCTGCGTACTCTGGAACAATGTAATATTTAACTTTAAATTTACGAACCAAATGATGTATTAAGTTCTCTCTTCTTGTAAATTATTGCTGTTTATTCCTGCCTGTGTTGTATCGTGTGTACGCTCGCTTCGCCGAGCGTTGCCCAACAAGATCTTGGCTTAACGACTAACCAGATCCGTCCCAATACGAGGTTTTCTGGGCGGGTCGTGTCACGACGAATTCACCGCGCCACCTTTCGGCCGCCATTGATGGCGCCGCGAAGCTCACCGTCGCCGACCACCTTCCCGTCGCTCCTGTAGTCTCATCACCCTCAAATCGGCTCCTTGTCTCACGGTGAAGCTCCCCGACCCCTCAAAGCTCCTCCTAGCCCTCTCCTCCGGCGAGCCCATCACTGGAGCGCCGCCATTGTTTCTGTTCTTGCCTTTTCTTCCAAGTTAAATTTTCCTTTTCCTTTATTTAGCTAGTGGTTGTTAATTGTGTAATAAATCATGGAAAAATCTAAAAATGGTAAACCTAATTTTATTTGTATCCTTATGGAATGAACCAATTTTCTGCTGAAGCACTTTTTCAAAAAACGTTCCTGGAACTTCCTCAATAATTAGATGAATCTTTTCTGTTTTTAAATTTTTAATTGGAGTTCCAGAAGGGGTCTAGGGTTGAAATTTGAATCCTGAGTGTATCATGACATGGCGCATCTCTTGCATTTTTACCAGGATTTTACAGCAACAAATGTTCATGTATGTCATTGATCATACTCCAAACTGTCTAGTTAATTAAAACTGTAGCTTAGGTGTCCACTGGTACCCCCATCAAGTTTCATGATTTTACCATAAGTTTTAGTGTTTGTTCTGATTTTATCATTTTAAATAATAGAAACTTGTTAGATTTTTAATAAAATCTCGGAAGCTCAACTTGATCCAAAACTAGTGCCAAAAGTCTTGTTTTGGAAGCTAATTTGAACTAAAAATGGTCCCCTGCTCGTAACTTAAATTTGGATTTTTTTCATCGGAAAGTCGTACGACTTTTACAGTGTTTTACGGTGTTTACCGATGTTGTAACGAGCAACGATAGTCAGTGAGCTTGTGTTCCTGGTAACACGAGCAAAAAACCTTCAAACTTAGTGTCGTAGTAACCCCTAGCCACCTGGTGAAGCCAGTGCATGAGACATGATTTAAGATTTTTTCCGAAAACGATGTCCGTGTGCCACCTGATATCGGAACCGGAACCCGGGAACCGGGAACTAGTTTCCGGAATCGGTAAAATTATTTTCAGCATAACTTGAGCTGTAGACCTCCGTTTGATGTGCTTCTTTTTGCATTACGTTTGTAGTCTCAGTAGCTACCTTTCTGCACCATATCGTATCATTTGTTGCATCATGGCATCATGGCATACTTCTCATACCGACGCGGTTTGCTTTATAGAGTATGATCCGTTAGAGAGTGACACGGGTGCTGCTGAGGGAGGAGCACCAAAAGCTGACCAAGTTGCTGAGGAGAACACTACCGCTACTGTTGAAGGCAAGCACCTCATATTGCTATCCTAAGTAACTATTTAATATTAATATATGTGCTTACGTATAGGCTTGCATTAAGTCGGGCATAGTGGTATTGTCGGGAAATCCCATTATTGTTGCATGTTACCCCTCCTTGATGTTGAATATGTCACCTTGTCAACTGGGTAGTGTGTCTTTGTTCGAGTCACGAAACGCTTAGCCATGCATAGATTAACGGTAGAAGTCGAGTGATAAGTCCCACTCGCATGTGTAAGATACACCCCGGTTACTTATGAGCTTGTGGCAAGTTCATATGTTGATAAAAGTTGGAAAGTGTTAAAAGTTGAAATCCGAACGGTGGAATAGGAGTGCAGCAAGACATGGAGGTCTTGTGTGCCGTAGGCTCCGTCTGGGTTGACCTAGGACCCGGCCGTGTTATTCTTAGCCTGAGCACTTTCCATTCATACCACATGTCGAATATAATGGTAAGACAAACTGAGTATCACTGCATACCAACGTTTGGCCGATGACTGCATGGTGCATGGAACGAGGGACTCACGTGTGCCTGCGAGGCCGTGCTACTCGACACCGTGTGGATTTTCCAACTGTGTGGGCACGAGTGTGAAAAAGGTTGACATGAGTACCCCCTTGTGTAACTTTAGCGGGTTGCATGAGCCGTATGGTCCTCAGTCGTATGGGTACAGTTGGACTCCCCTGCAGGGTGTATAATTGGTTCGAATCTGCCGTGGTCTCGATTATGATCAAACTCAGTGTCCTTGGATAATATCGTAGAGTTGACACATAACATGTTGGGAATTGGAATTTGGTCGTTGGTATATGTGGTTTATGGTTACATGGTACTTATGTTCATTGGTTTTAGTAGGTGGTTATGCCCGTAGAGTCTTTTATTTTATGCTTATTCATATATGCCTTGTTTCAGCTTTAAGCAATCGAGTCTATCCCCATGCCTTACTTACCTTGCTACTGCCACATTGCATTATCCTTGGAGTCGGGAAATAATTTTCACAACAGGGTAATTCTTGCGAGTACCTTCGTACTCAACGTTTGTTGCTTAAGTTTTTTTTGTAAGTGAGAATGAGTTGGTGTTCAGCTACTTTGTCCCCGCCCGATGCCGGCTAGGGCGAGGAGTAGTCCGGACGTTTGTGTGACCGTGATTTGCGATGATCGTGGGCTGGGCATCGCAATCTTTTGCTGCTTTATCGTTGCAACCGCTGTGACCGCTCTATTCCTTAGAATCGCTTCCGCAATTTAATTTTTTAGGAATTCATGTTAAACCTTTGGTCTGTAAGATTACTTTAAAACTAATGTAATTGAATTATTGTGACCTATGTGATGTATCAACCGTTGTTATACCGATGTGCTTGGATCTTGGACATTGCTTGAGAAGTATGTCGCGGGGCTGCCGGGTTTATATTCCTTTTTATCGGGTTGAGTACTCGCATACCTACATAGACAGCGAGTCAATTTGGTAAACTTGAATGTGAATTGGACGGGTCTCTCACACACGCGCACCGAAGTTCGCCGCCGCCAATCGCTCCACCCACAAACCCTAGATCCGATCGAGAGGGGGCGCAGTCAGTGAAGGGAAGCGCCACCGCCGCACCGCACCTCACCGCCGGCGGTGACCACGACAACGAGCTCCATGGCCGCCACCGATGGATCCGGAACCTCCTTTGCCGCCACCGCGACCAGAACAGGTAACCACTCATCGATCCACTCTACTCCTTCTCTCTAGATGCGTGACTAGTATAAATCCGATATAACAGTACCTCCATATTATTAACCGTTAGATATGATCAAATCAACGGTTGCTATTAAAAAAAAAAAAACCATAACAGTTCTCCCATTAATAGGATCAAGTTCTATATTCCATGGTGGAACCAACGTTGATAGTAATAGTTGATGAGTAACCTGGGAGGGTAACTGCATCGTTCAATATGTCTGCTACCCACAGTAACGTGGAAAACTCTGGTAGAGATACATGACATCGCATTGGTAGATATGTAATGCTGCTGTAATATACCAGGCATAATAATTTACTATTAGCATTGGTTGATGAAAGGATACTCCCAGATAATTGAACAGAAAAAGTGATCTCTACGATAATGCATCAGATTTGGCTATTATGTTATACATATTACAATCTTTCATATAATCAGTGACATTAGTAGCTGGGCTCTACATTACACCATTTTTCGTATATTTAAAATGATTAAATAAAATATTATATTTACTATACACATCCTTTTTAAAATATATGTTACAAAAGAAAAGTTATTCTGCAATATGCAGGGTTCGGGTTTGCCTCTATCAAATATAGTAATTCAGATAGACTTTACCAAAGTTAATGAAGTGCCACCTCGGTTTTTATAAATATAGTCGTTATTAGGACAATGACTTTAGTCCAAACTATCTAGTAATTGGATGCTCTACCATCACCATTTCTCTGTAGTTTACCAAGTAAATGGAGGCTAAGCTAGCAAAACGTAAGTAAACAAGCTTTTTCAGTGACAATGCCCTTCGCTGAAGGACCCACACTGATAATATTAACACTGAAGTAATATTGATTCCCACATACCCTGCTTCCATGAAACTTCATATAATATGCATGCTGAAATGCTGATACAAGGAAATCATGAGCCTATGTATACCTTATATCTTCCATGGGTATTAAATAATAAATTATTGATGATAATGCAGCATATCATAAAGCTAAGGCTGATAATACTATTGTGATTAGAGGTTGAAATTTCATCATATTTGAACTTTTATATATATGCTTGGATCGCTTGATATTGACGTTTGCAGTGGCCGCTCATGGAAATGGTCCAAAATAAGTAGCGTTAGTGTTATTGCCCATCATGAGTAAAATAATTAATAGGTCACTACAATGAAAAAGTACTATATAACCAATATCTCAGTGGGAACTACTATCAATAATGCGAGACGGTTTCTGCCTAATTTAAGGATATTTTGATGATGATGGGCATGTAATAATAACCATAACCTTTAAGTAACAATTGGTCCCAGTGGAGGGAAAAGGATAAATCTTATAAATCTAAATGAAGTTTCACTTCTACTAGCGTAGAATTGAAGAATATTTTCTTTTATCTTCAATATCTAGTAATTGGATGCTATACCATCAGCCAACAGATCGGAATCGTACTTTGATGACTGGTTGGATAGGGTGCGGAGGATAGTCCCTGATCAAGTGAAGAAAGCAAGGTCTCAATTCCTTGGTCGTCCTGGGTGCTTGGATCCTTTGGAAGCATTGTAATGCAGAAGGAGGAGCACCAAGTATGTCTTAGAGCTATTAGCGCTGCAGGTGAAGAACGACTCCTATGGGAGTTAGGAGGCGTACCGAGCCTTTCTTGTTTGACTGCCCCAGGTCAGGGAGTTTAGTTGTGCTGTTTTGTTGGTGTTGGTCACTCTTATCAATTTTATCATGAGCGAATGTACTCATAAGACTGGTGTGTTTTGTGTGAGTGTGGGGTGTTGTTTGGGGTCTACCCCTTTTTTCTTCTTAACAACATTTTCAATAAAAAAAATTGGTGATCCTTGAAGCACATTGTTGAGCTGTGTGCTATTAGGAAAAACATATAGCCCTTTGTTTTTTAAGTTATTGTCGCTATTGAATTCTTACATCATTTTTTATCTCTTGTCTTATTAAAAAATAACAATAAATATTATATATTTTGTTATGATTTGACTTATTACTAAAACTATTTGAACCATACTATTTGAATAAATATTTTAAATAAGATTGAATGGTCAAAATTGATGTAAGAAGTTAACGACAACAACAATTAAAACAAGAGAGACTAGTATTTAAGCTTTTCCTACTCTCCTACAAGTATGTACTGATTCTAAAAGTTGAGAAGAATAATATATTCTAATGACAGTATGTGGTCTTAATAAGCTGAAGAACACACTACCTCCGTTTTTTAATTGTTGATCATTTTTAGTAATTTACAGATAACAAATAAATGAAATGCTTTTAGTTTAATATGACTAGCATCTGCGCGTCCACATATGCTACTACGTACCACCCACTTTAAGTCTTGTCACAATTGAGTTGCAATCATCCATCCTTGTCGTGAAGGTGCTTGGATTGGCAGCTACAAGGCCCCGTAGATGAAGCTAAAATCATATATAGCCATTACGTACCCAGCCACTAATCAAAGGTCAGTCATTAGAACATGTCGACCACTTGTAATAGTTTTTCCACTAAGATAATAGTGGGATGCACTTTACAGGGTGGAATAATTTGTAGTGCCTCGGACTAGCTATATCTACCTTATTATTTTAATATACTTGGATCGTGGGGATAGATAATAGATATTAGGCTATAAAAATGACCCATGGAGGCCGCTCGAAACGAAGTGGTCAATTTATCTGGGCCTAGGCATATAAAGGAAATCCATCGATATCATTCAGTTAGTGCTTAACATAGTATGGTTCCAATGCTATGTAATAATAGGTAGAAATGGGCAGGCATCGACTGAATTAGGTAATGTGGTGACAGGTGCAACCGAAACTATGAGCGGCGATCCTGGGGGCTGGGGGTATATTGGTGGCCGAGGGTGAAACAAGAAACGGGGACCCTCAAATATATAAACATCAATGTATGTCATACAATTGAGGGCAAAAAAATCAAGATAGGCACATATTTACGTGCATAAATCCGTATGAAATAAAGTAATCAACCATGTTAATATGACGCTATCTAAACTAAGAAATTCTCAAGTCACAGAGATACACATATACCATACTAGACATAGAACAATTATGGTACTAGAACCATGGATGCTTGTTGGTACAATTCTCAATCTTAGGCTTCATATACTGCACATCAGAAGAAATTTTGATCAAAATGAATCATAGATAAACTAGGAGGCCCCTCTACACTTGTTACACTACTAGAAATTGACCTCTTGGCACCAATCACATTGCAACAACAAAAATTTTGTTGCAATAGGTTGTGTTATTGCCACAAAATCTATAGACTGTTATGATATTGGTATGATATTGCCACGGATATCTTTTATTGTGATAGTATTCAATATGGTTGCAAGACACACATGTTATCGCCACCATTTATAAAATAGTTGTGATTGTTTGATAATATTACCATGCATTTTTTGTTGTTGTGGCAATAAATCTAGTTTCGTTGTAATAATTCAACTATATTGCAATTCATAATTTAGTGTAATAAGGTGAACACATTGCCATGAAAAGGTAATGGTTGTGTTAACTTCACAGTTTTCTATTGCATAATATCATTGATATTGTCACCATTAACATGCCGTGGAAATAGCTAATTTCCTTGCAACAAAATTATGTTATTGTATTTTAAAAAAAATTGGCTGCACTACAAAAAGGTATTGCCATGATTTTTAGCTATTGCAAGCATTTCTAGGCTTCATAGATGGGATAAGATATATTAGTTGTTTTATAGATGTAAACAGTAGCGCAAGTTTTTTTGGTAAGGTGTCTTTATGCTAAAATTGAGGTTTGGGTTCGAGTCCAACACAATTAAATTGGTCTACAATATTTTTTATTTTTCAATTTTGCTATAGTCGTTGCAACAAAATAGTCGTTTTACCTACTATGAAAAGCAGCAACTAATTATGTTGCAATCCAAACAATTGCAACCAAATAGGTGATTGCAACTACTGTTTATTACAATATATGATTACATTGCAAATAGTAAAATATTTGCAATAGGATGCAAAATGTTCCAAAGACCTTTCACCATTCGGTTTTTTGCAACACCTCGCAACAGAAGACATATTGTTGCAACTGGTACATGTTGCACCATTACGGTCTATTTGCAATGATTTTAATCCGTTGCGAGAGGGAGATTTTGTAGTGGTGATATAAGAGAAGAAAAACACCAGTATGACACTGCAATTGCTTGCAAATCCTTATTTGATATTGTAAGTATGGAAATCCCCTGTATGACATCGAGTTCTAAATTTTTAACCCTTCTATGATATTGACCTTATGGTTGCAAAAAAAGAAAATAGAAATAAAAACCTTCTGTAATAAAAAATATTCCAAAATTTTTAAATTTTTGGAATTATTTAAAATCGTTACTTTCTGAAATAAATTGTGAAACTTGGTCCTAACTTTTGTTTTAGGATCCTGACCATTATAGAATTGTGTACACAGTTTGTTGCTATCAAAGATGTGAAGATAATTTAATAATTTGAATTCAAGTCAAATTTTTAACCTTCATAAGTTTTATAGCAACACACAGTGAGCATAATTTAGTGGCAACCACTATCCTCACAGGCATGTATGAACCAAGTTTACAATTATTTCAAAGTCAAATATTATTTAAATAATTCAAACAATGGTTATGGTAGATTTTAATCTCTAAATTTTAATTCAAAATTCTTTTTGAATCTAAATTACGATAAAAATAAAAGTTGTCGAACATGCACCTGCCATCACAAAAAAAAGTTTGGAATTTTTGTGAATTCCTGAAGTCTTTGTTTCAATGTTCTATAAGGTTGATTTCATATAAGAGATTCAAATTGGAAACTCCAGACAGGGGATTTATGTTTGCGATGTCAAATAAGATATTGTACACAATTCCAACGTCATGCAGGTGTTTTTTCTGAGAAAAGAAAACTAGGGACAATGTTGGAACTATGCAGCAGCACGGACGTTATCGCCAAGAATGCCTGTTAGTGGTGGTTGAGGCCCGGTGGCGTTCTTGTGCAGGGCAAGGGTGGCGTGGATCTAGAGGAGTTGATGCTGCTAGAACAGAAACAACACCGACCATTGGAATGAGATGATCAAACCCCATAAATCATCTTTTAGATAAGAAAAACGTGTCTCCTGTCACAATGAAATCAATGAGATATTTATGCAGGAAAAACACAACCAAGCAGCAGGCCGGCATTCGCCATGCATATACAACCAATGAGGAGCGGCCCCTACCCTCCCCCTGCTCCTCCTCCTCGGGACCTTGATATGCTATTTTTGTTCCGGGATTTTGTTCTGTCTGCTATGCGTATGGTCCGACTGACAACAAGAATCTAGCTAGTTTTACCATATTGGTTCATCTTTCAAAACATTATGATTATATACTCTCTACGATTTGTTTAACGTTCGTTACTTCAAATGCAAACGAAGAAGTATGGTCGAAAGTGAGTCAATACTATAAACTAGGAATTTACTAATATCAATTTTGTAAACCGGTGGATACGCAAAAATATATACCTTTGCGTCCAAACTTGTTGCATGCTGCCCCTTTAGTATTGATGCGGATACATATACAAATCCAGTATCGGGGCCGATTTTTAGTGGCCTGGTCCGCGGTGGTGTCTTGTCAGTTAGGCAGCCGGTAAAGAGTTGCCCATCGTTTTCAATTAGCAACAACTCTTCGGGTCAAGCAAATGGATGTTGGATTTATATGATATGAAAGACACACTGTAATCTCTTTTTTTTCGAGAGAGAAAGACATACCGAAATCGAGAATGCTCCTCAGAAGGAGGCTATAGGATAGTCCGGATATGTGTTTATAGCAGGACCCAAAAAACTAGCAAGGTGCCATGGTTCGCACAAAATCCTTATTTTGTTTTACAAAATAAGGCGGAGTTTATTCATATAGCCCCAATAATGAATACCGTTCGTTGGGTGGTGTGTTCCCGTAGCATCACACACTGCAAAATTAGCACACTTAATTGTGCTCAGTTGATCTGGTCACCCACGCATACTAACATGTATATGTCTTAAGACCGTCCAGCAACACCAATAATGCCAGGACTGTAACAAAAATAAAGCATTTTTACAGCTTTATAATATACAGAACGAAAATCCCTTACATATGCTATAGATTAAGCTATTTATCTCTAATATGTCAATATTTTTATTTGCGGGGAAAAATATGTCATTGTTAAAACACTTACATCTTATATACCAATTACTCATAATTTTTTACCCCCTTCCATGCTATTATATTAATATTTTCCATTTTTGCAATACATTACCCTCTAAAAAGCTAATTTCTAAGACTCTTTTTTTGTGAAAAAAATTCTAAGACTCTAAAAAGCTATTTTTTTCGTTGGTACAACAAGGTTAGATGCAGCCATTTGAATGCAAAAGCTTCAAAAGGTTTGGTAAAATTTTAATTACAGTGATTGCCGAAAGAACAGTCTGAAATCAAATTTTAATTTTAAGGGCATTAAAACATTTACTAAAATTATATAAATTAACTAAATTTACGTGGGCAGGTCGACTATTGGGAAACATTGTTTTCTGTGAATTTTTTTTAGAAAGAAAAACTCGAGAAGATTCAGAAGAAACGGATTTATCTCAAATTTTAATTTGCATTTTAACAGTGAATGCACATGCTTATGACAGGAATGTGGACTTGAAAATATAAATCTAGATCTTTTTACCTGAATTTAAAGAAAAAAGTTTACATACCCAGATATAAAATTTAGTTTCAAACTAGCATCCTATAGGAAGAATTTTCATTCATATTTTAACTAAGCTTCGTGTACCATAAAAATCAGCATTATTTTAGATGCTTACAACATATTTTTTTAGAGGCAAGGGTTTGGAGGAAATTTATAATATAATGGTAATGAAATGAAAGTGAGAAAAGTTTAAGAATGATGGCGTAAAAGGGATATTTGTTTTACTAATGACATATCAAGGATGAGCGGTATAACCAATGAGATATAAGGGAATCTCCCAATATGTGATGTGCAACAAAAATAAACTAGTAATTGATACACATGGTACAACTTTTAGTACCTGTGGTTCCATTTGTTGGGACACTTATCACGTAATAGTTGGTTGCACCACATAAAAAAACACTCTAAACACTGTAAAAATCCTTAAATTTAGTTCTTTGTGATCGCCATCATTGGAGAATGCGCATCAAATGCTCATCTCGGGGGGCCGGGGGGGGGGGGGGGTGGGGAAGGGTTGCATGCTGGAATCGTTTTTTTTTTGTTCAAAAATTTATCTAACCTTGAGTCAAAATATTTTGTTCTTAAGGGTAAGGAATAACCCACTAAATTAGATCAACTAAAATTAATTAAATGTACCCATATGTTTTGATTTTATTTGGCATTAGTTGCAAGAAGTTCATCTGGACACTAGTCTTACATTCTAATAAAATAATATATACACGGGGTAACGAAACACAATTATGTAAATTTGGATGAGCCATTGCAAATTGTTTTCTATTTTTCAAAAGTACGATATTGTATATGTGTTGTTGCCCCAGTAAGTATATTTTACATTCTTGACTGGAATACAAATGAATTATAAATATAGAAGGAAAGCTAATGTTATCCTTCGGAGAACACATATTTCAAAATAATTGGACTTAAGTCACTTGACCAACTAATACTTATTCTCAATCATACACTTTCCTACAGGTCCACCGTCCACACTAGTCAGATGTGGCATCTGACATATGTCGCTTGATGAGATGCTCGCGCATTCTATCAAAATTTCACTTAGGCCATTCGCAGAACACATCTCATTCTGGTTGTTTAATTACACTCTATTGTTCTTACTCTTGTGGTTTTATTTCAGTTCTCTTTTCGTTTAGTTGTTGCTCAGTAAAGTAATTAAGATGTTTATCTTCCTTTTTTCTCAGTAAAATAATTTTTGTTAAGATGTTTATCTTCCTTTCAGTCCTCTTCTTAATATTAAAAGACTTGCAGGGATATACCCCGCAGTTTCTCCTAAAAAAATTTAACACTGTATTTATCTTGTTTTGCCTTAATTTCCTAAAGTGACGCCTTCATTCCGTAAAAATTGCTAATCTATCTTTGCATCTATATTTAGAAATTTGTACCAGTTACCACTCTTTCCTTTTTTTATTTTCGAGAAAGTTACCACTCTTTCCGGCTATATCAATATTTCAAATTAGTCATTATCTGCACCTCATGCATCAACATTCTTAATAAAGATCCATCCAGCATAAACATATAAATTAACAGCCAAATAAAATCACAAACTGAATATGTTTACCATAAATGGAACGGTCTACAATAAACTGCCTGATCAACTTTCATCCATAATCCAATCAGATTATCAAGTTCATATATGTGAGATACCGGCCCAAAAGAATCAGCTTGAGGCCTGGTTAGTGTAGTGTGTCTCACTAGCAGCACGGGAATAGTCCCACCTTGTGAGTTTAGTTGGAGCATGACCAACTTAAACACCCAAGTGTAGAAAGCATTAATAACCGGGTTAACCCTTTTACTCATGTGAATCGAGGATAAAACATAAGAGTTATTGTTGTAAGGTGAGATCCGCACCGAGTGCGAGCGGGTTAGTATTCGTATTTTCAGACTAGAGCGCGACAATATATATTCATCAAAAAAGCCATTGTTGGCAACTTTAATTTCAACTTGAAATTCATTTTAATTTCTGCATTTCCACCAGGATCCACCATAACAACTTTAAATAAATTTCTATTTTCATTTACCCATAGGTATTAGACTTACATATATGGAGACTATAGAATTTATATATTCCGACAGAGCACATTGTTGCCAAGATTTTAGCAGTCTTGCTCAACTGGCTTAAAATCAACATTTTTTGCCAAATAATGTACATGCAGAGCACATTGTTTATTGCCAATTCTTGCCAAACAATTCTTGTAGCTAGGGCATAGTGCAATTCTACATGTACTAAAACAATACTTAAATGGCCACAAGGCTGACATACTTGAAAAATAGGCATGTTTCACATATCACTCATTTGTTAATATTTATAAGAAATACATAAGATAAACTTCTATCGACCACATAGCAATACACTTAGTCACATGAATTTCATTTCATATAATATACAAAGCAGAGACTTATGACCCGTATATATATAGACTTATATATTGAGACACCTTATTCTATTTTTCATTCTAGATAATTAAGGTTCATCAAAAGTGTATGCGTGTTCCTTAGAACTCTGGACCATTGACCTGCACGGGTAGCTCCCCAGCGGACACACGTGATCTATAGCTCCACCATTTGGGGCATTTTTTCCGTCAATTTTACTTGCGAGTTTTCGGATTTCCATTCCATGCCTATAATTATTATCGGATGTACATGTACCTGAACCTATAAAAGTTATCAAGAGGAAAAGACAAAAACTGGCCTTATTCATTCGCACACCTCTTTGTTTCCCCTGAAAAAAAAGAAGTGAACAAAAAGGTAAATCAAAATGTTATTTCTTAAGGTTATATGTACACAAATAATCACATTTCAATATTGGCAAAATATTTTGCAAATGACGTCAGTTTTCAAAAAAGAATTACAAAAATACTAACCGTGTAGTTGAATAATTGAAGGATACTTATAAATGTTTTCACTTGTGGCCTTCGGTTTGTTCAATGAAAAATGTGATATGAAGTCATGCTACTTATATATAGAGAATAAATGACTGAACTGTGTTGACAGTAATTGCTTGAGAATGGAACTTGATTCACAACCGATTAAAGTTAACAGACAACAGAAAGTGGGTGAATTTTTACGCACTTAACAGATTATCATATAACCAACTAGGACTCACAGTTAACACATTTCGCAGTTTCTCGAAGATACTGCAGTGTGAGATAAAGACATTGTTTTTGTACCGTTGAATTGTATGGTGACAATAATGTTATGGAAATGGAGTTCATTCAAATTCAAGATATTATAATTGATATTTTTCAGCAAAATGTATTCCTTGACTTGCCAAGGGATTGAATTTATGTGTTTTGGAATTGGGATAAACTTTCCAGGTTTGTGTGCCGCACACAGCATTATGATGTTTCATGACATATATGCTGAATTTTCATATTTGATAACTCGTTTATCCAACTATGTGGGAGTGCATTACAGCATTAGGATGTTATTACCGCAAACACTAAATTTGCAAGCCATTGTTTGTACATGTTGTGATTTTGTCATGGTCACAAGCTATTGGCAACTAGTTTCATGACATTATGAATTATTAAAATACAATTATTCTCGTGTCGAAGTGACAGAGCTATGCGAGGAAAAGAAATGTATTGGCCTTAGTTTTCAAGTCATCAGCTATGCATTTTTTACCGCACATTCTTTCTGTCCACTCATTAACTAGTGGAGAATCCAGTTTTCACAGTAGAATATATATTATAAATAAGTTCAATAGCCAAACTTCCACTTTGACCCCCTATATAAGTAGTCTATCACTTCGCATTCGATTAGACAGAGCTGCACAAAAGCCTCTCAATTCAATCCAATCTTCATTTACAGTAAGTATCATCTTTTTTTCTTTTTTCTTGAAAGATTCTCTTCTAGAATTTCAGATGAGATGATCTTATTACTGCAAATAATTGTCAAACTTACGTTGGCATTTATCTTGTCCTTTACATATCTAGGTCACTATGAAGTTTGCCCTGTTCGTCCTTTGTCTCCTGATTGTTATCAAGTCATCTAGCTGCGTGCCAAGTGAGATGGAAAAGGATGGATCTTATGGTAAGGCCGTGCAGCAGAGGGAAAATCGCAATCTGATTGCTGGTACCGATGGAAGGAATGGACCCCCGAGCAACGATCACCAGTGCCCACTTGGGACCTACCCTAATTGTTAGAGAATGTCACAAAACAGTATGGAAGTCCCAGATGTGGATGGAAATTAAGTACTCCGCTACTGGAAATGGGGATATCCCTGACGGTTGTTTTCCACCCTCGCGGAAATGCAACATAGCGTCAGGAATATACACAAGCCCATAGGAAAAATATGAAACTGTCATATGCAATTGTCGTCTGGTTTAGAGCGACAGGGAAATTCTATATATTTGCTTATCATTTTATAGGAGATTTGTGAAAGAAATAATTCAAGACCATTGCGAAATAATATATTTTGTTCTCTGAGCTAATAAACTAAGCGAATTAGCTCTAATAATGCTACCTTAGAGCGTTATATATAGTTAGAACCGCTTTGACGTATGTATGCATATTCATCGATTCCAGAATGTTTACATGCGGTGACTACGTCATGTGCAATATGGTTGTTTAAATGTACTGTGCGCAAAGACTACCAAATTGTTTCGTTAACTATCCTGCCAGTTCTCTACGACAAGCGTCCGCCACTATCCTCGCCCACTGTGCCCGAAAATTGACACGACAGGCAGGTAATGCCAATGCCCGCACACTTTCCTTTTTGGGGCGGAGGGGCTGTCACTAGAAATCCCTATTGTAGTAGTGATTTTGTCTAATTAATTAAGTGCATATCGTGATAATTTATGTTTAATGTTACCTCTCTATTGTTTTTATCATTTTGTTGTCTTCTTGTAGAAGTTTTTTTTTTTTTGTCCAAACCATTTATTTCATCATTCTCAACTGTTTAAGTAAGTGTATGTCAACTTGTCAACTACTGCTTATAATTAATAACAAAAGGAGCACAGCTGATGTTTAGGGGCCGAGGTTGAATCTGTCACCATGGGATCATATGGTTTGACATAAAATCAAGTGCGTACAGTTAGTCGTAAACAATATTCAGATTTTAGTAGCTCTTACATTAAACTTTTGAGGTGACTAAATTAAAACTGATGGGTAAGGTGCACAGACCACTTATATTTAAACACTGCCAGTAGTCACCGTCTCTCGTAGTGCCCAAACGTGGAATTCTTTTCCTTGCAATGAATTAACTCTTCGGGCATGCTTCTCTTTCGTCTATACCCAGAGTCTGATCAGAATATATTAGCTTTGGCAGAAATAATTAGGTACATTGGCTCATTATTAGTCATCGACCATTAGTTGTCTCCATGTAAATAGCCGATGGTATGGTGACCATCGATATTGAAAATGCGATTGAGATATATACGTATGCTCGTAGTCCGATCTAGTAAGCCATATTGTGTTGAGGGTAAAGAACTGGCCTTTCACCGGACGCACACAAGGCCTCGGAGATCTTCTTAATTTCAATGCAGGACCTTGTTCTTCAGATCCATGGCAAGCCAGTCGGTTTGATTCTGTCACTGACAAGATAGCAGTGATCATGTATCGGCCAGTTAATAGAATCCTACTAATGCTTGCATCGACAAGGACACAAAACACATGGTGACGTCACCACGCATCGGCTACACTACCACAAAAAGCATCATTAGTGATGGCTTGTTTGGTATATTAGTGACGTGAAACGAGGCCGTCAGTAAAATGGTTAAAAACGAGGTCTTGCCTTTGCAACCGAGACAGCAAAAAATGGTTAATCCGACTCAACTGTTGCAGCCTTAAACAGAATTCATTAAAATGAATGGATCAGATATGCATGTTGCTTAACAGTGACTCGAATATACAGATATAAATACAAATTAACATATCAAACTTGATTTAAGATTGATCAGACCCAACCGAGACAGCAGACTGCAATGATGTTCTTACAGTCTTACTAAACAGATCTGATATATCACATAAATAGCAACCACGTTGATTCAACTAGAAGATCGACCGGACCCAACCGTTGCCGGTCTATCCTGAGTCTATGTGATCACTGGCGGGTTCATCAACTATATCGCTGATGTATCAGCCTGCTCCAGACGAAGAACCTCCATCAAGTTCTCCTTATTGCTAAGGTTGTCAATGCGTTTAGAGTTGTATATTGATAGAGAGATGATTTAAAATGTCCACTACCCCTTAAAATTTATATGATCAACTGGACTTTTCGTACAAGGACTGTACTGTAACATGAAACCTACAATAACTATCTATTTTGACTTAGAAAACTTCTAACCTGCTAGCTACCGATATTTTCATATGTTTCTGATTTTGTTAGACAAGCAAAAAAATTTTGGTGTCAAGAACATGTTAACTGCATGGCAATGGGCTCTTAATTACTATCATTTTCCAAACTCGTACAAAGACCATCACTTTCTTGCATAAATAATTAAAATAACAACACTAAAATTAGAAATAGGTTTATTACTAATTTATTTTATTAGTTTTTGTGAATATCTGTATGCAAGTGATTTATAAATAATGTTTAGAGGAAATAGAAAGAAAATAGGAGCAAGCACACTTCCAACCAACTAGAGCACAACGTGAGGATTCATGAATCCACCAACATGCCAAACGTATCATGAAAATCATAGGGCACCCCGTACCCACGCCCAGAACCCACACACCAGCCACCCAGAAGAAAATAGGGTTGAGTAGGGCCCACCATAGCTCGGCCAACCTGTCAATGGCCCCACTCGAGCTCCCTTACCACATGTCGGTTCCCTCCACCGTTCTTAGGTTGGTTCTAGGTTGAGTCGGTAAATGGGCAGGGGAAAATGGTTCCAAAGAGGCATCTTCCACCTACAAATAGAGGCCTCCTCCTTACTCCATTCCATCAATTAGACACTCTACACTTTTATTCTGCTGCTCAGAAATAGTGGCTTAGGCTCAAGCTCTCTGGAAACTTTCCATTTAGATATCTAGGTATTCCAATGCATCATAAAAAACTTTCAAATATAGATTGGATGATCAATGAGGAGAAATTTCAAAAGAAACTTAGTAGTTGGAAAGGAATGCTTTTGTCTGTGGGTGGTAGGTTAGTGATAATTCTCAGTCTTAGCCTAGCTTGGCAATGTTTATGCTACCATTCTTTGAAGTACCTAGAGCGCAATGTTTATGCTACCATCAGTTGAACTATTATTGGTCTAGATTCTTGACAGTGTGATGAACACAATAAAAAGTATAGACTCACTAAGTGGAGCATACTTTGTAGTCCCAAAGATTGTGGCGGTCTAGGTATTGACAACTTGGATTTTCAAAACAAGTGTCTTCTGAGCAAATGGTTGTACAAATTAATAAATGAGGATGGGGCTTGGCAAAACCTTCTTCAAAGGAAATATTTGTCTAATAAAACCTTATCTCAGACTTGTAGATGTCTAGGTGATTCACATTTTTGGGTAGGACTCATGAAACTCAAGGACCATTTCTTGGCTCATGGGTATTTCGAGTTCAAATGGGTCCCAAATCAGATCTTGGGAGGACACTTGGATAGGGGATAAGCCTCTTTGGAACGTTTATCCAAACCTCTATAGAAATGCTCGAAAGAAGGACGATACAATGGTCAATGTCCTACGTACTGTCCCATTAACTGTGTCCTTTAGAAGAGGACTATGGGACAA
Organism: Oropetium thomaeum; assembly: GCA_001182835.1. NCBI lineage: Eukaryota > Viridiplantae > Streptophyta > Magnoliopsida > Poales > Poaceae > Oropetium > Oropetium thomaeum. The sequence goes on from LFJQ01000084.1 coordinate 334,980, forward strand.
AAATCTAGATGCTTTGCACAGTTTAGTTATTAAGGCTGTTCAAATTAATCTCAATAATGATAGAGATGTCTTAGTCTAGAATCTCAACAAAGTGGTTCTTTTACAGTCAAAACAATGTACATTAGTTTCGTACAAGTAGGGGTTATACCGAACAAAAGTCCATGCAATGGTCGGAGCTATGCGGGCGACGAGTAGCCGCGGTGGAGAAAAAAGCCAGTGAGGTGTGCGGCAGAGGAGGCGATTTGGGCTGGAATTAGAGGTCTAGAGAGCCTCACCGTATTGTGTAGAGAGGGTCACGGCATTGCCTCTCTGATGGTGGTGCACGAACTTCGTCAGCTCTGGCATGTTTCTGCAAGACAGAAGATGTCAAGAAGGTGTGAAATGCACAGAAGAAGTAGCAGAAGAGAGGAATCAAACAATTCCACACAGAGATGGTGGAATTGAAGAAATCTTTGCGCACTCGATTTTTGGCTGGAGGTTGATGACGATCCTGTTCTGGTTGACTAAGCGCGACAGGGAGAAATTCCTTTAGCCTGCCCTAGAAGAGAAGGGATGTGAGGTTATTTAATTTGGCAAGGTTGTGGGGCTTGGCAATGCCAGGGTCGTGCTGCCCACATGAAGGACTGAGGAGGGTGGGAACAGCGGCCAATGTCATGCACGCAGAGAAAATGGGACAGAGGAGGGGGCAGCAGCAATTGTGGAGCGTGTCAGGGCGAGGTACAGCACACTTGTCTGCGAGGAGGTGTCGTTTCCACTGCGTGATTTGAACAGGAGAGGCTTAGGCAGGGCGCATTGCCACTGCTCCTTGCTCCGGCAAGGATTGGGCAAAGGCGCTGTGCTCAACGGCGTCCTGCAAGGAGGGCGACAGAGCGAGGCAGAGTGGGGTGCAGCCGCTTGGACAGACAGCGCGCGGGTTGGACGAGCTTGGAAATTAAGCGAACAGTTGGCCGGTAGCGGTTAACGCTGCTGAGATTTGAACTTTTTCAGAACAATCCAAATTTGAAATGGTTGAAAACACAACTCCCAGGTCAAAAACGAATGGAACTTTTTTGGCACATACGTTAAATTGTTTCCAACACTTTAGTTTTTGGCAAAAATTGGAGATTAGGCATCTATAAAAAAATAAATTTTCTCTAATTTTTCATTATTGGAATTTTTAAGGGCATTAAATCTCATCATAAAATCATGGTAAAATCTCCCAAATTCAATTTTAATGCTCTCTGAATTTTCATTCAAAAAACATTGATTGATTTGTCATTTGAAATTGCTGTGTTCTTGTGCTGTCCAATTTTGTCCATTATTTGGATATTTTAATTTGTCAGAGTTTTCTTTTGACGCGGAGTCAGATTATGTCATCATTCCTATGATCAATGACTGTACGCATAATTTCTCTAAGTACATATGAAACTACGTTATCGATAAACTAACACGCATGTATAAAAATGCAAGTTCATGTTTATTTTTGAGGTTTGTTGACGGTATATATATGGTACTCATAGGTTCCTTCAGTTTATTGACAGTTTTGCCGTTACAAAATTTTTCTATTTTTAAATTTGATTTAACTGAATTTTTGCCCTTCTGGACAAAAGTATAGTGGACATTGGTGAATATAGTAGTATAGATATAGGTAGAATGAAGTGACTGTGGTAGAGATAATCCAAAACAAAACTCCTTTTATAAGCTTCAACTCTAAATATTTTTTTATAACTCTAGCATGTGTAGGGATGCACATATATATAGCATTTCAGCATAAAATTAATCCATAAAGAGCAAGAATTTTTATAGGTCCGACTGATGCGACCAACAGTAATCACAGATGCAGCAACACATAAGGACTTAGACTCAAGATAATGTCATAGCATGCAACAGACATTGAGAATTCATCTTTTTTCTACAGAGTCGAACATCCCAGTTAATATAATTTGTAAATTATTGTATTACGTGGATTTATGAATGAGTATTGTTCATGTTTTCAGTGTGAATATTTCAATTTGGTAAATATTTATGAGGACCTAGTGAATGAATGATAATCCATCTTAGCATACAATGATTTTCCTCAACTTATATTGAAATCACTACCATTTGGCTACATTCTCTTCAAAAGGATACCATTTATGATAGGATATCTTCAATTTTCGCTATACTATTGTTAGCTTCATGACCATTGTGTCCCAAATGTATGAATGTTTTGGTGATTCAATAAACATGATCTCACTTATTGAGTGCAGCTCCTACTACCATCTACATCCTCAAGAGTGAAGTGCCTCGGCAAATGTGATGACAACCCATGTTGAGCCCACGTTGAGTACATGGTTAAAGAATGGATCAAAACCTTGAAGCATGGAGATCAAACTAGGAGACCTTGTGTAGGTAGGTTTTGAGTCTATAGGAAAAACCAGTAGTATTAAGGGGGGTTCGGATGTTTAGCCATTTCTCACTAGTGTAAAAGTGGTGAACAACGTATGTGAAGACCCCACAACAGTTGGAGAGTAGCTAGGAAGCTGAGGAAGATGATTTGTGAATCTTGTAAGCAAGGATGCAGCGAAGACATCAAGTTCCAGTTTCACCAAAATTGTCATACCATACAACGGTATCATCGTACCATTTTCCAAAAGATCTGGAAGTTGGGGCTGACCAAGAGAAAAGAGTCGTCGTACCGTACGATGGGGTCGTCGTACCATTTTTTAGAAGATTTGGATGTTGGGGCAAGCCAGGAGGTGAAGAGTCGTCGTACCATTAGAGCGGTTGGAGCTGAGCTGTAGATGACAGCAGAGATATAGTCGTCGTACCATTCTCTAAGGGCTGGCCAGGAGAAAAGAGTCATCGTACCATTTTTTAGAAGATTTGGAGTTGGGCCAAGCCAAGAGTAGAACAGTCGTCGTACCACTGAAGCATTTGGAGCTGAGTTGGAGATGATAGCAGAGATATAGTCGTCCTACCGTACGACGGTATCATCGTACCATTCTCTAGAAGCGCTGCTTTAGAGTTGAGTTCAGGAGTTATAGTCGTCATACCGTATGAAGATTGACTGTGCAGAGTGATTTGCGTGTAACGGCTAGCGGGCGTGGTTGGTCCTATAAATAGTCATCACTTTCAGTTGTTTGAGAGTCTTTTGGCCAGTGGAATAGCGGAAGAACCCTAGGAGGGCGAAGAATCAAGGAGAGAAGCACTTGTGTTAAGAAGAGAATATCTTTGAGTGCTGGTGGGAGAGTAATAACGAGTTCATTCACCTCTAGGCTAATGGGCTATAGAGGGGCATTTGGCTTGTTACTCTTGGTTTTATGGCAGGGCCTAGACCGGTTACGAGTTGGTGATTGAGCTTCTGGTGGAGTTTCTAGAAGATTTCACAAGTTTGTGCACGGTTTGAGCCCTCCATTCAAAGGGGCGCCAAGAGAGAATGCTCGAGCTAGGAGGCTGACCACCGGGTAACAAGGTGCTGCTCGGGACGGTGGAGGACGTCCGTGTCTTCACTCTAGGAGTGGAGCGCACCTTGGGTGATACCGTTCCTGGAATGGCAAGAGGGACCGGGATTCTGACAGGAGTGATCCAACGATGACTAAGGGAGGTGCCATCCTCCGATACCACGGGAAAACATCGACGCGTCAACCTTTCTCTATCACTCTTTCTTTAGCTTATTGTTCTTATTGTCTTTCCTTGAGCTAGTAGAATTACATAGGTTGCTTGTTGTTTTCCTTCTCTCTTGGTGGCTATTATGCTAGTGTGTTTGCTTTGCTTGTTGTTCTTATAAAATATCACTAGTATGATAGGGTTCTTAGCCGCTAGACTTGTATAGGACCGTGTTTCGACGACTTAAGTTTTGGGAATTGAGTGACACGTTTGTGTTTGTCCACACCGATTAAACCCCCCCCCCCTCTCGGTGTCTTGATCCTTACAACTATATCAGGCACTGCCTTTGTTAACCAAATAAATGTCATGCTGTCAAAAATTCTTGATATTGTGAATCTCACATCGGATTTCTTTTGTCTCTGCAGAGGACCCAGATCGGCTAACATAATCATATATATCCACAAGATAACAGAGTAGATTGGGGGAGGCTCAAATTTGTAGTATAACTATTTGCCTTCTCAGACGAGCTTCGTTCCTCCATTTCTTCCTTGGGTTCTTACCTATTCCTTTTTTTTTGCGTGAGTGGTTCCAAACGGATGAAGTGGTCCCTGTCACCTCACTTGCTTGTGTCCATGCTGTTGATTCTCCAACGATGGCTCGCATCCTTCACACCACTCTGTCTTGTCACGGATCAGGGAGGCGTCGGGCAGCAAGAATTTAGCGAAGGTATTCCTACACTTGATGCCCAAATGGCAGATCTCCCAACAGTTCAGATCCCCCTCCAAGGGATCCAACAACGATGCAGCAAGCGACAACAGCGACACGGAGACATTTGTGTCTGCAAACAGCTCCGATCTACGCTCCACGATCATGGACGATAACTTAGAGGTACCGACATTTCACCTCATCCCACTCATCTTCCCAACCGGCAATATTAGCAGCCCACCCCTAGCCTCCCCCATGAAGGTCATCAGGAAGCTTCTGTTCGGGTATGTAATCAGCCGACAGGAAGCCCCTGCTCTGCTGTCACCACCGTCTTTGACGCCTGCAAGGAACATCATCAAAGAAAGTGATGCATGTGGTACACATAATAAGGTCGAGATCACAGATGGTCAAGAAGAAGACCATCCATGCTATGAAGGGAACATTTCTGAGAGGCAGTGAGCAAGGTAGGGCCAAAGGTGAAGATGATGATGATGATGGCGATGGCTGCAAGGATGATGTGTTCTGGAAGAAGGATGTTCGGGGACTGTGTTGCAGACGAGTCGAGGACGAAGACAGTCTTTACTGATAGTGCCAAGTCTAATGTAATGTAGCTCTGTATGTCTTGTTAAAATTTAAGATAATGATAAAAAATCAAGACTTTTGCATCCCATGATACATAAACTAATATATGTACCTGTTGCAAAACTTTAACAGTCTGTTCAAGTATGAGAGAATAAAACAAAATGTTGCTTGCATGTTGATTCAATCCATAGGCCAAATGTTGTAGAGTGAAACTTACTTCTATCATCACCATTTCCCATTTTCAGACTACCTTGTGCACAAATCTCTTTGAAGACTTGTTTCCCTAAAAAGAATTTTTTTCATTTCAATTTTCAAATTCTTGAATCGGGGTAAACAAACAAAATATGAACCACCTAAAGAAACAGCATATGAATTAATGATAAATGAATCGCTAATTTCAGTCGCCTAAAAATAAGTTTTTTTTCACTCAATCATTCTTGACCCTTAAATCAAGATCCGAAGGCCACAATTGTAACATTTTTCTCTATAGGGTTTTTAGAAGGATTTTTCTATAGTATATAGATTATATTAATATATTTTTCTTCAAAATTCTTAATCCGCCATACAGAACAAATCAGACATCAAAGTGTTGAATGAAGTACCCCTTGTTTTCATGTGACTGAAAAATAGAATTTATGATTATAAATGACAAATTTTATGATAGACACAATTTACTTTGGACCATCTGTTTGTGTAGATATCAAGACATATAACAAAGTCTTACACACTAGAGTGTAAGAGTCGGTTACTTGATATTGTTATTACTAATTAGAAAAGAGATATTAGTTGCTAAACTAATCCTAGATTTGATACTCTGAGTTTCATTTAATGACCCCTAACTTCCCTTTAGTTTTTTAATATTTTTTCTCTTATAGTAACAAACTTTTTTTTAGAAAAATCAACGGTACAAATTTATTATTTTATCTTACATCTTAGGGTGTAAAATAACAAGATTGGTCTACCATAAAAAGGATCTAATAAATATATTGCTCTCCGAGAAAGTGTCCGTAATAGTTCTTCCAAACAGTTAGAAAGTGTCCGTAATAGTTCTTCCAAACAGTTGGGAACTCAGAACATATATGTGGAAATTATAATGTCTAGAACTCTGGGTGCATTTGATGCAAAGAAAATAAGGTGTGGATAAAAGCAAGGACTTTTGGTTCAGTCTGTCTCAGTCCACTCCGAAGGAACACGAAGGCCATGCAATGCCCGGAGGGAACCCCTGGACACACTGTGACCTATACCCATTAGCGTCCTAGCAGTGCCGGACTTTCCCTTCGCCGTTCCTATGGCCGTCTTTGCATCAACTTATAGTAGTGCGATTTTGCTTCTGGAGGTGTTTAGCGGAAACAATCGTATAAATTGTAGCAGTGATTCCAGCAATATTTGTGTCTGGCCCTAGCAACAATAATCCTGCAAGGGGCCTCCTTGCAGCTAGTGGCAGCTTTCCTAGCCCAAAAGACGACACCTGATGAGGACGCCATCGGAAGGGATATAATGAGATCCACTAATATGTTTTATATTGAACAAAAAATACTACATCGTGAGTTATATATCATTTACTATTCAGAAGTACTCTCTCGGATGAAGAAAAGAGATTTGTATGTTGGACATTTGACACGTTGGGCCTAGTACTCATCTATGAGATCCCGGCCCAACCAGGTGGGGAGCGTTTAAAAGAAGCCTTTGGACATCCTCTCCTTCGGCCACCTCCTTTGGAGGTTAGCATGGGCGTCATATGTAAGGTAGAGGCCCACCGACGTCGACTTTGAATTTAACTCGAAGTCTAGGACTAGTCTTCACTAAAATGGACGTCCAGGTCGCATACGTACTTAGTTTTGGACGATTTTACATATGCATGAAAAGCTGAGAATATTATCTTTTCAATGCCACTGGTCGCATACCTTAATTCATCCGAAGTTGACGAGAATCTTCGAAACAAGTGGTCTAATCAATGTTAACTTCGAATCTAATTTGGAGATCAAGAGCAGCCTGCACTAAAACGGACTCCCAGATCGCATACGGGCTCCATGTCGACGATCTACCTATGGATGGACAGCAGACGAGATCGTCTTTACGACAGGAACTGTCCAGAATCTGTCATGATGATGTAACACCGATTTTAGGCCGGTTAGCCTTGTAACAAGTTAGTTAGGGTTGCATCCAGGGGACTTGTGCGTCTTCAATTCTTTTATGTCCATCCGCCGCTACCACCATTAGAGTTGTGTTTTGTTTAAATTATTTCTTGTTAAAAATAGAGTCATCGTTCCGTAGTTTGTCAGACCCCGACTCCGTGAGTTTGATATACATATACGGAAGCACGTGATTTCCCGAGTCAATGCCTCCAACGAAGGAATCCCATGTATCCGTGTGCTTTTCTGCAATCGCTCGGGGAACAGCGAAGCCCTGGGGACACTAGTCTTGACGGAAAGGGTATCACAGCATGTTAACGTGTGCACGACTTTCCCGAGCGTCTGTGTGCTTCCATTAAAATTATAATAAAATGTCAACATCAAATGAGAACTAGCCTAGTTGGCTTGAACTAGCTCAGGATCTCAGAAACGAACTCAAAGAGGATTCTAACACCAGATTGAAATGTTTTCTGTTCAAAAGTTTGTCTGTAAAATAGAAAACAGTTACAACTAAAGAGATTCGTCTTCATGAAATTCTTGGATCTATTTCACGATATCAGACTATATTCTAAGACTTGAGCTAACACTTATGTGGATGTGACCTGAAAAAAAACAATATTAAGAATGACGTCAATAATCAGTTTACAATAGAAATATTATGTCAATTTGATAGTTAGTGCCTACCGATAGTGGTCCTCATTACAATAGCAAATGAGGGGGACTAACACGCTAGGAAGCATGTGTACATTCACTATAAAGTAATGGATGAATAAGCTTACAATTCTATCGTTGTAGGACGCTGGTTGCAATATGTCCCTTCTTGATCATCACCCTTTCTATCTATTGCAAAAGGCTCAATTATTCTCGTCCTGATTAGATCCAACAAAGTATAAATATTGAGAAAAATCTAAAGAAGACAAGTTACCAAATTTTAGTGCATTCGAGTAACATTTAATAATTCAATTGGTAAGGAGTTCAGTGAAGCACCTCCTTGACGATGGGATCCACCATCATCTTCTCTCTGCGTACTCTGCCATCACAAGAACGTTGAATCTAGTCTTCAGTACACCATTTTCCAGTCAGCAATTTTAGGAGCCTTCTAGAACCACCAAGGTTTTCTCTGCATGTTGTATTATGGGTTCCTAGGTTCCATAGTGGAAACTAACATCATTGTAAGCAAAGCAAATCAGAACAACTATTTCGGAGATGAATAATCTTATTTAAGATTACACTTGCCTTTTCCTTGAGTGCATACTGTAGAAGTTAGATGACACAATGTGATGGCACTACTATACAACAATCTGCATTGACTGGGAACCTCCAAAAAGAGATTAAAATCTGTATGGCTTATATTCTAACAGTTAGGACCAGATATCTGGTGCCTGCTATCTTAATATTTGAGTGATCCTTCAGACTAGTGCCTCAATATAGACAATTCATTCTGACTCAAATAATAAGTTTTGAGGGCATCAACTTGTTTGTACAAACTGTACATTGGCGGCTAATTAAACTTTCTATTAGTGAACAACACGACTGAACTTATCAAAATTAAACACTTGAAATAACTTGTGAAGGATCTAATCCACAACAAATTCTGCAAAACTCTGCAATTTACCAGTAAAACCCACGAATTCACCTCATGAATAACACAGGGAGAAGACATTAACTCTTGTCCTTACAGCTTTCCACAAGCGAGCAATTAGAAATCGATATACAGATGCTGCTTTTGAGAATCTGCAGTGGAAAGAAATATGACGCATTAAGATTCGCATGTGGAGTGGGCCGATGGGTGTGGTTGCTTGCGAACTAAGCTGGGAAAGCAAAGCTAGTCGATATGTGTGCCATTCTCTCAAAACCTCAATCGTTTTTTCTCTGAAACCATAACTTTATGGGAAATTTGGCAGTATAGCACTGTTGGTTTGTGTATTTTGTTGTTGGACACTATTTTTTTCAAAATTAGCTATAGAACATTAATAATCAGTACTATTTGCTCTAGAACACTATAACGTGCAAGGATTCTTTTCAAATTTTTACTCAATGCACAAGATACATAATATCTTAATATTTAGTATAGAGATTCAAGGCTAGATTCTTTATCTATATGATTTTTCATGAAAAAAATCCACCACCTTTGTATGACTTAACTTCAAGAATATTTATGTGTAGATCAAACTATACAAATAATTGCATTTTTTCTTTGTAAAAAACAAAGCACATAAAGAATGTAACCTTGAGTCTTTATGAGAAGTTTCAAGTCGTTATATTTTGTTTCTAGAGATAAATGTTCAAAATAACAATTATCGCACGTTATAGTGTCCTAACACTACTAGATCATACAATGGCTGAGTGTTTTCCCACCGTCGGACATTATGTTCTACCATCAGAAAAAGTCATCCCCGAGCGTACACCGTTGGTGATTACCCGTCGCATATTACATGGTCGGCAAATCTCATCTTTCCTGACGGTACCGTCGGGTTTGCTTTGCCCGAGTGTTTCTTACCAACGGTCAGGGACTAATGGCCGACGGTATGGTATAGACAGTCGGGTATTCTTTGGCCGAGTGTTTGTTACGAACGGTCAGGGACTAATGGCCAATAGAGTTGGTGTATCTCATAGCCGAGCGTTTCAGTAAAACGGCTGGGTTTTCCAGAACCATCGGTGTTGCTTGTCATAATAATCGGAAGTTACATTCACACCCTCGGGCGTTCGAACAACCATCGGGAATTGCTCGTAATTGCTGAGGGGTCATAGTATAACCGTCGGCTAAGCATTAACCGTCGCCCATTGAAACTAGTTGGCGACTAAGTGTCGGGTATTCTACGCAACCATCGGCCTTGGATGGTTTTCTAGTAGTGTATAGGACAAATATTACGCTTAATTTTGGTGTCCTGCAGCTAATTTTGGACGAGCGGTGGCCTATAATGTCCAATAATGACCAAATACACAAACGTGCAGTGTCCTACAGTAAATTTCCCTAACTTTATTTTACATACGTGTGAAACAGCATACCATTGAGCATTAACGCAATAAAAAGAGACCTCATATTACCTGAAAGATTTCTCTGGGCTTGTCAGATGATTTGTGTGAAAATAAATCTATGAAGCTCATGATAAAATGGACCTGAAATTGCTCTGTTTTGCTTTATATTATCTAAGTTTTCAGGTAATTAATTCTGCTGATAAAGTGGTCAGGAAAACAAATTTCTTGAGTAGTAAGCAGTTATGTGAGTCTCCCGAGTAGGCAGGCACCCTCTGTAAAATATAACTTGCTAATTTGGAGCGTGTAGTTCATTATCAAATATAGATGTGATAATTTGGAGTGTTCTGTCCAGATCTGAGCTCTTGTTCGTTGAGTTCTTGCTATGTGGTCACATGTCTTCCATGCACAAAACAATTCACAAGTTGATGCGTAAATAGACATTGATTAACATGAGTGCATAATTGCTGATCACTGTTAACATTTTTTGCTCTGCATTATTTGTTATATGTTGTAAACGAAAAAAATAGCCATTTTCTCTGCATCTTTTGCTTTGCATCAATCCAAGAAATTATCTTAGATCCCTGTTCTGTCTGTTACTTGCACTAGGTTTTTGATGCTTTTATGAGTTTTTCCTATGGGAGTTTATAATGCTTGACAATTTTTTTATCAGTGTCAATTTGGTTTAGGTCTCTATTTTATGAACGTAGCATAGCGCCAGATTTGACTCTGCTTTAGTAACGAAGTGCTGCTTTTGAATTTGGATTTCCGTTTAACAGGTGACATCATCTGAAGATTAACAACCACAAATGTAGATGTCAATGCGAAGGAACTGGGACAGTCCATGGGCACCACCTTTCTTAGAAGAGCTTCTTTACTCATACCTCTCTCTCTCTCTCTCTCTCTGAAAAGATTATTTACTCTTTGCAAAATGATTGGTTGTGTAATATTGCTCCTATTCAAAAATGCATGCCAATTCCATAGTTTAACTAGGCGTTGTTAAACACGAACACGCCCTAGTGCAAAGTCCACAGATCGAAACTGTGAAAACTACAACCTCCAGTTTATGAAATCGGAACTTCATGATTTTCCTAGGAAAACCAAGGATTGCCGCTCCGAGAGGAAAAACCACCTTTGTCTACTAGTGAGAGTGAATAATGATGCTAAGTAGCATGCTGATTTCTTTTCAAGGTACATGCTCGAACTAAAGAAAATATTAAAAAAATGAATAAAAAATATAGGATAGCTGGTAGCAAAGTCAGGAAAGAATTAAAACTTGAACCGGGTGATTTTATTTGGTTGCACTTGAAAACGGGTAGGTTTCCTAATTTGAGAAAGTCTAGAATGATGTCCCGAGCTGCTAAGGATTGCTCCTTATGGAAAACTTGGTGACGACGTAAGAAATACCAACAACAACCAAGGAATAGTCAAGCAAGCAACCGGTGAATAGGTATCGGAGAAATCTTCGCCTATCTTCCGGTATAACCCTTGGCGACGAGCCTCGCCTTGTACTTTTCAACAGTACCATCTACCCTAAGCTTTTTCTTTAAAACTCATTTACATTCTATAGTTTATACCCATAAGAACGATCAACGACCTCATAAGTTCCATTAGACATAATTGAATTCATCACTAAAGGATTTTACAGTCCTTTGTCTTTTACTCTTTCGAGTTACTAAAGTATTATCCTCCTGAGGATTTTCTACATGGACTCATTATCAGTGTGTTCTATAGGCTCAAATGTCTCAGGAGGTAGATTATGTTCATTACTAGATGAGCTAGGCGAGCTTTTCATTGAAAATTTATTCTCAAAAAATGTTGCATCTCGAGACTCCATAATAGTAGAACATATATGTCAGATACTCCAGAGTTTATAATTAAGAACTGATGAGGACATCACACCAATGGATATACACAATCCTTCTCTCGTTGTTTCATATGAAGGTTTAATCACTAGAGCTAGCTCTCGACAACTTAATCTAGAGCTGAGCTCATACCTTAGTACTCCTTTACGCATTCTCAAGGATAGTTTACTACCTAATGATTTTATTGTGATTAGAAATCATGGAGAGGACAGAGGAATGATGGGAGACCAGCTTGGAGTCAGACAGGGACGTCCAAGCCAAGTCACAGGCCCAGCCCACATCGACTTCAAATCCAATTTGGAGTCCAGGAGCAGTATGCACTAAATAGGACGTCCAGGTCATATGAATTCTGTTTTTGGTGATCTACCACTTCATGGAAAGAGGTCGAGACCTTATTTCTAACTATACTAGTCCCATACCCAAATTCCTTTAGAGTCCACAGGAATCGTGGAAACAGTGGGCCATTCAGAATCTACCGAGGTGCTGCGACACCGATTTTGGCCCGATTGGTCTTGTATCGTGTTTGAGACGGATTAGGATTGTGTCCAGGGGAATTGCATGCCCCAATCTCCTTATATAGAGCTGCCACCCCCACCATTAGGGTTCGGGTTTTTCTTAGATCAATTCTGTTGAAAATAGTATTATCGTTTGTCGGTTTGTGAGACCCCAAACTTGAGAGATAATCCAATTCATCTGCAATTGAGTTCTTTCTTCCTTGTTCTTGTTTGTGTTCTTCGATTCACATGAAAGGATTAGCCTTCTTTACGAGGTCATCCGTGTTCACGTGGGTGATAACCAGAGGAGACGTGATGCTCTAATTGTAGGGTTTAGAACATGTCATTCGGTTGCCAGATCTATTTGTGTCGCGACTCCGCCCAAATCGTTGTCTATCAGAACCTGTAGGAAGATTAGGACCCGTCCCCATCAAGTGGTAATCAAAGCTTCGGGTGTTTCTACAGGTTCGCCTTCGTTTGCCCTACTTCCTTGTTTTCGTTTCGTCCTATAGTTCATAAAAAAGTCAAAAACAGAATTATAGTTTTAGGTGATATCCTGTCAACAATCATCTTTAGCCTTTGCATATTTCAATTTCAGAGTTCATAGCATTGAGTTCGTGTTCATAGATTCATTTTGTTGCTGGTTTAGATCGTGTCTTGTTATGATTTTTTTTTCCGTTGTCGTGTGAAACCCTAGCCATCATTATTTTTCCCACCCTAATTTAGTTTGTTGTATCACATCTATTATTTGTTTGCTCACCCACCATTAGTTTTCACCTTGTCCAGAGCTTCCGCCATCAAATTCCTTGTTTTTTACCCTACCCGATTCATACTAATTCGGACACCCTTCCCTAAAACAGCCATAACTTTTGCATATGGACTCAAAACTGGCAAACTTTATATGCAAATCGATCAGGAAAGAAATTCACCGGGATCAGAGTTTTCGGTTTTCCAAAATTCTGCTCGGAAGATTGAAATTTTGGAGTCCAAGCATTCTGTCCAAAATTTCAGGCAGTTTTGAAAATTTCCATAGGCCACACCCATTAGCCATTTGCTCTGAAGATTATTTGGTTCCTATTTCAATGCTCAGCATCATGATAACCAGACAAGGATTAGCCATGTTCTGCTGGTGATAACCAGAGGAGACGTGGTGCTGCGATTGCGGGGCTCAGAACGTGCCGTTTGGAAGCGGGATGGATTTGTGTCGTGACACCGCCCAAATTGTTGTCTATCAGAACCTGTAGGAAGATGGGGACCCCGTCCCCATCAAGAACCTATAGCCCACACTTTGAATAGCATAACTAAGAAAAACACAATCAACTGGTTTTGGTCCAGCTTTCACTTCTTGTTGATTGGCACATTGTTGACAATCCTTAAGTAACAAATTTGACCGTCAAATCTCTGCATAAAATCTTCCAAGGTCAACACCCAACTTAGTATTAGGGTTTACTACTGACAGACTTCACAAAAGAGAGGAACCATACTCTCTACGAAACAGGCCAAAGAACAAGGATTATTGGGTCCAAAACCATAGCGAAACATGTCCGAGAAGTGTTAGGCCACCCATACATGGGCTGAGGACCATCAGGAGAGGCAACCCACCGAAGCCTACGCCGAGAGGGGCCACCAAGGATTCGACCGAACTGGTCTTGGACCCTCTCGGGCCCATCTTTCGTGTGTGGGTTCGTCCGGGATTCATCAAGGTGGTGCTGACCCTCTCCCTCACTTCCAAGATACATAAGAATACAAGATAGAGCTACACTCCAAAGGTGTAGTGCTGCCTCTACTACACTTAGAATAGGGAGAGAGTGACATCCGGACCTCTACTAGTTTGAAGAGGAGTGTTGACCTATCAAAACTCTCACTCTACGCTTGTACCTTGATGGATGGCTTCTTTAATCAAGTAAGTGTTCGTGTTCGTTTTATGGCATAGTCTTTTGATTCAATATGATCTGCTTGTTATGCTTGCGAGTTCATTGCTCTATTTTGAGTGCTTTAATCTTATATCATAGAGCACTAGACTAAGGTAGTAATTGATAGTGTAGGCGTGGTGTCTAGGCTCGAGATCACCTTTGAATGCTGCATGCTCCGGGGTTGTAGAGGTAGGCAACTGATGGTGATAGCCTTGTCTGTCCTTTGTAATCCTCCATGTTTGGGTTTGTAGTAGAGCTGGAGGCCAGAACGTCCTGGTAGATCAGGGGAAAGCCGGTGCCCTATGTAATGTAATAGTGTTCGACCTTATCCCGTCTTTGGATTAAACCATATTAGGAATCCTTTCTACTGTTCCCCCTATCTTATTCTTGTTGTTCCTCGATGAACTTGACTCGTAGATAGTTCACACATGTTCCCTGTGGATTACGATACCCTGGAATACTCCTAGGTGAAGGCTACAACGATATTTCGTACGATTGCAGATATATCTTTGAAAACAGTTCTTCCTTGTATCATTTTTTCCTTTTTATTTTTTCGCTATCCTTATTCACCATTCAAACACCCCTTATCCCAAACATGTTCGCTCCTTCGGCGAGTTCCCTAAGCCATCACCTTTTTGGCGACCAACTTCCACATCTGGCTATGAATTGTGCCCTTGCATCCCTGCTTGCTTACAAAAAAAAAATACAAATAAAAAACAATAATAGGCGCTTTAGTTTTATATCCCTACTCCCATGCACTCGGTTCATGTTAACCAATGAGCCAGAGGTCCTTTGGTCCAAAATACCGTGAACTAAGTCCACAGAACAGTGCCCCTGCAAATAAAGTAATTCCTTTAATTCCAGAAATATCACCCTTTTGCACCTAAGCAGCTATCCGTTTCCTAAATCAACCTGCAGTCCTCCTCTTCACAATTTTCCTGCACTTCAGACCTTGTCTCTTTTGAATAATTATGTTTTAGCCCCTAGTTATGATTTTCATGCTTTAAATCCTAACTTTTTGTGTTTAAACTTAATCATTTGCTATTAAAAGTTAATCTTTAGGAATCAGTGTTAATAAATAATATTTTTATAAAATAAATAATAACTTTTGTATAAAAAATAAATAATTAGAAAGCTTTTCTAAAATTAAGTAAATCTACTCAAGCTTCTAACTTAGTCATTTTAACTCTAAATTTAATGATTCTTTTGCTAATAATTTTCTAAAATTAATGTCTTCCCAATCAAGCATGATTTATACTTGATCTTATCGGAGTTTTATTGAATCTTAATCGGAGTTCATTCGAGGCTTTATTTGATGATATTATATTTGGCTCCATTGTTCGAATATGGATTTCTTTCACGATAGATTGTGACGGTAGCAATTCGTACTATAGATTGCGCAGATTTCAAAGATGATCCTCACGACACGGAATTCAAGGACGATCATGAAGATCCGGATTTTGAGACAGTCTAAAGACTCATTCTTTGAGAAGTAATTAGGAAAGCAACCATACCTATTGGCCTGTTTTAAATTATAATGCATGATTATTTTCTTATTTTACTGGTTGAGTAGTTATGATCCTATTTGATTATTATGATGATATTGTGTCAATAGTTATACAATAATATCGTGACAACCTTAAATATCCCTCGGCAACCGTGTCCTTGGTACTTTAGGTTACTCCTTCATTAATAATTTAATCATCGGAATGTTGCCTTGATATTAGCATTGCTTAGAACCCTTGCAATGACCTGCTATGGTAACATTGCCACACCATAAACTCATGCTATTGCAAAAATAGGTAAAACGTGTTGGATGGTGTAACGATCAAGACACCGAGAGGGGGGGGGGGTTTGGTTTGAATCGTTGTGGACGAACATAAGCGTGTCACACAATTGCAAAAATTCAAGTCGTCGAAAGACGGTCCTATGCCACTCTAGTGGCTAAGAACCCTATCATACTAGTGTTGGTATTTCTTACGATCACAGATAAATCCGCAAGTGCACAGAGTACCGCTGTAGCACTTTACCCTAGAGTATTCCAAGGTATCGTAATTTCCAAAGGGAACGTGTGTGGGCTAACTACTAGTCAAGTCCAGGAACAACCTCACTAAAAAGTGGGCAAAGGATAGAGAGACAACTTAAGAGATAAATCCTAATCTAAGTAAGAAGGTTTATTCTATCCTGGCTTACTTCGGCCTCTGGTTTACTCCCAATCCACAGAAAAGACTCCAGTAACTATAAAGGCTACTTATGTATCCGGACGTGGAGGATTACAAAGGACGAACAAGATTGTCACTTCAAGCCGCCTACCTCTAGCTCCGTGGGATACACACCACTCACAGGCAATATTCTATCTAGACACCACGTCTACACAGACTATTACTACTTTAACCTTGCGTAGGGATCTAGCCCGTAATTAAGTTAAAGCATATACTAAGTAGTATACGTTGAACTAACAAGCGAAGAATAAACACTACTTATCAGACTAATACAATTTACTCATAAAGTGTGCACGAATACTTACTTGATTAAATAAAACATTCGTCGAGGTATAAGTGCGAAGCAGAGTGATGATAGTCCACCACTCTGACTCGACTTAGTGGGGATCCTATGCCAAGAGAGCACCGACAGACCGACGCTTCCCTTGGAGAATCTCCGCCTCGCTCTCTTCCTTTAGAACTCTAAGGACTACAGCCTAAGAGCCTAAGCCTCTAATGCAGCAGCAGAAGTGTAAAAGTGGAGTGAAGAGTTGATGCTAGAGAGTAAGTAAAGGAGTCCTACTTATAAATGGAGGTACCTTAAGAGGTGAGTTTCCTTCCCTCCCTCTTTTTCTCTTTTCCTACCACCTGGAGTCGGTAACTCCCGAGCCTGGTCAGCACCGCCTTTGGTACGTCGATTGGAAGCTTCCTGCCAAAGTGGGGCCTGAGTGGCCCCACTAGCAGGTCGGGCGACCCCCCAGATCGGCTGACCTGTGGTGGGCTCCACTCGGGTTTGGCTTCTTTTGGGCTTCTCTTGAGTGGGTTTCAATCCCTTCACCGTGGTGTCCTTTGATATTTGGGCAGATTTTGTACGTTGAATAGCCCATGGATCCTTTTATGCCTCATTGGATAATATTTTTTTTATCTTTTTCTCTCAATAATTCTGGATAACTCACCTGCATACAAATATTCACCAAAACTTGTGGAACTTGGTTAGTAATAAATCTATTCCTAATTTTAGTGTATTCTTTTGGATTATTTACGCAGAGATTTGACGGTCAAATATGACACTTAAGGACGTTCAACAAACTCCACCACACTTAGTCCTTCACTTGTGCCGAGGGAAGAAGAAAAACTTAGTGTTATTAATTAGGTGATATGAAGCAAACATGAAAGTTATTCCAATCACAATACTTATACCCAGACTTGGATGTGTCTATCATACTAATTTGAGTGTTTGAAAAATGGAACAATATTGACAATCCATACTATCTCTAAGCTAAGCAAGACTTGGGAATTATAAGTAATTTCGAAAAGATTAAACAAGCAAATATTCCTCAAGTGATTCTGTCAATGCTCAATATATGTATGTGTATAGATCCTCACCATGGCAAAGTATTGCCTCTATTCCTACTTTTCTCATGATGGGGCATTTTGGTGGAGCTTGGTAGGGAAATAGAAGGCATACTTACAACACATATATTGCTAAGTCAAAAACCGGATCAAAGTTACAAATTAAATTACACAATCATGGTCATGTGGTGCACGTCTGATGGAATGGAAGTGGAAGTGGAATGAAACTCCTATTCACTATCCTCTCCTTTTTGAAATATTTAGACACGGAGAGATTTTCTCTCTCTCTCTCTCTTTTTTGTTTTTGAATACAGCCATGTCTCTTTTTTAATGATAGCATGGAGAGATATGAATGAAATGTAAGGAGTATTTGGTGGATGGATGGGTAAAATGAAATTGCTATCTCCCAGTGTAGGAGTTTAGCATATTTGTGGGATGCAAATGGACCTTACCATGAAAGCATAATAAACTCCTAATAAAGGTCACAACAATTTAACAAAACTCAATATGAAAGTAAGCAGCATATGAGTATAAAGTTTATTGTGGATAATTATCATATGGCTCTGGTGGGAATTTATATCACTGAGGAATAAAGCAAAGCCTTGTGATTTTTTTTAAAAAAAATATCATCCCAATCTAGCTAAGCATATAGAGAATAGAGCCCATGTCATCAAACTATCACATAAATCAACAACTTAATTAGCATGCTGTCATATAGTATATAGTCATGAGCATTGGTATGTATGGAAGGAATAAAATTTATGTAAGCTAATCATCCTAATTAATTGAGAGTGAACAATAAGTATATCCTTTTTTATTGTTTTTGTTTTTATTTATTTGTGCTGAAATTTAGAGAGCGGGAGGATGAGCAAACCGAGTGCAGTGAAGTGTAGTCGTGTGGTGCAGTGCATCAGTCGTCTCGTCCGTGGGAGGACTCATGAAGCGATGTGATCGTGTACATATGGAGGGCTCCCTCCCACTTGTTGTGCACAACGGTGCTTCCTTCTAATCGAAACAAACAAAGAAAAACACAAGTGAAAACAAAATGGGACTCTATAGGTATGATTGCCGGTGAGTCATGAGTTTAAAACAAAATAACAGGCGCTACATGATGAATAATGAAGGAAATAAACCTAAATGACAAATTCTAAAAATAAACGAAGCGCCTAATTCCTGAATTACGGCAGGGAAAGTTGTCAAAGGTCTAGCATTAAACTCCTTAGCCTTCCCCGCAGCCTCGAAAGCTCTTCTAATCTTGGAGGTCAGACCCTTACGGATCTCCTTCATGAAGTCCCTCAGCTCTACCCTCTCGACGATCCCCTCAGCAACCCAGTCGCTGAGCCTCTGGTTCTCCAAGCGCAGCTCGTCCATTTGGTCAGTGAGTTCAGCCACGGTCAGCTTTTTGGGCTTCTCATCACTGTCCTCGAACTGTCCAGGTGGCCCCCGGATGGGCGGCGGTGCTCGGTGCCTCCTAATCTTCCTAGGGACAGACTCCAGAAAACTCTGACGGGTACACTTTGCACAGCAGGCCGATGTCCTTCCCCTTCCCTGGTCCTCGTGGACTATTAATGGTGACCCTTTCATTGTAGGGGGATATGTCACGGGAGCCTGGGGAGTAGTAGTTGTACTGGAATCCCTCCCCGTCCTTCCTTGTGAGGGCGTCCAAGTACTTCTCGCCTGGGAGAAGGGATGGACCAGCGCCATTGGTGGCCTTGAGGCTCTTTCCAGTGGTTGGGCGCTGGTATGGGCTTGACGAGCGAGCGATCTGGCGCTTGGACTTCAGGGGCGAGTCCGTGCGGACGCGGGGGCGCGGCGCTGATGGGCTGCGTGGCTTGTCGACCTCCATTAGTGGCAGGGCCTCCGATGGTTCGACGAATGCAGGGATAAGGAGGCGGAAGGGCACAATCTCCTTGACCGGGGTGATCTCCCCAGAGAGGTTGAAGGTGGATGAGGAGGTGGTGGAGGGCATGCCTAACGGCAGCTTCTTTCTTGCCCCGGCCATTGTTTTTGGTGGAAACAGGGGTTTTGATCATGGAAAAACAGAGTGGACACGAGAAAGACGAAAGAGGAAAGCAGGTGGCGGCGCACAAGAAAAAGGGGGAGGAACGGGGCTATCTAGGGGTCGGTCGACCCCTACGGTCACCCGATCCTCTGTGGACCCTGCTGGGCCCCAATTTTTTCTAGCGCGGTCCTTGGGTAGAGGACATTGGGAAAAAGTTTTGGGACCAAGCTTAATTGAACTATAATCATACGAGGAGAGGAGTGATGTTAAAATCGATTATATCGATCACATCTACTTCTCCCTCTATAATATTATGAGGTTCTAAGAAAATTTCACGATGTTGACCATTAACTTTAAATAAGTTACCTCCTTCGTCCTGAAGTGTGATGGCTCCATATGGAGAAGTGTCGACGACGGAGAATGGTCCATTCCATTTGCTCTTGATCTTTCCATGTCCAAATATCTTGACCCTTGAGCTAAATAGCAGCACCTTGTCTCCTAACTTGAATGTTTTTGTCTTGATCCTCTTATCGTGCCACTTCTTTGTTCTTTCTTTGTAGATCTTGGCACTATGATAAGCTTTGTCCCTCCATTCTTCCAACTCTCATAATTGTATTTGCCTCTTTTTCCCTACTTCGGGCAAGTCCATATTCCAAGTTCTGATTGCCCAGTATGCCTTGTGTTCCAATTCCATCGGCAAAGGGCAAGTCTTCCCATAGACTAGCTGATAGGGATACATTCCAATTGGGGTCTTGTATTGTGACATCCCAGGTGTCACCAGGGCAAAGTCGACAACTGTAAACCCTAATCCACAATTTCACTCACTTTAAAGCAGATTCAATCTTGGAAATAAAAAGGAATATTATTTAAAATGCTTTAAAGTGACACTAAGAAAAGTTCGACAAACAACAGAACACTATAGCAGAGCCCGGGAAAAATCTCAATCAGCAGTGTCGAAATCTCGTTAGCAGGAAGAAACCCAAGCCCTAACTCTTGACCATCAAACTTTCCACAAAACCCTAGCCATATTTTTACATAACAATTAAGTAAACTCCAAAATAGAATTTTGGGAAATTATTCAAGATTTTTGGAAAGGATTTAGACCTCTTAAAAATTCACACAAGCTATAATCAACTTAGAAATTCAAGAATTTTTAGAGACCAAATCATGACTTAAACTCTAAACGAAAAGTGTTCCAAATAAATCCATAAGCCTACACCAAAATTCTCAAAAATGTTTGAGCTCGGGAAGAGTGTCTTTTAATTGAAATACGTTCCAGCTTTAAAATAAAAACGTAAATAACAAAAAAGTTAATTAGCTGTTGTCGGGCGGGCTACAGTGCCGCAGCCCGCCGGACCGCCGCCCGACACGGCTTTCCTCCGGCCGCTCTCCGCACGTCGCTGCAATTCAATCGCCCGCGCTCCTCGCTCTCTCCCGTTCCTTCCTCCTCCCTCCCCCGCAGCACTCCCTCACTCTCTCTCTCTCTATCTCCCTCTCTCTCTATCTCCCTCTCTCTCTCTCTGCCGCTCCCCTGTTTTCCCCCGGCATGCGCCGCCTGAGCGTCGCCCGGCACGGCCGACCATGCCGGCCATAACCCTAATGCCCCTCTAAATCCTACGCCAAGCCCCTTGAAAACGGTGCAACCCCCCCCCCCCCCCCACTCTTTCTTTTCCTTCACCCCGCGCGTGACTTCCCCTCCTCTCTGCTCAGAACGCCGCCACCATTGCCGCCGCCCTCCACCTCCACGTCGACAGATCACTCCGGCGAGTTCCAAGCCGCACCATCGTGCCTCCTTGGCTCCCCTCCACCCCCTGCTGTTCTCCGTTCACCAAGGCCGCCAGTCATCCCCTGCTCTGCCCGGAACGCCGCCGTCTCCCTCTCGGCCGAAGGACCTCACTGCCGATCGCCCCTCCTCAAAATTCGTCGTCGCGGTACAATGGTTTTTCAATTCAACTCGCCGGCTACTTCCTCTGGTTATTGCACACCCCTTTGACTTGAATCCGGCCACAAGTGACCGTCGTCGGAGAAGAACGCCGTGTGCCGCCCCGTCGGCCGCCATTGTCGCCACCTCGACCTCCACGTCGCCGACCCTGTTCCACACTTCACCGTAGCCTCCATCCTCCATAAATCAGTGCAGTGGGTCGAGGTGAAGCTCCACGACACCTTGGTTCTTGCCCTAGCCCTCTTCTCCGGTGAGGAGCTCACCGGAGCACCGCCTCTGCCGTGTGCTCTGTTTTGCAGTCTACTGTTCCATCGATTTTCCTAATTCCTTTAAATAGCCAGAGATTGTTAGGTGTGTAACAAATTAGGGAAAAATCTAAAAATACCAAACCTAATTTTATTTGCCTTGAATATTAAAATAATGTTCTGTTAAAGCACTTTTTAGAAATTGTACAAAAATTTGTAGAATTAATTAAAACACTCTATTCCGTTTTTGAATTTTAAATTGAGTTCTAGAACAACTCTAGGGCTAACCTTTGATCCACCAGTGCAAAATGGTACTACAAACCCTCTGGAATTTTATGAAGATTTTAGGAACACGAAATGGCATCTAACCCTTTTAAAATACTTCAATCTGCCTAGTTTAAATAACATTTTCCAAAGTACATTGTAAAAGTCATTTATAAGGTTAGACCCAAAAGCAAAGTTTTAGATCTGGTGCTCAGGATTGCCCACATGAAATTTCATAATTTTATTCTGAGGTTTACTAGTGCTTTCTGATTTTATAAGATTTAAAAATAGGAACTATGATGAATTTTTATAAAATATAAAAACTTCATCTAGGCCCCACCCAAAGCCCAAAATTCTTATTCCAGGGATTCTACCAACTAAAAATAATGTTGAGGAAGAATTAAAATCTTCATTTTAACCCTAGTTTAATAGTCGAAGGAATTAAATAATGTTAACCGATGAAAAGTGTCGAATTAACTTAACTAGAGTTGATGTTGTTGAACATACCAACTAAAAGTCGCCTCATGAGAGTTGAATAGATTTCTTTAAACATCATTCACAGATTAAGAATTTAATTTAATCGACGGCGTCGAGTAATTAGGGTTAACCCTAATTCTGGGCGTCGCCAATCTAAACCCTAGATTCTTATTGATAATAACAATAAGTTTTTTTTCATTGAACTTATTATAATCCTACTGCATCATGTAGATTCTGACGCTCACGAAGTAGCTGCGGATCCAGTTGCCTCGACCTCCATCGAAGAAGTCAACAACGCTGAAGAACCAGGCAAGCCCCGGTGCACAACCGCTGTTTAAAATTTTGTTTTTACAACTCAGTGTGTCTTGTTTGTGCATTAAGTGCTAGGAGTTGATTGAAACCATAGTTGCATTTGTTTCTCATAGGAAACCCTGACCGTAGCTTGTATAGATACCCTTAGTATGCTATGCTTTGCAGATAATTGCCGGTAGAAGTCGAGCAGAGTGGACGCTGCTCGCGAGTAGTAGGATATTGAATGAAACTATTTCATGAGATGTGCCACACGATTGCCAATGAGTAAGAAAGATAAAAGATTGAGGGTCAGACTGGGTACCAGTAGGTCGGCGACTGGTCCGGGACCAGGGTGACCGTAGTCTGGTCTGATCCGTGTGGCACAGTTGGGCAAGTATTGAACGTACTAATTGTATGCTGGGTGTTATGGGCCCCGGTAAACCTACGTAGCCTAGTGATTGCAACGTCGAACCTGCCCTACGGTGTCTGACTAGGAGGAGATCTGGGGTGGGCAGCGTGGGAACTCCACAGAAACCGTCTGGGACGTGTTGTCTGGTGGGATGCGGCGCTGCTAAGGCAGGCGTAAGAGGGAATTGACGTTGCAGGAGCTGGTTTGAACGGTTGCCACGTGCGAGTCTAGGACACGCACGTGTCGTACGATTATGTTAACCCTGCAGAGGTATAAAAATCGGTTCGAATCGCTGTCGCTCTCAGCTATGAGCTTACTTGAACTCTCTGTCACATTTTAGTAAATAGGTTGAGACACAATGAGAATGAATTATGAATATTATTAATGCTGTTGTTACTCTTGTTATGTTTGCTTAGTTCCGTGCTAATTAAATTTATTTATTTTTTAATTACTTAACCTATGCTAAAATTTGACAAGAGTAGTATAGGCTTGCGAGTCCTTTTGCAAGTAAACCACCCGAGTCAGCCAGCATGTCTAGGAGTCGGCTGTAGTCAGCCACGTTGACGGGTAAGTCTTGCTGAGCTTCTTAGAAGCTCACGCGTTAGCAATTTGTGGTTTTCAGCGTGGGAAAGAATGGAAGAGGGGGGAGGAGGAGAGGACTGCGCGCCAATTTAAAGGAGGGCCGGGGTAGGGGAGTGGGGGGTAGAGGAGTGGCCGACGTTGCACGGCGGTCGGGCGGCGCACATCCTGTTGTCGGGCGGCGCACAGAGCTGCGGAGCAGAGAACCAGAGAGAGAGAGGGTGAAGTGAGGAGGAGTGAGGAGGGAGGCCGGCGCGGCAATGAATCCACGACGTGCCTACAGCGGGCTGTGTCGGGCGGCGCAGAGCAGGGGCGGCGTCGGGCGCTGTTGTCGGGCGGGCGGCATTGTTGCCCGCCCGGCAACAGTTTCTTTCTTTTTTTTTTAATTCTTTTGGCTGGAAGGAAATTTAATGAATTGGCACTCTTCCCGAGCTCGAAAAATTTTGAAAATTTTTGTACAAGCTCACGAATTTATTTGGAACACTTTTTATTTAAGGTTCCAGGCATGATTTGGTCTCTAAAAATTCTTGAATTTCTAGGTTGATTATAGCTTCTGTGAATTTTTAAGAGGTCTAAATCTTTTCCAAAAATCTTGAATAATTTCCCAAAATTCTATTTTGAAGTGTACTTAATTGTTATGTGAAAATATGGCTAGGGTTCTGTGGAAATTTTGATGATCAAAAGTTAGGGTTTTGATTTCTTTCTGTTAACGAGATTTCGACACTTTTAGTTGAGAATTTTCCAGATTTTGCTAAAAGGCTCTGTTGTTCGTCAAATTTTTTGTAGTGTCTCCTTAAAGCATTTTAGACAATATTCCTTTTTATTTCTATGATTGAAACTGCTTCAAATTGAGTGAAATTAGGATTTAGGGTTTATAATTTGTCGATTTTTCCCTGGTGACACCTGGGGTGTCACAGCCCTCCCCCCTTAAAGAAATCTCGTCCCGAGATTTAAGAGCAGGAAGGGGGAGGAGAAAACTAGAGATCAAGGTACGATTTTAAAATTGGATCACAAGGAATATGTTTAGATATGTGAAAAGTTTAACACGGACAAGAAGGAATACGGTAGTCTCAATCTCGGTGGAAATCGTGCGGTATTATTTAAAATGGATCAAAATGGCTTGGTACCATGAGGTGGAGGTGAGGTGACAAAATATGACTTCGTGCCCAGTAGACTTTGTCTGACTCCTATAAGGTCTTTTTGGTGATTGTCCCCTTCTGCGCGTTGAAGTCAATGGCCTTAGTGCTGGTCTTTTAAAAATGTCACGGCAAAATATGGTGGGGACGTGATAGGTGGGGGGGGGGGGGGTTGTTCGAGTGTGGTCGCAATATGGCAGGGCCTGGTGTTAGAGCATGCCATCTTGTTCTTGACTCCCAACTAGGGTGGTCCAGACATTGGCCTCCTGAGAAGGGTCAGCTGTGGGCGGGATCAAGGATATGGTTGGTGGTACAGAAGAGAGAAGTCAAGCACAACCTGGCTAAGAATGGGCTATAGGGCTAGAGTACTTCTACAAGGACCTGGTTATTGGTCAAGATAAGGAGTTTCTAATCATAACATTGCTCATCCCGGTTACGTACTCCGGATAATACGCCATCCGTTCAGAAGAATATTAGGATTAGAATTTCCCATCATGACTAAAGGACGATGCTCCCGTCATATCACCATTTTGATTTTGAGAAGCGCCTGGGCGAACCGGCACAATTCAAAAGTAAAATTGTGATCTTCTGAGAACAACCTCTCGGTAGGAAGGATGAGTTAGAGGATAACGAATCAGCAGAGTCCATGAAAATTTAAAAGGATGGTTTTACGGATGATGGTTACAAGTTTATAGGGACTCTCGCTTGATCAAAGGAGGTAAGATTTTAAGTGATTGGAAGGATATTTCCAAGTAATTGATTTTAGCTGGGTTGTGGCCTCGGAGCAATCAAAAAGGAAAAGCTTCACTTCAACAGTTTAGGGGGTTTACGTGTGAATGTTTACTTGGTTACCACAAAAATTATTCTGATCAAGTAATGGTTACACATAACTATCATATTCCCTAATGAGTATTTTCCCTTCCTTTCCTTACATTTTATTAGTGAGTAGGTAAAGTTTCTGATTCCAAAGTTATCTGACGTGGAAAGGTGAATCTGGAGCTAGGTAATGACAGTTTGTTAACTTCATCAAGTGCTTCCTCTAAGGTTTTTGATGCTAAGCAAATGGCCATGTTTGTTACATCGTCAGGTCCAGTTCCTCATTTATGGTTACACAGATAGTCCAAGGTGCTTTACCATCTAAGTTAATCTGTCAAGGAGACAATCTTCTCATCGAGGAAGGTTCTGGGAAGGCTCAATGGTATATCAGGATTTTACTCCAACTCGGTTGATCCACGCAATCCCTAAGGGAGGAAGGTATCCAGGTTGACTTCTTAATTTTTCTGATGGTGCTACAACCATTATTGATGGAAATTTTTTTGCTCCTGGATGGTTTTAGTATAAGTTTGAAGGATTTTAACATTTCTAGTTTTTGGAAAAATTTGAGGTGGGTGAAGACTCGGATTTGCCGAATAGCTAGATGATATCAGAGGATTGACCATAAAAATTATCAACCCCAAGAAGGATACGAAGGTGATCTGTTGAAGTGTACAAGAATGGCTCTGAAACACATGAGTTGCATGTCTACAAGGAACCCTGAAACCGAACATTTTCTCCGGCCTTAAGAGGTGTTATTGAAGAATTTAATTTATACTAGGATGCAGCCTTCTGTTGTTTGAATGAGAAAATCGAGACTGATAACTTCATGGAGGTGACA
Source organism: Oropetium thomaeum (assembly GCA_001182835.1). Classification (NCBI taxonomy): domain Eukaryota; kingdom Viridiplantae; phylum Streptophyta; class Magnoliopsida; order Poales; family Poaceae; genus Oropetium; species Oropetium thomaeum. The sequence goes on from LFJQ01000084.1 coordinate 361,767, forward strand.
AGGCTTTGCTTCCAGACTCGGTCTCACGGTTTGGTCAAGGTGATTCACTTGGCAATAAGGATCGATAGGTGCAAAATATCCAAGTGGTAGGGGATTTCCTGACTTCTCCATGTCGCACTCATTCACATCCTCATGACGAGTGAATGGAGGCCAGTCTAGAAAAGAGCACTAAGATATGGAAGATTTCCTAGGATGAGGTGAACCTTTTCCCTTAAAGTGAAATGGTTTGAAAACCTTTAAGGTTGGTTTTTCTTCTGATTCTGAGGCTTTGGGTTTGACCCTAACATGATTCTACCCAAGTGATGTTCACAATTCTGAAATGACTTCTTGACACCCTTTGTTTAGTTACACACCTTATTAAACTTGTTAAGTTATGTTCCAATTATTACTTAAATTCAACAAGGAAATTGTTATAGTTAGCCTTTTCCTGTTAACCAGCAATTGTTTTCCCTTTTGTTATGTGATTTTTATTTGGTTTCAAATTTTAGTATGCAATGCAATCCTACATCGGCCTATACGTCCTCACCAAAGCAAAAAGAATACGCATAGGCGGTGGCAGAATCGCACTCAAGTTAGCCGTTACTACACGTTTCTTACGATATCGTGGTTAGCGTACCTGCAGAAAATGGCATCACAGGCAGTGCAATAATATATATCAAAAGTAAATACAACAACCCATATTATTGCCATATGGGTCGCCCCGAGTAGGTCACGTACGGGGATCACGTGTCCGACCTTCCCTGCGCGGCGACAGACTGCTCTTTACCTCAGGCAGCGGAGGTATGAGAGTGTTCTGCAAAACCGAAGTCGTGAGGAACAAACTCATCTCTTGTGTGCCAAAGACACAAGACTCCACTGTTGCGAAGGTCTGCATTCGCAACAGGTCCGTAACCCACACCTCGTACGGTAGAGGGCCGCTTCTCTCCCTAAACGGCAAGGGGGCGTACTATGTTACAGCGAACATAATACCTCCTTCCATACCTTCATGGTATAGAATGCTACTGCTGCTGATGCAACAGGGATTTCTCGACCTTTCACCGCAGTCGAGCGGCGTACCTTACCTTGCTTACCTGGGCGTAGGTGCGTCGTTACAGAAAAGTAAATCTATACTGGGTTTTGTTAGCCCCTACACTAGGTTAGCTTGCCACCTGATAACCTATTAACTAATAGGGCGCGTACCTCACTCGCACGTAAATTTTTTGAAAATATGCCTTAAACGTTGTATCGTTTCCCAACACGGCTCTGATACCAAAGCTGACACGACCCGCCCAGAAAACATCGTCTCGGGACGGATCCGGTCAGTCGTTAAGCCAAGATCTTTGTTGGGCAACGCTCGGCGAAGCGAGCGTACACACGATACAACACAGGCAGGGATAAACAGCAGTAATTTACAAGAAGAGGGAACTTGATACATCATTGGTTCATGAATTTAAAGTTAAATATTACAATGTTTCAGAGTACGCAGAAATTTTGAAAACGAAAAACAGCGGAAGACTAAAACTATTACAACTCCGACACTCAGACTTAAGCAAAAGCACGAGCCGTGCCCACGGGCGTCATGCTACTAGCCACTTCAACATTCAACGCGGCGACTCGCACAACTCCCACTGGAGGTTCCCAAACTCGAGGGGAGGCTCCTCCCAATGGAAGCTACCAGCTGGCTCCTGCATGACGGCGCCTGAAAGCCACAAAACGCTAACGCGTGAGCTTCTAAGAAGCTCAGCAAGACTTACCCGACAAAAGGCTGACTACAGCCGACTCCTAGACATGAAGGCTGATGGGGTAGGTTTATTGCCAAAAAGGACTCGCAGCCTATACTACTCTTGTCAAATTTTAGCACAAGTTAAGTGATTAGGAAAAATAAATTTAGTTAGCACTGAGCTAAACAGACATAACAGAATCAATAATAGCAATAAGAGTATTCATAGTTCATTCTCATGGTGATTCACCTATTTTACTAAAATGTGGTGCGTTTCACGAGCATGCCCACTAACTGGGGGTGACAGCGGTTCGAAACGATTTTATACCCTGCAGGGGGAAACCTGACCGTACGACACGTGCGTGTCCCGGACTCGCACGTGGCAACCGTTCACACCAGCTCCTGCAACGTCAATTCCAGCCTACGCATGCCTTAGCAGCGCCGCGTCCCACCAGACAACGCGTCCCAGACGGTTTCTGTGGAGTTCCCACGCTGCCCACCCCAGATCTCCTCCTAGTCAGACACCGTAGGGCAGGTTCGACGTTGCAATCACTAGGCTACATAGGTTTACTGGGGCCCATAACACCCAGCATACGACCAGTACGTTCAACACTCGATCAGTCTCGGACCACACGGATCAGACAAGTCTACGGTCACCCTGGACCCAGTCCAGTCGCCGACCTACTTTGTATCCTGTCTGACCCTCAAACTTTTATCTTTCTTACTGATTCACATTAGTGTGGCCCATCTCATAAAATAGTTTCAATCAACAACCTATCCTTTCGCGAGCAGCATCCACTCTGCTCGACTTCTACCGGCAACTATCTGCTAAGCATAGCATACTAGGGGTATCTATACAAGCTACCGTCAGGGTTTCCTATGGGAAACAATGCAACTATGGTTTCAATCAACTCCTAGCACCTAATGCACAAACAAGACACACTGAGTTGTAAAAGTAAAACTTTTAAATTCGGTTGTGCACCGGGGCTTGCCTGGTTCCTCCGAGTTGATGTCGACTTCTTCGGTGGGGGTCGAAGAACTTGGATCGGCAGCTACCTCGTTAGCGTCAGAATCTACATGATGCAGTAGGATTATGATGAGTTTAATGAAGATGAAACTTATTGTTATTATCAATAACGACCTAGGGTTTAGATTGGCGACGCCCAGAATTAGGGTTAACCCTAATTACTCGACGCCGTTGATTAAATCAAATCTTAATCCGGAATGATGTTTAAAGAATTTATTCAACTCTCATAAGGTGACTTTAGTTTGCATGTTCAACATCTTAAACCCTGGTTAAGTTAATTTGACACTTTCCATTGATTAAGCATTATTTAATTCTTCGGCTATTAAATTAGGGTTAGAAATGAAAATTTTAATTCTTCCTCAAGATTATTTTTATTTGGTAGTACTCCCTGGAATAAGCATTTTGGGCTTTGGTTGGGGCCTAGATGAATTTTCTATATTTTATAAAAATTCATCAAAATTCCTGTTTTTAAATCTTGTAAAATCAGAAAGCACTAGTAAACATTAGAATAAAATTATGAAACTTTATGTGAGCATTCCTGAGCACCAGATCTACAACTTTTCTTTTGGGTCTAGCCTTTTAAATGACTTTTACAATGCACTTTAGAAAATGGTGTTTAAACTAGGCAGATTTAGGTTATTAAATAGGGTTAGATGTCATTTCATGTTCCTAAATTCTTCATAAAATTCCAGAGGGTGTGTAATACCATGGTGCATTTGTGGAGCAAAGGTCAGCCCTAGAATTGCTCTATAATGCAATTTAAAATTCAGAAACAGAAAGGAGTGTTTCTAATTAATTCTGCAAATTCTTGGTAATTTGCTAAAAAGTGCTTTAACAGAAAATTAGTACCTTTCACGAGGATTCTAACAAATTTTGGTTTGGAATTTTTGGATTTTTCTGTGATTTGTTAGGAATTTTACAAGACAGGACAGAAAAAATAGAGAAATGAAATTCAATAGAACAGTAGCGGCAGAACAGGGGCGGCTCCGGCCGAGTCCGGCGAGGACTCCGGCGAGAAATTGCGGGCGGCGGGGCCTTGCCGGCGATGGGGGAGGGAGGGGAATTGATCTACAAGGCGTGGGGAGTCACGGCGTCACCATGAAGGTCGGCGGGGTGCAGTGCAACATAGGGCGCGGCGGCGACGCCTCCTTGAGAGTGCTCCGGCGGCTTTGCGGCGGCACAGCGGTGCACGGATCGGGCTAGGGTTCGCTCCTACAGCAGCTAGACACCAGGGGGAAGAGCGGCAACAGGACGAAGACAAAGATAACTCACCCAATTGCGCTGTCGCCGTGAGCTCGATCGTTGCAATGGTGGGGCGGTGGCACGGTGAAATTCCGGCGATAGAAGCACGAATTCGGAGGACAGGGAGCGCTGTGAGCTGCACGGGGGCGGGAGAGCGTGATTGGTTGAGGGAATTTGGTTGAAAGTGATCGGGGGTGATGCTTCACCGTGGAGGCGGCAATGGCGGCTATGGCGGGCGGTGGCCGGGAGCAATGGAGGGAGCTTGCGCGCGTGGGAAAGAATGGAAGAGGGGGGAGGAGGAGAGGACTGCGCGCCAATTTAAAGGAGGGCCGGGGTAGGGGAGTGGGGGGTAGAGGAGTGGCCGACGTTGCACGGCGGTCGGGCGGCGCACATCCTGTTGTCGGGCGGCGCACAGAGCTGCGGAGCAGAGAACCAGAGAGAGAGAGGGTGAAGTGAGGAGGAGTGAGGAGGGAGGCCGGCGCGGCAATGAATCCACGACGTGCCTACAGCGGGCTGTGTCGGGCGGCGCAGAGCAGGGGCGGCGTCGGGCGCTGTTGTCGGGCGGGCGGCATTGTTGCCCGCCCGGCAACAGTTTCTTTCTTTTTTTTTTAATTCTTTTGGCTGGAAGGAAATTTAATGAATTGGCACTCTTCCCGAGCTCGAAAAATTTTGAAAATTTTTGTACAAGCTCATGAATTTATTTGGAACACTTTTCATTTAAGGTTCCAGGCATGATTTGGTCTCTAAAAATTCTTGAATTTCTAGGTTGATTATAGCTTCTGTGAATTTTTAAGAGGTCTAAATATTTTCCAAAAATCTTGAATAATTTCCCAAAATTCTATTTTGAAGTGTACTTAATTGTTATGTAAAAATATGGCTAGGGTTCTGCGGAAATTTTGATGATCAAAAGTTAGGGTTTTGATTTCTTTCTGTTAACGAGATTTCGACACTTTTAGTTGAGAATTTTCCAGATTTTGCTAAAAGGCTCTGTTGTTCGTCAAATTTTTTGTAGTGTCTCCTTAAAGCATTTTAGACAATATTCCTTTTTATTTCTATGATTGAAGCTGCTTCAAATTGAGTAAAATTAGGATTTAGGGTTTATAATTTGTCGATTTTTCCCTGGTGACACCTGGGGTGTCACAGATAAGCAAGGTAAGGTACGCCGCTCGACTGCGGTGAAAGGTCGAGAAATCCCTGTTGCATCCGCAACAGTAGCGTTCTATACCATGACGGTATGGAAGGAGGTATTATGTTCGCTGTAACATAGTACGCGCCCTTGCCGTTTAGGGAGAGAAGCGGCCCTCTACCGTACGAGGTGTGGGTTACAGACCTGTTGCGAATGTAGACCTTCGCAACAGTGGAGTCTTGTGTCTTTGGCACACAAGAGATGAGTTTGTTCCTCACGACTTCGATTTTGCAGAACACTCTCATACCTCCGCTGCCTGAGGTAAAGTGCAGTCTGTCGCCGCGCAGGGAAGGTCGGACACGTGATCCCCGTACGTGACCTACTCGGGGCGACCCATATGGCAATGATATGGGTCGTTGTCTTTACTTTTGAAATATAATTATATTGCACTGCCTGTGATGCCATTTTCTGCAGGTACGCTAACCTCGATATCGTAAGAAAACGTGTAGTAACGGCTAACTTGAGTCCGATTCTGCCACCGCCTACGCGTATTCTTTTTTTTACTTTGTGAGGACGTATAGGCTGATGTAGGATTGCATTGCATGAAGAAATGTTAAAATCCTTCAAACTTATACTAAAACCATCCAAGAGCCAAAATTCCATCAATAATGGCTGTAACACCATCAGAAAAATTAAGAAGTCAACCTGGATATCTTCCTCCCTTAGGGATTTCTTGGAATCCACCGAGTTGGAGTAAAACCCTTGTACACCATTGAGCTTTTTTTCCAATACCTTCCTCGATGAGAAGATTGTCTCCTTGACAGGTCAACTTAGATGGTAAAGCACCTTGGACAAACCGGCTGTCGCTAGTTAGTATCCTTAGTGACCGATTTGGATCACCTTTTTACACAGGGATGAAAAATATTTTACGTACCGGAAGATTTAGCATGCTTTGAACTATGTGTTAACATGTGGCTTCTGATTGATAAAATATTGTTCATCTCTGTGATGCAGATGGACGACAACACGATCGAGCATGGGCTCGCGGAGATAGGCATCGAGGACTCCACCCCTACCTACGTCACCAAGAAATCAGGACGCAGAGGCTTTGTGGAGATTCTCGAACGGACCTTGCAGTCACTGGGATATGCAGAGACTCCTTCGTTTCAGATCCGGGAGTATCGGCAGTATGACCTACCGCGCTGCTCAGCCACCGTTACATTACCCACGCACCCTCAGCATGCCAACGGGGAGATTTATACCACCACCACATTCGGTTCAGATAAGACGGAAGCCGTCGAGTCGGCCGCTCATCAGGCTCTATTGAGGATTTGCGAGCGACACACTGAGGAGCTGGCAGACAAACCAGCGATGATGTTTCCGATACGGGACCAGGTCGATAGTACCTGGCACCGTAATGTCAAGAATGCTCAGAAGAGGACTTTCAGGGGAGAGATGGACCATGTCACTCCCTTGTTCACATGGAGCCTAGCGCTACTCAACTTGCATGAAGACACTGTTCTCACAGCTCAGATGGATCGTCAGGCCTTGCGGCAGGCTCATGTAGAGATAGCCCAACTCAAGGAGAAGGTCCAGGACTTGGAGAGCAGAAACAATGCACTACGTGCTCGCTGCAACGCGCGCGCTACACGCATCTCTGAGTTGGAGGCGGTCTCCGAGATTAAGACTGCCCAGATCCATGCTAGAGAGAATGATTGCAACATCATGTTGCAACACATTCATCAGCTGGAGATACTCAGGGATAACGCGGTTCAGATGACGGAGAACCTCGCCCATGAGAACCATCATTTGCAGCATCAGTTAGTGGGACTTTTGGAGGCACAGCAGCCGCCTCACGCTAATGATGATGCGCCTGAGTCAGAAGTATCGGACCCCGAAGCTTCAGACCTAGAGCCAGACGAGGAGTAGATCGGAGGTGGTTCCGAATTGATAGTTTAGCTAGATGCTTCGCTTAAGGAGTGCGTTGTCTCTGTCTTGGTGTTAGTATGTGTTCTCAAGAGTCTATCTTGGTGGCGTAGTAACCTTTTAGATGTAAGAGTGGTGGTTTGACAGTCTAAGGAGTGGAGAAACGAATGTACTGTCATCTTTTGGGAAATGAATGAAGTTTGTTTTATTGAGATATCCGTGCCGTGCATATTGACGTACTTCTACTTATGTTGAGAAAGGGACATGGGTTGAATTGCTCTAATGAGGATCCTTTTTGCTTTTTCAGCATGGTGAACACTAGAGCAGGACGTCAGGAGGCGGAAAGCTCCAACCCGCCGCCCCCGCCAGCTGAGGCAACCGTGGCCACAGCTATGGCGGCCCTGATTCAAAGCAGCCAGCAAACGCAAGAGATGCTGCGAGCTATCCTAGAGAGTAGCGGCACGAATCGAGGCGCTCGGAACCGCGACCAGGACAGCACATATGCTGAATTCCTGGCCACTCGTCCCCCGGAGTTCAGAGATGCTCGGGAACCCATGGAGGCAGACCATTGGCTTCGTACAATCGAGGCTAAATTTGGACTACTCCATTGTTCGGAGACCCAGAAGACACTCTTTGCAGCCCAGATGCTCCACGGACACGCTGGAGCTTGGTGGGCCAACTACTTGGCCACTCTCCCGGCCAACACCCAGGTGCCATGGGCACAATTCTGGGAGGCGTTCCGTGCTCACCACATCCCCGCGGGACTCATGCAGAGGAAGGCCAAGGAGTTCATGGCCTTGACACAAGGAAACCGCACTGTGCACGAGTATTCCCGTGTGTTCAACCAACTTGCTCTATATGCTCCGGAGCAGGTTGACACGGACGCAAAGCGGAAACACCGCTTCATGGAACCAAGGCGCTTGGCCCTGAACCAAGGCGGCTCATTCAACGAGCTCGTCAGCAATGCCCTCATCGCCGAAGAGTACCTCGAGAAAGAGCAGCGGGAAAAGAGGCGAGCCAGTGGTGGGCCATCAAATGCCCCGCCACCCAAGTACCGTCTGGTGTACACTGCACCCGATGGTAGGAAATACAAGGCAACCCCGCCGCAGGCGCCGTCATTCCGTCCGCCGCAGCAACCATACCGACCCCCACAGAATCAACAGCAAGTCGGCTACCGCGCACCTCCCCCGCCGCAGAGGAACCAGGGTGTCCGCCCACCTCAACAGGGCGCCCGTCCTGGACCAGGCACGCCTTGCTTCAATTGCGGGCAGCCCGGACACTCCGCCCACGAGTGCCCCTCCAACCAGCAGTCCGGAGGCAACCGCAGTCAAACCAAGGACAGGGCCAGCAAAAGGGCCAGAAGAACACCAGGACCGGTCGGGTAAACTACACCACGACCGAAGAAATTGCTGAGGGGGAACAAGTACTGGCGGGTACGTTCTCACTCTCTACCCACTCAGCTTTTGTTCTTTTCGATTCCGGTGCAAGCCACAATTTTATCAGTAAAAATTTTGTCAAAGGCAAAAACCTAGCCACAATTCCCCTAGAACCACCTTTCGTAATAAAATCGCCTGGGGGCAACATATTGTCAAACCATGGCTTAAGTGAGGCTCCCCTCAATCTGGGAGGTCACATCTATCCTATTTCCTTCATCACCCTAGATGGGCAGGGTATCGATATAATCATCGGCATGAAATGGATGAAACACCATAACGCCATCCTTGATATTGCTAACCGTGTAGTCCACTTAACTTCCCCACTTCACGGTTCCATGTCCATAAACCTAGATCACCCTAAAGCCACCCTCAATCAAGTCTGTCATGTCGTCGGGAAAAGTCTGGACGAGATACCCGTGGTTAAGGAGTTTCCGGACGTATTCCCAGAAGACTTACCTGGTTTACCACCGGATAGAGATGTGGAATTCCAGATTGAGCTATTGCCAGGCACAGCCCCGATCTCCCGCAGACCGTACAAGATGGCACCCAAGGAGCTAGCAGAGTTGAAGAAACAGTTGCAGGAGTTGTTGGACAAGGGCTTTATACGGCCCAGTACGTCGCCTTGGGGTTGTCCGGCATTGTTCATAAAGAAGAAGGACCAGTCATTGAGGCTATGCGTGGATTACCGTCCCTTGAATGCAGTAACTATCAAGAACAAGTATCCCTTGCCATGCATAGACACTCTATTTGATCAGTTGGCTGGAGCAAAGGTCTTCTCAAAAGTTGATCTTCGGTCTGGATATCATCAAATCAAGATCCGTCCTAGTGACGTTCCGAAGACGGCCTTCTCCACCAGATACGGCCTATATGAGTATTTGGTGATGTCGTTTGGACTCACAAACGCACCAGCGTACTTCATGTACCTCATGAACTCAGTATTCATGCCAGAGCTGGATAAGTTTGTAGTGGTGTTCATTGACGACATCCTAATATACTCCAAGTCTACCGATGAGCATGCAGAGCACCTTCGGACAGTTCTCCAAAGACTCAGAGATCATCAGCTCTATGCCAAGTTCAACAAGTGCGAATTCTGGATTGAGCGTGTTCAGTTTCTGGGTCATGTTGTGTCCGCGGAAGGTATTTCTGTGGATCCAGGAAAGGTGCAAGATGTTGTTAATTGGAAAGCACCCACAACAGTCCACAAGGTGCGGAGTTTCTTGGGATTAGCGGGATACTATCGTCGCTTCATTCCCAACTTCTCCAAGATTGCCAGGCCTATTACAGACCTACTCAAGAAGGATCAGAAGTTCAAGTGGACAGAAAAGTGCGAAGAAGCCTTTCAGACTTTGAAGAAGCACTTGACCACAGCACCAGTACTAGCCCAACCGGATTTGAGCAAGCCCTTCGACGTGTATTGTGATGCGTCGGGCACTGGACTTAGTTGTGTGTTAATGCAAGAAGGATAGGTAATTGCTTATGCTTCCAGACAACTCCGTAAGCATGAGTTTAATTACCCCACACACGACTTAAAATTGGCAGCCGTGGTATTGGCTCTGAAGGTGTGGAGGCATTACTTATTGGGAAACTTGGTACACCTCTACACCGACCACAAGAGTCTCAAGTACATCTTCACCCAGAACGAATTGAACATGAGGCAACGAAGATGGCTAGAATTAATCAAGGACTACGAGATAGAGATCCACTACCATCCGGGCAAGGCTAATGTGGTTGCAGACGTGTTGAGCAGAAACGCCCATTGCCACTACTTGGATCAGGGAGTTGCAACCAAAGAACTAGAGCCAGCCGTAAGGATTCTACCCACCGGAGCACTCTACAACCTAGCCTTAGTGCCAACACTTAGAGATGAGGTAGCCAAGGCCCAGAAGCTTGATAAGGGCATGGAGAAGATCAGATTAGGACTGCAAGAAAAGAAGATGCAGTGTTTCCGTGAGGATGAAGAAGGAGTTTTGTGGTTCAAGAACAGACTGGTAGTGCCGAAAGATCACGAGCTCCGAAGGAAGATCATGGATGAAGCTCATTTATCCAAGTACTCAATCCACCCTGGCACTAACAAGATGTATCAGGACCTGCGAAAGAAGTTTTGGTGGACAAGGATGAAGAGAGAAATCGCTCGGTATGTAGCGGAATGTGACACCTGCCGGAGAGTAAAGGCCAACCATCTGAAAGGTGCAGGGTTGTCGCAACCATTGAGCGTTCCGTCATGGAAATGGGAAGACATCAGCATGGACTTCATTGTTGGGCTGCCCACCACCGCTCGACAGCATAACTCCATCTGGGTAATTGTGGATCGCCTGACAAAGTCCGCTCACTTCATACCTGTCAATACCAACTATAGAGTGAAGAAGTATGCACAGCTGTACATTGACCGGATAGTCTGTCTGCATGGAGTGCCCAAGACGATCATCTCCGACCGAGGCACCCAATTCGTCGGTCGATTTTGGAAACAACTCCACGAGTCACTAGGAACCAGGCTAATCCACAGCTCAGCCTACCACCCTCAGACTGATGGCCAGACGGAAAGAGTGAACCAAATACTTGAAGACATGCTCCGAGCTTGTGTTTTGGAGTACGGAAAAGGATGGGACACTTATCTGTCATTGGCGGAGTTCTCATACAACAACAGCTACCAAGCCAGCATCCAGATGTCCCCTTTCGAAGCACTTTACGGCCGTAGTTGCAGAACCCCACTCAACTGGTCAGAAGCAGGCGAAAGGATCATATTGGACCCAGACCTAGTACAGCGGGCTGAAGAGAAGGTACGGGTTATACAAGCAAATCTGAAGGCCGCCAAGTCAAGACAGAAGAGCTATGCAGATAAAAGGCGTAGACCATTGACCTTCGAGGTAGGAGACTATGTCTACCTATGAGTCTCGCCAATGAAGGGAGTTCAACGGTTCGGGATCAGAGGCAAGTTAGCACCCCGGTACATAGGTCCATATCCTATCACAGCCAAGTGCGGACCAGTGGCGTATCAAGTGGAACTGCCAGAAAGATTATCAGGAGTGCATAACGTCTTCCATGTCTCCCAATTGAAGAAATGTCTGAAGGCACCAGTAGACCAAGTGATTCAAGAAGTAGAAGAATTGCAACCAGACTTGACCTACCCAGAGCGTCCAATCCGGATACTGGATGAGAAGGAACGAGTTACTAGAAGACGGACACTCAAGTTTTACAAGGTTCTGTGGGGCAACCACACAGAAGACGAAGTCACGTGGGAATCTGCAGAATTTCTTCAGTCACACTACCCCGAGCTACTGCCAAACCCCTAGGTACCTATGCCTATCCTAACCCTCTCCTTAAATCTCGGGACGCGATTTCTTTTAGGGGGGAGGGCTGTGACACCCCAGGTGTCACCAGGGCAAAGTCGATAACTGTAAACCTAATCCACAATTTCACTCACTTTAAAGCAGATTCAATCTTGGAAATAAAAAGGAATATTGTTTAAAATGCTTTAAAGTGACACTAAGAAAAGTTCGACAAACAACAGAACACTATAGCAGAGCCCGGGAAAAATCTCAATCAGCAGTGTCGAAATCTCGTTAGCAGGAAGAAACCCAAGCCCTAACTCTTGACCATCAAAATTTCCAAAAAACCCTAGCCATATTTTTACATAACAATTAAGTACACTTCAAAATAGAATTTTGGGAAATTATTCAAGATTTTTGGAAAGGATTTAGACCTCTTAAAAATTCACACAAGCTATAATCAACTTAGAAATTCAAGAATATTTAGAGACCAAATCATGACTTAAACTCTAAACAAAAAGTGTTTCAAATAAATCTGTGAGCCTACACAAACATCCTCAAAAATGTTTGAGCTCGGAAAGTGTGTCTTTTAATTGAAATACGTTCCAGCTTTAAAATAAAAACGTAAATAAAAAAAAATTAATTAGCTGTTGTCGGGCGGGCTACAGTGCCGCAGCCCGCCGGACCGCCGCCCGACACGGCTTTCCTCCGGCCGCTCTCCGCACGTCGCTGCAATTCAGTCGCCCGTGCTCCTCGCTCTCTCCCATTCCTTCCTCCTCCCTCCCCCACAGCACTCCCTCACTCACTCTCTCTCTCTCTCTCTATCTCTATCTCCCTCTCTCTCTCTTTGCCGCTCCCCTGTTTTCCCCCGGCACGCGCCGCTCGAGCGCCGCCCGGCACGGCCGACCATGCCGGCCATAACCCTAATGCCCCTCTAAACCCTACGCCAAGCCCCTTTAAAACGGTGCAACCCCCCCCCCCCCACTCTTTCTTTTCCTTCACCCCGCGCGAGACTTCCCCTCCTCTCTACTCAGAACGCCACCACCATTGCCGCCGCCCTCCACCTCCACGTCGACAGATCACTCCGGCGAGTTCCAAGCCACACCATCGTGCCTCCTTGGCTTCCCTCCACCCCCTGCTGCTCTCCGTTCACCAAGGCCGCCAGTCATCCCCCGCTCTGCCCGGAACGCCGTCGTCTCCCTCTCGGCCGAAGGACCTCACCGCCGATCGCCCCTCCTCAAAATTCGTCATCGCGGTACAATGGTTTTTCAATTCAACTCGCCGGCTACTTCCTCTGGTTATTGCGCACCCCTTTGACTTGAATCCGGCCACAGGTGACCGTCGTCGGAGAAGAACGCCATGTGCCGCCCCGTCGGCCACCATTGTCGCCACCTCGACCTCCACGTCGCCGACCCTGTTCCACTCTTCACCGTAGCCTCCATCCTCCACAAATCAGTGCAGTGGGTCGAGGTGAAGCTCCACGACACCTTGGTTCTTGCCCTAGCCCTCTTCTCCGGCGAGGAGCTCACCGGAGCACCGCCTCTGCCGTGTGCTCTGTTAACCCTTTTAAAATGGCATCTAACCCTTTTAGAATGGCATTTAACCCTTTTAAAATACTTCAATCTGCCTAGTTTAAATACCATTTTCCAAAGTACATTGTAAAAGTCATTTATAAGGTTAGACCCAAAAGCAATGTTTTAGATCTGGTGCTCAGGAGTGCCCACATGAAATTTCATAATTTTATTCTGAGGTTTACTAGTGCTTTCTGATTTTATAAGATTTAAAAACAGGAACTATGATGAATTTTTATAAAATATAAAAACTTCATCTAGGCCCCACCCAAAGCCCAAAATGCTTATTCCAGGGATTACTACCAACTAAAAATAATGTTGAGGAAGAATTAAAATCTTTATTTTAACCCTAGTTTAATGTCGAAGGAATTAAATAATGTTAACCGATGAAAAGTGTCGAATTAACTTAACTAGAGTTGATGTTGTTGAACATGCCAACTAAAAGTCACCTCATGAGAGTTGAATAATTTCTTTAAACATCATTCACAGATTAAGAATTTAATTTAATGGACGGCGTCGAGTAATTAGGGTTAACCCTAATTCTGGGCGTCGCCAATCTAAACCCTAGATTACTATTGATAATAACAATAAGTTTCTTTTTCATTGAACTTATCATAATCCTACTGCATCATGTAGATTCTGACGCTCACGAAGTAGCTGCGGATCCAGTTGCCTCGACCTCCATCGAAGAAGTCAACAACGCTGAAGAACCAGGCAAGCCCCGGTGCACAACCGCTGTTTAAAATTTTGCTTTTACAACTTAGTGTGTCTTGTTTGTGCATTAAGTGCTAGGAGTTGATTGAAACCATAGTTGCATTTGTTTCTCATAGGAAACCCTGACGGTAGCTTGTATAGATACTCTTAGTATGCTATGCTTTGCAGATAATTGCCGGTAGAAGTCGAGCAGAGTGGACGCTGCTCGCGAGTAGTAGGATATTGAATGAAACTATTTCATGAGATGTGCCACACGATTGCTAATGAGTAAGAAAGATAAAAGATTGAGGGTCAGACTGGGTACCAGTAGGTCGGCGACTGGTCCGGGACCAGGGTGACCGTAGTCTGGTTTGATCCGTGTGGCACAGCTGGGCAAGTATTGAACGTACTAATTGTATGCTGGGTGTTATGGGCCCCGGTAAACCTACGTAGCCTAGTGATTGCAACGTCGAACCTGCCCTACGGTGTCTGACTAGGAGGAGATCTGGGGTGGGCAGCGTGGGAACTCCACAGAAACCGTCTGGGACGTGTTGTCTGGTGGGACGCGGCGCTGCTAAGGCAGGCGTAGGAGGGAATTGACGTTGCAGGAGCTGGTGTGAACGGTTGCCACGTGCGAGTCTGGGACACGCACGTGTCGTACGATTAGGTTAACCCTGCAGAGGTATAAAAATCGGTTCGAATCGCTGTCGCTCTCAGCTATGAGCTTACTTGAACTCTCTGTCATATTTTAGTAAATAGGTTGAGACATAATGAGAATGAATTATGAATATTATTAATGCTGTTGTTACTCTTGTTATGTTTGCTTAGTTTAGTGCTAATTAAATTTATTTATTTTTTAATTACTTAACCTATGCTAAAATTTGACAAGAGTAGTATAGGCTTGCGAGTCCTTTTGCAAGTAAACCACCCGAGTCAGCCAGCATGTCTAGGAGTCGGCTGTAGTCAGTCACGTTGACGGGTAAGTCTTGCTGAGCTTCTTAGAAGCTCACGCGTTAGCAATTTGTGGTTTTCAGGCGCCGTCATGTAGGACCCAGCAGGTAGCTTCCATTGGGAGGAGCCTCTCCCCGAGTTTGGGAACCTCCAGTGGGAGTTGTGCGAGTCGCCGCAGTGAAATGTTGAAGTGGCTAGTAGCATGACGCCCGTGGGCACGGCGCGTGCTTTTGCTTAAGTCCGAGTGTCGGAGTTGTAATCGTTCCAGTCTTCCGCTGTTATCGTTTTCAAAACTTTTGCGTTCTCTGACACGATGTAATATTCAACTTCCAGTCGATGAACCAATGATGTATTAAGTTCTCTCTTCTTGTAAATTATTGCTGTTTATCCCTACCTGTGTTGCATCGTGTGTACGCTCGCTTCGCCGAGCGTTGCCCAACAGGATTCTGGCTTAACGACTGACCGGATCCGTCCCGAGACGGGATTCTATGGGCGGGGTCGTGTCATGTATGCTGTCCTGTATGTCCAGAGTACATCGGGAAGTTTGCTTTTCAATGCCTTCCCCATCTTACGAACGTCTTTTGTAGAATATTCTTGATTTGCTTGTTTGAAGTCTCAGCTTGACCTCTTGTTTGGGGATGGTATGGAGTTGCAATGTTGTGTATCGTCCCAAAATCTTGTAATAATTTTCGGAAGGCCTTATTGATTAAATGAGACCCTCCATCACTTATTATCATCCTGGGTACTCCAAATCTTGGGAAGATGACTTCATGGAACATCTCTTAGCATATTTGGAGTCGGCAGTCTTGCATGGCAGAGTTTCCACCCATTTCGACACGTAGTCGACTGCCATTAGAATATACTCGGCTTCTCCAAACCTTGGGAAGGGTCCCATAAAGTCCATTCCATAGACATCAAATGGCTCGACTTGCAAATAACATGTCAGGGGCATTGCATCACGAGCAGTGATTCCACCATGTTTTTTGACAACTTGCACATCTTCTCACGAAATCCTTGGTGTCTTCATACATGGTTGGCTAGTAAAATCCTGACTGCCAAATCCTGGTTTGTGTGCGAAAAACACCATAGTGTCCTCTGTATGGCCCGGCATGACACTTCTCAATGATCTGAGCAGCTTCTGTTGTTGGAACGCATCTTCTTAGGAGCCCGTCTGCACAGACTCTATAGAGGTATGGATCGTTCCATAGGTGACGTCGACTCTAATAGAGAAGCTTCTACTTGTTTCCTCCTGGTGGTATGTATCCTGTGACAATAAAATTCACACGATCTGCGTACCAAGGGGTGTCCTTTGTCACCTTGAGCAGCATGTCCTCGCGTGGGAAGTCATTAATTGGTACTTCCTGCATGTTAGTGTACTGCATACGCGACAATGATCTGCTACAGAATTCTTGTCCTAGATCAAATTCTTGGAGTAGGAGTGTTGAGGGTCAATACCAGAGGTGGTTAATCTTAATGACCCTCGGCCTTAACAACGTGATCAAGGCGTGAGCAATTCCTGCCTCGGCCGGCCCCCGTATCGTACGGACACCCGACAGACCGTGCCAACAGGCGATCTCCGCCTCGCCCGACCCCCTGGGGGGGGGGTCGGATCCTCCACGTACGGGCAGCGCGCTCGACCCCGTCTTCGTTGGGGTCGAGCGGACGAGTCTCCGCCTCGCCCGACCCCAGGGTCGGGCGAATCGCCTGCCACACCACGGGTAGGCGGGACGGTGACGGTTGGGCAATAAATGTCTGACACACCCACCTCGCTGACAGGTAGCGCCATCGATCGCTCAGGCAAGTGGGCTTAAATGCACACAACGTGCACCGCTCATAGGATGGGCGCCGCTGCTACAGCACCTGTCAGAGACTCATCGCCCCATTGCGACGGGACGTCCCCGAGCGACGGCCATGACTACGGTGTCACCCCACCAACGCTAACAGGGGTGTTCCTCCATACGGGACGGGACACCCGCGATTGACGATACACGCCATTCCATCGTACAGAAGAGGCACTGCCATGCCACGGACATCATCCGTCGTGGCGCAGCCCAACTTGGGCGTACGGCCACGACCCGCCTGGTGGACCTGGGCCTCCTTTCTTCACGGTATATAAGGAGGAGGAAGCCAGGACGAAAGAGGGGAGGAAGGCTGAACACGCTTACAAGGCTCACGAGCTCACTCAAGTCTAAGTCAGGCACACACGCACGATCCACAATCCACACTTAGAGACTTGGGAAACTCTCCCTCTCTCGCCCGCTTGTAACCCCTACTATAAGCTTTGTCGCAAGTAACACGAGCAGTTCAGAAACTGGACATAGGGCATCATTGCCCGAACCAGTATAACCCTTTTGTCCTCTTGCAAATCATCGAAACCCCAAAACGCGCATCCCACGATAAATTTACTCGTCGGCAGTAACGAACACCAACAAGGAGAATCCAACAGATTAGGCGAGGTTTAGCATCCTTTTTAGTTAAGAGGTATTTGAGGGCTGCATGGTCAGTGTAGATTATGACCTTGGCACCCACAAGCTAGGACTTCTTTTTCTGTGGTGGCATAATTAAGTTGGGCTCCTGTCAAGGTCTCGCTAGCATAGGCGATGGCGTGGTGCTTTTTATCCTTGGTTTGCCCCAAGACTACTCCAACAGCATAATCACTAGCATCGTACATGATTTCAAAAGGTAGCTTCCAATACAGTGGTTGGATAATTGGAGCTGTGATGATGCTTTCTTTAAGATTTCCAAAGCTTTATGGCACTCCTCGTTAAATTCGAATGGTGCATCTTTAGCTAAGAGGGTAGTGAGGGGTCTGGCGATCTGGGAAAAATCCTTTATAAATCGCTTGTAGAATCCTGCATGGCCTAGGAAGCTGTGGATTCCCTTCACGTTGATAGGAGGTGGAAGCCTTTCTATGACATCGATCTTGGCCTTGTCCACCTCGATACCACGTTCGGACACTAGGTGTCCCAAAATGATTCCTTCTCGGATCATAAAGTGACATTTCTCCCAGTTGAGCACTAGGTCCTTTTCTATACATCTTTCCAATACCTTGTCTAAGTTCTCAAGACAATGATCAAAGGTTTTTCTGTAGACGGAGAAATCATCCATGAAAACTTCCATGATATCTTCTATCATGTCTGAGAAAATAGACATCATGCACCGTTGGAATGAGGCAGGTGCATTGCACAAGCCGAAGGGCATTCTACAGTAGGCATATGTTCTATAAGGGCACGTGAGCGTGGTCTTGTTTTGGTCGTCTGGATGGATAGGAATTTGGGGAAAGCCAGAATATCCATCAAGGAAACATAAGTAGGAATAGTTGGCTAACTGTTCCAACATCTCATTGGTAAAGGGAGCAGAAAGTGGTCCTTCTTTGTTGCCTTGTTGAGTTTTCTGTAGTCTATGCACATTCTCCGTCCTCTGACGGTTTGTGACACCCTGGGGCCACTTAAAATCCATCAATTAAATTCTAGCACTCTTAAGCAAATTTATGCTTGAGCTAATAAGAATTATTGTTTTAAACACTTTAGCCTTCATAAAAAGTTTGGTAAATTTTGAGCACTTCTATCGAATTAGGAGTTTTTAAATCACAGTACCAAAATCATTGTATAGCAAGTAAATATTGCATCACAGCTTTCAAAAACCACCAAAAACCCCATATAACCCTAGTAATGTTTTTACGTGGAAATTAAGTTCACCTCAAAACAAAATTTTGGAGAATTTACCAGGATTTGTAGAAAAGGTTTAACCCCCTTAAAATTCAAACAAACTTGATTTGAATTGAAAATCCCCAAATTTTTAGAAGCAGAATCAGGCTTCTTCCTTTAATGAAAACTGTTCTAAATAATTCCTTGAGTAGCCAAAAAAAGTTTCAAATTTATTCGAGCTCAGGAAGTGCGGTTTTCAAATGAATTTAGAAGGGAATTTGGAAATAATTGCAAATTCAAATTAAAAAAAAAAAGAAAATCGATGCACCGGGGAGGCCCTCCTTTTCCCGCCGTCCTGGTCACGTCGCAGTGCGAATCACGCTATGCTCTTCTCCCTTTCTCCTCACTCCCCCGCGCCGTCTCTTCCCGCCTGCGCACGCCACCGCCCGCTGTCCCAATCGACGACACGCCTCCTCTCCCGCCCCCCACCCTCTCTACAGTGGAGGAAAAGCATATATTAGTTCGCTCAGGCGCTTCTCACGCTCCCCATACTCCACTCCCCCCTTGCAGCGCCAGTGCCCCGCCGTTCTTTCTTCTTCTTCTCCGCACGCGCGCGCCGCCATTGCCGCCCCTCAAGCCCCGCATGGTGAGCACCTGTCTCCGCCCCAAAACAATCTCTGAAACCTTGTCTATCACGTTCGCCATACCCTGGCACAGCTCGCAGAGGTCACCATTACCGGTTTTGCAGCTCGAGTCATCGGAACGTGGGTTCGCCACCGTTCAAAGCAAAGCGCCCCGTCGCCACGAAGTTCCGGTGAGCTTTTGACCCCGTTGTGGTGTTGCCGAGCATCTCCAGGGCGCGTAGGGCGTTTAGGTCAAGGTCACGGGCACGACCATGTACTGCCGCGCCGCCGCGACCACGCCGTAGTTTCTTTGGAGCTGTGCTCACCGCACGATTCTCTCCGTTGGTCGCCGCCGGCCGCCGTAGTGCTCCCGGAGCTCCCCTGCACCGAGCGCATGGCTGGAGGGACCTCTCCGCGATTCCCCGTCGCCAGCAAGGTCGTCGCCGCGGGGCTCGCCGGAGTTGCCCCGCCACCCTTGTTTTTCCCCCTTCTCTCATTTTCGAATAAATTTTATCATTTCTAGTCTATCTTGTAAAATATGTAATAAATTGGTGGAAATTCTAAAAATAGTAAACCAAAATTTCATGGAATCCTTGTAAAATACTCTAATTAACTGCTGAGACACATATTCAAAATGGTTCATGGAACTTCCTAAATAAATAGATTAAACTTTTCTGTTTTTGAATTGTCATTGGAGTTCCAGAGGTCTCCTGGGACTTAAACTTGAACCAAAGCTATGTCATGATATTCCTGACTCACTGTAATGTTTCTAGGATTTAACATTAACAAAGTGCTATGGATGTCATTAAGAATTCTTAAAACTTCCATTTTAATTTGTTATATTCTAAATACATTGTGCATGGCAACCAAAAATCCAAACCCCTAATCAAAACTTTATTTTGGGTGCTTACTGGTGCGTCTCTTCATTTTCATGATTTTATCATAAGTTTTAGTATTTATTTCTGATTTTATAATTTAATTAACAGAAACTTTACTGAATTTTTATAAAATTTAAGAAATTCAGTTTACCTCAACCAAATTCCAAAATTCATATTTCAGAGAGCACTGTCAACTCAAAATAATCTCCTGGTAAAACATGAAGTTTCACTTTAGTCCATGATCATTATGAATAATTGCTTTTAATAAAATGTAGGAGTCAAAATAATTAGGATTTAAGTCAAACCTACCTCAACTAGGGTAACTTAACTCTCTAGAAGTGATGATGAAAACACCATTTTATCTATGATGAAAACACCATAGTTTCTACGATGAAAATACCATATTACCCTATCTAATAATAACTCATCTCACTCTTGTTGCATCATGTAGACCGCCGAAGTGAACGAAGTAGCTGCTGATTCGGAGTCCTTGATCCGTGAAGAAGTTCTCATCCCCAACAGTTTTTAAAAGTTTTTCTTTTTATCACTATGTGTCGTGATTGTGCATTAGGTTTTCAGGAATGGATTAAAACACTAGCTACATATGTTTCCATAGGAAACCCTATGGTAGAAGTCGAGCAGATTGGACGCTGCTCGCGACTGCTAGGAGTTGATTGAACCTATCACCTGAACATATGAAACACGGCTATGTATGATAAAGGAAAGATAAAACTGAAGGGTCAGACAGGGTAAAAGTAGATCGGCGGCTGGCTGGGTCCAGGGTGACCGTAGTCTTGTCTGATCCGTGTGGTCCGACTCTGATGGAGCATTGAATGTACTAATCATATACTAGGTATAATGGGACCCAGTAAACCTACGTAACCTAGATATTACAAAGTCGAACCTACCCTACGCTGTCTGATTTGGAGGCGATCTGGGACGGATAGTTGTAGAAACTCCATAGAAACCGTCCGGGACGTGTGTTTTGGTGGGATGCGACACTGCTAAGGTAGCGTAGGAGGGAATTGACTTTGCAGGATTTGGTGTGAACGGTTGCCACATGCGGTCTGGGACGCGTGCATGTCGTATGATTAGGTTATCCCTTCAAGTGTAAATCGGTTCGAATTGTAATCACTCTCAGCTATGAGTTTGCTTGTGAAACGCACCATATTTTAATTAAGATGACGAGCTATGATGAAGATGACTGAGATTGATCATTGCCATTATATTTTGCTTCTATTTATGATTGATTAGAACAGTGCAAACTAAAGTTATGATTGTAGTCACTTAACCTGAGCTAAAACTTGACCAGAATAGCTTCAGGTATCCTACCCTAAGTCAGCCTGCATGTCTAGGTGTTGGCTATTGTCAGCCAATTTGACGGGTCAGTCTTGTTGAGCTTCTTAGAAGCTCACGCTTGCGAATACATGGTTTTTAGGCGTCGACGCATATGCCTACGATGATAACTACTAGTGGGAACAGCCGCGTCAAGAGTTTGGGAGCTTCTAGTGGGAACGCTTTGATTCGCAGCATTGAACCTTGTGTGGCTAGTAGCATGGTGCCACTGGGCAAGGCCCATGCTTTTGCTTAATCTCTGAGAGTCGAAGTCTGTATTGCGTTTGTTGCTTCCGTTGTAATTCGTGTTTTTAAAACTCTTTTATTCTGATGTTGTAAGACTTAACTTTAATTTATGGAACCTTGTTGTATTAATTCTCTCCACCTTTAAAAGATTACTGTTGTCGAGGTTCGTTACCGTCGACTAGTAGATTTATCGTGGGGGGTGCGTTTTGAGGCTTCGATGGTTCGCGAGAGGACACAAGGTTTATACTGGTTCAGGCAACGATGCCCTACGTCCAGTTTTTGTGCTGCTTGCATTACTCGCGACAAGGATTACAAGGGGGGTTACAAGCGGAGGAGGAAGAGAGAGTGCTTCCTGCCTCTAAGTGCGTTCGTGGGTGTGTGCTCTATGGCTAGTGCCGGGAGCTAATGAGCGTTGTCCAGGCTTGTGGAAAGACTCGTGTGCTTGAGGGCTTTTGTGCGCTTGAAGACTTGTCCTTCTTCTTCGATCTCCCTCCCCTTTTATACAGCGATGTGAGGAGGGCCGGTTCCGTGGAGCTGATAGCAGCCGTACACCGGTTAGGCCGGGCTGTGATGGGCGTTGCCTTCGGTTTGGCCGTGCCGTTCCTGTTCGACGGAGTGGCCTGTGCTGTCATTCGGTGGAGTTCCATCCGTATGGAGAAAACACCACTGTAGGAGCCGGCTTGATGACGCCGTAGTGATGGCCGTCGCTCTGGGAAGTCCTGGCGCGTGGGGGCGATGAGTCTCTGACAGGGGCTGTTGGAGTGACGCCCATCCCGTGGACGGTGCACGTCGTGTGCATTTAACGCCCACTTGCCTGGGTAGCGGGTGGCTCTACCTGTCAGCGGGCGTGGGAGTGTCAGGCATTTATTTCCCAACTGTCACCGTCCGTCCTACTCGTGGAGTAGTAAGTGATTCGCCCGACCCTGGCTCGGCCCGCAGCGCGCCCGTACGATGCGGAGGCTGGTTTAGGTGGGAATTATTTATACCTTGATCACGTCATTAAGGTCGAGGGTCATTAATGTTAATCACCTCTGGTATTGACCCTCAACAACTGTTTATCCTGTCTGTGTTGTACCATGTGTATGCTCGCTTCGTCGAGCATCGCCCAACTGGATCCTGGCGAGACGATCCGTCCTGGTCTCGGGTGCGGGTCCGTCACACGAATTTCATTGTGGGATAAGCTTATTTTTCTCATTCTCAATGACCGTCATTCCTCCTTTCTTGGGTACGACTTGGACTAGGCTGACCCATTCACTATACGGTACGGGATAAATAATCCCTGCGTGGAGTTTCAAGACTTCCTTCTTTACCACTTCTCACATTGCATTGTTTAGCCTTCGTTGGGGTTCTCGTGAAGGCGTGCAATCAGCTTCTACAGGGATGTGATGGGCGCAAAGAGCAGGATTGATCCCTTTAAGGTCTTGTAGGGCATAGCCTAGTGCAGCGCGGCATTTTCCAAGGTGGAAATTAACCTAGCGGTTTGTTCTCTGAGATTTTGTCGCTGATGATGGCGGGGATCTCAAGGTCGCCATTAAGGAAGGCATACCCCAGGCCAGGAGGTAAAGTTTTGAGCTCAATAGGGGGTCGTGATGGTAGTTCATTTTTTGGTAGCTCATAGGTTTCCCCAGTTTCATCCACATCTTCTATGAATTGCTAGGCATCGTGTTCAAGGTTGGCTTCGGGCGATTCAAAAGGAAAGACCGTCATCACTTCTTCCGTTAAATCTTCATCAGGGAAAGGGTCCGCTATGGCCTTTTTGGCTTGGCCAAGGGGTATAGAGAGGGTTTCTTTCCCTAAGCTAATGTCGAGGAATCACGAGTCTCTCAATAGGGACCCCTATCAAGAGATCAAAATCATGGACATCAAACACATGAAGATCAAATATAACTTCGGCGTCAGAGGTCAACTCGTTTATGTGTTGCAAGATCCCACAGCCTTCAATTATCGGTCCTAAGGGACTTTTAAAGGCTTTTGTGGTTGGAGCTAAGGGGACATCGTTTAAAAGATCGAGGGACAAATTCCGTAAGACAATGTTAGCTCCGACTGTGGAACAGTAAAGAGCTTCCATAGTGAACTCTGATTCTATAGCGGATAGTGGTCGGAGAGGAAGAAATCTGAAGAATTTCAGAAGATGCTTCCGTCTCGTTTAACCATTCATAGCTAAGAATGGATGTCAGCCGTTTAACTGTCTCCTTATGAATTTTTATTTCTTCGGGTCCAGGAGGAGAGGGTTGGATGGGTGGTCACTTTTGGTAGGCGTAACTCGAGGTGTTTCCGAAGTCTTCAAAAAGTCCATCCTCGATTACGAAAGGAAATTCTTCAGGTTGAATTTCTTCTTCCTGAATATGTCTGGGTTCGGGGAGAGGCTTAGGTGTTGGATCTTGGGATATGAGTTGGGATTCAACATCTAAAAGCTCGTCATTGCTTGCCTTGACGTCTTCTATAGGTGTACTCAAGCCATCGATGAAGGAAGTATTTTTCTTGGATGCGCTCTAAGATGATTTTAGCTTTAGACGGTGTCTTGTGTAAGAAGGAACCTTCGGAGGCAAGCTCGAGATACATATAGGTGGAAGTGCCTTGGGGGTGAGTTTCCTTCCCTCCCTCTTTCTCTCTTTTCCGGCCACCTAGAGTCTGTACTCCTGAGCTTGGTCAGCACCGCCTTTGGTACGTCGGTTGGAAGCTTCCTGCCAAAGTGGGGCCTGAGTGGCCCCACTGGCAGGTCGGACGACCCCTCAGGTCGACCAACCTGTGGTGGGCCCCACTCGAGCCTGTCTTCTTCTGGGCTTCCCTGAGTGGGTTTCAATGCCTTCTTCGTGGTGGGCTTTGGTATTTGGATAGATTTTGTACGTTGAATAGCCCATGGATCCTTTTATTCCGCATTGGATAATATTTTTCTTATCTTTTTCTCTCAATAATTCTAGATAAATCACCTGTATACAAATATTCACCAAAACTTGTGGAACTTGGTTAGTAACATACCTATTCCTAATTTTAGTGTATTCTTTTATTATTTATGCAGAGATTTGATGGTCAAATATGACACTTAAGGATCCTCAACAACTAGTAATATAAGAAAAACAAGCAAAGCAAACACACTAGCACGATAGCCACCAGGAGAGAAGGAAAAACAACAAGCAACCTATGCAATTCTACTAGCTCAATGGAAAGACAACAAGAACGACATACTAGAGAGAGTGACAAAGAAAGGTTGAGAGTATGTAGGATGCGAAGGCTGCAAAGGAAAGGTAGGCATACTGTGTCGGTGATGGCTAGATTGCGTGTGCTATTCTTCCTTTCAGGGCATCGCTGTTGAGACTCTCCCCATTTAAGACCTTGTTTGGCAGCACCTTAATCCATATGGATTGGAGGAGAATAGAGTAGATTGAGAGAAATATTAGTTCATTTTCTACCATAAACCACTTCAATTTCCCTCAATACATATGGATCGAAGAGCAGCCAAACAAAGCCTATTGCAGTTCTTCAGGTGAAAAGTTGGCCTCGGTTCTTCTTGGACCGTCAGCAGTGGGAGTGGATGTGTGCTCCAGACCCTTCTTTGAGCCATCGTTTGGAAGACCGTGGCCGCATCTCGATGATGTTCACCTTCTTGTCCTCTGGTGGCTGTTTGTTCACGGTGGCTTCTGTGGTGGCAAGTCAGGCGGCGCGCCATATGGTGCATACATGAAAGGTGCGATAAAGCTTTTCAACTCTGGCGTCTTTCATTTATTGGCAACTAGCTTTTCTTGTGGTCTAGGTCAGATCTTATAGATGGCGGCCCTCTATTTTCTCAACTTATACTCTCTCACATCTGCTATAAGGTGTGCGCTAGGCTGGTAAGACTCTTTTGTATTTCTCCATTTTTTCTCCTCTTACTAAAAACGTGGTCAGACACGCTCACGAAAAAAACTGATGATCGTAACACCTTATCTTTTATACAGGAGCAAATTTTTACATGTGTTGTTATATGACACGGTTTTAATACATTTTTTTCTCAATGTAGTAACTCTGCTACAACAGCATTTATTTGTATCTCATTTTCTTACAAACAGTGAATCATACTTGTGTTACCATAGTATTCATTTGTATAACATTTTCTCACGAGCAGCAATAACACATCAATTTGTTACTACAACCCGTGCTCTATTAACACCACACCAGCAACGAGATCAGAAATAAGATGTGTTACTAACTTACTATATAGATCTCAGTGTAAGACTTTTCTCTACCTACATTAAAGCATGAAAGTGTTACAACACGCCTGGCTGCCTGAGGTAGTGAACTTGTCCTCTGTTTGCACTATAAAATTTAATACCACAAATTCGGTTTTTTACTAAACTATTTCATAGTTTATATAAGGCGCATGCTAAAATATCATCTTATGGTCAATCGTTTAGAACATTCTGGGCACCAATTCAGAGTAATTACACGTATTTACTCATCACAGGGAGGTTGTATCTATAAATATTGTTGTTGTAGCAGTGGATCGTGCCTATATCGACAAAGAGGCAGTGAATCGCGCGCTGGTCGATGGATCAAAGTGGTATGATGACGAGGCAGACGATGAGGTGGGAGATGGCTCTATGGTGGTTGTTGGGGTGGTAGACGTGGAGGCACGTCGACCATGGCGAGGGGGTAGATGGTGAAAGATACTGAATGAAATGCATTGGACAATGAAGATGGACAGTGAGGTGGTGAATGCTACAATGCTTGATGACGTGTTGGATAACGGCCCGGTAGTCTAGGGTGAGATTGTGATCGATGCAATTGAGTGTAGTGAGGCAAGAGATATATGGTGATGTCATTGATGGTGAGCTGTTCGATGATAAGGTGGTGGACGGTTTGCTGGCCATTTTATATGAAGTGAGGATAAAAGTGTAAGAGCGTGCACGCCCCAGAGGTTGGCTGGCCTGTAAGCCAATTGTAAGCGCGGAGTGTGTTGCACTAAGGGTTGGACTGCTTATACCTTAAATACTGCTTTAACAGGTTTTCCAAAATTATACAGAATGGCTATGGTCAATATTTTGCTTCAGAGAATATTCCCATTATCAATTTTGCATACCTTAAATGATGATATAATGTGCTGGATGGAACTGTTTAGTGCCATCACTAAGCAGAGGCACCAGTAAGCTAGAACAAGTTGCCCATTAACGATCTTCACATGGCTGCACAGAGATATATTCCATCATATCTGTCATTTCTGCAATCGATTGGGCCAAATAATTCTTTCCCCCACTTCCTAATGTCGTCGATCATGCATTATCAACACCTGGTACACACCAGGACCTAAGTAATCCAAACAAGCATATGAACAACATGTAGATATTATCAAGGCCCTATAAATAGCACACCCGCATCACATAGAAATTATCTATAAAATAAAGAGCAAAACAAGGACCGGAGATCAGATACGCAAAATAAAAGTAGTATGATTTTGTTGCAAAGAAACATAAGCCTTGATCTTATGCAGTTCATGCCATGGATTACAAGCTCATTTCATTTACTTTGTCCTGTAGGTGAAATAAGCACGGTTTTGAAGAATGAAGAGAGCAGCAATTCTCTTCTTTCTCTTCATCCTTGTCGCGACTACCACACCTGCTACCGTAGCAAGGAAGCTGGCCGGAGATAGTCTGGATCAAGCAAGTGAGATATCGATGAAGGCAGAACTAGCAATTGACATTGATGGACGACCTTCTTCTGGCTATGGTGATCACGTCTGCCCAAGAAGCATGTATCCTAGCTGCGGAAAGAGGTTGGAACAGACCGCTGCAAACAACCTCGCCTAGATGGAAAAAAAATTATGTCTCAGCAACCTACTGGTGTAGTTGATCCTTAAATCCTTACATGAATGATCCGATGGATACAGATCGATTACATAATCACAATTTTTAGATAAGTGGCTATATTTCCACATTTGCATGTCTCAAGCATGAAATTAAGAATTCTATCCATATATGATTGGGTATCCCTTACTTGTATCCACATTGTTCTTGTTTCTGAAGATTCTTCTTGGACCTTGGAATTGTTATTGTGCTAATTATCATATGCCCTGGATTTTTGCACCCCCATAGTTGTTAAACGTGGGGTGTAAATGTTGCTACATGTGGCGTGAGGGAGAGCGCATTTTTAGAAGAACCAACATCTAGGATGTGCATATAGATATCTGCTTGACAGCGATCTTTGTTCATGAAACTCAATAATTAGATTTAGGGATCATTTTACATGATTGTTGGAGATGCTCTTAAGCCCTGTCCAATTTTGAGCTACGTAGAACATTAATATAAAGTTGGATACTGCAACCATTGTTAAGCCATCCCAATTTCTGTGGTAGAGGATTAATATAAAATTGGACGTTCCAACCAACGGTTTAGCGCAAGTTAAATATAGATCATACAAAACTATGGGGATGGTCTAGCGCATCCCTCTGCTATTTTGCCACTTAAATAAAAACCGAGCAAGGTTACCACAAGAAACCTCCACTCTGCTGTAGTTACCACAAGAAACCTATTGCACACAGTTCGCAAAGAAAACAAGGATACTAATGGAGTCGTTACGCAAGTTCTTCCCAGTTGTTGTCATCCTCCTACTTGTTGTCATCATGGCTACAGGTATGTGTGCACATGCATAGGGATGGGCAAAAAGGGAAAAATTCAAATAAACCGATCAATGAAACACAACCCATAAATTTTTTTTACTAATGTTTCGTGTTATTTGTTGAAGTGATATTTGTTTGGTTGTAGAAACTGCAAAAGTTCCACCAATATAATTTTGTTCTTCAGTATTAATATATAACCAAACTAACTCAATACACTCAATTTAATATAAATTTTATGTATTTGATTGTATGCTAAATACTACTTAATTGTCTATTGTATATGCAAGGAAGGTTGACATGAAAAAACCTTAGTGCCTATACTTCTGTGAAAAAATTATGTATACATAGAAAAACCACAAATTATTTTTATTTCTGGCTGTAATTTTCTGAAGGTTATCATATATGAAAAGCTTTGAAAATTTTCTACATAATTTTGTAGAATATATTTTCACTGTATGACACCAACACGTTTATTTATATGTTTCGTTAGACGAGGTTACCTTGGCACATGCTAGGATGTGTGAGACGAAGAGAGTGCAGTACAAAGGGATTTGCATGAAAGACAGCGTTAATTGTGCCACCGTTTGCCAGGGTGAGGGTTTCTCTGGTGAGTGACGCGGCTAGAGGCGGGAGTGCATGTGTAGCAAGGCTTAAATTGAGATTGAGGAAAGGGATAAATTAAGTTTTCAAATCATCGACTCATGCCTATTGTCGAATCCTACTCAGTCAAAAAACACGGGTGTGGACGATTGTAACGTTCCGCCTCCTCGAGGCCGGGCCCGCTTACATCAGGTAGCTTTTTATAGGAAATAGGCTGGCCTCACAGACCAACACAAGTCTTTTCTGCGCACATTTGTCCTCACTCGTGCGCACCCGGGAATAACTTCCCGATCGGTCACCTATCCTGAAATTGCTCCAGGCCAAGCACGCTTAACCTCGGAGTTTTTTGGAGCTAGGCTACCAGAAACGAAGTTGCAACTTATTGATATGAGTATACTATTAATCCTATTAAGCCTTGGATCGGGGTGTCACAAGGATTTAGAAGATATAATTGGGGGAGGTTAATATTCCTGTACTGCCTCTTGTTGGTACAGAGGGACCGAGGAGGCTAGGTTAGGCGAAAGACCTATGTCCGCGTTCCTGAGGGCACCCTCTCTTTCAAGAGGATTCGCTAGGAAGCAGGATACAGAGGAGTCTTTAGTGCTGCGGGTGCACACCAAGAAAAGTCCTCTTGTGAGGAGCCTTCGCAGAGCCTTCGCCCTTCAGCAGTGGCATATATGAGATAGAGGACGCAAAGCAGGTACATCCGTTGATATTTTATCTTTTATTCCAAAAAATAGTAAAAGTATTGTTTTGCAAGGGATAGTAATAATATTTGAAGGCAGCTAATGCACGGCCGTGCTAACGCGGCCCCGCCCAGAGAACCTCGTCTCGGGACGGATTCGGTCAGTCATTGAGCTAGGATCCTGTTGGGCAACGCTCGATGAAGCGAGCGTACACACCATACAACACAAGCAGGAATAAATAGCAATAATTTTACAAGGAGAGAGAATTTAATACAACGTTAATTCATAAATTTGAAGTTGGATCTTACATTGATTTAGAGTACGCACAAGTTGGAAACAGAAACAGCGGAAGACTTGAACGATTACAAACTCCGACACTCGGACTTAAGCAAAAGCACGCGCCGTGCCCACGGGCGTCATGCTACTAGCCACTTCAACGTTCACTGCGGCGACTCGCACAACTCCCACTGGAGGTTCCCGATCTCGGGGAGAGGCTCCTCCCAATGGAAGCTACCTGCTTGGTCCTGCATGACGGCGCCTGAAAACCATAAATTGCTAACACGTGAGCTTCTAAGAAGCTCAACAAGATTTACCCGTCAACGTGGCTGACTACAGCCGACTCCTAGACATGCTGGCTGACGCGGGTGGGTTTACTTGCAAAAGGACTCACAAACCTATACTACTCTTATCAAATTTTAGCACAGGTTAAGTGATTAGAAAAATAAATTTTAGTTAGCACTGAGCTAAGCCAACATAACAGAAGTAACAATAGCAATAATAATAATCTTGATCCATTCTCATTGTGTCTCAACCTATTTACTAAAATATGGTGCGTTTCACGAGCATGCTCACTAACTGGGAGCGACAGCGGTTCGAAACGATTTTATACCCTGCAGGGGGAAATCTGATCATACGACACGTGCGTGTCCCAGACTCGCACGTGGCAACCGTTCACACCAGCTCCTGCAACGTCAATTCCCTCCTACGCCTGGCTTAGGAGTGCCGCATCCCACCAGACAACACGTCCCAGACGGTTTCTGTGGAGTTCCCACGCTGCCCGCCCCAGATCTCCTCCTAGTCAGACACCGTAGGACAGGTTCGACGTTGCAATCACTAGGCTACATAGGTTTACTGGGGCCCATAACACCCAGCATACGACCAGTACATTCAACACTCGATCAGTCTCGGACCACACGGATCAGACAAGTCTACGGTCACCCTGGACCCGGTCCAGTCGCCGACCTACTTTGTATCCTGTCTGACCCTCAAACTTTTATCTTTCTTACTTATTCACATTCGTGTGACACATCTCATAAAATAGTTTCATTCAATATCCTACCACTCGCGAGCAGCGTCCACTCTGCTCGACTTCTACCGGCAATATCTGCTAAGCATAGCATACTAAGGGGGTATCTATACTAGCTACCGATATGGTTTCCTATGGGAAATAATGCAACTATGGTTTCAATCAACTCCTAGCACTTAATGCACAAACAAGACACACTGAGTTATAAAAGTAAAACTTTAAACAACGGTTGTGCACCGGGGCTTTCCTGGTTCTTCAGCGTTGTTGACTTCTTCGACGGAGGTCGAGGCAACTGGATCCGCAGCTACTTCGTGCGCTTCGGAATCTACATGATGCAGTATATTAAGATAGGTTCAATTGCAAGGAAACTTACTGCTTTTACCAATAGCAACCTAGGGTTTCGATCGGCGACGCTAGAATTAGGGTTAACCCTAATTACTCGACGCCATCGATTAAATTCAATTCTTAATCTGTGAATGATGTTCAAGGAAATCTATTCAACTCTCATGAGGTGACTTTTAGTTGGCATATTCCACAACTTCACCTTAGTTAAGGTTAACTCGACATTTTACATGAGTTAATAATTATTTAATTTCTTCGACTATTAAACTAGGGTTAAAATGAAAATTTTAATTCTTCCTAAAGATTATTTTTAGTTGATAGAACCTCCTGAACTAAGCTTTTGGAGCTTTGGTTGGGGCCTAGATGAATTTCTATATTTTATAAAATTCATCAAAATTTCTGTTTCTAAATTTTATAAAATCAGAAATCACTAGTAAGCCATAGAATAAAATTATGAGATTTTATGTGGGCATACATGAGCACCAGAGCTACAACTTTGCTTTTGGGTCTGATCCTTTTAAATGACTTTTACAATGCATTTTAGAAAATAGTATTTTAACTAGGCAGATTGAAGTAATTCAATAGGGTTACATACAATTTCGTGGTCCTAAAATCTTCATAAAATTCCAGGAGATTTGTGTGGCCATGGCGTATTTTTAAGTCAAAGCTTAGCCCAAGAATTGCTCTGGAACCCAAATTAAAATTCAAATACAGAAAGGAGTGTTTCTAATTAATTCTACAAACTTTTGGTCATTTGCTAAAAAAGTGCTTTAACAGAAAATTATTCCTTTTCATGAGGTTTCTAACAAATTTAGGTTTGCAATTTTTGTATCTTTCTGTTAATTTCTATAGATTTTACAAAATAGAGCAATAATCTGGAAAATATAAAGAAAAAGAAAAACAGGGGAGGTTTTCTCCGACGAGCTCCGGCGGCCGTTTCCTACGATGGGGTGGTCGCTGGTCGTCGAACCTTGGCTTTCTACGATCTACTAGACACGACGAAGCTCGGCAACATGATATTTATCAAGCTTTGGCACGGTAGAGGGGGTCTCACCATGGGGGGCGACGGTGGCGGCGGCGAAGTCGAAATTCCGACGGCCGAGCTCGAAATTGGAGGATTGGGGAGTTCGTGAGCTTCACGGGAGTGGGAGAGGGCGATTTGGCGAGGGAATTGGGGTAGAGGATGGCCGGGAGTGGGTTTTCACCGTGGAGGCGGCGGGCTCGGCTATGGCGGGTGGCGGCCGGGGCAGGGAAAGAATGTCGCGCGCGTGGGAGAGGAAGAAGGAAGAGGGGGGGAGAAAATGGAGAAGGAGGTGCACCGGTTTTAAAGGAGAGCCGGGGTAGGGGAGTGGGGAAAGCAGGGGGCATGGCCGGCAGCGCGGCGGCGCACTGGGGCGGCTCGGGCGGCGCACGGCAGAGGGAGAGAGAGAGAGAGAGAGAGAGAGAGAGAGAGAGAGAGAGAGAGAGGGGTGGAGAGAGTGAGGAGGGGCGCCGGCAAGACTTGAATGCGACGTGCGTGGAAGAAAGGCCGTGTCAGCTGGGCGGCCACTCCCTGCCTACTCGCCGCTTTGTCGGGCGGGCGGCGGGGCACTGTAGCCCGCCCGGCAAAGCAAATTTTATTTTATTTTTTTTATTTGCTAATAATCAAAGCCTGGCTGCAATTCAATTAAAAGGCACACTTCCTCAGCTCAAAAAGTTTTGAGAATTTTTGTACAAGCTCAGGAATTTATTTGGAGCACTTTTCATTTAGTGCTCAAGTCATGATTTGGTCTCTAAAAATTCTTGAATTTCTAAGTTGATTATAGCTTGTGTGAATTTTTAAGAGGTCTACATCTTCTCCACAAATTCTGAATAAATTCCCAAAATTATATTTTGAGGTGTACTTAATTGTTATGTAAAAATATAGCTAGGGTTATGTGGAAATTTTGATAGCCATGGATTAGGGTTTGGATTTAATTCCTGTTAATGAGATCTCGACGCTGTTAGTTGAGATTTTCCCGGACTTTGCTATAGTGTTCTGTTGTTTGTCAAACTTTTCATGGTGTTCCCTTAAAGCATTTTAAACAATATTCCTTTTTATTTTCAAGGTTGAATCTGCTTTTAAGCGAGTGAAATTATAGATTAGGGTTTACAGTTGTCGATTTTTCCCTGGTGCCACCTGGGGTGTCACAGCCCTCCCCCCTAAAAGAAATCGCATCCCGAGATTTACGGAGAGGGTTAGGATAGGCATAGGTACCTAGGGGTTTGGGAGTAGCTCGGGGTAGTGTGACTGAAGAAACTCTGCAGATTCCCACGTGGCTTCGTCTTCCGTGTGGTTGCTCCACA
The DNA here is from genome assembly GCA_001182835.1 of Oropetium thomaeum. Taxonomy (NCBI): domain Eukaryota; kingdom Viridiplantae; phylum Streptophyta; class Magnoliopsida; order Poales; family Poaceae; genus Oropetium; species Oropetium thomaeum. The sequence goes on from LFJQ01000084.1 coordinate 395,281, forward strand.
GAACCTTGTAAAACTTGAGTGTCCGTGTTTTAGTAACCCGTTCTTTCTCATCCAGTATCCGGATTGGGCGCTCTGGGTAGGTTAAGTCTGGTTGCAATTCTTCTACTACTTGAACCACTTGGTCTATGGGTGCCTTCAGACACTTCTTCAACTGGGAGACATGGAAGACGTTATGTACTCCTGATAATCTTTCTGGCAGTTCCACTTGATACGCCACTGGTCCGCACTTGGCTGTGATAGGATATGGACCTATGTATCGGGGTGCTAACTTGCTTCTAATCCTGAACCGTTGAACTCCCTTCATTGGCGAGACTCGTAGGTAGACGTAATCTCCTACCTCGAAGGTCAATGGTCTACGCCTTCTATCTGCATAGCTCTTCTGTCTTGACTTGGCGGCCTTCAGATTGGCTTGTATAACCTGTACCTTCTCTTCAGCCTGCTGTACTAGGTCTGGGCCCAATATGATTCTTTCGCCTGCTTCTGACCAGTTGAGTGGGGTTCTGCAACTACGGCCGTAAAGTGCTTCAAACAGGGACGTCTGGATGCTGGCTTGGTAGCTGTTGTTGTATAAGAACTCTGCCAATGATAGATAAGTGTCCCATCCTTTACCGGGCTCCAAAACACAAGCTCGGAGCATGTCTTCAAGTATTTGGTTCACTCTTTCCGTCTGACCGTCAGTCTGAGGGTGGTAGGCTGAGCTGTGGATTAGCTTGGTTCCTAGTGACTCGTGGAGTTGTTTCCAAAACCGACCGACGAACTGGGTACCTCGGTCGGAGATGATCGTCTTGGGCACTCCATGCAGACAGATTATTCGGTCAATGTACAGCTGCGCATACTTCTTCATGGTGTATCTGGTTGAGACAGGAATGAAATGGGCTGTCTTTGTCAAACGATCTACTATGACCCAAATTGAATCCAACTTTTGAGCTGTCATGGGCAGTCCAACAATGAAGTCCATACTTATGTCTTCCCACTTCCATGATGGAACGCTCAAAGGTTGCGACAACCCTGCGCCTTTCAGATGGTCGGCCTTTACTCTGCGGCAGGTGTCACATTCCGCTACATACCGAGCGATTTCTCTTTTCATTCTTGTCCACCAAAACTTCTTTAGCAGGTCCTGATACATCTTGTTGCTGCCAGGGTGAATTGAGTACTTGGATAAATGAGCTTCATCCATGATCTTCCTTCGGAGCTCGTGATCTTTCGGCACTACCAGTCTATTCTTGAACCACAGAACTCCTTCTTCGTCCTCTCGGAAGCACTGCATCTTCTTTTCTTGCAGTCCTAATCTGATCTTCTCCATGCCCTTATCAAGCTTCTGGGCCTTGGCTACCTCATCTCTAAGTGTTGGCACTAAGGCGAGGTTGTAGAGTGCTCCGTGGGGTAGAATCCTTGCGGCTGGCTCTAGTTCTTCGGTTGCAACTCCTTGATCCAAGTAGTGACAATGGGCGTTTCTGCTCAACGCGTCTGCAACCACATTAGCCTTGCCCGGATGGTAGTGGATCTCTATCTTGTAGTCCTTGATTAATTCTAGCCATCTTCGTTGCCTCATGTTCAACTCGTTCTGGGTGAAGATGTACTTGAGACTCTTGTGGTCGGTGTAGAGGTGTACCAAGTTTCCCAATAAGTAATGCCTCCACACCTTCAGAGCCAATACCACGGCTGCCAATTCCAAGTCGTGTGTGGGGTAATTCAACTCATGCTTACGGAGTTGCCTGGAAGCATAAGCAATTACTCGTCCTTCTTGCATTAACACACAACCAAGTCCAGTGCCCGACGCATCACAATACATGTCAAAGGGTTTACTCAAATCCGGTTGGGCGAGTATTGGTGCTGTGGTCAAGTGCTTCTTCAAAGTCTGAAAGGCTTCTTCGCACTTTTCTGTCCACTTGAACTTCTGATCCTTCTTGAGTAGGTCTGTAATAGGCCTGGCAATCTTAGAGAAGTTGGGAATGAAGCGGCGATAATATCCCGCTAATCCCAAGAAACTTCGCACCTTGTGGACTGTTGTGGGTGCTTTCCAATTAACAACATCTTGCACCTTTCCTGGATCCACAGAAATACCTTCCGCGGACACAACGTGACCCAGAAACTGAACACGCTCAATCCAGAATTCGCACTTGCTGAACTTGGCATAGAGCCAATGATCTCTGAGTCTTTGGAGAACTGTCCGAAGGTGCTCTGCATGCTCATCGGTTGACTTGGAGTATATTAGGATGTCGTTAATGAACACCACTACAAACTTATCCAGCTCTGGCATGAATACTGAGTTCATGAGGTACATAAAGTACGCTGGTGCGTTCGTGAGCCCAAACGACATCACCAAATACTCATACAGCCCGTATCTGGTGGAGAAGGCCGTCTTCGGAACGTCACCGGGACGGATCTTGATTTGATGATATCCAGATCGAAGATCAACTTTCGAGAACACTTTTGCTCCAGCCAACTGATCAAATAGAGTGTCTATGCGTGGCAAAGGATACTTGTTCTTGATAGTTACCGCATTCAAGGGACGGTAATCCACGCATAGCCTCAAGGACTGGTCCTTCTTCTTCACGAACAATGCAGGACAACCCCAAGGCGAGGTACTGGACCGTATAAAGCCCTTGTCCAACAACTCCTGCAACTGTTTCTTCAACTCTGCTAACTCCTTGGGTGCCATCTTGTACGGTCTGCGGGAGATCGGGGCTGTGCCTGGCAACAGCTCAATCTGGAACTCCACATCTCTATCCGGTGGTAAACCAGGTAAGTCTTCGGGAAATACGTCCGGAAACTCCTTAACCACCGGTATCTCGTCCAGACTTTTCCCGACAACATGGCAGACTTGTTTGAGGGTAGCTTTAGGGTGATCTAGGTTTATGGACATGGAACCGTGAAGTGGAGAGGTTAAGTGGACTACACGGTTAGCAATATCAAGGATGGCATTATGGTGTTTCATCCATTTCATGCCGATGATTATATCGATACCCTGCCCATCTAGGATTATGAAGGAGATAGGATAGATATGACCTCCCAGATTTAGGGGAGCTTCACTCAAGCCATGGTTTGACAATATGTTGCTCCCAGCGATTTTATTACGAAAGGTGGTTCTAGGGGAATTGTGGCTAGGTTTTTGTCTTTGACAAAAATTTTACTGATAAAATTGTGGCTTGCACCGGAATCGAATAGAACAAAAGCTGAATGGGTAGAGAGCGAGAACGTACCCGCCAGTACTTGTTCATCCTCAGCAATTTCTTCGATCGTGGTGTAGTTTACCCGACCGTCCTGGTGTTCTTCTGGCCCTTTTGCTAGCCCTGCCCCTGGTTTGATTGCCGGTTGCCTCCGGACTGCTGGTTGGAGGGGCACTCGCGGGCGAAGTGTCCGGGCTGCCCGCAGTTGAAACAAGGCGTGCCTGGTGCAGGGCGGGCGCCCTGTTGAGGTGGGCGGACACCTTGGTTCCTCTGCGACGGGGGAGGTGCGCGGTAGCTGAACTGCTGTTGATTCTGTGGGGGCCGGTATGACTGCTGCGGCGGACGGAATGTCGGAGCCTGCGGTGGAGTGGCCTTGTACTTCCTACCATCAGGTGCAGTGTACACCAGACGGTACTTGGGTGGCGGGGCATTTGATGGGCCACCGCTGGCTCGCCTCTTCTCCCGCTGCTTCTTCTCAAGGTATTCTTTGGCGATGAGGGCGTTGCTGACGAGCTCATTAAATGAGCCGTCTTGGTTCAGGGCCAAGCGACCCTGGAATGTGATGTTTAACCCTTCCATGAAGCGGTGCTTCCACTTTGCATCCGTGTCAACCTGCTCTGGAGCATATAGAGCAAGTTGGTTGAATACACGGGAATACTCGTGCACCGTGCGGCTTCCTTGCGTCAAGGCCATGAACTCCTTGGCCTTCCTCTGCATGAGTCCCGCGGGGATGTGGTGAGCGCGGAACGCCTCCCGGAACTGTTCCCATGGCACCTGAGGGTTGGCCGGGAGAGTGGCCAAGTAGTTGGCCCACCAAGCTCCAGCGTATCCGTAGAGCATTTGTGCTGCGAAGAGCGTCTTCTGAGTTTCCGAACAACGAAATAACCCAAACTTGGCCTAGATTGTACGAAGCCAGTGGTCCGCCTCCATTGGTTCCCGGGCATCTTTGAACTCCGGGGGATGAGTGGCCAGGAATTCGGCATATGTGCTGTCCTGGTCGCGGTTACGAGCGCCTCGATTCGTGCCACTATTCTCCAGGATAGCTCGCAGCATCTCCTGCATTTGCTGGCTGCTTTGAAGCAGGGCCGCCATAGCTGTGGCCAAGGTTGGCTCAGCTGGCGGGGGCGGTGGGTTGGAGCTTTCCGCCTCCTGACGTCCTGCTCTACTGTTCACCATGCTGAAAAAGCAAAAAGGTTCCTTATTAGGGCAGTTCAACCCATGTCCATTTCTCAACATAAGTAAGAGTACATCAAAATGCACGGCACGGATATCTCGATGAAAACAAGCTTCATTCGTTCCCCAAAAAATGACAGTACATCCATCGTCCAACTCCTTAGACTGTCAAACCACCACTTTTACATCTAAAAGATTACACGCCACTAAGATAGACTCTTGAGAGCACATACTAACACCAAGACAAAGACAACGCACTCCTTAAGCGAAGCATCTAGCTAAACTATCACTTCGGAACCACCTCCGATCTACTCCTCGTCTGGCTCTGGGTCTGAAGCTTTGAGATCCGATACCTCTGACTCAGGCGCATCATCGTTAGCGGGAGGCGGCTGCTGTGCCTCCAAAAGTCCCGCTAACTGATGCTGCAAATGATGGTTCTCATGGGCGAGGTTCTCCGCCATCTGAACCGCGTTATCCCTGAGTATCTCCAGCTGGTGAATGTGTTGCAACATGATGTTGCAATCATTCTCTCTAGCATGGATCTGGGCAGTCTTAATCTCGGAGACCGCCTCCAACTCAGAGATGCGTGTAGCGCGCGCGTTGCAACGAGCACATAGTGCATTGTTTCTACTCTCCAAGTCCTGGATCTTCTCCTTGAGTTGGGCTATCTCTACATGAGCTTGTCGTAAGGCCTGACGGTCCATCTGAGCTGTGAGAACAGTGTCCTCATGCAGGTTAAGCAGCGCTAGGCTCAACGTGAACAAGGGAGTGACGTGGTCCATCTCTCCCCTGAGAGTCCTCTTCTGAGCATTCTTGACATTACGGTGCCAGGTACTGTCGACCTGGTACCGTATCGAAAACATCGCCGCTGGTTTGTCTGCCAGCTCCTCAATGTGTCGCTCGCAAATCCTCAATAGAGCCTGATGAGCGGCTGACTCGATGGCTTCCGTCTTATCTGAACCGAATGTGGTGGTGGTACAAATCTCTCCATTGGCATGCCGGGGGTGCGTGGGTAATGTAACTGTGGCCGAGCAGCGCGGTAGGTCATACTGCCGATACTCTCGGATCTGAAACCAAGGAACCCAGCGACTGCAAGGTCTGATCGAGTATCTCCACAAATCCTCTGCGTCCTGATTTCTTGGTGACGTAGGTAGGGGTGGAGTCCTCAACACCTATCTCCACGATCCCATGCTCGATCGTGTTGTCGTCCATCTGCAACACAGAGATGAACAATATTTTATCAATCAGAAGCCACATGTTGACACATAGTTTAAAGCATGCTAAATCTTCTGATACGTAAAATATTTTTCATCCCTGCGTAAAAAGGTGATCCAAATCGGTCACTAAGGATGCTAACTAGCGACAGCCGGTTTGTCCAAGGTGCTTTACCATCTAAGTTGACCTGTCAAGGAGACAATCTTCTCATCGAGGAAGGTGTCGAAAAAGGCTCAATGGTATACAAGGGTTTTACTCCAACTTGATGCCACGCAATCCCTAAGGGAGGAAGGTATCCAGATTAACTTCTTAATTTCTGTTGGCGTTATAGCCATTATTGATAGAATTTTTGCTCCTGGATGGTTTTAGTATAAGTTTGAAGGATTTTTAACATTTTTTTATGCAATGCAATCCTACATCGGCCTATACGTCCTCACAAAGTAAAAGAAAATACGCTTAGACGGTGGCAGAATCGCACTCAAGTTAGCCGTTACTACACGTTTCTACAGTATCGGGGTTACCGTACCTGCAGAAAATGGCATCACAGGCAGTTCAATATAAATATATCTTAAAAGTAAAGACAACAACCCATATCATTGCCATATGGGTCACCCCGAGTAGGTCACGTACGGGGACCACGTGTTCGACCTTCCCTGCGCGGCGACAGACTGCACTTTACCTCAGGCAGCGGAGGTATGAGAGTGTTCCGCAAAACCGAAGTCGTGAGGAACAAACTCATCTCTTGTGTGCCAAAGACACAAGACTCCACTGTTGCGAAGGTCTGCATTCGCAACAGGTCCGTAACCCACACCTCGTACGGTAGAGGTCTGCTTTTCTCCCTAAACGGCAAGGGGGCGTACTATGTTACAGCGAACATAATACCTCCTTCCATACCATCATGGTATAGAACGCTACTGTTGCGGATGCAACAGGGATTTCTCGACCTTTCACCGCAGTCGAGCGGCGTACCTTACCTTGCTTACCTGAGCGTAGGTGCGTCGTTACAGAAAAGTAAATCTAGACTGGGTTTAGTTAGTTCCTGCACTAGGTTAGCTTGCCACCTGATAACCTATTAACTAATAGGGCGCGTACCTCACTCGCACGTAATTTTTGAAAATATGCCTTAAATGTTGTACCGCTTCCCAACACGGCTCTGATACCAAAGCTGACGCGGCGCCCAGAGAACCTCGTCTCGGCACGGATTCGGTCAGTTGTTGAGCCAAGATCCTGTTGGGCAACGCTCGGCGAAGCGAGCGTACACACGATACAACACAAGCAGGAATAAATAGCAATAATTTTACAAGGAGAGAGAATTTAATACAACGTTAATTCATAAATTTGAAGTTGGATCTTACATTTATTTAGAGTACGCACAAATTGGAAACAGAAACAGCGGAAGACTTGAACGATTACAAACTCCGACACTCGGACTTAAGCAAAAGCACGCGCCGTGCCCACGGGCGTCATGCTACTAGCCACTTCAACGTTCACTGTGGCGACTCGCACAACTCCCACTGGAGGTTCCCGATCTCGGGGAGAGGCTCCTCCCAATGGAAGCTACCTGCTTGGTCCTGCATGACGGCGCCTGAAAACCACAAATTGCTAACGCGTGAGCTTCTAAGAAGCTCAACAAGACTTACCCGTCAACGTGGCTGACTACAGCCGACTCCTAGACATGCTGGCTGACGCGGGTGGGTTTACTTGCAAAAGGACTCGCAAACCTATACTACTCTTGTCAAATTTTAGCACAGGTTAAGTGATTAGAAAAATAAATTTAGTTAGCACTGAGCTAAGCCAACATAACAGAAGTAACAATAGCAAAGTAATAATCTTGATCCATTCTCATTGTGTCTCAACCTATTTACTAAAATGTGGTGCGTTTCACGAGCATGCTCACTAACTGGGAGCGACAGCGGTTCGAAACGATTTTATACCCTGCAGGGGGAAACCTGATCATACGACACGTGCGTGTCCCAGACTCGCACGTGGCAACCGTTCACACCAGCTCCTCCAACGTCAATTCCCTCCTACGCCTGCCTTAGCAGCGCCGCATCCCACCAGACAACACGTCCCAGACGGTTTCTGTGGAGTTCCCACGCTGCCCGCCCCAGATCTCCTCCTAGTCAGACACCGTAGGACAGGTTCGACGTTGCAATCACTAGGCTACATAGGTTTACTGGGGCCCATAACACCCAGCATACGACCAGTACATTCAACACTCGATCAGTCTGGGACCACACGGATCAGACAAGTCTACGGTCACCCTGGACCCGGTCCAGTCGCTGACCTACTTTGTATCCTGTCTGACCCTTAAACTTTTATTTTTCTTACTTATTCACATTCATGTGACACATCTCATAAAATAGTTTCATTCAATATCCTACCACTCGCGAGCAGCGTCCACTCTGCTTGATTTCTACCGGCAATATCTGCTAAGCATAGCATACTAAGGGGGTACCTATACCAGCTACCGATAAGGTTTCCTATGGGAAATAATGCAACTATGGTTTCAATCAACTCCTAGCACTTAATACACAAACAAGACACACTGAGTTATAAAAGTAAAACTTTAAACAACGGTTGTGCACCGTGGCTTGCCTGGTTCTTCAGCGTTGTTGACTTCTTCGACGGAGGTCGAGGCAACTGGATCCGCAGCTACTTCGTGCGCTTCCGAATCTACATGATGCAGTATGATTAAGATAAGTTCAATTGCAAGGAAACTTACTGCTTTTACCAATAGCAACCTAGGGTTTCGATCAGCGACGCCTAGAATTAGGGTTAACCCTAATTACTCGACGCCGTCGATTAAATTCAATTCTTAATCTGTGAATGATGTTCAAAGAAATCTATTCAACTCTCATGAGGTGACTTTTAGTTGGCATGTTCCACAACTTCACCTTAGTTAAGGTTAACTCAATATTTTACATGAGTTAATAATTATTTAATTTCTTGAACTATTAAACTAGGGTTAAAATGAATATTTTAATTCTTCCTAAAGATTATTTTTAATTGATAGAACTTCCTGAACTAAGCTTTTTGAGCTTTTGTTGGGGCCTAGATGAATTTTCTATATTTTATAAAAATTCATCAAATTTCTGTTTTTAAACCTTATAAAATCAGAAATCACTAGTAAACCCGAGAATAAAATTGTGAGATTTTATGTGCGCATTCATGAGCACCAAATCTACAACTTTGCTGTTGCGTCTAATCCTTTTAAATGACTTTTATAATGCATTTTAGAAAATAGTATTTTAAGTAGGAAGATTGAAGTAATTCAATAGGGTTACATACAATTTCTTCGTCCTAAAATCTTCATAAAATTCCAGCAGATATGTGTGGCCATGGCATATTTTTAGGTCAAATATTAGCCCTAGAATTGCTCTGGAACCCAAATTAAAATTCAAATGCAGAAAGGAGTGTTTCTAATTAATTCTGCAAATTTTTGGTCATTTGCTAAAAGGTGCTTTAACAGAAAATAGTCCCTTTCATGGAGTTTCTAACAAATTTAGGTTTGCAATTTTTGGATTTTTCTGTTAATTTCTATAGATTTTACAAAACAGAGCAATAATCTGGAAAATAACAAGAAAAAGAAAAACAGGGGAGGTTTTCTCCGACGAGCTCCGGCGGCCGTTTCCCGGCGATGGGGTGGTCGCCGGCCGTCGAACCTTGGCTTTCTACGATCTACTAGACACGACGAAGCTCGACAACATGATATTTATGAAGCTTTGGCATGGTAGAGGGGGTCTCACCGTGGGGGCAACGGTGGCGGCGGCGAAGTCGAAATTCCGACGGCCGAGCTCGAAATTGGAGGATTGGGGAGTTCGGTGAGCTTCACGGGAGTGGGGGAGGGCGATTTGGTGAGGGAATTGGGGTAGAGGATGGCCAGGAGTGGGTTTTCACCGTGGAGGCGGCGGGCTCGGCTATGGCGGGCGGCGGCCGGGGCAGGGAAAGAATGTCGTGCGCGTGGGAGAGGAAGAAGGAAGAGGGGGGGAGAAAATGGAGCAGGAGGTGCACCGGTTTTAAAGGAGAGCCGGGGTAGGGGAGTGGGGAAAGCAGGGGGCATGGCCGGCAACGCGGCGGCACACTGGGGCGGCTTGGGCGGCGCACGGTAGAGGGAGAGAGAGAGAGAGAGAGAGAGAGAGAGAGAGAGAGAGGTGGAGAGAGCGAGGAGGGGCGCCGGCAAGACTTGAATGCGATGTGTGTGGAAGAAAGGCCGTGTCGGCCGGGCGGGCACTCCCTGCCTGCTCGCCGCTTTGTCGGGCGGGCGGTGGGGCACTGTAGCCCGCCCGGCAAAGCAAATTTTATTTTATTTTTTTATTTGCTAATAATCAAAGCCTGGCTGCAATTCAATTAAAAGGCACACTTCCCCAGCTCAAAAATTTTTGAGAATTTTTGTACAAGCTCAGGAATTTATTTAGAGCACTTTTCGTTTAGTGTCCAAGTCATGATTTGGTCTCTAAAAATTCTTGAATTTCTTAGTTGATTATAGCTTGTGTGAATTTTTAAGAGGTCTACATCTTCTCCACAAATTCTGAATAAATTCCCAAAATTATATTTTGAAGTGTACTTAATTATTATGTAAAAATATAGCTAGGGTTGTGTGAAAATTTTGATAGCCATGGATTAGGGTTTGGATTTAATTTCTGTTAATGAGACCTCGACACTGTTAGTTGAGATTTTCCCGGACTTTGCTATAGTGTTCTGTTGTTTGTCAAACTTTTCATGGTGTTCCCTTAAAGCATTTTAAACAATATTCCTTTTTATTTTCAAGGTTGAATCTGCTTTTAAGCGAGTGAAATTATAGATTAGGGTTTACAGTTGTCGATTTTTCCCTGGTGACACCTGGGGTGTCACGTGCGTGCTATTGGATGTTTGCTCGCACACCTAAAAAGGGCAAGCCACCCGAATGACATGTGGGAGCAGACTAAAATGGTAGCCCCCAAAGGAGACATCGCCACCACACTGAAAAAGGCGGGATGCAGCCACGCGAGGCCCACGCGGATGCAAAACTTGCTTTCCCACATGACATGGGCCTCCCAAACAAGAAGATTTTTCTCCCTACAGAACCAAGTTGCTTTTACTATGTTGTGTGGGCCCCCAAACACAGAAGCAACTTTGCTTTACCTGCTACATCACATGGGCCTCCAAAAATAAAGTCTCCCAATAGAGGCAAAGTTGCCTCCCCTTTTCCAGACCTCGCCTTCCTCTATCCGCCGCCGCCGCCGCAGGGAACTTGAGCAGAGGGAAGAGGTTTCCAGACTCAGAGTACCTTCAGATAATCCAGATCTGCATTGGTGAAAAGGTAAAAGCATTGCCACTATCCTTTTTATGTGCTTTTGTCCTTGACATCTAGATTAAGCGCAGTACTCCATTTTTGCCCCTTACATCTAGATTATAAACAGTGGTGATAAGGACATCGCACCCATGGTTACACACAATCCTTCTCCCGCTACGACAAATGAAGGATCAATCACTAGAGCTCGGGCACGACAATTGAATCTAGAGGTGAACTCATTCTTAAGTATGAGTGTATATGTTATTATGAAGAATAGATTGCTACCTAATGATTATATTATGATTAGGAATCATGGAGAGGTCAAGGAAGGCCCGGAGACCAGCTACAAGTCGGACAAGGACGTCCAAGCCAAGTAGGAGATCCAACTCACGTCGACTTCGAATCCAACTCGGAGTCCAGGAGCAGTCTGCACTAAAATGGGTGCCCAGGCCGCATACGAGCTCCGTTTTTGATAAACCACATATGGATGGAAAGAGGACGAGACCACCTTTCCAACGGGATCGGTCCGACATCCAAGTTCCTTTGGAGTCAACGGGAATTGTCGAAATGTTGGAGTCTACAAAATCTATCTCAAGGTGTTGCGCACTGCTTTGGGCCGGTTGGCCTTGTACCGAGTTAGAGTCCATTAGGGTTGCGTCTAGGGGACTTCCACGCCCCCTAGTCCTTGTATTCAGCTGCCACTGTACCTTTAGGGTTCGGGTTTTGCTTAGACTATTCCTGTTAAAAACAGCGTTGTCTTTTCATCAGTTTGTGAGACCCCAACTTTGTGAGTTTAATCGTCATCTGCAATTTGGTTGCTTTCTACTTCGTTCTTACTTGTGTTCCTCGATTCGCAGGCAAAGACTAGCCTTCTCGACAAGGTCATCCGTGTTCACGCGGGTGATAACCAGAGGAGACGTGGCGCTGCGATTGCGGGGTTCGGAACATGCCGTTCGGAAGCCGGATCGATTTGTGTCGCGACTCCGCCCAAATCGTTGATTATCAGAACCTGTAGGAAGATCGGGACCCCGTTCCCATTAAGTGGTAATCAAAGCTTCAGGTGTTCCCTCAGGTTCGCCCTAGTAGTCCTGAGATTCGTTATTACATTTCATCATGTCATCCAGAAAATAGCCATACAAAACAAAATTGTAGTCGTAGGTTATATCCTGTCTAAGCCCTTGTTTAGCCTTTGCATATTCAATTTCAGGGTCCGTAGTGTCGAGTTTGTGTCCTTAGTTATGTCGTGTTACTGGTTTAGATTGTGTTTTACTTCGGTTTGTCTTGCTTCCGCCACCCTTGTCATTCCCTTATCATTGCAATTTTTTGCCCCCACCCATCCCACCCTAATCCGTTGTTGTGTGCTCTGATTTAGTTCCTTTTTCCATAATTTGACCACCCCACATCATCATGACACACCCAGCATCATCACCACCTTGCCATCAGCTTCCGACACTAAATTCCACAATTCGCCGCTACCCGATTCGGTCACTGATCATAATAAACATACTGATTCGGGCACACTTTCTTAAAACAGCCATAACTTTCGCATACGAAATCGAAATCAGGCAAACTTTATATGAAAAACAATCGGCACGAAATTTAGCATCTTGCCATCACCAGCCTTTGCTGGTTTCGGAGTTTCTAAAATCTCCAAATTCGGCCAGGAAGATAGCCATCTCACAGTCCGAAGTTTCTGACCAAAATTTAGGGCCGATTCGGAAAATTCCATAGGCCACATCTTTAGGCCATTTGCCCTAAAATTTTGTGTGGTTTCTATTTCTTTGCTCTGTGTTGTGAAAAAAAATTTCAAAAAAATAAAATAAAAAAGTAAAAAAAATAATTTTTGCCAAAAATATCAAGCAATAGTAGAAATCCTGGAATTGGCGACAACAAAATCATTAGCGACAGAGCATAGACTTAGACGACATACCTCTTTTGGCAATTGCTTGTACTGAGTATAGGTTCCTTTCTCTATTGATCTTTGTTGCTGTTTTTTTCCTACACACTATCTTTGTCCACATATCATAACTATTGTAGGACGCCTCTGACCAGCAACTAAGACCAATACTTTGGATATTTATTCAGCATTTACTATCTATTTTTGATTTATGTTCCACTGACATACTCTTGCCATCCAAGCTCTACAAAAGACACTTCTGAACAGGCACGGCTTCGTACCCTCGTAATCGTCGGATCACTTCTTCGAGGTATCTTTGCTTTGTGTTCGTTTAGATCCTTGCAAGAACTTGGTTTGAAGCTTCCTTTTACTGTCCAGAAGCACTATGCCACCGTTCTCACAGTAGTTGATAGGGATAATGTTTACCCTTTTTTCTCTGTGTTTCTTGTTTCTTTCATCATGTCAGGTACCGAGGAATCTAGGACTCCGACGGACTTCAACGAGTGCGTCAGCCAAGATCAATTGCAGGGAGCAATTACCAAGGCACTTGAAGGCATTGATGACAAGATCACTGAGACCGTGACGAAGACCCTCAACGACCTGCACATAGGAACAACTCTCCAAGGCATCACAACTCAGCTGGCCGCAATTTCAGCCACAATTTCAACGCGGCTTGACAGTTTGGAAAGGCATCCACCTCCAGGGAACAACGACGAGGAGGAGGACACCGTCTACGATGACGACGGCCGGGACGCATGCCTTCGACATCGCCTACGTAGAAATCTCCAAGGTATGGGAGGTAACAACCAGCATCGACCTCAGTACGATCCCTTTGCTAAGGTGAAATTTCCCATACCCTCTTTTTCTGGTTCATATAATGCTAAGATATATTTAGATTGGGAGATGACGGTTCAATAAAAATTTGAGGCTCACCAAGTCCCTGAACAACATAGAGCTAGGCAAGCTTTTAGCGAATTTAAGGACTTTGCTATTATTTGGTGGACTGGTTTAGCTGTTGTACGACAGTTGCCTGCTACTTGGGATGAGTTGAAAACTGCTATGCGCGATTGCTTTGTGTCTCCTTCTTTTCCACGAGACATGCATCTTAAACTGCAGCGCTTAGAGCAAGGTAACAATTCGGTCCAGGATTATTATGCTGAGGTGCAGAAGGGCATGATGCGTTGTGGTGTAGTTGAGGATAATGAGGATAAGATCTGTCGTTTTTATGGGGGGTTGAGGCATGAAATTCAGCATTATTGACTATAAGACATTTAACACTGTCAACCAGTTGTTCCACTTTGTTATGCTTGCGAAAAAGGAATTGTAGGGACGCCAGGGAGCTGCGAGAACGTCAAGAACCGGAGCACCGCGTTCTTCTTCCAGTTTTCGTCCACCCCCTCCACCAGCAAGCAAGCGACCTTCCACTGCGGCACCGCCTCCCTTGACACATCCTGCGAGTCTTCTAAATCTTCTATGCAGGGACCAGCGAACACTTCGCCTTCCACTACATCCACGGGGCACACCTCTGGCATCCAGTGCCATCGCTGTCTTGGACTTGGGCACGTGCAGCGTGACTGCCCAAGCAAGCGTGCCTACATCGCCACTGGTGACGGAGGTTACGAGAGTACATCCGACATTGAAGATGCGGAGGACGACGCTCCGCAATCTCCTGACAGCGTTGTTCTCGGCAACCACGATGCCTTCGTGTACCACAAAATTGTTGTTCAACACGTCCTCAATGCGCAAGTAAGCGAACTGGATCAGATCCAACGCCATAACTTGTTTCAGATTGAGTTCGTGATCAAGAATCGGTGAACACGTGTGATCATTGGCGGGGGCAGCTGCAACAACTTGGTGAGTTCTGATTTGGTCAAGAAGCTCGGCTTGACCACGCGACCTCATCCACATCCATACCATATTCAATGGTTGATTGACACAGGAAAAGCTAAGGTACACAATCGTGTCGCGTTCCTTTTTTCGTTGGTACTTATAGTGATTCTGTGGATTGTGATGTTGTTCAACCAAGCATGCTCTCTTTTGTTGGGTCGTCCTTGGGAACATGATAATAATGCTTTGCACCATGGCCGTAGTAATAAGTACACCTTCATGCATAAAGGGAAGAAAAATTACTTTGTTACCCATGACACCTGCTAAAATTATTGAATCTGATAGGCAGAGGGCTACTAATGCTAAACAACCACCTCATGTTAAACCTGAAATTCAGCAAGATATCACTTTGAAATCCCCTGTCATGCTTGCCACAAAATCTGACCTTGCTGAAATTTCTGATGGTACTTCTTCATGCTATGTTCTAGTGTGCAAGGATGCCTTATTTTCAATGGATAATTTTCCTTGTACATTGCCACCTGCGGTTGCTAACCTTTTGCAGGAGTTTCGTGATGTTTTCCCTGACGAGATCCCTCCAGGACTGCCATCAGTTCGAGGGATCGAGCACCAAATTGACCTAATTCCTGTGCAAGTTTACCGAACTGTGCGGCGTACCGAACCAACCTTGAGGAGACTAAGGAAATTCAGCGCCAAGTCCAGGACCTTTTGGACCGCGGGTACGTACATGAGAGCCTTAGTCCTTGTGCTGTTCCTGTTCTTTTGGTTCGAAAAAAGATGGTTCGTGACGCATATGTGTAGATTGTAGAGCCATAAACAACATTACTATACAATATCGTCATCCTATTCCTAGGCTAGACGACATGTTTGATGAGTTATGTGGTGCTACTGTCTTCACTGAAATTGACTTGCGTAGTGGTTACCACAAAATTAGAATGAAACTTGGTGATGAATGAAAAACTGCTTTTAAAACTAAGTTCGGATTGTATGAGTAGTTAGTCATGCCTTTCGGTTTAACTAATGCACCTATCACTTTTATGAGATTAATGAATGAAGTTTTACGTTCATTCATAAGTAAATTTGTGGTGGTTTACTTTGATGATATCTTGATTTATAGCAAGTCTTATAGCTGAACATAGGGATCATCTACGTGCTGTTTTTTCTGCTTTACGTGATGCATGTTTGTTTGGTAACCTCGACAAGTGCATCTTTTGCACCAATCGAGTCTCTTTTCTTGGCTATGTTGTGACTCCACAGGGCATCAAGGTTGATAAGGCTAAGGTGGAGGCAATTCAGAGTTGGCCTACGCCCACGACAGTTACGCAGGTGTGGAGTTTTCTTGGCCTAGTGAGATTTTATCGCCATTTTGTCAAGAAATTCAGCATCAAGTTGATGAAGAAGGGCATTGCTGTCCAACGGAGACCATCACAGGAGGAGTCCTTCACGCTTTTGAAGGACAAGCTTACACACGCACCGTTGCTCCAACTCTCAGATTTTGGTAAGACTTTTGAGCTTGAATATGATGGTAGTGGAATTAGAATTGGTGGTGTCTTGATGCAAGAAGGTAAACCTGTTGCTTACTTTAGTGAGAAATTAAATGGTCCTGCTCTTACTTATTCTACGTATGATAAAAAATTATACGCTCTTGTTCGTTCTTTAGAATCGTGACAACATTGTTTATGGCCTAAAGAATTTGTCATTCATTCTGATCATGAATCACTTAGGCATCTCCGTAGTCAAACAAATTTGAATGGTAGACATACTAAATGGGTTGAATTTATTGAATCTTTTCCTTATGTCATCAAACACAAGAAAGGAAAGGATAATGTTATTACTGATGTTTTGTCTAGGTGCTATACCTTGCTGTCCCAATTTGATTGTCGCATTTTTGGCCTTCAATTCATTAAGGAACAATATGCTTTAGATGCTGATTTTAAAGATGTGTTGCTGCATTGTCGTGAGGGGCATTCATGGAACAAATTTGTGCTAGTGATGGGTTTTTGTTTAGAGCTAACCGCCTATGCATTCCAGTTGGATCCGTTTGTCTTTTATTATAGCAGGAGGCGCATGAAGGCGGTTTGATGGGACACTTTGGTGCGAAGAAGACGGAGGATGTTTTGGCCACACACTTCTTTTGGCCAAAGATGAGAAGAGACGTCGAGCGCTTTGTGGCTCGCTGCACGACATGTCAAAAAGCTAAGTCTCGTGTGAATCCACATGGTTTGTACATGCCCTTGGACGGATATTTCTATGTACTTTGTTTTAGGACTGCCTAGGACTAAGAGGGGGAGGGATAGTATTTTTGTTGTTGTGGACCGATTTTCTAAGATGGCACATGTTATACCATGTCATAAAACCGATGATGCTACTTATATTGCTGACCTCTTTTTCAAAGAGATAGTTCATTTGCATGGTATGCCTTCTACTATTGTTTCAGATCGTGATGCTAAGTTGTTGAGCTACTTTTGGCGCACTTTGTGGAATAAGTTGGGTACGAAGCTTTTGTTTTCTACAACTTGTCACCCACAAACGGATGGCCAAACGGAGGTGGTGAACCAAACGTTGTCCACATGTTGCGAGCAATCTTGAAGGAAAATTTGAAGATGCGGGAAGAGTGTTTGCCACACGTAGAGTTCGCTTACAATCGAGCGGAACACTCCACAACCAAAGTAAGTCCTTTTCAGGCAGTGTATGGCTTCAACTCTCGCGCTCCAATTGATATTTTTCCTTTGCCTACTAGTGAGCGAGTTAATAATGATGCAAAAGAGCGTGTTGATTTTCTTGTAAAGTTATACGCTCAAACTAAAGACAACATTAAAAAATGAATAAAAAATATAGGATCGCCAGTAGCAAAGGTAGAAAAGAATTAAAATTTTAACCTGGTGATTTTGTATGGTTCCACATGAGGAAAGATAGGTTCCCTAATTTGAGAAAGTCTAAATTGATGTCACGAGCTGATGGTCCTTTTAAGATTTTAGAGAGGATTAATGATAATACATACAAACTAGAATTGCCTCCCGAGTTCGGTGTTAGTTTCTCTTTTAACATTTCAGATTTGAGTCCGTACTTGGGAGAAGATGATGAGCTCGAGTTGAGGACAACTCCGCTTCAAGAGGGGGAAGATGATGAGGTCATCGCACCCATGGTTACACATAATCCTTCTCCCGCTACGACCAATGAAGGACCAATCACTAGAGCTCGGGCACGATAATTGAATCTAGAGGTGAGCTCGTTCTTAAGTACGAGTTTATATGTTACTACGGAGAATAGATTGCTACCTAATGATTATATTATGATTAGGAATCATGTGTGACACCCCGATCCAGGGCTTAATAGGATTAATAGGATACTCATATCAACAAGTTGCAACTTCTTTTCCGGGACCTAGCTCCGAAAACCTCCGAGGTTAAGCGTGCTTGGCCTTGAGCAATTTCAGTATGGGTGACCAACCGGGAAGTTATTCCCGGGTGTGCACGAGTGAGGACAAATGTGCGTAGAAAAGACTTATGTTGGTCTGTGAGGCCAGCCTATGTACTATAAAAAGCTACCTGATGTAAGCGGGTCCGGCCTCGAGGAGGCGAGACGTTACATCATGGAAGGTCAAGGAAGGCCCTGGAGAACAGCTACAAGTCGGACAAGGACATCCAAGCCAAGTAGGAGATCCAACTCACGTTGACTTCGAATCCAACTCCAAGTCCAGGAGCAGTCCGCACTAAAATGGGTGCCCAGGCCGCATACGAGCTCCGTTTTCGACAAACCACATATGGATGGAAAGAGGACAAGACCACCTTCCCAACGGGACCAGTCTGACATCCAAATTCCTTCGGAGTCAACAGAAATCATCAAAACATTGGAGTCTATAGAATCTGTCTCAAGGTGCTGCGCACTATTTTTGGCCGGTTGGCCTTGTACCGAGTTAGAGTCCATTAGGGTTGCGTCCAGGGGGACTTTCACGCCCTCTAGTCCTTGTATTCAGTCGCCACTCCACTTTTAGGGTTCGGGTTTTGCTTATATTATTCCTGTTAAAAACAGCGTCGTCGTTTCATCAGTTTGTGAGACCCAAACTTTGTGAGCTTAATCTTCACTGTAATTTGATTGCTTTCTACTTCGTTCTTTGATTCGCAAGCAAAGACTAGCCTTCTCGGCGAGGTCATCCGTGTTCACGCGAGTGATAACAGAGGAGACATGGTGCTGCGATTGCGGAGTTTGAAACGTGCCGTTCGGAAGGTGGATCAATTTGTGTCGCGACTCCGCCCAAATCATTGATTATCAGAACCTGTAGGAAGATCGAGATCCCGTTCCCATCAAGTGGTCCAAATCTAAGTTTGTAGGCCGTTATGAAGAATCTGAGCCCAATTTACTTTTCCTTGTTCCAAAACAAAGAAAAAACATGCTCCAATATCCAAGTAGTTTATCCATAAACATCCATGTAATTATCAATAAACATCCATGTAGTTTATCCATGTTGCTTCATCCAGAAGTAAAAATAGCTAAATGACAAAAGTAGTTTCATTTACTAAAAAAAGCTATATAGTACAGATAGTATTTACAAAATTGCTTAATATTATTCCACAAAAAACTTGTCTTGTTTCTGCTCCAGATATCCCTCACCCCTCTTGGTCATGAAGAAACTGAAAAAGAAAAATAACACTGTTACCAACTCTGCTAAACATACGGGGAAAAATAAAAATCATTTTTGTGACACCCCAGGTGTCACTTAAAAATTCATCGACAAATCTTAAACCCTAGGAATTTATTTTTTGCATCTTGAAGCAAAAATTGACACTTAAGTTAATAAGCAATGTTGTTTAAAACACTTCCATGAACCTCCATAAAACTTTTGGTAATTTTCTGAGCACTTTGGTTAGGTCAGGAATATTTGAACCATAGTACCAAAATTATTATATAACAGATAAAAATTCAAACACCTCTTTCAAAATCCATCAAAATTCCATATACCCCTAGCAATCACTACAAGAGATATGGTCTTCTATGACGAATCTATCGTGACAAAAACAAAAAACGTCATAAGATTATTTGGTTTATGACGATTTTGTAGACCAAATTTGTTTTAATGACGAATGCTACCTATTCGTCACAAAAACTGTTTATGAATCGTCATAAAATATATTTTAGGTACTTTGTGACGAATTCAATGTTGTCATAACAATAATTTTTTGTCACAAAAAAACTAAAGTGTTTGGTCTCTTGTTACATAATTTATTCTTCACAAAAAAAATAATACACACATGCTAGCAGCAAGTTACGCTGGTTCATAAAAGAAAAAAAAACACCTTTGATTGTAGTGGGGGTCCAACTCAAGACTGATGGGTAGCAAAACGTTGGTTCACAAAAGGAAAAAAAAAAACTTTGAGTGTAGTGGAGGTCGAACTTAGGACTCGTGGGTAGCAAATGTGGTGCCTTAACAACAAGGTGAAGCATGTCTTTGTTCAATGACTGAGATGGTGTCGTATTTATACTGTAATGATAAGGAAATAACGATTCACCTACCGGGACTTATCCACTCACGGGGATGACGGGATTTCTTCGTCCGCCTGAATCTGCTGCACTCCGACTGAAGGCTGCGCGCGGTGCCGGCAACGGCCACACATCCCAGCCACCACGTCGCATTATTCCAGCGCCTCCCAGCCACCATGCGTCATACTAGCTAAAGTCCCCCATCGCTGGCAAGATCTTGAGCCCGCAGCTGCTGTTCTACAGACCACCGCCTGCAGCTGCTGTTCCGCCGTCTTGAGCCCGCATGTCGTGTTCCGGCCGGTGATGGGCGGATCTCCGAGCTGCGAACACGCCGCATCCCTGCCACCGAGCTGACCCCAGAGACAAGCATTGGCTGTCACTCCCTACTCCTCAGCGCCGCCCTTTGATGTGCTGTTCAACACAGCGGCCGCCGCCTACGACACCTGGTTCCCCGCCACATCGCAGCACACCGCTTTGCAATTGACCTCTGCAACAGCCAACCAAGGTACGATTCTCTCCAGTGCACCATTTCTTCCGATGAACTAGTTGTATATTAATGCTCGCCGATTGTAAATTGATCTGTGGAAATAGAAATATAATTAGTGGTAGCAAAAAAATTAAATTTGATCAGAACACACTAGTTGTGAATTTTAGGATTCGTTGAGTCGTTGTTTACAGTTTTCCCATCTCAATTTTGTGCAGATGGATAGAAGTTGGATTAATAGTAGACTATTTAGCAAGGCACATCTGGATGGGGTTAGCCAGTTCATGGACTTTGTTTCACAGAGGTATGCTAGTAATGAAGATATGCTTTGTCCATGCCGTCGGTGTTTGATCAGGTTAGTGCAAAAAAAGGAGTTGTCGAGGATCACTTGTACATTAATGGGATGGCTAGCACATACACAGTGTGGACAGATCATGGAGAATCACCAGATGCAGAAATGAATGAAAATGCAAATCAGCAGGATGGGCACATTGGCCTTCGTGAGGATATTTGTCTCGATGATGGTGAAGAAGGCCAAGATGATAGACTTCCAGAGATGTTAGAGGAACTACACATCACTGAACAGCAAGGTGGAGAGCAATCTATGTTTGCAGCTGTATTGTATGAGATGAAGAAGCAGCTTTACCACAACTCACCTTGTTCAAGATTTTCTTTTGTGGTGAAGCTACTCCATATAAAATCATTTTATCGGATCAGTAATGTTGCATTCACAGCAATTATGAAGTTGTTATCATCATCATTCCCAGCTTGTTCCCTTCCCGCGTCCTATGATGACGCAAAAAAAGTTATTCGTGCATTGGGACTTGGATATGATTCAATTCATGTGTGTCCAAATAATTGTATGTTGTTCAGAAAGGAGTACGCTGAACTTGCTGAATGCCAAGTATGTGGTGCATCCAGATGGAAAGATTCTGAAGGAAGGAAGAAGATTCCTCATAAGGTATTGCGCCATTTTCCTTTAATTTCAAGGCTGAAGAGGATGTTTGGATCTATAAAAACAGCTGAGAGTGCACAATGGCACACCTTGAAGAGGCAGCCCATGGAGAACGAGCTTAGCCATCCAGCTGATGGCGAGGCATGGAAAGATTTCGATACAAAATATCAGTGGTTCGCACAAGATGCAAGGAACATCAGACTTGGCCTTGCTATAGATGGTTTTAATCCATTTGGGAACATGAGCTCGTCCCATAGCATGTGGCCAGTATTTGTTATTCCATATAACTTTGCTCCATGGGAATGTATGGAACAGTCTAACTTCATGATGACCTTACTCATTCCTGGTCCCAACGCCCCTTCAAAAGATTTTGATGTCTTTTTAGAGCCACTCATAGAAGAGTTACTGCTGCTTTGGGAAGGTGTTCATACTTATGATGCATTTAGTAGGACAATGTTTGATCTCCATGCTGCAGTTCTATGGTGCATTCATGACTATCCCGCTTTGGGTGTGATGTCAGGAAGGGTCACAAAAGGTTATCACGGTTGTGTGCGTTGTGATAAAAACTCTTGCTCTAGAAAAATAAGAAATAAAATATGTTACATTGGCCATCGACGTTTTCTACCAAGGGACCATCCATGGAGGAAATTGAAATGTTTTGATGGCCAAATTGAGAAACGTGACAAGCCAGAGGAATTTAGTATAGATGAGATGATGGAACAACTAGAGAGGGTTAAATATGTGAGACCAGGCAAGTGCCCTCAAAGCAAAAAGAGAAAGAGGACAGCAGATGACCAATGTTGGAAACGCCGGCCCAGCTTGTTTGATTTGCCATATTGGACAAGCTTGAAGTTGCGTCATGATCTTGATGTGATGCACATAGAAAAAAATATATGCGACTACATTCTTGGTACATTCCTTGGCATTCCTGGGAAGTCAAAGGACAACATTAGTGCAAGGCTTGATTTGGAAGACATGGGTGTTAGAAAGCATTTACACCTGAAGCGTGATGGAGATTCATACAGTGTTCCACATGCCCCCTATACAATGGATAAACAACAAAAGATTGCATTTTGTGATTACCTAAGGAGTGTTAAGTTTCCAAATGGGTATGCTTCCAACTTGGGAACACATATCACTAATGATGGATGCAACCTCCAGGGATTGAAAACTCATGATTGTCATATCCTACTGCAGAGGATATTAGCTGCATCTATTCGAGAGATCATGCCTAAGGATATATATGAAGCAATTGCTGAATTAGGTAATTTTTTTCAACAATTATGTGCTAGAACTCTAAAGGTGGAAGTTTTGCATAGGATGAAAGGTGAAATCCCTATAATACTTTGCAAACTTGAGAAGATATTTCCTCCTCGTTTCTTTGATGTGTGCTTGCACCTGGCTGTTCATTTACCTGAAGAGGCAATCCTTAGAGGCCCAGTGCAATATTGGATGTACCCAGTAGAAAGAAGATTGTGTACATTGAAACATTTTGTGAGGAATCGAGCCAGGCCTGAAGGATCTATTGCAGAAGCATATGTTGCTAGTGAGTGTATGACTTATTGTTCGAGGTACTTTGATGATGTGGAGACACAACATAATCGAGAGGGCAGGAATAGAGAGCGAGTTGATTTGAGGAAAGGTGATCTATCTATTTTTCGGCATGGTGTTGATTTAATTGGAGCTTCAAGGATAACAGTGCTTAAACATGATCATGACAAAATGGTGTGGTATGTGTTAAATAATTGTCCAGAGGTTGAACCATATATGGAGTATGTTGTCCTTCCTAACTTTCCTCTTTTTATATTAAATAACATTGATTATTTCCTTTAATATTTCAATTAACTATACATGCATCACAGGATTTGTAGGCAAGAGCTGGAGAAGCTAGGAAGTCCTGATATTGAAAAAGCCCTTGAGAAGCAATTCCCTAGATGGTTTAAGAAGCATGTGAGTTTTTGCTAGCTTGTCAATATATATGAAAATATCATAAGCTGCATTTGTTTTCATCATATTAAGTATTTGCTTGTACAGATTGCAGAATTACTTTTTGAGAAGGGAGAAGAAATCAGTGATGACCTGTATGCACTTTCGTGTGAACTAGATCTTCGAATACGACTATTTTCAGCGTGTATTGTTGATGGTGTTCGATACCACACAGTTGATCAGGAGAAAAATAGAAGAACTCAAAACAGTGGTGTCATGGCTGAGGGTACACATAATGGAGAATATATTGACTTTTATGGTTGTTTGAAAGATATTATTGAGTTGCAGTTTAACTCTGATTTGAATGTGAACCGAACGGTGGTTCTATTTCGATGTGATTGGTTTGATACTGATAGCAAGAAGGGTAGAATAAAAGATGATGGATTTTTTACAAGCATCAACGTTGGTTGCCTTTGGTACAAGGATGATTCTTTTATTCTTGCAACACAGTCCACAAAAGAATTTTATCTGAAAGATAGAAAGCATGGTGATAGGTGGAGAATAGTTCAAAAATTTGCACACCGACACCTATGGAGTGTGGCTGAAAACAAATATGTCGAGAGTGAAACCAGTGGCATTGAATTGTCATACCAAGATGATCACTGTATAGGTCCTCATGTGCAAGTTAATGAAGGAATTTTGGAGAATGAGGTTCAGGATGGTCCAGTTTGTTTTACTGTTGATAGAAGTGTAGTTGATGAGGCCCGTTTGGACATAGGAGTGCAAGATGATGAGTCTAGCGATGATGAAGATGAAACTACATGGCAATATGTTAGCGACAACGAAAGGTCAAATATCTGTAATGATGATGAAAGTGACAGCGAGTAGCTTTTCTCATTCTAGATGTCAATTTGCTTTGTAACATTTAAATGTTAATTTCAGTCATGTAAACTTGTACTGTTGCTACTGTTTATGATAATTGAGTTGACAACTATCCTTCAGTAATTGTGTAATGTGCATTTCAGCATAGTAAGGAGTCAAACAGTAATTGATTCTAGTTGTTATTGACAATGATCACCGAATTGGCAGAAATTAGATTCAAATTGTACCACCGATCCTCATCTCTTTTTAAGGAGAATTACATTTTACTTAATATGCACTAAAAAATAGTTAGAAATTCAATACAGTAGTTCTCTGTATGGAGAAGCAGAACCGATGGCGTTCCCAGGGTGCAGATTTTGATATTTAGAGACAAGCCTATTTTGTATATATAAAGTGTTTTCTGATTCGTTGATACAAACCTGTGTTAGCTCAGCGGTGAGAGTTGAATCTCTTTTTCTCAGGGTCTCAGGTTCGATACTCCACAACTGCAGGCACTGTCATTTTCATTTTGTCTAATTCGTCTAAGAAACCGACAGATGGGACCCACCTGTTGGCATAGTTCATCAGTGCAACTGACAAAAGGGACCCACTTGCCTGCGCGGGTCACCAAGCCAGTTCATCCAGAGTTCTTACAGTGTGACAATTTTTTATTTTGATTCCTATTTATATCTTCAAACTGGTATAGATTTCGCGCCTGCAGTCCAAATGGGTTGGTTCTTTTACCTATAGATAATGAAAAATACACTCTATCATTTTTATGTATTTACTTCAAGCTACTGAAATTTATTTTTCTACTTATTGATACATCTAATAATGAGCATCTTTTGGCATTTTCTTCATTATTTTTGTAAATCATTAATATAGCTGAAATTTTCAATGAGATAACGTATATAAGCATATTTCATGCACTTGTGCATCAAAATAATTGTGTGATTTTTTTTTGTGAAACCTACACTTGTGTGATCTATATTCATCTTGAATTAGAGTATAGAGTCCTTGTCACATATGCCTTATGCTCACTTTTCAATACCACATTGAGGAATATAAACGTTAAAAAATTTATAAAAAAATAGAGATGTTGGAAATGAAATAAAATAGACACACAACAAATTTGAGTTAAAAAATCAATATATTTTGAGAGATAAAAAAGAAACAAAATTGGAAAAAAGTCATTTTTCATTTAAATTTTATTGTATCCCTTAAAATACGATGATCTGAAACTTTAAAATTTATAGATACATGTAGAATAGACTCCTAAACTTACTGTGAATGTTGCGAGATTTTTTATTTTTTTATGCATCATAACTAAAAAATTTAAAACGAAACAATAAATAATTCGTCTCTCTAGTCTAAAGGCGTATTTCACTATATACACCTTCAAATGTTCTCACTGCCAAGTGGGACCAACATTGTGGAATCAGGGCGGCAAAATTTTGTCGTGCCGTAGCTCGGCCCGCGCGTCCGATATTTTTTTTGACCGAAGGCGGGCAACCAAAATTTTCAGTGCTACAATTACAATCGTGCCCCAAACTAGATTTACGGAACTACCACCGCACAAGGGTAAAAAGGTAAAAAAGTATTTAATATATTAAGGAACCACCCGGCTCCTAAACCTAAATCCATTCATTCTCTCCACTTTTACGAATCCACAGCTTGGCTCCTTGCTGTGCACTCCCCCTCCGCCACCAGATCCTCCCATCCGCCGTGACCATCGTTCTTCTTCCCTGGTATTGAGGGCTACTCGACGGCCTAGTCTAGCGACCTGCGTCTTGTGCTCGTCGTTCACCAGGGCATTTCAAGATGGGTCTTGGTCGGAACCAGTCTTCAAGCAAGCGGCAGCCAGGTAAAATTCTTATGCACTTAGTCAGGTTTGACTTTTTTTAAGCAATCCGGCAATATGCACTCAGGTTCGTTTTTAAGCATTTGTATATAGAGTGTCAGGTCTCGGTGATAAAACCTGAGCAGGGGAGCGTGCATTAGTACTAGTAGCTTTCAAAAGTGAGACGATGGAGCATGGACGCTTTCAGGCGCTTTAGAGCATTGGAATTTCCTTGTGTCTATGCATTTTTTTTTCCTTGTAGTTTATTTTCGAAATAAATTTTTGTGTACATACCTGAATATTTGATGTAGAGTTGTAGACCGTGTTTATTAGCAGATCACTCGCTTGTTCTTTTCCTTTGTATTTTATTTTTGTAATACATTTTGGTGTACATACCTTGATATTTCTGTAGCTCTTCTTTCTCTGTAAATAATACCTATGTGAAGAAACTGAAATAAGCTATGCCAAAACATGACCGTTAGATACTCAAATCTTATTATTTTGTTGTACATGCGTCATATGTGTGTCACTAGCTTCTACTGTTCAACATACATCTATTTATGTTTAATCAATTTCAAGCGCTGCCACTTATTGTGAAACCTCCATGTTAACAATTTTTTTTTGCTGGTACAGAAGCACCACTGACTGAGTATGAAAAAGAGAGGGCTCAACGTGTGTTGAGAAACAATCAGATGATGCATAGGCTTGGTGTCCCTGCATTAGCTCAGATTGTAAACGGGCTGTCAGGAAATACAAAGCGTAGAGGTGTTGAACCTGGGTATAGTGGGAACAATGAAGGAGGCTTAGTTGTTAAGGTATGCATTGGATCTCAGCACCTACCCTTGAAGTTTTTGTTTACTGTCATATAATAAGAGAATTATATCTCACACCTGTTCATGCACTGTTACATTCAGCTTACGAGGCCATACATATTATATTCAACACTATTGGTTAATTTGGATTTATTTCTGCTTTTACTTTGCAAATGAGGCCACGTAGGCTTCAGAGGTGCTGCTGACATCAACCTGACAGTGACCAATGGCACAACTGGTAGAGGAACAACGGGGTCAAAGAGAGTCATGGCAGTTGAGGAACCAGTTGAACTACCAAGGATAACAAGGCAGAGAACAAAGGAAATGCAGTCAGTTAATGAAGGTGTTGAAGGTTCAACTACAAACTCAGAACTTAGCCAACTTGCTGATCAGATGGAGATATCCAACGAAGGCAAGTTACTATTTTGTTTTGTGCATTTGCAATTACTAAGTCTGTTATAAACTGCAATGTACTAATACATTATACTTGACCCTTCCTGGAACCAATTTTCTTTTTTCTTTCAGCAGAAGAAAATGTCATGGTAGCTAGTTGGAATAGAGGTCGAAGTATGGGCAAAGAATTGGAAAGCATGACAAGAGGTTTGAATGCTAAGATCCCGATACACATCGTTGAAGGAAAGAAACGGCCTGAGGCACCCATCCAAGCTGCAAAGCTTGCATCTGATGCTGGAATAATTCTAAGGCAACATATTCCTGTTTTTCCACGCTGGAAAGACTATGAGAAGCCAAATGCTCAGACTCACATGACCAACTTCATGGGCAAAGTGGCAGTAAGTCTGTCTTGACTAGGTTCTGTTGACTTTAGTTGCCAATTGTGCATTGAAATTTCAATGCATGTGTTGAATATCTTCTAATATCGTTCATTCGTTGTATAGAGGCATTTTTCTATTGATGTTGATGATAAGGCGGTCAAAACAGCATGCATTGATTTGTTCAAGGGTGGGCAAAGGCAGCTGAGATACAGGCTCAAGAAACTTTACTTTGATGGTATACCTGCAAATGAAGTGAGAACAACATCACCATTGAAAAGCATGACTGATGAAGAATGGAGGGCCTTAGTTGCAATGTGGTCAAGTGCTAAGCATAAGGTATTTACTTAATGCTGTTCAAAATTGTTGTTGTGCAATTTCTTGGTCACAAGCTATTTTCCATTATTGTGCTATGCAGTGTTGATACTGTAATGGAGTTGGCAATTATTTACTTTATGCTTATTTCTTGAAACGATTGGTTTAGCCACAAGAGTGCTTTAGTTTGGTACCCGCTGAATCTTTGTTAAGTGTTAGTTGGTCTTAAATATTTCAGTTCATCCTTTATTTATTAGCTGTGAAACTATGTTGATTACTAATAGGTTTTTGATACAGATGCATCTTTTTATTACTGTTGTTGTGTGGCATAAGTTTTATGTATGTATTTTCTCATTAAGCTATAGTCAATGTTTTTCGTATATTGCTAAAACTTTCACTTCTATATAGGAGAAGTGCATGAAAAATAAAGAAAACCGCGAGAAAGTTCGGATTCAGCAGAAGACTGGTTCTCGCTGCTTCATAGCGCATTGCCATGCCGTGGTGAGTGTGTCAAATGTAGTGTCTGAATGTAACGTATTGGACCTATTGTTATGGTCTGAAACTAATATTTATTTTTTCCCTTCAACCGTAGAAGCAAGAAAAGTATAAAGATATGGAGCCCACTCCAATTGATCTCTTCAAGGACTGCTACTGCAGCAGCACAACTGGAGATAGCGAACCTGCCAAAAAAGCCGTTGTAAGTACCTCACCTCTATTAGTTGTAATCTTTCCTCTTTACATGACTGCCATAATTGAATGAAAAATGGTGACAGGATAGTGTGCCAGTCAAATTTATTTTGCTGTGAATCTGTTTTGCGCAATGCTAAAAATGTGTGTACCCCAGTATAGATAATTATTACTATTGTAGTTGGTGGTTGCGAATATTTTATTACGTTCATTTCCTTCTGAATTGTGCTTTTCATTGTATTGATAAGAGAACTTGCCAGTGCATTGCACCAATGGAATCTGATCCATGAAAATTTGCTTGTAGGATGACATGGAAGCCATTTTAGCTGAACCTACACAAGAAGGCCAAGAACCAAAGTCCCCAACTGAAGTTCTTATTGAAGTCTTACCAAAATCCAAGTTTCTTCAAACTTCTGGCCTTGTGACTGCAGCCCCGAAGAGTAGCAAAACTACTGTTACGACTCGTGTGGAAGAGTTGGAGTTAGAACTTGATGTAGAAAAGCAAGAGTCAGCAGCACTTAAAGGTAAGATTGGAGCTCAGGATGTTGAGCTAGCTAGCTTGAAGGAGAAAGCAAAGAGTTCGGAAGCACAAATTGAAAGTTTGAAGAAGGGGCAGGAGGAGCAAGCTATGCTTTTGCGTAGTCTGCTCAACCTTGGTAAGCAACATTAGCTTTCTTTTTACCTTGCCTGTTATTGTTTCACAATGCAATGGTTAGTTGGTGGTTATATTTTGTTGGGAGGTACATCATGGATTGGTCATGGGATGTGTAATTTTGTGGTTGTAAGGATGATTTTCCTGAATGTAGTATGTAGCTAGTTGTTACAATTGGTACTCCAAGTGATGTATTTTCGATGGATTTGGTCTGACTGTATTTTGAGATGCATTTGGACATCTATGGTGGAAGTATGATCTGTGTTGCTATTTCAATTGCAATTCTGAGATGTTGTTTGTTTCATGGGCTATTGATTTGTGTTGTAGGCTGAGGATAAATGAGCCATGCCTG
This sequence comes from Oropetium thomaeum, assembly GCA_001182835.1. Classification (NCBI taxonomy): domain Eukaryota; kingdom Viridiplantae; phylum Streptophyta; class Magnoliopsida; order Poales; family Poaceae; genus Oropetium; species Oropetium thomaeum. Next base: position 424,988 of record LFJQ01000084.1, read on the forward strand.
TATGGATTGGTCACTATAATGGGCCAGGCCCAAACTGCATGGACTAATTTGCCTGGTCCAATAAAAAGGTAACAATATGGGCCAAGCCCAATAAGTTGCTGCCACGTCATGCCCCAGTAAGCTGCCACGTCATGCCCACGTCGCTGCCATGTCATGCCCACATCGCCGCCACATCATTTCCATGTCACTGCCACGTCATTTCCATGTCACAGCCACGGCATTTCCATGTCATTTGCTTGTGATGACTTATGACGTTTTTAAGTGAAATAATGACAAAAATTTGGCGTCATAATTCCATGACAAATATAGAAACGTCATTAAATTTAGTGACGAAAATACTAATTTCGTCACAAAACATAATTAGAGACGCATGATGCGTGACGACTCGATTTTCGTCACCGTTGCGTCACAGAAACTGTTTTGTGACGAAATTTTTAAGTTTTGTGACAAAAACAAATCGTCATAGAATACCATATTTCTTGTAGTAATGTTCACTTCAAAATAGAATTTTGGAGATTTTATCAGAATTTTTGGAAAAGATTTAACCCCCTTAAAAATTCAAACAAACTTGAACTTAGATGGAAATTCTCAGGCTTTTAGAGGCAGAATCAGGACTTCATCCTTTAATGAAAGTTGTTCCAAATAATTCACTGAGCATCCACAAAAATTTTCAAATTTACCTAAGCTAAGGAAGTATGAATTTAAGTTGACTTTGAAAAAGTATTTTGAAATAATAGCAAAAAAATCAAATAAAATCGTCGCTGCTGCGACGGCCAACCGAAGCGCCGCAGCGGCTGGCAGCCGTGTCGAGCACCGGCCGGCACACCTTTTGATACCATGCCATCACACCATCGAGGAAATCCCGCACTCGATCTTTTCCCTCCTGTCTCCCTCCTTCTCTCTCCCCCGCGCCACACTTCTCTCCTGGCGCACGCCCGAGTGGACCTCCTCCCGCCAGCATCTCTCTCCCTCACTCTCCTCTGTGAGCGAAAGGGATGAAGGGTATGCGACAAAAACCGTGAGCCAGAGCCTCCTCCCTGCTCACGCAACCCCCGTGGCACGCCCCTGCTACCCTTCTCCATTTCCCCGCGCGCGCGCCAATCACCGCACACCTTGCCATTATAGCCGCCCTCTGCTCTCCCGTGGACGGCCCAATACAACGCGAACCAAGCCGCACCACCTTGCCATTCATACTCTCCAAAGCTTCTTCGTGCTCACTGCGAGAGGAATTGCATTATCTCGCCACCATTTCATCGGAATGCCACTTTCTTCTTCCTCTGGCTGAGAGCACCACCGCTGGCCGTCAACCTTTGATTTCGTCGCTTAGGTACGCTCTGGCTTTGATTCCTCTCGCCGGCGAGTTCATCTTGTTCTTGTGCACTTATTTGACAAGGATCGTCCACAGAAAGCCACTGGTGACGACGAACTTGCGGCGCCACCGTCAGACCACCGTGACCGCCGCCGTGAGCTCACGTCGATTTCAACTTTTCGGCCATCCCCGTGACCTTCAACCCCGACAAATCAATCCCTCTCATCACGGTGAAGCTCCTAGACCCTCCTTTCCACTCTACTGCACTCCTCCGATGAGCTCGTTGCCGGAGTCGGGGCGTCGCCGCGGCTCCATGTCGCCGGCCATGTTCCGGCCATTTCCGGCGGCCAAATCCCGCACCCACGTGTGGGGCTTGATGTGCTGAGCACGAATCCACCGCCCCCCTGGCCGAATTGCGTCGCCGTCGGCTCGCCGGAGCTCAGCTCGCGCCGCCCCTGCTCTGCTCCCCTGTTCTTCCATTTTTGAATTTAAATTCAATTTCATAATATCTAGCTATTTTTGTAAAATGTCTAGTAAATCAAATAAAAATCTAAAAATATTAAACCAAAATTTTTGAAGCCTTGTAAAATACACTAATTAACTGCTGAAACACTTTTCAAAAAGGTTCATGGAACTTCCTCAATAAATAGATTAATCATTCCTGTCTTTGAATTTTAACTAAAGTTCTATAGATCTTCTAGGGCTTAAATTTGAACCCAAGCTGTGCCATGGCAGTGGGCACCTCCTTTAATTTTTCTAGGATTTTACAGTAAACAAATTCTATGCATGTCACTAGATATACTCCAAACTACCATTTAAATTTGTTAATTTCCAAAATATATTATGTAAGTCATTCAAAAATCCAAAACCTTGGTCAAAAATTTAGTTTAGGTCCTCACTGCTACATCTATCAATTTTCATGATTTTACCATAAGGTTTAGTATTTATTTTGGATTTTGTAATTTTAATAAATAGAAAATTTACTGAACTTTTATAAAACCAAATTCTAAACTTCCTATTTCAGAGAGGACTGTCAACTAAAAATAGTCTCCTGGTAAAAATATAAAGTTTCACTTTAGTCTACACTCATTAAGAATAAATGCTTTTAATAAAATGACGAAGTCAAAATAGCTAGGGTTACTACTAAACACCATTTTACCTATGATCAAGACACCATTTTACATGACCTAATCATAACGCGTCTCAATATTGTTGCATCATGTAGACACTGAAGTGAACGAGGTAGCTGCTGATCCAAAGTCCTCGATCCACGAAGAAGTCGTCATCACCATCCCCGGAGATCAAGGCAAGCCCCGGTGCACAACCCGTTTTAAAATTTTCCTTTTATCGCTATGTGTCGTGAATGTGCATTTGGTTTTTTAGGAGTTGATTGAAACCCTAGTTGCATCTGTTTCCCATAGAAAACCCTATCGGTACTTGGTATAGGTAACCAATGTGGTATGCTATGCTTAGCGATACTTACCGGTAGAAGTCGAGCAGAGTGGACGCTGCTCACGACTGCTAGGGTTTGATTGAGACTATCACATGAAACCTATGACACATGGTTATGGATGATTAAGGAAGATAAAACTGGAGGGTCAGACAGGGTACAAGTAGGTCGCCATCTAATTCGGGTCCAGGGTGACCGTAGTCTTGTCTGACTCGTGTGGTCCGAGTCTGATCGAGCATTGAATGTACTGATCATATGCTGGGTATAATGGGGTCCAGTAAATCTACATAACCTAGTGATTGCAAAGTCGAACCTGCCCTACGGTGTCTGATTCGGAGGCGATCCGAGGTGGGTAGTTGTGGGAACTCCACAGAAACTGTCCGAGACGTGTGTTCTGGTGGGATGCGGCACTGCTAAGGCAGGCGTAGGAGAGAATTGACTTTGCAGGATCTGGTGTGAACGGTTGCCACGTGCGGTCTGGGACGCGCACGTGTCGTATAATTAGGTTATCCCTGTAGGTGTAAATCGGTTCGAATCGCTGTCACTCCCAGTTTATGAGTTTGCTTGTGAAACGCACCACATTTAATTAAGATGATGAGCTATAAGGATGATGACTGAGATATGATGATTTTGTCTATTGTTTCTATTTATGGTTGACTAGATCAGTGCAAACTAAAGTTATGATTTTAATCACTTAAACTGAGCTAAAACTTGACCAAGAATAGCTTCAGGTAATGCGAGTCCTTTGGCAAAGTAGCCTACCCTGAGTCAGCCAGCATGTCTAGGTGTCGGCTGTAGATAGCCAATTTGACGGGTCAGTCTTATTGAGCTTGTTAGAAGCTCACGCTTTGCGAATACGTGGTTTTCAGGCGCCAACGCATTTACCCATGATGATAGCAACTAGTGGGACCCTCGTCCAGAGTTCGGGAACCTTCAGGGGAAACGTTGTGATTCGCCGCATTGAATGTTGTGTGGCTAGTAGCATGGTGCCACTGGGCAAGGCTCATGCTTTTGCTTAAGGTCTGAGAGTTAGAGTCTGTACCCCGTTTAATGTTGTACTTCGTGATTTTCAAAACTCTATCCGTACTCTGATGTTGTAAGACTTAATTTTAATTTATAAAACCATGATGTATTAAATTTTCTCATCCTGTAAAAGATTGCTGTTTATTCTGCATGTGTTATACCAATAGGGTCCTGGCGAGACGGATTCGTCCCGGATTGAGTTTTTCTGGGGCGGGTCTGTCGCAATTTTGCAACCTGTTGTAGTATAATCAAGAGTTATAGGACAGTAGAAACACAAACAAACTAGTTTCTCTGCTTATAGTTGACTACAGTTTTCCATATTTGAAAGTGTTAATTAGCAACAACATGTAAAGCATTTGATATATAGGGAAGAGAAAAGCATTTTGCAGGCCGTTGTAGTATAATCAAGAGTTATAGGACAGTAGACAAAAAATACTGGGTTTTTTTTTCTTATGGTTGGCTCGAGTATTGCGTATGTGACTGTACAAATTATTATGTTTCAGATGTATTGTATTCCTTTTATAGATTTTTATGATACTGCAGCGTGATGGATCTGAATGAGCCCCCGCCCCAAGAAATTGACAATGACTTTTTGTTGGGGATTGATGTGCAGAATTCTAGCAATAACCGAAACTTTTGTACTCAAATAGCTTGTGGACAGCAAGAAGAGCACATCATGGCAGAGCCAAAGTTATCACAGGAAGAAACACATATTGTAGATGTGCAGTAGGTTGAGCCACAACAGTGATCATGTATGATGTTGTCGATCCTGCAATGGAGGTCAGCATTTGACAGGGTGATGCTGCTGGAGAGGCTACAGCTGCTGAGGTTGCTGCTGAAGGTAATTCTTCACAAGAAGAAGAAGCACAAGTCTGGTCTACACCTGAATGTCCGTATACCGGAAAGATTTTTAACAACCTTGAAGAAGCAAGAGCATATACTACAACTCCTATGCTAAAGAACTGGCTTCTCCAGGAGGGGTGGAGAAAGTTCAGTTTGTTTGCAACAAAGAAGGCAAGAAGAGAAGTAGGAATACAGAGTGTTTAGTTAAGCAGGTGCTTGATGATTCTGAATCTGACGTACAAAATGAACATTGTATTGAAGAAAATGAAGTGAAAGGCAAAAAATAAAGAGAGAAACGACGAAGCAAACGCAATGCAAAGCATGAATGGTTGTGACGTTAATTGGTGCTAGGTGGCCTGTCATCAATTTTGTTGCTAATCATAGCCATGACCTTTTCACTAAGCCTTCACTTTCAAAGTTTCTAAGATCCCACAAGCACATTCCAGTAGAGGACAAGAAGTTTATTACTCTGCTGCATGGATGCAACATAAGAACAAGGAGGATCATGCAGCTATGGCTCAAGGCAGCTTGTACAGTATGAAACCAAAGATGTACACAACTTTAGATCAACACTGCGAACTGTGGAAAAGTACAAGGATATGGCTGAAACATTGAGGTATTTTGATAAGTTGAGGCAAGACAACCATAATTTCTTCTACAAATACAAATTGGATGATGAGTTTAGGATTGAAAGCCTCTTCTGGGTTGATAGTGGAGCTAGGAAAGCGTATACAGCAGCATACCATGATTGTGTTTCCTTTGATGCTACCTGGATGACTAACATGTATGATATGCCTTTTTCAGCTAGGTTGTGCATCTGGTTGTTCGAGACGTCCTTAGAGGCCATGCATGGATTAGCTCCATTGAACATCATCACAGACTAGGATGGGGCCATGAGGAGTGCAATTGAGGCTATACTGCCAAATACAAAACATAGAAATTGCCGTTGGCATATAATGAACAAGGCTGCAGGGACAATTGGCCCTTTCTTAGCAAACGACTAACAGATGTGTTTGAAGACTGCCTAAATTATAGTGTTAAAACCGACGAATTTGAAGGCAAATGGAATGCAATGATTTGGGAGTTTGGGCTTGAAGGCAACCAACAGTTTCAGCATTTGTACAACCTTCGGATAAGCTTTGTTTCAGCTTACTATATGCACAACTTCTATACTTTCAATCTACACAACGTAGTGAGGGGTACAATGGTGTTCTAAAGATGTATGTCAGCCCAAATTTCTCCATTCTGGATTGTGTCAAACAGTATGAAAAAATACAGGAGAAATGCCTAGTTGAACAGGAAGGGAAGGACTTTACGACAGATGATAAGAATAGCTAGGGTGACCTGGTCCAATAACCCTATTGAAAAACATGCAGCTACCGTGTACACAAAAGACCTGTTCTACAAATTCTCTAAAGAATATGCAAAGACTGAGGAATGCTACGTTAAGCCTGAAGGACAATTGTGACACCTAGTTGTCACTTAGCTTTACGAGGGCAATTTCATACCTCTAATTAAAATTTGAATAATTGATTCAATTCGGGATAAGAATATTCTCTGTTAAAACTTAATAAAATTTTTTAATGGTTTTTATTATAAATGAACCTTAAAAAATATCATTGATTTTATTTTGATAGGAGTGGATTTTTCGTGGACAAACCCTATCAATGTTTTTGCACGATAATTAAGCTCACATTAAAATAGAATTTTGGATATTTTATCAGAATTTTTCTGAGAGCTTTAACATCCTTTAAAATTCTGACAAATTCAAACTAGGGCCAAATTCACAAAATTCCAGAGGATGAATTAAGTTTACTTCCCACAACAAAGTTGTGCCAAATAATTTCTAGAGCCCCCACAAAAATTCCCTTAATTTTTGGAGCAAGGAAACATCAAATGTCAGCTAAATCAATTTTAATTTTCAAAAATAGTTTAAAATTCATGAAAAGTTCTGAACCACCGCGGGACGCACTGCACGTGCTCGATGAATTGTCGTCGGCACCGCGGTTCACCGTTCTGCCGCGAAGGTGACCCCTGGAGCTCGACGTGAGGTCTTGGTGTCTTCCTCGCGTCTCCTCCTCGATTCCTCGACACTCCGCCCCGTCCCGTCGCCACGCGCACACAACTACGCAGCCGCCGTGCCATTAAAGGTGATGACGCGACGTCGCTGTTGACGCCGCGCCCTTTTATCCTGTTGTCCGAGCGCGCCAGCAGGTCCGCGACGACGTGACGAGTTAGCCTCGCATAGAGCGCACACTCTTTTCTCTCCTTTTCCTGCACCCGTCGCGTTGTGTCGGCCACCTCCATCGCTCCTCAGTAGGTCGCGCCAAACGCACTCGCCGCACCATTCTTCAGCTCTCTGCCAATCCCACTCTCTCGCCCTCTGCAGCTCAGAACGAGGTCGTCGTCTATCTCGGTCTAAAGCACCGCCGCCTCCGTGTTTCCTTCGATTCCAGCCAACTCCGTTGAGGTGAGCTCGTGTTTGTGCTCCCGGTTGTAGATCTCACTCTTGCGCAGCTCTGTGACGACCCTTGTCCGCACAGAAACCCTCGGAGCCAACGGAAAGCCGAGCGCCGCCCACCATTTTCGCCGCTCAGAGCTCACCATCGAAGTCGTTTCTCCAACCATCCCCGTGGTCTTCATCAGCGACAATTCAACTTCACACACCACGATGATGCTCTCAGACCTCTCAATCGACCCTTAGACCCTCTTCGCTGCGCGCACCGCCGGCTTTAAGCCTTTTCCGCCGTCGCTCGTTGTCGATGGCCTTTCGGTCATCGATGGAACTCAACACCACCACCAGTAGAACCCCCGCACATGCTGAGCACAAATGTGGTGGCCAACAGCGCCAACTCATCACCGTTAAGCTCGCCGGCGGCAAGCCCCTGCCGGCCCTGTTTTTGGATTTAATTCAAAATTTAAATATTTGTGGCTGAAATTGTAAAATGCATAGGAAATTACTGGAAGTTCTAAAAATTGGGAACCAAAATTTTTGGAATCCTTGTTTAAAACTCTACCTTTCTGCTCATGTGATTTGCTAGAAGGTTCATGGAACTTCCTTAATAAATAGATAATTATAAGTCATTTTTGAATTTTAATTGAAAATCTATACATGTTCTGAGCTCTAGCCTTGAACCTATCTCTCTGTTAGGACCAATGTGGGCTCCTGTAAATTTGCCATGAATTTATCTTAGTAAAGTTCTATACATGCATGTAAATTTACTCAAATCTGCCATTTAAATTTACCAATTTCAGGAATACATTGTGCATGTTAACAAAACTTGGTGAAACTAATTTTTAACTTCACTCCAGAGGCCTGCAAGTGCATTTATCCAGTTGCTTGATTTTATCATGCATTTAGTGTCTTTTCTTAAATTTCTAAATTTAATTAGCAGAAACTTGTATGAATTTTTATAAAATCCAGAGAGCTCAGTTGACCTCAACTCAACTCCAAAAATCATGTTTCAGTGAGTATTTTCAACTAAAAATGATCTCTTGACAGAATTTGAAACTTCATTTTAGTCCAAGGCCGTTAGGTAACTAATCTTAATTTATCAAATGTCGTAGTCAGAATTGTTAAGTCTTGAGTTTGAACTCACCTTGACATGAGTAAACTTTTTAGAAATATTTAGAAACACCATATTATCGCTGATGAAAACACCATATTATCCCTGGTGACAACACCATATTATCTCTAATGAAAACACCATATTATCACTGATGATAATATCATATTATCTCTAATGAAAACACCATATTATCACTGATGACAACACCATATTATCCATGATGAAAACATCATATTACACTAATACTAATGACAACACCATATTACCTCATCATGTAGATGCCGAAGTAAACGAATTAGCTGCCGACCCAGAGCCCGTGTATGTCGAGCAGGACTCCGCAGCTGAAGCAGGAGACCAAGGCAAGCCCCGATGCATAACGGTTTACAAATTTTTATTTATTACTAAGAGTCATGTGCTCTGCATTAGATTTTCAGGAGTTGATTGCAACCCTAGTTGCATGTCATCCCTTAGGACTCCATTTTGGAATATTGGTACAGGTAGCTCGATGTAGATGCTATGCTTAGTAAGGATCAATGGTAGAAGTCGAGCAGAGTGGACGCTGCTCACATCTGATAGGAGTTTATTAAAAAATACCACCTTATCATTTGGCTTGTGGCTAGTTCGTATTAAGAAATGTAAAATTGAGGGTCAGGTAGGTAAGTAGGCACGACAGGACATGGGTCCTTGTAGTCCTGTCTGATCCGTGTGGTCCGAGGCTGATCGAACATTGAACGTACTAATCATATGCTGAGAAATAATAAGACCCAGTAAACCTATGTAGCCTAGGATTGCAAAGTCGAACCTACCCTACGGTGTTTGATCGGAGGAGGTCTGGGGTGAGCAGTGTGGGAACTCCACAGAGACCATTTGGGATGTGTGCTTCTAGTGAGACGCGCCACTGCTAAGGTAGCGTAGGAGGAAATTATTTTTGCAGGACCTGGAGTGAACGGTTGCCACGTGCGATTTAGGACGTGCGCGTGTCGTATGATTTGGTTATCCCTGTAGGTGTAAATTGGTTCAAACCGCTATCCCTCTTAGTTAATAATTTTGCTTGTGAAACACGCCACATAATGTTAAGAGGTGAATCTAAGAGGAAGGAATTGGATTGTGACGATGATTATTACTATTACAATTGTTGAGATCTATGTTTGTCTAAGATAGTGCATACTAAAGTTTGGTTTCTAACAACTAAAACTGAGCCAAAAATCTACAACTTAGGTTAATGTTGCTTAATGCAGATCTTTGGCAAAATTTTCCTACCCCGGGTCGACCTGTATGTCTAGGTATCGGCTGTAGACAGTCACGTTGACGGGTCAATCTTGCTGAGCTTCTTAGAAGCTCACGCTTTGCGACATGTGGTTTTCAGGTGCTGAGGTTGGCACGTGTGATAGCCACTACTACTGAGAGGAACAACGTCTAGATTTCTAGAACATCCAGTGGGAGCAGTTTGACCCGTCGTTGTGAACTTAACTTAGCTAGTAACAGAGTGTCATTGTGCATGGCACCTCCTTTGCTTATACTACTAGAGTTAGAGTCTGTATCGATCGTCTTACATTATTGCTTCCACTAAACTCGTATTTGAAAACTCCTGTATCTATACCTTACATTGTAAAACTTAATTATGTTATAGAACCATTAACGTAACAGATCTCCTCATCCTATAAATTATTCTATTTTATCTGCCTGTGTTGTACCATGTGTATGTTCGCTTCGTCGAGTATCGTCCAGAATGGATCCCGGGGAGACGGACCGTCCTATTTTTGGGGTGGTCTGCCACGGCAATATCAGTTCATGCTTGTGCCAAACGATAATTTTGTTTGTGGTTATGGAAGTAGATCATATAATGTGACAACAATAGAAGAGGAAGACGCATTCTACTGCGATGCTCTATGTTTGATAGAGAAGATATAATTTGTTGTCACAAAAATAAAAATTATGAGCAGATTTGGAATGAAGAGAATCCTTGAAAGGTGTATCCACCAGAAAAGCAATTCCTAAAGAATCAACTGTTAGCAATGTTGAAGCTAACAAAAGAGGGTCTGCTATGCCTATACAGAACAAGAAGACCATGATGTGTACTAATCTTTCATCAGAACTTGGCACAGTTGCCCTTGACGGTTCAACATCTAATTCTATTGTTTCGAAACACATTTTGATGATGAAATTTGAACTAGCAAGACTGAGGAGGGACAAGAGAAAGAAATGGACAACATCCATGACTGCAAGTAGAGAAGCATAAACATGTGCCTGTGCAGTTTAGTTCTCTCCAGCCAGATGTAGCTATACCTATAGAAGCTGTAGCAGAAACTACATGTTTAATTGAAACATCATCTATAGCTGGTGCTACAGTAACAAATATGGAAGGTTCTTCTATGGCTGGAAGTTCAATTTTAATTCAAAATCCACCTCAATCAGCTATAAAAGGACGGAGGAAAGAGAAAAGGTTATCTAATAGCATGAATGCCCAACCTAAAAAGAAAAAGACATGTAGCTTGTGCGAATCCAACCAACACACTGCGCCTACTTGTCAAAAGAAGAAAGAAAATACAACATCTACCGCTGAGACACAACTATGTATTTAGAAACTATGTAATAAGAACAGGAAAAAGGTTAATTTATTGTAATAATCAAAGAGAGGTTTTGTGAAACAATATTAGCTGTATTTTAACACTCAACTATATTTATGCTTTTGTAGAGTTAATAAATTATCATTTTGGAGCAGTATAGTTGCATTGGATTTTAGTGGTGTCATATGAATAGTAAAAGTTGATGAGTGGTAGATGAGTACCTAAAAGTAATTATACTATAATTATGCTTTCGTATACTCAATGAATTGCCATTTTTGAACCATCATCCTTAGTGAATTATCTTCATCCTCTTCACCATCATCTTCATACTATATATCTTCATCATCATCTGACTCAGACTCACCTTCATCAAAATCATCTTCAGAATCTTCCTCAACATCAAGATCAGTTAGGTTTGGTCTTCTTCGTTTGCATTGACTGGTATCATCCTCAACACCTTTGTTTGGTTTTCATCCATGAGCTCGGAACAGTCTCCAACAAACTACCCAAATGCATCTATTATAGCAGCACTAAATCTATGCACAATCTCACATAACCTTTTTTTTTCTACATAAAACAAACAGAGAAAAAAAAGAAAAGCAAGGTGAGACAATTATGTACTTCAAGAATTGCTTCATCAAAAGAATTAAATAGCATATCAGATATATGTAAAATGCTTTTGAGATACTGGAATTAAAATGCTTCAAAATTGATTCATTAAAAGAATTAAATAACATTCAATATCTATGAAAAATGCTTTAGATATTGTAATACATACATCACTAGGTGTGCGAGCTTTGCACTTGGAAGACCCTAACATTTGAATGTCCTCTTCAGAACCCAACAATGATTGCTGAATGCTAAGTATCAACTAACTCACTTGAGATACAAGTTGAAAACAATACTAAATCAAATTAGTATGCCAATGATAAGATACTAAAGAAATAAAAATTCAAAAACAAAAATAGAACATACCTTAAGCCTTCAAAACCCACCACTTTTGTTTCTATCAAGTTTGATGACCTTATCAATTAGACTTTTGTCCCATGCAGCTATCATTGGCTTGCAGGTGGGGGTTTGGAAGATGGTGACAGCTAGGGAGTTAAGATATAGTACCAAACATTATTGACAAAAACCACATAAATGATAATGAAAAATTAATAGATTGCTGGTTGACTAAGACTTTCAACTATTATTGAAGCAAAAATATCAGCAAGGCCAAAGTGCACATACAACAAGAAAAAATATGCAGCCCCCATGGAATTTATTTTCTTTGACTTTACAGCAGAACTCTTCAATGAGTTGATGACAAACTGACACCAATTCGGATTTTGAACTTCAGATATATGAACTATGGAGGGGTAGCATTTTGGACTAACTGACAGTGAGGTTGTGGGACAAAGAAAGTGGAGATAGCAAGCAAAATCCAGGTCCTACGGTAGTCCTCACATGCATTTTTGCTATCCCTCAATCTTGCAACTAAGCTTGATATTGTAGGTGCCTTTGCATCATTAATCTCATATATGCTGTGAATGAGATTACTGACATCACCATCAAAGTCATAGACCACCTTGCGACCTTTGTTCGGATGCTACCTCTCCCAGGGATAACAATGCAACTTGATTCGAAGTCAAAATAGTTCAATATCAGTTGATTAGGTCCACCGGCATTTTACTTGTCCCCATGTACAATAAGCCTCCAAATCCAGCCCTCTTTATCATGTGCGCTGATCAGGATTCATATGTTTGTAAAGCTTCACCAGCCTTATTGGCGAAGCACGATTTCTGACGGCAGTCTGAAAAACATATTTGACAGGAATAGTAAATATACCTACTTGCTTAATACTTGTATTAAAAAACTTGTAAAACTTTAGAGTTACTTCTGAAAATTAGTAAACTTGCTTTAATAATGAAATGGACAATCCTCCGTCACACCCTTTGCCATTATCTAAAACCAAAAAAAAGAGAACAGCCTTAACTATAAGGTGTTATAAATATGAAAAAAAATGATAAATAAATGATTGAAAACTAGGAGCTAGCCCGTGGAGCAATGAACTAATGACGATAGAAAATCAATATGATGGGGAATCATTAAGAATTGAATATTTTATCATGCAGCCTACAAAAATGGTGATGGAAAAATTTAATAGACACAACACTTTCAGAAGGGGTTCAGAATGAAAACACCAACAACAGGGCTACAAAAATTAGCAGAAAAAAATATGTAGTGCAAAACAATACAGCCACCAAATACTTGTGCAACCATGCCCTGTGCATTCCAATACAAGACACATCACAACATTATAGCATTACAAAACATTTGTCATTGATAATCAATTTAACAGAATGTTCTTGAGCACAGATATTGCTTGAATTTGTTAAGAATGAAGTTTTGCATCCTTTTCAATTGAAGGGTTGAAGTCACTTCCCTGAAGAAATTTGCAAGGCCATACCACTGGAGGCTAGGTGTAGTTAATTATGAAAAGTCCGATAAGTGAATATATAGTATAATTAGTCATTTTTTATCATAATCTTCATACAGAAACAACATCAAAAAGAGAATTACACTGAAAAATAAAATGACTGAAAAACACTATAACCATACCATGTAGCTATTGAACAAATACAAAACATCTGAACGTTATAACATCACAACATTACAACTTCATAACATCTAAAAGCTACAACATCATAACATTGCAACTTCAAAACATCACAACCATGAGGGGAGGGGACAAAACACAAGAACCTGTGTGAGTTTGTTGCACCTCGTCCTTTACCTACAATAGATCTACCTGGTTCCTTTCCCCTACACCAGAGAGAATGAAAATCAAACCCAAATACACCCTGAGGAAAAATGATGCACAAAAACCAAAAAAATTGCAAAAAAAAGGGGAGGCAGGGAGAATACGCATGCTTACCTCGTGGTTCAGCTACTCATCCTCTTTCCCCTGCCCAATCCTTCTCCTCGTCCACCTCCCTCTCTCCCTTCTGACTCAGGACATCCACTTCGTGAATCCTTCAATAGGTGCCTCTTCCCTACCGTCCGAGGCCCGCTCGCCATCCAACTCCCTCTCTTCCACATGCTTCCTCTCCTCTCTCTCTCTCTCTCTCTCTCTCTTCCATGCACTTTCTACATCCACAAAAAAAAAAGACAAACCAAATAGGAAGCAAAATTGAAAAGGAAATCGTTGGATTGAACACGTGGGGAATGAGACATCACCTCTGTTCTTCCCTTTGGGGGGATGCATCGGCTGGAAATCAGTAGAAAACATTGGCCAGATTTGGGGGAAATCGGTTTGCCAGGAGAGATTGTAGAGAGAGAGCGAGCAGCGGAAATTAAAAGGCACGGTTCCCATGATTAATATGATATGAGAGCAAAGATTTAAATAATCATTATTAAATATATTTTCAAATGATAAGTTAGATTATACTATTGTGAAGGGCTCATCGAGACAATCGAAAGGCATATATAACTTGTCATAATCCAAGTATGGGTGACAAAGATATAAAGCACTGAATTGCCAATGATGTGGCTAATGATGTCATGCTAATGTCAGCAAGCGGGAGGAAGGAGCAAGGTCGGTTCTGCCTGGTTGAAGGGGCTCACAATCCTCTTCCTTGACCCCAAGGAGCTGGAATAGTCAAGGAAATATTCCCTATATGCTTGGTAAGAGAATGAAGGAGAACCACTCATTTTAAGGCACCTCCACCTATAAATAGAGCCCCCTCCTCCCTTCCTCTCATCAACTGAACACTCTGCACTTCATTGTGCTACTCGCATTAGAGGCATAGGCTCTAGTTCTCCAGAGTTCCTTAGAAGAGAGCGAGGTGGAAGTCCTCTGGGGAAAGTGTCGTCATGTCGGCACTCCCTCGGTCTGAACCTCCATTAAGTCGGGATGGGTGTTGGCCTCTCAACACTCTGCTCTGCACTTTGTACCTCGACGGATGCTTCTCTAGTCAAGTGAATATTCATGTCTCACCTTTTGAGTATATTTTCTTGGTCCAGTGAGTAGAATTATCGTTCCTTTGCTGCTTCGTAATGTACTACTCAGTACTTTAACATATAAGACGGGAGTCTTGGCTAGGGTTAAAGTAGTGATTAATTTGTGTAGACGTGGTGTCTAGATAAATTATTACCTATGAGTGTGCGTAATTTGTGTAGACATGGTGTTTAGATAAATTATTACCTATAAGTGGTGCGTATCCTTTGTATTCCTCCATGTCCGGATACGTAGCGTTTATAGTTACCAGAGTCTTTTCCCTGGACTGGGCGTAAAACGGATGCTGAAGTAAGCGAGGATAGGATAATCTTCTTGCTTAGATTAGGATTTATCTCATAGGTAGCGTCTCTATCCTTTGTCTAATTTTTAGTGTTGTTGTTCCCTGGACTTAGTTCATAGATAACCACACACGCTTCCTAAGGAAATTATGTTACGTTAAAATACTCTCGGTGAAGTGTTACGACGGTACTCCGTGCGCTTACGGATTTATCCGTTACCGTAAGAAATACCAACACTCAACCATTGTGGACTCACATTCTCTAGGTTAATAATATGTTTTAATTAATAATTCATTCAATAATACATTGATTTTGAAAATAAAAAGATCCAAGAGTAAAATTGGCATATATAACATATAGGCAAAGTTCACCTAGGAATGGATTCACCATGGTAGACTTAGGCCCCCCTTGGCAGAGATTCTTGGGGAGTGATTCTCAGTGAGAAATGATTCTCTGAGTCAGAAATGATTTTATGGCTGAAATTGATTCTCTTTCATTCTCTATGATATACTCTTACAATCAAGACAGAGAATCACTTCATAGAATTAAGAGAAGTCACTTTTTCAGCTTCTAGCCTCTTAGTTCATTTTTTAGAATCACTCCACAGAATCAGCTAAAAATCACTTCTAATACAATACAGTGTTTGGACAACTTCGTGGAGCTCTGCCAATGGGGACCTTAGATCCAATATTGTAAATCCTCTTGGCATTGCATAAACCATTTGCACTAGCACACATCCAGCCAAATGGCTCATCATTGAGTTCAAGTGGTGTCATGGTCGTGCTAGACAGCTTAAATCTTTGTTTCCTCTTCTTCGATGTCACAACTAGGATAAAACAAGGAAAAACACTGTATGATACATCCCAATTATGTGTAATTTCTTATTTGGCATCACAAACCTGAAAGTCACTTGTATTACATAGAGTTGTCAATTTTTTGTCCTTTTTATGACATCGACCTTGTAAGATATTAAAATAAAAAAACCTCTAGAATAAGAAAAGATCCCAAACTTTTTGTGTTAGAAGGTGAAATCCTGTTTCACAACTCACTTTTTTATTCTAATCAAATTAAATATTAGTTGTTATGATAGATGAAGAAAAAGATGCGGTAAGTACGTAGAAGAGAACGAAGAAGAAGCCACGCCCCTGCCAAATTGGGACTACGTCTGCCACTAGTAGTAGGTAAAGCGTTTGACACATTCAAATGGAATGTTCCATGTGAGTGAAGCCTTCATGGCTTATTTCTTCTCCTAAAATTGCCTAATACAGTGCAATCTAAAGATTGCCTAAAACAATAATAGAAAGTCATTATGCCATCTAGGGAGTGTTATGGGATTGCTAGGAAAGGATTGACCGCATTTATATAGCGTGGAGCACTGTAGGCAGGGCGGTGGAATGAGGGTGGGTAGTGTGGTGCGTTGTGGTGGCGGCGCGACGAAGCATGGGTTCATGTGGCGGTACGGGCAGTGCTTCACGGGGGCTACCTGTGACACCCCGACCTAAGGTTTAATAGGATTATTAAGATACTCATATCAACAAGTTGCAACTTTTTTATCGGTAGTCTAGCTTCAGAAAACTCCGAGGCTAAGCGTGTTTAGTTTGGAACAATTTTAGGATGGGTGACCGACCGGGAAGTGCTTAACCTGAAATTGATCCAGACCAAGCATGCTTAACCTCGGAGTTTTCTAGAGGTAGGCTACCGAAACGAAGTTACAACTTATTGATATCAGTATCCTAATAATCCTATTAAGCCCTGAGTCGGGGTGTCACACTGCCGCTAGGTAATGTGTCGATGGCGGTTATCACTGATGGCTTAGGGCGTCAGGGCACAGCAGGAGGTTGTCTCTTTTATTACTGACGGCCATAGAGGAAGGTTCGGGGGAGCACAGTGACGCCGGTAGAGCCGTGGATGGGTAGAGGGTGGCGATGGAGGCAGCCGTCGGCAGAGGAGGAAGATACTAAATTGAAGGGCTGATTTCAGACATACACGATATGTTTACATACACAATATGATTTTCTTCAGAAAATTGTAGCTTAATTGAGAGGTTGAATGGCTTGCATTGACTTTGTTCTTTTCTTTGAGCAAACCAAACTGAACAACACGATATTTGCATAACAGACCAATATGGGTCAGAGCCTTGGGGCCTTTTCCTGCGGGGTCAAGAGGAAACCGCGACAATCAATATGTCAGCCCACAAGCCCAATCAGTTCATCCAGATGCCAGGAACCTAAGGCGAGCCACCGGCGACTTCTCCGGCTCGCCGCCGCTGTAAGGTTTCCCACCGTGGACTTGCTCCCAGTAGCGACCCCGCCACCGCCCAGTTTCGAGGTAAACACCCGCCGCCCTCACTCCCTTCTTCCCTGCCTTGTCCTGCCCTTCGCTTGCTCAGAAGCCCTAGGTCGTCCTCTTTCTTGTCCGATGTGGATTATAGCCCTGTAGCCCTCTTAGGTCTGTATAGCAACATCACTGGAACGAGAGAGATTAAGTCCCTGCCTGACTTGCAAGAAGTTCAATCCCCTCCATTCCTTTCTAATCGCTGTGTGAACAGGAATAACTGAACAAGGCCTAGGGGATTTCCGTCTGGGATAGAGGAGATTGGTGATTGGAATACAGCTGTAGCAGCGTAGCGGCTTGCTTATAGTCAGGCTGCTTGTTTTGTTAGAATTTTTTTTTATTTGTTGCCGTGGTTGTGACTTGTGAGCCGTGGAACCTGAATCCACGTTTCTGCAGCCATGAATTTCAGGATATGGAATTTGGTAGTGTCAGTTCAGGATTTGGAATGAATCCATGTCTCAGACATGTGGGTTCTTACCCCACATGTTACTGACACATTTTTAAAGAAAATCGGGAATTGCAATTGTACCTAATATCATACTAGGCGAAAGGCCGCGTTGCTACAGATCGAATATACTTTATTAGAAATCAAACAATAAGAATTAAATTCACCACTAATCATGAAATTTTAAAAGGACGTTCGGCGAACCCGTTCATTCACATCCGTTCAATGAGCCTCGCGCCTGACTCGGCATGTTCCGCCGCACTGTCAGTTCTGACCATGCTCTAGATCTTCTGGCCCATGGACGCCTCGTGTTCCATCCGCTGCGAGTTCTCCCTGGCACGGCAGTTCCAGCACGACGAATAGGATCTAGTGGAAGTTGAAGCAGCCGGCGATGCGAGACACATGGCTTGAAGAGTCCAGGTCGACATCCTTATCGGCCACGGTGACTAGGCGCGGAGGGGTATGTAACAGGGCCAGTCAGGTGAAGCTATGGGAGGGACAACGGCAATGCGGCCTAAAGGGAGGCCGATGGACGGTGGCAGTGGCTGCATGACCTGAGGTATGGCGGCAGGTAGTGTCCTCGCTCGCTGGACATCGGCGTGCGACATTGGATGGTCGATTGACGGCAGAGCACGACATTGGAGTCCTCACTACCGCGACGAGGCGTAGGATTTTATTTTCTTCATGACGCGGTGGCGTGAGAATCTAGGATGGGTATGAGTCTTTTGAATCGAATAAGGCTGTTCTCCTACTCATTGATTAACTCCTCACGGACGCAGCTGGACGGTGAACCAAAATTGAACACGGGCAGACCCATGGACAGACATGTCATGTTTAGTACATTTAATAAGTAGTATAGATTTGTGTATCATTATTTGAAGGAAAAGGATGATTTGGTCTTGTTCTCTGTGGATTGCCATAGTTTGAATGGCAGCTACAGAGGTCCAGGTAAGGGTGTGTTTGTGTAGGTGGGTGGGTGTGTTGAGTCGCATTGTCCATATTGGTGTGAGTCTCTTTTTGTTCTCGTGATCTGTTAAGATTGAAGATTAAACTGCAGGACAAAAGCATGAATTTAGTTCAATGATTGTTTGCTCTTGATCTCTAGGTGAGGGTCATTCATTATATCTTGTTCGAGGTTAGCAAGCTGGTTGGTTATGCTCTGTTCACCTAGTTAGGTTTATGGTCATGTTTTTTTATTTGACGTGTTTCCTTCTTGTTGAAGTCTGGGTTGGATCCTCCTGTATCCCACTGTCCCATATGTTTTGTTTTCCTTGGACTGTAGAGGAATTGTTTTTGTTTTGTTACATTTACTGTGAATTATATATTGTCACCTGATTGGATTGTTAATATTAGTGAATTATTTGGGCTACCTACCAAAATGGCTTAGTGCTGTTATTCTGCCATTATTGATTTACTCTACCAGTCTTATTGTCTGGTAATTTCTATGCGCTATGCATCACTAGCTTATACTCCCTCTATTTTTAATTGTGTCGTGAGGACAACAATTGTATTTTAAAAAATGAACTAAAGCCGTTGTCTTTGTGACAACAATTCAAAAAAACAGAGGTAGTATATAGGATTGTTTGCTTGAGAGCATGTTAAAAAACAATGGCCTGTCTGAAAATAGCCCAAACATATGTAGAGGGGTAGGTAGGAATTTAAGTGCAATGATTTTTTTAAAAAAAACAACAATCCTTAACATCACATTTTTTAATAAAGACAAATATTTTACTATCTTGTTGAACTGGTTGATTGAGTCTCAGCTTTAATGGTGATTATGCAACTGTTTACCTAGCTGGCTGTTTTCAGCAGTCAGCCTAGTGTGGAAACTTAGTCAATATAAGTCTAGGACTGCACTGCAATCATTTCAGTCTTGTGTATCCTGTATCCACACCTAGAGTCAGTCAATACGACAGTTGTCTTTAGTCTTCCTTTCACAAGTAGAAGTCAGTCCACCTGACAGTAGTTTTAGTCTTGTTTTCAGAAGTAGGATTCCGGCTGTATAAATATGCCTTGTGGGATATCAATCAAAGCAAGCTTTCAGCTTCTAACACAGGTTAGTACAGGTTCAGGAAGCAAGAGGAAAGCAGAAAAGGAGTCAGATATGACAATGATAGCAGAGAAGGTAAGAAAGGGCACAGCCTTATGATGTTTGCTAGCTAATATGTATCATGATTAATCGGACGACTTGAAAAGATTGTATGTACATGAGTAGTAATATGGCATGCCTGCAATGACTTGCAAATCTTCTCCATTTGTCTTACACTTTTTGCACTATTTGAGATGTTGTATATGACTGTTCCACTTCTTTTATTAAATTATCCATTTTCATGTTACATTGGAAACATTTAAACACTAAGTTACATCAGTTTAATAAATAGCATAAAGAAGGGAAAATAAATATTGACTCTTTCCAGGCAACAAGCTCAAGGGAGAGAGATTTGGAAGAGAGATATGAAATCATGGTTACATCTGAACACAGGGCTGATGACTTCAGAAATATTTCAGCTGAAGAAAGCTTGCAAGTATGATCAGTAGAAATCTCATCTGAACATTGTTTACTAGTCAGAATTTGTATAGATAAACATGAAATTTAATTTTGCTAACACTCCTCTTCAGCAGGCGCCTGTTTTTGAGCTGAACAATACTGAAAGGAATACGCTATCAGAAATACCGACAACTTACTCAGATGAGGAAATTGTTCAGGTGAAATATATAATAATTTTTGTTGCGTGTAATATATGCTAAGAATACTTTCATCTGGAAGCAATATACACTTTAAAATTACAGGAAGTTGAGCATGAGAATGGGAATCTCCTAAATGATGAAGGGGAGGAAGACCTCAATGAAGGCCAGAACAACAGAGCTGAAGGAGAAGCTGATGGTGATGAAGATTACTTTTTCCCAAGTCCAGAAGAAGTGGAAAAGGCTAGGCCTCCAGAGGTCGGCATGGTGTTTTCTACACTCAAAGATGCTCATCGTTTTGTCAATGCCTATGGTCAAGTTGTTGGATTTGTGGTGGTTAAAGGAAGGAACTACAAGCAGAGGAAGATAACACTGCAGTGCAATAAAAGTAGGAAGACCAAAGAAAATGATACAAGACAGGGGAAAAGGAAAAGAAATATCATTGAGAGGACTGGATGCCGCATGAAGGTGACTGTGAAAAATGTTGAAGGGAGGTGGCAGATTATGACTATTATTAATGAACATAACCACCCGCTTTGGAGTTCTCCATCACTGACAAAATTTTTTATCAGTCACAAGTACATGACTGAGGAAGAGAGAAATTTCTCAAGAGTATTGCAAGAAAGCAAAATTAAGCCAGCAAAGATAATGGAAATTTTCAGGAATTTGAGGGGACGGTTCAAAAATATACCTGTCAGGAAAATGGATGTCAATAACCATGAACAGTCTGACAGGGTAATGAATACATATAATACCGATGTAGAAACCACACTAGCATGTGTTAGAAGATTGCAGAAGGAGCAACCTGGGTTCTACTATGCCATAAAGACTGATGAAGGCAGTGCTGTAAGAAGTATTTTTTGGACAGATGCACGAGCTAGACTTGATTATACTTTATACGGAGATTTGATATATTTTGATACAGATTATACCACTATTGATTCCAACATGTCATTTGTACCGTTAGTTGGAATTGATGGGCACTGTAAAACAATTGTTTTCGGTTGGGCTTTGCTTGAAGATGCAAAGGCAGAGACATTCTCTTGGCTCTTCAGAACATTGTTGGATGTGATGGATGGCAAGAAGCCAAGTGTAATAATGACACCTCAGGATTCCTCTGTTCAGGAATCAATAGAAGAGGTATTTCCTACAGTTTTTCATAGGTTCAGTATGTGGCATGTAATGAGGGAAGCTGCATCTGAAGTTGGAGGTTTTATGGTAAACAAACCTGGAATGGAAGATGAACTAACACATCTAGTTACAAATTCCTTAACAACTGAAGAGTTTGAGGATGGATGGAAAGCAATGCTTCAGAAATATGGTGCAGTATCCAATGCACACTTGAAGCTTATGTATCAGACGAGATTATCGTGGGCACCAGTTTACTTCAGACATGTCTTTTGTCCATTTGTAGGTGGCAAGAGCACAAATTCAATCTTCGAGGAGGATGTCCTACGTGGTAAGAGCACAAATTCAGTCTTCAAGGCCGATGTTCTGCGAGAGGATACTGTGGAAAATTTCATCCATCTGTATGAGACATTCCAGAAGGGGCTTGTTTTCATTGAAGACTCAGATAGATTTGAGTCAACTCTTAAAAGGCCAATGTATTGTACTATGCAACCAATAGAAAGGCATGCTGGAGAAGTTTACACAACTGGGCTGTTTATGAAATTTCAGAAAGAGCTACTTCATGCGTCTGCTTTCAATGTTTTCGAAGAAGAAAAGGGAATATTTACAGTGAAGAAAGCACTAGACTATGAGGGGGCTGAGTTTGTGAGAGATTCCTTCACTGTTGAAGTTGACCTGAAAATCAACACATTTAATTGCATATGCTCAAAGTTTGAGCGTGATGGGATACTTTGTTGCCATATTCTAAGACTTTTCACACAGTTTGGGGTTAATGAGATACCCGAACGCTACATTAAAGAAAGGTGGACAAAGAAGTTCAGAGAGCATGAGTTGCAGAAGTCTTTTGCTGAGAACACAGGATCCGACGTTTCACAAAATGCCTTGAGATATGCAATGCTAATGAACAGGATGTCAGAAAGTTGTGCTACTATAAGCAAGGATCCAAATCAAAGTAAAATGTTCTTGGAAGAGCATGAAAGAATTCTGCAGAAGCTGACAGGTAGGGAATAGCATGTACTGCTGTAGCACTCTGCGTATTAATTGTTTGGTTGCTTAAGGGATGTCATAAGTTAGACACTAGTAGTGCGAGTTGCCTTGTATCTTAATTTTTAGGTGGTCTGAATTAGATGGTCTCGTCCAAATTGCTTGTAACTCGAACTTGCATGCAAGTCTCCTCGCATAGTTTCCATGAAGAATTGTAGCCACCTTGTAAATGAGTCATTCTAATCCTTCTGTTCACCAGGCAAGAAGTGCTAACTTAAAGTAATTCGTAAATTACCCTGGCTGCCTGAGTTTTGCTTCCTGTGTTATTGTGCTAGTAGGCCAAGTACCTAGAGGCCAATTCTGCTCTGTCGGATGGCGACTGCAGTTTGCCAAGCTTCAACTCCCTTCATGCAAAAAGGATAAATAAATCGCATTGAGAAACAGAAACTGTTGTTCCTAAAGCTCATAGAAACTTTTGAATGCAAATTTCAAAAGCTAATTAGCAAAGTTATAACACTTGCAGTTTCCATACCGACGCACAGTAGCAACTGACCAGTCAAAATGTGCCATGTGTTCGAAAGTAGGCATGGGAGCATACGGTGGAAGTACAGAGGCCGCATCCATAGTACATAGTAGGAGTACAGAGGAGAAGCGTCAGTTGCACTGCATAGACACAGTTCGATAGTAGGAGCATTTTGGAAACAAAGTTGCACTGCATAGACACAGTTCGAGTACAAAATATTTGAATCTCATGTATTAAAAGGAAAAGTTCCAGTATATGTGAAATCAAGCTTCCTGGATGAATTCCACTGCCTAAATGAGTATGAGTGCACATGATATCCGCTATCAGATCCAGCACGAGTTAGATGGAGAAACGTTACAAATCTGCACAGAGAATAAATAATCGTAAGTTTCGTATATTAAGGTGAAAAATTCCAAATTCAATAGAAAAGTGTTACATAGTTTTAATACAAGTTCCAAATGTTAAGGTAAAAAGATTCTCGTTGAATAAAAAAAGGTCGATGAATTAAGATTAAAATATTCACATTTGGAATATATGCACCGTGAACATCTAATAAAAAATTAAATTCTGCAGTAAATATAAAATATAAAACATAATGCAAAATTCTTCAATGGAACAATGAATTTTAGTGGAACAATTCAAAATATAACACAACAATGGATATTCACACATGGAATCACAAAATCCATTACTTGTATGATGAGAATATGAATATACAACAAAAACTGCATATTAAATATCCTATGTAATAAAATAATATAAAAATATAAATTACATTTAAAAGTATAAAATGCTATGAATTATAAAATAAATATAGAAAAAATAATATAATAATATTAGTTACAGTGGAAACTTAAAATTACGTAGCAATCATTCGTCATCGCTAGAGACTAGAGAGTAAGAAAGGGAACTCTGACATGAAAATAAATAAATAGGATGAAAATCATGATGGAGTATATATAGTAATTTATAAGTCAGTTTCTACCCCTCCGTATTTGTTTACACTATTCACTTCTTGACCATTGGTTTTACTCAAAACAATAAAATATATAAAATTATAAGATACACTTCAAGTATATATTTAGTGATAAAGAATTTATAAAAATACATGATATTTATTATATTTGGCGCTGCACCTGGTGACCACCTCCCTCTGCTTTGAGTTCTAGGACCAGAGGTCTGCTGGGTAGTTCTTCTCCAAACCCTCCTCTCTAATTTAGCCTGTACTTTAGTTTGAGGAAGGGAGGATCAGGGTGTTAGTAGGGAGAAGCGAAGGGGAGACCTGCCCTTAATTGTTGGTGTTTGGTCAATTTTTTATTACCTGTGTATTAGCTATAGTTTGGGCCTTTTATATTGTATTAATCTGAACGTTATTCTACGCAGGAGTTTCTATTCATCAGGGGATTCAGCAGATCGAGACCCTTTTGAGGACTTTAGTAGCCGAATCTGAAATCTCATAATAACGAAAGTTGTAGAGCTCTTCAACAGAATTGAAGGAGTTATCGCTATCTGAATATAACTGTCGAAATCTGTCAGGTTGCAGTTCTATCGGTTAACATGCTATCTGTAAATTTGGTTTTTGGGTATCCTAGTGGTCGTAATAAATTTGTCACTATAGACAAAGTTGTAGAGGATTTTGAAACCTTTCCAGAAAGTGGTTGCAAGCATTTTTTGTTATTATCCTAGGAGTTATGAGTTTCTAAATCTATCTTTTTTCGTTAGTTTTCAGATTTAGAATGCAGTTTCATGTTTTGGGCATCATTTTAACCGCTCTTAAAAGCTGAATTGGTCTTGTGTGATATATTATTTATTTTAGTACTTTGTTTGGTCTTTCCGTACAATATTTCAACTCTGTTTTTCGTGGCATAATTTGGGAGATATTGAATTTTGAAGTTAGACTGCTGCTGTTGAAAATAGAGCATGTCTGTCCCAGTGGCTTTATTTAGCAATACCGGTTGTTGAAATTTAATTTCAAAATGAATATCCAGGTTGTAGAACTCTCTGTATAGATGCATGTAATGTGTTTGTTTTCCTTGTTTGCTCTTATGCTTTGAATTAATGGAAAAAAAAAGAGCAGCACATTTTTTAGTTGTGCTGCTAAGATCAGGTTTTGGCTTCGATGTAGGAACGCTTCGGTTATTGTTTGTACATGATATTTGGGGTGTATGTATTGAGTTCATATTTCAAATAGGTGGCAGTGCTTCAGATTGTCCTTAGCATTTTGCTTCTCTATGGCAAAGAGGTGAGAAAATGTAGCGGAGGTCTGGTGTCATTTTGACTTGTTATTTCTATCACCTATACCAGAATTTCTAAACATATCATGAATACTAAGAAATGAACCTTGTAATATTTCTTACGCAATCTGCATTGGATTCTTTATATCTCTACCTACGATGTATCTCTACCTACGATGTTGTTATGATAATAGTATGACGTATGTGGTGAAAGCTGCATTCTTGGATGAGAAGTTTATATTGTAATATATCATATGCATTGCATCAGTCAAATGCATTGGAAGTTATGTTGTTGACCTATGATCGCAACCGTACTGGTACCGTATCATGGGATGCAGCTCTATACCTTGTTGGGTATGCAGACAGGTGGAGTTTGCATTGCATTCATATGCATTGACATATGGTCGTGAATATTTTGTTGTTGTGTGGAAGGTTAAAAGAAGTGGTATCATTTCTCACTATGAATATGTATTGAGATACGTCTTGTGTATACAAAGATCTTGTGTTTCCATTCAATATTTGTCGCAACCCCGTCCGATAAAATCGTACGGTTGCTCATCCAGGATCATTCGGGGGGGCCGCTTGCCGAAACAAGTGACTTTGCAGTACAATAATTAGCAAGGACTCGCATAAATGATTTGAAGATACATTAATTCAGGTTATATTACAACTGATTTCGGAAGTTTAGGAAGTGCGGAAACGTAATTTTGATAACAAACACGTGGATTTCAGAGGAAGCAAAAATCTAACACTCGGCGCCTCGATCAAACACCCCAGCCCGATGGTGTTTAATCTCCACGGGAGGGAGAAGCGGGGACCCACTCGAAGGTCCACTCCGAGGGCATCTCCTCTTCCCAACCACCCTGGCTACAGTCAGCACTATTACCTGCAAAACAACAATCAACAAACCGTGAGCGGCTGACGCTCAGCAAGACTTACCCGTCAATAGGCCTTCTAAGGCCGACTCCTAAAATGCTGGAATATTAGTGGCAGCTGGTAGGTATTTGCAAACGACAGCACTACTAATGGTTTTTCAGTATTTTAGCCAAGTTATCAAATAGCTAATGAAATTTTTACTAAGTGAGGCAGCAACTAAGCAAACAAGCGCAATACATCAGTTCTGAAATTTATTCTCAAATCTCCAATCACAATTCCTGCTATCACATTTTTATAGTGTCGCCGCGGCAGAAAGGAGCAAGTGGTACTCAATACCGCGAGGGACGGCAATTATAATTGATTTTACATCCTGCAGGAGAAACCCGAATAACACGACACGTGCGCACTCCACGAGTCGCACGTGGCCACCTTTCACTGCATCGCGACAGTGTCGGCCCGACTGCCATCTCTCCAAGGACATGGTCCTCCAGGCAACGCCCTGCGTCCCTGTACGGCCCCAAGCCTTTCCCACTAACACATACCCAAGAAACAAAAATGCGAAAATCATCCACCATACTGGTCCGTTCACCCGGAAAAAGAGATGGCTGGTCGTCCAATCACTGCGCAATGAGCTACGTCGGTTTCCTGGGTCCCATATGCCAGTATGTATTCGGTACACAACTCAAACTTGACCAATGCAACCGCACCCGACACTGTGCTCAATTTTTATTCACACAATGTTGGGTCCTGACTTCCTCAACTACTCCTATAAATAATCCCCTGAGTAGTCTCCATACCACTCAATTCCCTTCGTTGCCCTATTAGTAAGCATAGCACTAACGTACTGGCTCTAACAGGACAACCCGTAGGAGATCCTACAAGTCATGCAACTAAGTCTCCACACAAGCCTCGAAACTTAATGCACAACAAAACCTACATACACAGTAAGAAAACAAAACTTTAAACATAGGTATGCACCGGGGCTTGCCTCGGTTCGGAGAGAAGTTAGCACAGTCGATGGCGGGGTCGGCAGCGGGGAAGTCCTCCTCAGCCTCAGTGGCCGTCTGCAGCTCGGTTCCTATATGAAGATGCAAGGAAATCTTGTATTAACAGATGAGTGAAGTTGCATGAATTTCTCTCTAACAAACTTTAGTGTGTTGCCTCGGTAGACGGGACTAGCTAGACTGGTCGGACGGCAAGGATTACCAGAGGACTGACGGAGAAGAACGAACGACAACAGAGACCGGTCGCCGGAAAAGAGACGTTGACGCGCCGATACTTCTGCAATAACGCGGAAGAATGGGGCGACGGTTAGAGACGATAGCGACGGACGATGGAACCGTCGGCAGGGCAAGGCTTACCGAGCGCACCTGAGCACGAGAGAAGCTTGCTCTGCTTCGGGCCCTGCGGAGCTCTTCGGCGGTAAAGGCGGAAAGGAGTGGAGACGAGAGCAGAGAGACGAGCGCGCAGAAGAGCAAAGGAGCTCGCCGAGTGAAGTGTTTCGTCTCAGGGAAAATATCAGCCCCCGTTCCTTTTGTCTCTCCAGGACGACGCAAGTTGGCGCGGCGGCAGCGTACTGCAGCGCATGGGCGCCGGGCGTGCGCGTCCCATCACGAAGACTTTCGGCACGGTGGCAGCACTGCTGTGTACGGCCAGGCACTTTTACGGTTGGGAAGATGACCGGCAGCATTAATGGCGCGGCCGCTTCGAGCTCGGGTCCGACGAGTCTGTCCGGCCTCGGGGTCGAGCGAGGCGGAACGAAATGCGGCTTGTCCGACCTCGGGGGTCGAGCGAAACGGAGCGAAACTGCTTGTCCGACCTCGGGTCGAGCGAAGCGGAAAGTGATGACGGGTCGGGCGAGACGGAAAATAATGTCCGACCGCTGGGGGTCGGAGTCGGGCGAATCGTGAAAATCATCCGACCTCTGGGTCGGAGGTCGGACGAAACGCAAAAGTCATCCGACCTCTGGGTCGGAGGTCGGGCGAAACGTAAAAGTCATCCGACCTCTGGGTCGGAGGTCGGGCGAATCGGATTCCCAAACGACGGGGTCGGGAAGACATGGAAAAGAACAGAGGAGCGGCACCCGAAGGAGCAGGGACTCGGGCGGCGGCTTGAAATTGGGAGAACAGAGGAGACCGGACGGCGCTCGTTCCTGCTCGGAGCGGAGCAAGGCCGGCGGTACACGGGCGAAAGCAATGAGAAGCGGAAAGACAGTAAAGATTGGATTTCAAATTAAATTTTGAATTTAAGTTCTGTTGATTAGATCCTTTGATGTCATTAACTTTGGGTTTTGAGATTTTTATAGAACACAATTAAGTCTTTATTGACAAAGGATTTAGCGAGAATTTAGTTCGGGATGTTACAGCCCTTCCCCCTTAAGAAAATCTCGTCCCGAGATTTCGAGAGAACGTTACAAGGGGGGGAAACCGATGACTATTTCGCGACCGATGCCATGAATTCCGGGAACTGTGAATGAAGAAATTCTTCACTTTCCCAGGTAGCCTCATCTTCCGAATGATTTGTCCACTGCACCTTGAAGAAAGTTTTGGTTCTCCGACGAGTTACGCGATCCTTCCGATCAAGTATCTTCATCGGTATCTCCGGATATGTGAGGTCTTCTTGGATTACTTCAACATCCGGGATGACCACTTGTTCAGGCAGCTTCAAACACTTCCGGAGTTGAGAGACATGGAAGATGTTGTGAATTCCCGACATATGAGAGGGCAGCTCCAATCGATATGCTACTGGACCACATCGCTCGATGATTTTGAAAGGTCCAATGAACCTTGGAGCTAACTTGCCCTTAATGCCAAAGCGTTGGACACCTTTTGTTGGTGACACACGAAGATAGACGTGATCACCCACTTCAAAAGTTAACGGTCGACGCCTTTTGTCGGCATAACTTTTCTGCCGGGACCTTGCAGCTCGCAAATTTTCTTGAATAGCCCTCACTTTCTCTTCAGCTTGAGTTACTAAATCTGGTCCAAAAACTACTCTTTCTCCTGCCTCAGACCAGTTTAAAGGCGTGCGACATGGCTGACCATACAACGCCTCGAACGGAGACATCTTGATGCTCTCTTGATAGCTATTGTTGTACGAAAATTCAGCCAAAGGTAAGCACTCTTCCCAACTCTTCCCATGGGTCAGCATAGATGCACGGAGCATATCTTCCAGAACTTGATTTACACGCTCTGTTTGACCATCGGTTTGGGGGTGATAAGCTGAACCATGAATTAACTTAGTACCAAGTGCTTCATGAAATTGTTCCCAGAAACGGCTCACAAACTGGGTACCCCGATCAGAAATGATGGTCTTTGGAACACCATGGAGGCACATGATACGAGAGATATAAAGCTCCGCGTACTTCCTCGCATTATAATGGGTGTTCACCGGGATGAAATGAACAGATTTGGTGAGTCGATCTACTACGACCCAAATAGAATCGTGCTTCTGGGCAGTGAGGGGAAGACCGACGATGAAGTCCATACTAATGTCCTCCCATTTCCATGATGGCACACTGAGAGGCTGCAACGGACCAGCACTCTTCAGATGATCTGCTTTGACCTGGCGACATGTGTTGCACTCAGCAACATATCGAGCGACTTCACGCTTCATTCGAGTCCACCAAAATTTCCTTCGCAGATCTTGGTACATTTTATTGCTACCTGGATGGATAGCATACTTGGAGAGGTGAGCCTCATCCATGATTTTCTTCCGCAGCTCAAAATCCTTTGGTACGACCAGACGGTTGTTGAACCATAGAACACCTTCCTCGTCAAGGCGGAAACACTTCATTTTGTTACTGCCTATTTGAGCGCGGATCTTTTCCATGCCCTCATCAACCTTTTGTGCAGTCACAATTTCCTCACGGAGGGTAGGAATAAGAGCCAAGTTGTATAAAGCTCCGTGGGGAATGACACGAAGGCTTGGTTCATCTGGGTTGCAACATGGGGCAATGGAATTTGCTTGAGGAATGATGAGATTGCAGCAAGCTTTGCGACTTAGGGCATCAGCCACAACATTCGCCTTGCCCGGATGGTAATGGATTTCTAGTTCATAGTCTTTGATCAATTCCATCCACCTTCTTTGCCTCATATTCAGATCATCTTGAGAAAAAATATACTTCAAGCTTTTGTGATCAGTATACAAGTGTACGAGATTCCCAAGAAGATAATGCCTCCAGATTTTTAAGGCAAACACCACTGCGGCGAGTTCCAAATCATGAGTGGGGTAATTCAACTCATGACGTCGCAACTGTCTTGATCCATAGGCAATGACGCGACCGTCTTGCATCAATACACATCCCAGGCCCGTGTCAGAAGCATCACAGTAAACATCAAACGGTTTGGTGATGTCCGGTTGAGCCAAAACTGGAGCGGTGGTCAAGTGTTTCTTGAGAGTTCGAAAAGCCTCATCACAAGAATCGCTCCAATAGAAAGCGACCCCTTTGTGAAGCAGTTCCGTCATGGGCTTGGAGATCTTCGAAAAATTTGGAACGAAGCGTCGATAGTATCCAGCAAGCCCAAGGAAACTGCGAACATCTTTGACGCACTTTGGGGGCTTCCAGTCAAGCACATCGTTCACCTTGCTTGGGTCAACAGAGATACCTTCGGCGGAAATCACATGACCAAGGAACTGTACTTCTTTCAACCAAAAGTCACATTTGCTGAATTTGGCGTACAGCTTATGTTCCCTCAGCCTCTGGAGAACAATACGAAGATGTTTCGCATGCTCTTCCTCCGACTTGGAATAAATAAGGATGTCGTCGATGAAGACCATGACGAATTTGTCCAACTCGGGCATGAAAACGGAATTCATTAGATACATGAAGTGGGCTGGAGCATTGGTCAAACCGAAGGACATGACAAGGTACTCATAGAGACCATACCTTGTGGAAAAGGCAGTCTTTGGAATGTCCTCGGGACGGATCTTTATCTGATGATACCCCGAGCGCAGATCTACTTTAGAGAAAACCTTGGCGCCCACAAGTTGATCGAATAAAATATCAATGCGAGGCAAGGGATATTTATTCTTGACAGTGACCGCATTCAACGGTCGATAATCAACACAGAGTCTCAGGGTCTCATCCTTCTTTTTCACAAATATGGCGGGACAGCCCCATGGAGATGAGCTAGGCCGAATAAATCCCTTGTCCAGTAGCTCCTTTAACTGGATTTTCAATTCTGCCAACTCATTTGGAGCCATCCTATACGGCCTTCGGGAGATAGGAGCTGTACCGGGTTGAAGTTCAATCTTGAACTCGACATCACGATCGGGTGGCAGTCCCGGTAAGTCATCCGGAAATACATCGGGAAATTCACACACGACCGGAATATCTTCAAGCTTCTTTCCGGAGACATGATGAAGGCTCCCGGAATTTGGGGTGGGTGGTGTGACTTGAAAAGATATGGAACCGTGCACCGGAGAGTCTAGTTGGATTTTTCGTGGCGAGATATGCAGCACGGCTCTATGGTACACCATCCAACCCATTCCTAGTATTATATCTATGCCATGGTGGTCAAGAACGATGAATTGGGACTTAAAGATTTTTCCTCCCAATTTTAATGATACTTGCTGGACTTTTAGTGTAGTTGTTATTTTTCCGGCGGGTGATGTGATAAGATAGGGTGTTTTAGTGATGATGGTGCGGAGGTTGCACCTTTGGACACATGCCCTACTAATGAAGTTGTGGGTTGCACCCGAATCGAAAAGGACGAACACAGAATTTTTCTGAATTGAGAACATACCCGTAAGGACTTGTTCTCCTTCTTGAATTTCCTCGACCGTGGTGTGGTTAACAAGGCCCTGCTTCTGTCCATTTCCAGCAGGTTGAGAGCGGGAATTGTTGTCGCTGCGGGGGTTGCTCTGCTGGACATGGCCTTGCTGACGGGGAGGTTGCCGGCAATCCTTGGCGAAATGCCCAGGACGACCGCAGTTGTAACACGGCCTCGGCCCCGTGTTGCTGTACGGCTGCGGCGGGTGAGAAGTGGAAGCCGACTGTCTGGAATTTCCGGCTTGAGAACCCGCTTGCTGGCCTTGACGCGCTACGGACCGCTGCTGGAATGACGGGCGAAAATTTCCACCCGGTGGTACCGGAGCCTTGTACCTCTGGCCCGTAGGAGACGTAATGGCTAGACGATACCTCTGGGGCTGCTGATTCCCAGGGGGACCTCCAGCTGGCTGCTTGCGCTTCTTCTCTTCTTGATGGGCGCGAATGGCATCCTCTTGGACAATGGCAGCGCTCACCAATGCATTGAAATTGGCGCTGTTGTGGAGGGCTAGGCGATCACGTAACTTGGAGTTTAGGCCCTTCATGAAACAGCTCCTTTTCTTGGCGTCCGTGTCCACGTGGTGCCCAGCGTACTGCGCCAGGTAGTTAAACTTGCGCGAGTACTCGTGGACACTCATGTGGCCTTGGCGCAGCTCTTCAAATTCTCTCGCCTTGCGCTGTATGAGGCCCTCAGGAATATGATGTGCTCTGAAAGCTTCCCGGAACTCCGTCCATTGCACTTGGTGTCCATCGGGAAGAGAGGCAGTGTAATTAAACCACCACGCTCTCGCCGGTCCGCGGAGTTGCTGAGCCGCGAAGAGAGTCTTCTGATGCTCGGTGCAGTGAAGGAGCTCAAACTTGGACTCGATGGTGTGCAGCCAATTATCAGCGTCCAATGGGTCAGCTGCATCCGCGAAGGTTGGCGGATGGACGGCCGAGAAATCCCCAAAGGAGCTCTCTGGCGGGGGTGCTTGTGCACGCTGGCGACCACCCTGACGATTCTGCTCGATCAGGATCTGCATGAGCTGCTGTTGGGTGGCCATGAACTGCTCCCACATCCTAGGAGGTGGGGGCGGCGGTGGAGGAAGATTGGAGCCACTAGCCTGGTCCTGTCCGCTTGATCCGCGAGTACGTCCTGCCATCTGTGCAAGAAAGTTGAACAATTAGCCCTCATTTCCCAAAAGGATAGGCGCAAGTCTTACACTACAACTCATTTCTCGACCAAATGAGGAATAATGTGCAAGACCTAAAATGGAAAGAATCAATCGATGATGGGATTTTCTGAACAACAACAGATTTCTGTCCTGCTATGGCAACAGAGAGGAAAACACATTTCTCCTGAAGTGGGGGGTTGGAAACACAAGATTTCCCAACTACAAAGTCGTAGATATTTTTCACGCCTTTCCAAATTGTGCCCATTCACATTTTTAGAATGACAGGCGTGAAACTACAAGCTTTGGAAAACGACTCCTTGCTGAAATCCCTGCTTGGTTGATTTCAGTTCAGAGAGGTGTTCACCGGAAGGTCCGATCCCACATCGGAATGTCCGGTGACCAAAAAGAGAATTCCAGAGGGAGTGTCTTCGGACTGTCCGGTCCTGCACCGGATGGTCCGATGTCCTTTTCTCCCAGAACAGAGGGGCACCTTCCCCCTTAAGAGGAGTCTGGAGAATGAATTTAGGAGATGAACCCCTACGGATTCTATAGGATTCTGGAGTGAGGAACAGGCTGAATACAGGGGGATGAAATTTTTGGGCCCTTCTTTCCTTAATTATTTTCCTAGGTTAATTCACAGGTTCTTATTGGATTTAAAGGGTTGAACTTTTTAGTTAGGTGAATTTCAGGACTCAAGCAGATTTTAGAGGATGCCACGGCCTAATCGTCCTTACCAAAAAGGAAAACCCTAATACGTCATCCTCGGTGGCACTACTCGTTCTCTCGAGACAAATCGTTTTCTACACGGCCTAACGATAGTTAGGGTACCTGCAGAAAAACACATCACAGAGCAGGTATGCAATATGGCCATGATAGTCACGACTCATGGCAACCGGCGGCAACCAGTAACGCCTTGCCGTTAGCGGCCATGAAAAGCATCTCAGGCAAGATGGGTGAACCAGCAACGCGAACACCAAGCGACCGTGAATATTATCCCACGGCAGGACTCCGTACCTTCGTTGTAGTTCGATGGTGCGTCGTTGCAAAAATTGTAACACGTACCTTCGCGTAGTTCGTTGGTGCGTCGTTACATAATCATAAAGTTACAGGAAGGTAAAATGCATGAATGCACAGTTAGCGTTGCCACCTTCCTAACTCTAATCTCCACTATGGGCTGTTCTACACCGTACCTCACCGTAGCGCAATTTTTTTGAAAACATGCCTCGTTAATTAGAGTACTAACCCCCAAATAGCTCTGATACCAGCTGTCGCAACCCCGTCCGATAAAATCGTACGGTTGCTCATCCAGGATCATTCGGGGGGGCCGCTTGCCGAAACAAGTGACTTTGCAGTACAATAATTAGCAAGGACTCGCATAAATGATTTGAAGATACATTAATTCAGGTTATATTACAACTGATTTCGGAAGTTTAGGAAGTGCGGAAACGTAATTTTGATAACAAACACGTGGATTTCAGCGGAAGCAAAAATCTAACACTCGGCGCCTCGATCAAACACCCCAGCCCGATGGTGTTTAATCTCCACGGGAGGGAGAAGCGGGGACCCACTCGAAGGTCCACTCCGAGGGCATCTCCTCTTCCCAACCACCCTGGCTACAGTCAGCACTATTACCTGCAAAACAACAATCAACAAACCGTGAGCGGCTGACGCTCAGCAAGACTTACCCGTCAATAGGCCTTCTAAGGCCGACTCCTAAAATGCTGGAATATTAGTGGCAGCTGGTAGGTATTTGCAAACGACAGCACTACTAATGGTTTTTCAGTATTTTAGCCAAGTTATCAAATAGCTAATGAAATTTTTACTAAGTGAGGCAGCAACTAAGCAAACAAGCGCAATACATCAGTTCTGAAATTTATTCTCAAATCTCCAATCACAATTCCTGCTATCACATTTTTATAGTGTCGCCGCGGCAGAAAGGAGCAAGTGGTACTCAATACCGCGAGGGACGGCAATTATAATTGATTTTACATCCTGCAGGAGAAACCCGAATAACACGACACGTGCGCACTCCACGAGTCGCACGTGGCCACCTTTCACTGCATCGCGACAGTGTCGGCCCGACTGCCATCTCTCCAAGGACATGGTCCTCCAGGCAACGCCCTGCGTCCCTGTACGGCCCCAAGCCTTTCCCACTAACACATACCCAAGAAACAAAAATGCGAAAATCATCCACCATACTGGTCCGTTCACCCGGAAAAAGAGATGGCTGGTCGTCCAATCACTGCGCAATGAGCTACGTCGGTTTCCTGGGTCCCATATGCCAGTATGTATTCGGTACACAACTCAAACTTGACCAATGCAACCGCACCCGACACTGTGCTCAATTTTTATTCACACAATGTTGGGTCCTGACTTCCTCAACTACTCCTATAAATAATCCCCTGAGTAGTCTCCATACCACTCAATTCCCTTCGTTGCCCTATTAGTAAGCATAGCACTAACGTACTGGCTCTAACAGGACAACCCGTAGGAGATCCTACAAGTCATGCAACTAAGTCTCCACACAAGCCTCGAAACTTAATGCACAACAAAACCTACATACACAGTGAGAAAACAAAACTTTAAACATAGGTATGCACCGGGGCTTGCCTCGGTTCGGAGAGAAGTTAGCACAGTCGATGGCGGGGTCGGCAGCGGGGAAGTCCTCCTCAGCCTCAGTGGCCGTCTGCAGCTCGGTTCCTATATGAAGATGCAAGGAAATCTTGTATTAACAGATGAGTGAAGTTGCATGAATTTCTCTCTAACAAACTTTAGTGTGTTGCCTCGGTAGACGGGACTAGCTAGACTGGTCGGACGGCAAGGATTACCAGAGGACTGACGGAGAAGAACGAACGACAACAGAGACCGGTCGCCGGAAAAGAGACGTTGACGCGCCGATACTTCTGCAATAACGCGGAAGAATGGGGCGACGGTTAGAGACGATAGCGACGGACGATGGAACCGTCGGCAGGGCAAGGCTTACCGAGCGCACCTGAGCACGAGAGAAGCTTGCTCTGCTTCGGGCCCTGCGGAGCTCTTCGGCGGTAAAGGCGGAAAGGAGTGGAGACGAGAGCAGAGAGACGAGCGCGCAGAAGAGCAAAGGAGCTCGCCGAGTGAAGTGTTTCGTCTCAGGGAAAATATCAGCCCCCGTTCCTTTTGTCTCTCCAGGACGACGCAAGTTGGCGCGGCGGCAGCGTACTGCAGCGCATGGGCGCCGGGCGTGCGCGTCCCATCACGAAGACTTTCGGCACGGTGGCAGCACTGCTGTGTACGGCCAGGCACTTTTACGGTTGGGAAGATGACCGGCAGCATTAATGGCGCGGCCGCTTCGAGCTCGGGTCCGACGAGTCTGTCCGGCCTCGGGGTCGAGCGAGGCGGAACGAAATGCGGCTTGTCCGACCTTGGGGGTCGAGCGAAACGGAGCGAAACTGCTTGTCCGACCTCGGGTCGAGCGAAGCGGAAAGTGATGACGGGTCGGGC
Source organism: Oropetium thomaeum (assembly GCA_001182835.1). Lineage (NCBI taxonomy): Eukaryota > Viridiplantae > Streptophyta > Magnoliopsida > Poales > Poaceae > Oropetium > Oropetium thomaeum. Next base: position 461,643 of record LFJQ01000084.1, read on the forward strand.
GAGACGGAAAATAATGTCCGACCGCTGGGGGTCGGAGTCGGGCGAATCGTGAAAATCATCCGACCTCTGGGTCGGAGGTCGGGCGAAACGCAAAAGTCATCCGACCTCTGGGTCGGAGGTCGGGCGAAACGTAAAAGTCATCCGACCTCTGGGTCGGAGGTCGGGCGAATCGGATTCCCAAACGACGGGGTCGGGAAGACATGGAAAAGAACAGAGGAGCGGCACCCGAAGGAGCAGGGACTCGGGCGGCGGCTTGAAATTGGGAGAACAGAGGAGACCGGACGGCGCTCGTTCCTGCTCGGAGCGGAGCAAGGCCGGCGGTACACGGGCGAAAGCAATGAGAAGCGGAAAGACAGTAAAGATTGGATTTCAAATTAAATTTTGAATTTAAGTTCTGTTGATTAGATCCTTTGATGTCATTAACTTTGGGTTTTGAGATTTTTATAGAACACAATTAAGTCTTTATTGACAAAGGATTTAGCGAGAATTTAGTTCGGGATGTTACAATATTGCAACCATATGCATTCATGAAGGACACCATATATAATATTGGGAGAGTGAATTTAATTTGATTTTTATACATTGGTGGGAATCTGCCTTTTAACTTCACCTTTGAGAAGATGTTGAATGAAATTGTAGTTATAGTAGAATTTTAAATTCAGATAGATTATTGAAGAACATATCATTCTTATATTGAGTTTTCTATCAAATTGATGTTACTTTAACCTGCGATTTAAATAACTTGTCAAAACAAATTTACTTGCTACTCTCTCCAGGTACCAGATGCTTGCCATGAGGGGATGGGAGTAGCAGCACATACACAATTCCTTATGATCACATGCTGTAACAATAATATTTACGGATGTACTTAATAGCTTAACTCTTATTAATTTTCTTGTTTCCGCGTACTCTGTTTATATTTAAACTTTCTAGCTTAGCATCGTTGTTAGATTGTGGTTGTAATGTAGTGCGGTAACGCCTCTAGGTATATTATTTTTTATTTGTGGTGTTACCCTGGGTCTCATGCGGCCAGCGCACGGCGGCACGCATGGCTAGACCCCTTCTCCTCCTCAGCTTGAACGTAAGGTGAGAGCTGAGGCTTGGTGTGGCGAGGGCGGCTCAATCCGGGTGGGGTGGTCTCTCTCCGCTGGCGTTGGGTAGGGCGCCTGCCCTACCGCCCTATGAGTCAGCCCACATCAACAATTTTATTTTATCTCACCAAATAGTTTATCTGCATCAAGGATCTATTTGTAAAGTAGAAAATGTGACCTAAGCGATAAAAAGGTTGATGTTAATTGATGGAGGTAGGCATAGGCGTGTGTCACTCTTTTTTGATGTTAGTATTAGGGTTGTTGCAATAGCAAAGTACGAGGTTACTTAGGTGAAGATCATTCAATTCTATATTTTTCATTTGTTAGATGAAACTTTGGGTTACATGTACTAATTTTTTCATTTAAGAAAGGTCAAATTTACTACCTGGTTGGAATCTGGGCTTACTACACAAATTTAAGTACATTCAGGGCTTCTCTATCGAGGGTCAGTACCATAGGTAATTATCATTAACGGTCCATGGCCTTGCCTTAATAACACAGGGAGGCGAGACAATCTCCGTCTCGCCCGACCCCTGTACCACGCGAATAACCGATGGATCGGGCCCATGGGTAACCTCCGCCTCTCGCCCAACCCCTCCCGAATAAGGGTCGGACTTCCCAACTCACCAGATGCGCTCGACTTCCCCGCGTTGGGGTCGGGAGACCGCACGCGGTTCCGCCTCGCCCGACCCTAGGGTCGGACGAACCGCCTACCATACCACGGGTAGGCGGGACGGTGGCGGTTGGGCAATAAATGCCTGCACCCCCATGCCCGCGGACAGGAAAGGGTGATGATTACTCGAGCAAGTGGGCGGTAAATGCACACGACGTGCACCAGCGAAAGGACGGCCGCTGCTTCGACAGCTCCTGTCAGAAGCCCACTCTTCCACTAGGATAGGACGTTTCTGAGCGATGGCCACGACGACAGCACTACTCCGTCGGCCCCCGCCGAAAGCCGTTCGTCCATACGGACAAGACGTTCCCGATTGACAAGCACTCTCTACGCCACCGGATCGGGAAGGCACCGCCATGCCGATGGCGTCACCCACAGTGACGAAGCCCAGCTTGGGCGCACGGCCACAACCACCGCTGCGCCATGAAACCCGGGTCTCCCTTCTTGCGGTATAAAAGGGGAGAGACCGAGGACCTGTAGGGGGATCAATCTTTTTTTCTAGAAGAACAACCAAAACTTCTCTACTCACACGTTTTTCATCCAGAGACTTGGCAAGCCTTCCCTCTCTCGTTCGTTTGTAACCCCCTACTACAAACAATCGCAAATAACACGAGCTGCTCAAAACTGGACGTAGGGCACAATTGCCTGAACCAGTATAAATTCCCGTGTCCTCTTGCGCACCATCAGAATCCGAAAAAGCGCATCCCACGATAAATTACTCATCGGCGTTAACGAACGCCGACAGTTGGCGCGCCAGGAAGGGAACTTGCGCGTTTTCGTTGATCACCTTTCGGGTTTCGATGGCCAATTACGTCAACGGATGGATTCCTGGCACGATCATGTGCTTCGGGAGTCTTAGCTTTGTTGCCACCTCAGAGGGCAGCCTGGCGCTGCTTAACGCACCAGCTTCACCAATCGCCGCCCCCGATTTCCGTTGCGTACGCCGGCATCGGTTAAGGGAAAAGCACGACGGTCTAGCAGCGGTTCGCGCTCTCCGAAGCCCTCCCGCAAGGGCCCGTGCGTGTCTACTTCGCCCGACCAGTCCAGCGCTAGCGAAACCGCGATGACCCGCGTGTCATCGCACAAAACCCTATGCACCACGGACATCGAGTCCGTGGGAATGACAGGTTACGTGTTGGAATCCTTCTTTGACCTCCTCGACGAGGCAAACAGAGACTCCGGTGCAGAACATAGCGAGGGGAGCTATAACCCTTCTCGCGAATGCCTCATGGCGCACCTAGAAGACCTCCCTAACCCGAAGAATGATCGCCCCGCCACCCCTGCGGTGGCGGTGACCGGGACTTCGTCTCGCGACGTACTGTGATGAGGACATCGACTCCAACACGGGTTCAACTCCACCTGCGCCTACACCAAATCAAGCCGCGCCTCTACCTCAAGCTGCGACCGAGTCGGATGCAACTCCAGCCGTGACAGCATTGGACTCTATTTCAATCCCAGCAGCGACTCCATATAAGGGGCCTCTCACTCGGGCCCGGGCAAGAGAGCTCAACTTTGTGACGCTATTAAGGAACGACGGGCCTGGAGAATAGTCGCCCCAACTAAAGGCCTACACGTGGACGCCCTAGGGTTTGCCTCCACCAGGGAGCTGCGCCTCCCCCCCCCCACCTTACTTAGTCAAGGGCTGCGCCCCTTTTGTTCTCTGAGTTTTGTTTAATTGTTAGCTTTAGCTACAGCCGTCGCACGCATTACAGCGCTGCCACGTGTATTCAGAACTCCACCTTCAAGTAATACATCAGATTGCTTGCATCTCTTTCTTGCTCGTTCTTCGATTGCGCGCAGGAAACGATCTTCGTGATCAGGCTGATCTTGCACCAGCAAGGTTGGTAACCATCGGGAGTTGGTTCAGCGATTGCATTGGCGCCTCGGGCTTGCTCGTCGTAGTCGGATCGTGAGGGTCTACTTCCACCAAATCAAGTTATCTTCACTCACCGAAAGATCGGGCACTCCAGTTCTATCAAGTGGTATCAGATTTCAGTGTTTCTCGGTGAGTTTATCGTGTGTTCTTCGTCCATCCTAGTCCACATAAACCACAACAAACAAAAAAAAAAAATTTCAGGTTAGATCTGTTATCCCAGCACCCTTTGCGCCTGCACTTTCATTCAATAATCTACATTGTTGAGTTTGTGTGCTTATGCGTTCAATTGTTGCTGGTTACTCGTGTTTTTGTTTATCTCCATCTGTTCTAGCCGCCACAAACCGTAGCCGCCACAAACCCTAGCCGCCACAAACCCTACCCTGCCCACCAACCCCTAGCCTCCCCCTCGCAAACCGTAACCGCCACAACCCCTAACCGCCACAAACCCTACCCCACCCCCCCCCCACGCGCAGGTCCCACGCGCCCACAATTTGCCGCGTCAATAGTTGAGTTTCCCACGGTTACGTTTCTGTTTTGCTGCCGTGACAGTCCAATCAAAAAAAAAAAAAAAAAACAACAAAAGAGAAAGGAGCACGCAAGTGAGCCATCAAAAAAAAAAAAAAAAAAGAAAAAGAAAACCGAATAGCAGAAGTTTGCCAACCGATCTCCAACAAAAAAGTGAATCTTGGGCACTGCAGTTTCGTACAGTGATTAGTTTCGACCTTACTAGAGAGAGAGAGAGAGAGAGAGTGAATCTTTTAATTACCTTTTTACCCCTGTCTTCCCTACAACCCTACCTCCCTCTCGCACTTGTTTCCAGCAGCGTTCATACGTGTTTAGCACTCTTATTCAACTTTGCACTTATTGTTTGATCGTGCTAATCCTTGTCTTGAGTGCAGCCTGCCCAGAACTACACATATTTCTACTACGAGCAGGTTCTGTTATCCAGGCAATCGCTCCTCCAATCTTTCACCGGTTTTACCTGTTGGTTGCAGCTCACCCCTGTGTGCTTGGTAAGAACGGGTAAGAATTTGATAAGAGCGTTGTTTTGAGCGATTTTCCCCACCATACACCTGCTATCGTAGTGTCCTCTCCGTTGCTGTTTCGTGTTTGCACTAACAATGGCAGGAGATGACGCCAAGACGGACACTACACTGCAGGACGTGCACGCGCACGTCGAAGGCCTTGCCGTCCACATCAAGACGCTGCATGAACGGCTGGATTCCACGGTTGCTTCATCGACCGAGCGTTTCGACCAGATCGACCTCGCTCAAACGGCCGCCCACGCCACACTCGAGACGATCATGACTCGTCTTGAGACCTTGACCACGCAGCTAACGGAGTTGCAGCAGGCGCGCGACTATGGCGGTGATACGGAACTGGACGATGGTGGTCGCCGCGGTCGTGCACGCAGGGTACGTGTCCCACCTCCTGATTCCTTTGCTAAGATCAAATTTCGCATTCCATCCTTTAATGGCAAATATGATCCTGCTGCTTATCTTGATTGGGAATTAGAGGTCGAACAGAAATTTTCATGCCATGATATTCCTGCTCATCTACAAGTTAAGGCTGCTATTAGTGAATTTACTGATTTTGCTTTACTTTGGTGGCGTGAATATAAACAAAAGTTTCCTGATAACACTCCCACCACTTGGGATGCACTAAAAACTGCCATGCGTCACAGATTTGTTCCTTCTTATTATGCCCGTGACTTGCTCAACCAAATGCAACGATTTCAGCAAGGTTCCCAAACCGTTGAGGAATATTACCAAGCGTTACAAAAGGGCATGATTCGTTGTGGTTTAGTTGAGCAGGAGGACGCTGCTATGGCACGTTTTAGGGGTGGTTTGAATCGTGAAATTCAGGACATCCTTGATTACAAGGAATATGATGATATGACCACTTTGTTTGAATTTGCTTGCAAAGCTGAACGTGAAGTGCAGGGACGGCGATCGTCGACACGCGCTAACTCTTTTGCAGGACGCGGCCAAGCTTCCACCCCAGCCCCCCGCCCGACGTCCTCCACGTCGTCCTCCACGCCGCGCGAGCGTGTGCCGTCCACTTCAAGCGCATCACCACGCGAGCAGCCGGCCAAGCCGACAGCACCTCCGGCCCACGGTGCCTCTCCTTCCACAGGGCGCACTCGGGACATTCAGTGCCATCGTTGCAAAGGTTACGGTCATGTGATTCGAGACTGCCCCAACAAGCGTACCTTGCTGATCCGTGACAATGGTGAGTACTCTTCCGCTAGTGATACTGAGGAGACTAGACATGCTATGCTTTCCTCTGACCATGCAGATCATACGGAGGTTCACGTTGATTCCAGCGCCGCCGATAGGTATGAGAGTCTTGTTGTGCAGCGTGTTCTCAGTACACAGGTTTCCCAGCACGAGCAAAATCAGCGACACACCATCTTCCATACCAAGGGCGTTGTACAAGAACGGGCGATTCGAATCATCATAGACGGTGGCAGCTGCAACAATTTGGCCAGTGCAGCCTTGGTGGAGCAATTATCATTACCCACCCGACATCACCCACATCCATATCACATTCAGTGGCTTAATGATGGCGGCAAAATTAAGGTAACACGCTCGGTACGTGTCCTCTTTTCTTTGGGCGCTTATTCTGATTATGTTGATTGTGATGTTGTCCCTATGGAAGCATGTTCGTTGTTACTTGGTCGTCCTTGGCAATATGATACTGATTGTGTGCATCATGGTCGTTCGAATCATTATTCACTCATGTTTAATGGAAAAAAAATAATTATTCATCCCATGACCCCGGAACAAATTCTAAAAGATGACATGGCTAGGGCGGCTAAGACAGCAAAGTCTCACACATCACCTCCACTTGCTCCTGCTAACTCTGAAATCAAGTTGCATACCCCTGTTTTACTTGCTACACGTGCTGATTTTGCTGAGCTACATGATGATAACCTGCCTTGCTATGCACTTGTTTGCTCCCGCATGCTTGTTTCACTTCATGAGGCACCATCCTCGGATATTCCCCCTGCTGTTGCTAACCTTTTGCAGGACTATGCCGATGTTTTTCCCAAGGATTTGCCACCGGGTCTTCCTCCTATCCGTGGCATTGAACATCAGATTGATCTCATCCCCGGCGCGCAGCTTCCAAACCGCGCCCCGTACCGCACTAATCCAGATGAGACGAAGGAGATCCAGCGCCAGGTGCAAGCGCTGCTTGATAAGGGTTACATTCGTGAGTCTCTCAGTCCTTGCTCGGTTCCTGTTTTGCTTGTCCCTAAGAAAGATGGCTCCTGGCGTATGTGTGTAGATTGTCGTGCAATTAATAACATCACCATTCGTTATCGATATCCTATACCACGCCTTGATGACATGCTTGATGAGCTTAGTGGTGCCATTATATTTTCTAAAGTTGATTTGCGAAGTGGGTACCATCAGATTAGGATGAAACTGGGAGATGAATGGAAAACTGCTTTTAAAACCAAATTTGGCTTATATGAATGGTTGGTTATGCCGTTTGGTTTGTCTAATGCTCCCAGCACTTTCATGCGCTTAATGAATGAAGTTCTTAGGCCATTCATAGGACTGTTTGTTGTTGTTTACTTTGATGATATTCTTATTTACAGCAAGTCTATGGATGAGCATTTAGAACATATGCGTGCTGTTTTTGATGCTTTGCGTGCTGCTCGCTTGTTCGGTAACTTGGAAAAATGCACCTTTTGCACGCAACGCGTCTCTTTTCTTGGCTATGTTGTTACTCCACAGGGAATTGAGGTGGATAGCAGCAAGGTGGATGCCATTCAGGGCTGGCCTACACCGACGACGGTCACGCAGGTTCGGAGTTTCCTTGGCCTCGCCGGGTTCTACCGAAGGTTTGTGCGTGATTTCAGCTCCATTGCTGCCCCGTTGCATGAGCTCACAAAGAAAGGTGTTTCCTTTGCTTGGGATGCACCACAGGAAGATGCATTCAACACTTTGAAGGACAGGTTAACTCATGCTCCTCTTTTACAATTGCCTGATTTCAATAAAGTGTTTGAATTAGAATGTGATGCTAGTGGCATAGGTTTAGGTGCTGTTTTACTTCAAGATCGTAAACCTGTTGCTTACTTTAGTGAGAAATTGAGCGGTGCTGCCCTGAACTATTCAACTTATGATAAGGAGTTATATGCTTTAGTGCGCACTTTGCAAACATGGCAGCATTACTTGTGGCCTCGCGAATTTATTATTCATTCTGATCATGAGGCTTTGAAACACATTCGTACCCAAACTAATCTGAACCGTAGACATGCTAAATGGGTAGAATTTATTGAGTCCTTTCCCTACATCATTAAACACAAGAACGGGAAGGAAAATGTCATTGCTGATGCTTTGTCTCGTCGCTATACCATGCTGTCCCAATTAGATTTTAAAATCTTTGGTTTGCAAACATTGAAAGATCAATATGTGGATGATGCTGATTTTCATGATATTATTTCACATTGTAAGGATGGCAAGCCATGGGGCAAGTTTCATATACAGGATGGGTTCCTGTTTCGTGCTAACAAGCTGTGCATTCCAGCTGGTTCGGTTCGTTTGTTATTGTTGCAGGAAGCTCATGGAGGGGGTCTCATGGGTCACTTCGGTGTTTTCAAAACACAAGAATTGCTGGCTGACCACTTCTACTGGCCTCGGATGCGTCGTGACGTCGAGCGCTTCGTTGCTCGCTGTCCTACGTGCCAAAAAGCTAAGTCTCGTTTAGGTAACCATGGTTTGTATCTGCCTCTCCCTGTTCCTTCTGCTCCTTGGCATGATATTTCGATGGATTTTGTTTTGGGATTGCCTCGCACTAAGAAGGGGAGGGACAGCATCTTTGTCGTTGTTGATAGGTTCTCTAAAATGGCTCATTTTATACCTTGTCATAAAACTGATGATGCAACCATGATTGCTGATTTGTTCTTTAGAGAGATTGTTCGCTTGCATGGAATTCCTAAAACAATTGTCTCTGATCGTGATGCTAAGTTTCTTAGTCATTTTTGGCGTTGTCTTTGGAATAAACTAGGCACTAAGTTACTTTTTAGCACCACTTGTCATCCTCAAACTGATGGGCAAACTGAGGTCGTGAATCGCACTTTGTCTACCATGCTTAGGGCTGTTTTGGATAAAAATTTGAGGCTTTGGGAAGATTGTTTACCTCATGTTGAATTTGCTTATAACCGTGCTACACATGCTTCCACTAAGATGTGTCCTTTTGAGGTTGTTTATGGGTATGTTCCTCGGGCGCCTATTGACTTGTTTTCACTGGATACTGAGGATGATCCCCATGTTGATGCGCTTGCTCATATTGCTCACATGAAACATTTGCATGACGTGACACAACAAAACATTGCTGCTGCTACTGCTAGATATCAAATTGCTGGTAGTAAAGGGCGCAAGCATGTTACTTTTGAGCCTGGTGATTTGGTTTGGTTGCACTTGCGTAAGGATAGGTTTCCTGCTTTGCGCCGCTCTAAATTGATGCCTCGTGCTGCTGGTCCTTTTAAAGTGCTAACCAAGATCAATGATAATGCTTATGTTCTTGACCTGCCTGCGGAGTTTGGTGTTTCCACTAGTTTTAATGTTGCAGATTTGAAACCATATGCGGGCGAGGATGAGGAGCTGCCGTCGAGGACGACTTCAGTTCAAGAAGGGGAGGATGATGAGGACATCGACTCCAACACGGGTTCAACTCCACCTGCGCCTACACCAAATCAAGCCACGCCTCTACCTCAAGCTGCGACCGAGTCGGATGCAACTCCAGCCGTGACAGCATTGGACTCTATTTCAATCCCAGCAGCGACTCCATATAAGGGGCCTCTCACTCGGGCCCGGGCAAGAGAGCTCAACTTTGTGACGCTATTAAGGAACGACGGGCCTGGAGAATAGTCGGCCCAACTAAAGGTCTACACGTGGACGCCCTAGGGTTTGCCTCCACCAGGGAGCTGCGCCTCCCCCCCCCCCCCCACCTTACTTAGTCAAGGGCTGCGCCCCTTTTGTTCTCTGGGTTTTGTTTAATTGATAGCTTTAGCTACAGCCGTCATACGACGTGTATTCAGAACCCCACCTTCGAGTAATAGATTAGATTGCTCGCCTCTTATTCTTGCTCGTTCTTCGATTGCGTGCAGGGATTGATCTTCGTGATCAGGCTGATCTTGCAATCCAGCAAGGTTAGTAACCATCGGGAGTTGGTTCAGCGATTGCATTGGCGCCTCGGGCTTGCTCGTCGTAGTCGGATCGTGAGGGTTAGCTTCCACAGATCGAAATTATCTCCACTCACTGAAAGATCGGGCACTCCAGTTCTATCAAGCACCTCCCTGCCGATCGGATCGCCTGCTGGTTCGATCTGAAGGAAGTTTTCCAGGGGACCTACGCGCGCCCAGGCAACCCCTAGGACCTCAAGAACTGCCCACAGAAACCGGGGGAGACCCTCCGGGAATATGTCCGGTGCTTCTCCCGACAGTGCAACGAGCTGCCAGACGTGGGTGACGCCGATGTCATAGGGGCGTTCCTGTCTGGGACCACTTGTCGCACCCTCGTCCACAAACTAGGGCGCAAGAGTCCACGAACAGCCAAGGAGCTCCTGGATATTGCGACCAGTCACGCTTCCGACGAGGAAGCAGTGGGAGCGATCTTCAACCGCCCCCAAGAAACCAAGGGCAAGCGAGACGAGGATGCCGGCGAAGGCCCCTCTAACCATCCCCACAAGAAGAAGAAGAAGAGCCGACAGCTCCCGTCTGGGGAACGGATGGTTGTGGCCACCTACCGCAAGGGTGGCAAGGCGCCAGCAGCGGACACGCCGAACCACTTCGAGAAAAGGTGGAACCGGCCGTGTCCCACCCACGAGTACCCCGTAAAGCACCTCTACAAGTACTGCTTGCTCATGAAGCGGTTCATGAATCAAGAGGACAAGAAAGGCAAGCCGAAAGGTAAGCCTTGACAGGCCCTCGGAGGCGCCGACGACGGCCCCGACTTCGGCAACGGCAACGACGGTTGCCTCATGTGTAACACTTCGTTTACTTCATCGAGTTCAAAAAGAGGAATTAAATCAACTGCAAGAAAGTACTAAAAATTTGAGGATTAAGGTAATTAATAAAAGTCCTGGTAATTATTAAAAAGAAATTAATTTCATTAATCCAAAGAAGGGTCTAAATACTTGCAAGAGAATTTCTCGCGAATTAAAAGCTAGTAAGAATTTGAACTATTAGTTTAAAAACTTTAAAAACTATTAGTAAGAATCAATTTTTCTGGACTCTTGTCAAATTCCTATGAATTTTGGGCTTTTCTGAAAATGTTTCACCAGTGGGACCCACTAGACAGTGGGCCCAACCGGGCAGCCTCCTTCTTCTCCTTTCTCTCTCTCTGCTCTCCTCCTTCCCGAGCGGTGCGCCCCTCCACGCTCCCACCGGGGCAGAGCGCGCGCACCCGCCCGGGCGTGTTTAAGGGCGCCTCGGCCGCTCCGTCTCTTCCTCGGTCGACGTTCTTTCTCCCTCGCGCCCGCGCTCCTCCTCTGCTCCTCCTTTCTCTCCGCCGAGCCGACCGCACCGCGCCACCGTGCCGCGCTCGCCCCAACTCGCCATCTTCCTTCGCAAATCGACGCACCCGGCACCCCTCTCCACTCCCGAGCGCGGTCACCCCACGAAATTGCCGGAGCTCGCCGGAATTTGAGCTCCGCCGTCACCTTGTTCCTCGGCCAAAGGAGGTCCCTGGTGAACTCTGCACTCCGGTGAGGGCCCGGTCCGGTTTTCTCCTCCCCTAGCTTCATCGCGCCGTGGGGAACCACTTTGGCAAGGTTGCGCCACCGGTCACGCGCCGTATCACCGCCGCACCATGACCGGAGCCCGCCGCGCGCTGCCGCTCGTCGCCGCCGCGGTTCCATGCTCGCCGGCGGTCGTTAGCTGGTAAAATGGGACCCCACGCCGAGCTCTTGCCGCCGGTGTACTCGCCGCCGGCTGCCGTCGCCAGTGGCGCCATCGCACGCCGCCGATCGAGCTAGGGCAAATGCCCTAGCTAGGGTTCACTGTGCTTCTTTTTTTTCAAAGATCAATTTAAATCAATATTTAATTAACCATAAATGGCCAAAACAATATTTAATTAATTTTTAACTTTTAAATTTTGGAAAATTTGTATAAAGCCCTAGTATGTACCCTTAATGTTGCGAAGAGCATAAAATATCTTTTAGGGTTGTTTAGATGCTATTTAAAGCGTTAATTTGGTTTAGGTCAAAATCTTTCCTCGATAACCCTAATTCTTTAATTTGCTAGCGACCACTTAAGTTTGCGAGATATTATTAATTACTGATGTCACCCCTCTTCTTGCATCATGTAGACGCCGACGTGAACGAGGTAGCCATCGAGGTGGACCCCGAGTTTTCAGAAGACACCGTCGTTGCAGACCAGGAAGAACACCCACGAGGCAAGCCCCGGTGCACTACTGTTTTTAAAATTTTCCTTTTACCATAGTGGATGTGAGTCATGTAATGTGCATTTAGGTCGACAGGAGTTGTATAAAATCCTAGATGCATATGTTTCCAGTAGTGCCTATTCTGGAATATTGGTACAGGTAGCCTGATGTAGAAGCTATGCTTAGCAATAACATACGGTGGAAGTCGAGTAGATTGGACACTGCTCACGATATGTTAGGAGTTGTTTGAAACTTCCCCCTCTTGATAAAGGGCCTGTAGCGAGTTCATATTTCATGGAAAGAAACTGGGGTCAGACAGAGAATGAGAGGAAGGCAACAGACCGGGGTTCTGTATGCGGTAGCTCTGTCTGATCCGTGTGGCACAGTTGGTTGAGTATTGAATGTACTGCTCACATGCTGGAGCTATGGGACCCAGTAAACCTAGGTAGCCTAGAGACGGCAAAGCTGAACCTACCTTACGGTGTCTGATTGGCGGCGGGCTGGGGTGGACAGTGTGAGAACTCCATAGATACCGTCCGGGACGGGTGATCTGGTGGGATGCGGCACTGTTGAGGTAGCGTAAGAGGGAATTAGCTTTGCCAGATCTGATGCGAACGGTTGCCACGTGCGGTCCGGGACGCGCACGTGTCGTGTGACCAGGTTAACCCTGCAGGTGTAAAACGTTCCAAACCGCTGACACTCTCAGTCTAGAGTTTACTCAATCTCTCTGTCGCATATGTTAAGAAGTGAACAGAAGAAGATAATGTTTACAGTTGTGACGTTTATGCTAATCATTGTTTGTCAACATGATTGTTTAGTCGTAGTGCATGCTAAAGTTTACTTTCCTCGAACTTAAATTGAGCTAAAACTTGAAAGTAGGAAGCTACTTAGTAAAGCGTGTCTTTTTGCAACTATCCTATCCAGAGTCAGCCGTGCATGTCTAGGTGTCGGCTGTAGACAGCCATGTTGGCGGGTCAGTCTTGCTGAGCTTCTTAGAAGCTCACGCTTTGCGACTTGTGGCTTTCAGGTGAATTTGATGCGACCGGTGGCAGCGGTGGGCAGTTCTTGGAGGAGTCGGCTCCTGGCTGGGGTAGTTTCCAGTGGGAGCACATCGAATAGCCGCCGCCTGTGTGTGGCTAGTAGCAAGGTGCCATTGGGAAAGGTCCTTGCTTTTGCTTAGTGTCGAAGTCGGAGTCTGTAACCTTATCTTATCTTTCGCTTCCGTTAAAGACCGCGTACTTTTTCCGCTGCTGTATTCAGAACTTGTCATGTGTAATCAACTCTGTAATAAATATTTATGTAATATTTTTCTTCTGTCTGTAAACTATTCTTTTAGTGCATGTGTTGTACCCTGTGAATGTCCGCTTCGACGAACATCGCCCAGAATGGATCCCGGGAGGAGGACCTTCCCCGTTTCAGGGACGGTCTGTCACATCATGATCTTCGCTGGGTCAGAGGCACACGGGGGCAAGCGTCGCGGGAAGTTGGAACGCCGCGAGGTGTTCGCGGTTGAACCCGCAGCGCCGACCTTCCTCCGATGGTCAGAGGCACCGATCACGTTTGGTCCGACCACCCTAGCCACTTCCCACGACCAGGTCGATACCCTCTGACCCCATCATCGGCAAGAAGCGCCTCATCAAGGTACTCATGGATGGAGGCAGCGGCCTCAACATCCTCTACATAGAGATGCTCGACGCAATGGGCATCGATCGGTCGCTCATCCGACCCACCGGAGCGCCCTTCCACGGCGTCGTCCCAGGGAAACAGGTGGTCCCCCTCGGGCAAGTCGATTTGCCCGTCACCTTCGGGACTCCGGTCAAGTTCGGGACGGAGACCCTCACGTTCAAAGTGGTCGGCTTCCACGGGTCCTACCACGCCATCTTGGGACGACCATGTTACATGAAGTTCATGGCCGTTCCCAACTACACCTACCTAAAGCTCAAGATGCCGGGGCCGAAGGGGGTGATCACTGTAGGCGCTCCTTCCAGCGCGCCTACCAGTGCGAGACGGAGAGCGGCGAACTCGCCTCCGGGACCATCGCGTCCATAGAAGAACTTGCTGCCATCCGGCAGCAAGTCACCGAAGACACGCCCAACTCTAACCGCAGCACGGGGTCCTTTGAGCCCGCCGAGGGCATCAAGGAGATCCAGCTTGATCCCGACAACGCCAAGGAGAAAATGGCAAAGGTCGGGGCCTCCCTCTCCCCTAAATAGGAAAGCACGCTCGTCGACTTCCTCCGTGCGAACATTGACATATTCGTGTGGAAACCATCGGACATGCCCGGCATCCCGAGAGAAGTCGCCGAGCACTCCTTCCATATCAAGACGGGGTCCCGACCGGTAAAGCAACGACTGCGCCGCTTCGATGAAGAAAAGCGCAGGGCAATCGGGGAGGAAATCGCCAAGCTACTGGCGGCTGGCTTCATCAAGGAGGTGTATCACCTCGAGTGGTCAGCCAATCCTATTCTTGTACGAAAAAAGGATGGGAAATGGAGAATGTGTGTTGACTATACTAGTCTAAACAAAGCGTGCCCAAAGGATCCGTTTCCTTTGCTGCGTATAGACCAAATCGTCGACTCGGCCTCAGGGTGCGAAACCCTCTATTTTCTTGATGCGTATTCCGGTTATCATCAAATCCCCATGAAGGAGTCCGACCAACCCACGACGTCCTTCATCACGCCGTTCGGCTTGTACTACTATGTCACGATGCCGTTCGGACTAAAGAATGCAGGCGCGACGTACCAGCGCTGCATGATCAGGTGCTTCGACAAGCTCATCGGAGACATCATCGAAGCATACGTGGACGACATCGTCGTCAAGTCCAAAAAGGTCGACCAGCTCATGCCCGACCTGGAACGCACCTTCACCAAACTCCAAGCGAACGGCATCAAGCTCAACCTCGAAAAATGCGTTTTTGGGTCCTAAGAGGGATGCTACTCGGATTCGTTGTCTCCGAGCGTGGCATCGAAGCCAACCCAGAGACAATCACGGCCATCAATTGGATGGGCCCGATCCAAAACTTGAAGGGAGTGCAACATGTGACTGGGTGCTTGGCGGGGTTGAGCCGTTTCATACCATGCCTCGGAGAACGCATACACCCCCTCTACCAGCTCCTGAAGAAATCTGATCGATTTCAATGGACGCCAGAGGCATAGGACACCCTCGAAAAGATAAAGGTTATCTTGACGAAGCCTCCAAGCCTGGTACCTCCGACTCCTAAAGAGCCGCTCCTCCTCTACATCGCCGTGACGACCCAGGTCGTTAGCGCCACTTTGGTTGTAGAACAGACGGAGGAAGGTCACGCTCTCAAAGTCCATCGCCCGGTCTACTACGTGAGCGAGGTCTTGTCCGACACGAACATCCGATATATTCAGATACTGAAGATCCTTTATGGCATCATCATCGCCAAAAGGAAGCTCCGACACTACTTCGAGTCGCATCCAGTGACTATGGTCAGCTCCTTCCCCCTACGCGAGGTTGTGTAAAACCGCGACGCAACGGGGAAGGCCGCGAAGTGGGCAGTCAAATTGATGGGCGAAGAGGTAACGTACGTCCCTCGAACGGTGATCAAGTCCCAGATCCTGGCCGAATGGACCGAGGTACAGTTACCCTCGGCCCCTGTGACCAGGAATATTGGGTGGTGTACATCAACGGCTCTGATGCGCAAGGGAGCAGGGGTCGGGCTCGACTTCATCTCCCCTTTGGGGGTGCGTATGAAGTACGCAATCCGCCTGCTATTCCCTGCTTCCAACAACATGGCCGAATACGAGGCGCTCATCAATGGGCTCAAGATCACCGATGAATTGGGGATCCGATGGCTCGAAATTCAAGGTGACTCCCAGCTTGTCGTCGGCCAGATCATGAAGGAGCCCAGCTGCCACAACGACGCCATGGACGCCTACTGCCAAGAAGTCCGTAAGTTGGAGCACAAGTTCCATGGTCTCGAACTCAAGCATGTCCCAAGGCGGCTGAACGAGGAGTCCGACTCCTTGGCAAAGATGGCGGCCGGACAGGAGCAAGTCCCATGTGGGGTCTTCACCCATGACCAGAGCCAGCCGTCGGTCCGGCTCAAAGACCCACAAGGGATCAACACCGAGCCGCCCGCGGTAGGAGGGGTCGGACCGACCCCAAAGCCTCCCGACCCCAGTGTCATGGAGATCGACGAGGCGCCCGCATGAGGTACTGATCCCCCAACCGATTGGAGGACACCGTACCTTGATTGCCTCCTTAGAGGAGAACTCCCAGCAGACAAGACAGAGGCCCGGCACATCGCCCAACGCGCCAAATCCTTTGTCATTATCGATGGAGAACTCTATAAGAGGAGTCTCTCCGGGATTCTGCAGCGCTGCATCCCGACAGTCCGGGGAAAACAGCTGCTACAAGACATCCACGGTGGGGCCTGTGGTCACCATGCCGCGCACAAGACCCTCGTCGAAAACGCGTTCCCACAAGGATTCTACTAGCCGACGGCCGTCAACGACGCTGCGTAGATCGTCCGCACCTGCGAAGGTTCCCAGCTCTACGCCCGACAGACCCACCTGCCAGCACAAGCACTGCAGACCATCCCTTTCACGTGGCCATTCGCGGTCTGGGGCTGGACCTAGTCGGACCCCTCAAGAAAGCACCCGGGGGCTACACCCACCTGTTGGTAGCAGTCGACAAGTTTACCAAATGGGTCGAGGCCCGACCGGTAGTGAGGATTCGACCAGAGGAAGCGGTCGAATTCTTCCTCGACATCATCCACCGCTTTGGGGTACGGAACTCCATCATCACGGACAACGGTACGCAGTTCACAGGGAAACGATTCCTCAAGTTCTGCGACGACTACCACATCCGGGTCAATTGGGCAGCCGTGGCGCACCCCCGCACGAACGGGTAGGTCGAGCACACGAACGGCATAAACCTCCAAGGGCTGAAGCCTCGGATCCACAATTGACTAAAATAGTTCAGTGGTCGGTGGGCAGCCGAACTCCCTGCTGTGCTCTGGAGCCCACGGACGACCCCTAGCCGGGCGATAGGGTCCACCCCCTTCTTCATGGTGTACGGCTCCGACGCCATCTTGCCAACAGACCTTGACTAGGCGCACCGAGGGTTAAGGCCTACGACGACGAAGGAAACCAAACATCCTTCGAGGACGCAATGGACCAGCTCGACGAGGCGCGAGACATAGCGCTCCTTCAATCGGCAAGTACCAGCAGGCACTACGGCGGTACCACAGCCGGAACGTACGAGAAAGAGCGTTCGACGTCGGCGACCTCGTCCCTCGCTGCGCTAGAACTAGCAAGGACCGGCACAAGCTATCGCCGTCATGGGAAGGCCCTACATCATCTCGAAGGTCCTCCGACCCAACACCTATAAGCTGCAGACCGCGGATGGACAAGAGATCGCCAATGCCTGGAACATCGAGCAGCTACTTCGTTTCTATCTCTGAACTCGTAGTTGATTCATTGTTCGCACCCTCCGAGACAAGCGACGCCCGACCCCCTCCGCACGGGAGTTGGACCTCGCTCGGGGGCTACACCTTCGGGGCACGCGCACCGCACGCGCACCTCGACACCTATTTATTTTGCTGCTTATTTGCAAAATTGATGAAAAAGGATAAGTGAAGGATAAGAAAAGCACGAGATTGAACCAGTCAGACTACGAAACGCTTACGGCCCTCAAAGGCTACAGCTATGATGCTCACCGATAAGACCAAATGCTCGTCCTAACCGTGGCTTATCCTCGCTAAGGCTTCAACCCCCCGGCGTTTAAAACTTAGAAGGGAAGGTCATGGGCGAGAGGACACGTGAAGTCGAGCTGGTCGGACTGCGAAAACACCTATGACCCCTGAAGGTTACGGTAAGATCGCTCACCAGCAAGATCGAACGACAACTCTGCCCATGGCTTACGATTTCCAAGTTTCAAAAACAAAGGAGGAAGGGGATGAACGCTTCCATTAATTCGCAAAAAAAAGCACCTTTGCATTAATAGTCAAAACACTTAATTGTGCTTTTGATTCACAAAAAAGACCGGGCGCTTCGGCCTCGGCCACCCTAAATACATACTAATCTAACTACTTCCTACTCTACTGTGGCGGGGGGGGGGGGGTGATAGAACTGAAGTGCCCGATCTTTCGCTGAGTGAAGATAACTTGATTTGGTGGAAGTAGACCCTCACGATCCAACTACGACGAGCAAGCCCGAGGCGCCAATGCAATCGCTGAACCAACTCCCGATGGTTACCAACCTTGCTGGTGCAAGATCAGCCTGATCACGAAGATCGTTTCCTGCGCGCAATCGAAGAACGAGCAAGAAAGAGATGCAAGCAATCTGATGTATTACTTGAAGGTGGAGTTCTGAATACACGTGGCAGCGCTGTAATGCGTGCGACGGCTGTAGCTAAAGCTAACAATTAAACAAAACTCAAAAATAAACAAGGGGCGCAGCCCTTGGCTAAATACACGAGGGGAGGGGCGCAGCCCGTGGGTGGCGGCGAGAGGTGGGGGCGCAGTCCCTGGGTGGCGCGCGTCCTAGGGTTGCGTGCAACCCTAGGTTGGCCCATTAGGGGGGTCTTCAACTGGGCCGACTGGCTAATCTTCTGGGCCTTCGTTCTTCAACATCATGACATAGTTCAGCTCTCTTGTACGGGCTCTCGTGATTGGCCCCACTGATGAAGGAAGTGTCGCTTGAGGTAGAGGCGCATCTGGTGGAGTCATGACTGGAAGTGGAGGCGCGTCCGTAGGTGCTGCTGGTGTGGCCGTTCCCTTGTTGGAGTCGATGTCCTCATCATCCTCCCCTTCTTGAACTGAAGTCGTCCTCGACGGCAACTCCTCATCCTCGCCCGCATATGGTTTCAAATCTGCAACATTAAAACTAGTGGAAACACCAAATTCCGCAGGCAGATCAAGAATATAAGCATTATCATTGATCTTGGTTAGCACTTTAAAAGGACCAGCAGCACGAGGCATCAATTTAGAACGGCGCAAAGCAGGAAACCTATCCTTACGCAAGTGTAACCAAACCATATCACCGGGTTCAAAAGTAACATGTTTGCGCCCTTTACTACCAGCAACCTTATATTTGGCATTAGCATCAGCAATGTTTTGTTGTGTTTGCTCATGTAAATGTATCATTTGTTCAACATGCGCAACCGCATCTACATGTGGCTCATCCTCAGCATCAAGTGAAAACAAATCAATAGGCGCCCTAGGGATGTAACCATAAACAATCTGAAAAGGGCACATCTTTGTAGAAGAATGCGTTGCACGATTATAAGCAAACTCAACATGAGGCAACCAGTCTTCCCAACGCCTTAAATTCTTGTCTAAAACAGCCCTAAGCATGGTTGACAAAGTTCTATTAACTACCTCAGTTTGCCCATCAGTTTGAGGATGACAAGTGGTGCTAAAAAGTAACTTAGTGCCTAGTTTATTCCAAAGACAACGCCAAAAATGACTAAGAAACTTAGCATCACGATCAGATACAATTGTTTTAGGAATTTCATGCAAGCGAACAATATCTCGAAAGAACAAATCAGCAATCATGAATGCATCATCAGTTTTATGACAGGGTATAAAATGAGCCATTTTAGAGAACCTATCAACAACGACAAATATACTGTCCCTCCCCTTCTTAGTGCGAGGCAATCCCAAAACAAAATCCATCGAAATATCATGCCAAGGAGCAGAAGGAACAGGGAGAGGCATATACAAACCATGGTTACCCAAACGAAACTTAGCTTTTTGGCAAGTAGGGCAACGAGCAACGAAGCGCTCGACGTCACGACGCATCCGAGGCCAGTAGAAGTGGTCGGTCAGCACTTCTTGTGTTTTGAAAACACCGAAGTGACCCATGAGGCCCCCTCCATGAGCTTCCTGCAACAATAACAAACGAACTGAACCAGCTGGAATGCATAGCTTGTTAGCACGAAACAGGAACCCATCCTGTATATGAAACTTGCCCCATGGTTTGCCATCCTTACAATGTGAAATAATATCATGAAAATCAGCATCATTCACATATTGATCTTTCAAAGTTTGCAAACCAAAGATTTTAAAATCTAATTGGGACAGCATGGTATAGCGACGAGACAAAGCATCAGCAATGACAGTTTCCTTTCCGTTCTTATGCTTAATGATGTAGGGAAAGGACTCAATAAATTCTACCCATTTAGCATGTCGACGGTTCAGATTAGTTTGGGTACGAATATGTTTCAAAGCCTCATGATCAGAATGAATAATAAATTCGCGAGGCCACAAGTAATGCTGCCATGTTTGCAAAGTGCCCACTAAAGCATATAACTCCTTATCATAAGTTGAATATTTCAGGACAGCGCCGTTCAATTTCTCACTAAAGTAAGCAACAGGTTTACGGTCTTGTAGCAAACGGCACCTAAACCTATGCCACTAGCATCACATTCTAATTCAAACACTTTATTGAAATCAGGCAATTGTAAAAGAGGAGCATGAGTTAACCTGTCCTTCAAAGTGTTGAATGCATCTTCCTGTGGTGCGCCCCAAGCAAAGGAAACGTCTTTCTTTGTGAGCTCATGCAACAGGGCAGCAATGGAGCTGAAATCACGCACGAACCGTCGGTAGAATCCGGCGAGGCCAAGGAAACTCCGAACCTGCGTGACCGTCGTCGGTGTAGGCCAGCTCTGAATGGCCTCCACCTTGCGGCTATCCACCTCAATTCCCAGTGAAGTAACAACATAGCCAAGAAAAGAGACGCGTTGCGTGCAAAAGGTGCATTTTTCCAAGTTACCGAACAAGCGAGCAGCACGCAAAGCATCAAAAACAGCACGCATATGTTCTAAGTGCTTATCCATAGACTTGCTGTAAATAAGAATATCATCAAAGTAAACAACAACAAACAGCCCTATGAATGGCCGAAGAACTTCATTCATTAAGCGCATGGAAGTGCTGGGAGCATTAGACAAACCAAACGGCATAACCAACCATTCATATAGGCCAAATTTGGTTTTAAAAGCAGTTTTTCATTCATCCCCCAATTTCATCCTAATCTGATGGTACCCGCTACGCAAATCAACCTTAGAAAAAAGAACAGCGCCACTAAGCTCATCAAGCATATCATCAAGGCGTGGTATGGGATATCGATAACGGATTGTGATGTTATTAATAGCACGACAATCGACACACATACGCCATGAACCATCTTTCTTAGGAACAAGTAAAACAGGAACCGAGCAAGGACTGAGTGACTCACGGATGTAGCCCTTGTCCAGTAGTGCTTGTACCTGGCGCTGGATCCCCTTCGTCTCATCGGGATTAGTGTGGTACGGGGCGCGATTGGGAAGCTGGGCGCCGGGGATGAGATCGATCTGATGTTCGATGCCACGGATAGGAGGAAGACTCGGTGGCAAGTCCTTGGGAAAGACATCGGCATAGTGCTGCAAAAGGTTAGCAACAGCAGGGGGAATATCCAAGAACGGTGCCTCATGAAGTGAAACAAGCATGTTGGAGCAAACAAGTGCATAGCAAGGCAAATTATCATCATGCAGCTCAGCAAAATCAGCACGTGTAGCAAGCAAAACAGGGGTATGCAACTTGATTTCAGATCTAGCAGGGGCGGCTGGAGGTGATTTGTGAGATTTTGCTGTCTTGGCCGCCCGAGCCATGTCATCTTTCAGAATTTGTTCCGGGGTCATGGGATGAATGATTATTTTCTGACCCTTAAACATGAGTGAATAATGATTTGAACGACCATGATGTACACTATTAGTATCATATTGCCAAGGTCGACCAAGCAACAAAGAGCATGCTTCCATAGGGACAACATCACAATCAGCATAATCAGAATAGGCGCCCAGAGAAAAAGGAATACGTACCGAGCGTGTTACCTATATTTTGCCACCATCATTGAGCCATTGGATGTGGTAGGGTGTGGATGTTGGCGAGTGGGTAAAGATAATTGCTCTACCAGCGTCGTACTCGCCAAATTGTTGCAGCTGCCACTATCGATGATGATCCGGATCGCCCGTTCGTGTACGACGCCCTTAGTGTGGAAAATCGTGTGTCGCTGATTGTGCTCGGCCGTGGCAACCTGTGTACTGAGGACACGCTGCATAACAAGACTCTCATACCTATCGGCGGCGCTGGAATCAACGTGAACCTCCGTATGATCTGCATGATCAGTGGAAAGTATAGCATGTCTAGTCTCCTCAGTATCACTAGCGGAAGAGTACTCACCATTGTCACGGATCAGCAGGTACGCTTGTTGGGGCAGTCCCGAATCACATGACCGTAACCTTTGCAACGATGGCACTGAATGTCCCGAGTGCGCCCTGTGGAAGGAGAGGCACCGTGGGCCGGAGGTGCTGCCGGCTTGGCCGGCTGCTCGCGTGGTGATGCGCTTGAAGTGGACGGCGCATGCTCGCGCGGCGTGGAGGACGACGTGGAGGACGTCGGGCGGGGGGCTGGGGTGGAAGCTTGGCCGCGTCCTGCAAAAGAGTTAGCGCATGTCGACGATCGCCGTCCCTGCACTTCACGTTCAGCTTTGCAAGCAAATTCAAACAAAGTGGTCATATCATCATATTCCTTGTAATCAAGGATGTCCTGAATTTCACGATTCAAACCACCCCTAAAACATGCCATAGCAGCGTCCTCCTGCTCAACTAAATCACAACGAATCATGCCCTTTTGTAACGCTTGGTAATATTCCTCAACAGTTTGGGAACCTTGCTGAAATCGTTGCATTTGGTTGAGCAAGTCACGGGCATAATAAAAAGGAACAAATCTGTGACGCATGGCAGTTTTTAGTTCATCCCAAGTGGTGGGAGTGTTATCGGGAAACTTTTGTTTATATTCACGCCACCAAATTAAAGCGAAATCAGTAAATTCACTAATAGCAGCCTTAACTTGTAGATGAGCAGGAATATCATGGCATGAAAATTTCTGTTCGACCTCTAATTCCCAATCAAGATAAGCAGCAGGATCATATTTGCCATTAAAGGATGGAATGCGAAATTTGATCTTAGCAAAGGAATCAGGAGGTGGGACACGTACCCTGCGTGCACGACCGCGACGACCACCATCGTCCAGTTCCGTATCACCGCCATAGTCGCGCGCCTGCTGCAACTCCGTTAGCTGCGTGGTCAAGGTCTCAAGACGAGTCATGATCGTCTCGAGCGTGGCGTGGGCGGCCGTTTGAGCGAGGTCGATCTGGTCGAAACGCTCGGTCGATGAAGCAACCGTGGAATCCAGCCGTTCATGCAGCGTCTTGATGTCGTCGGCAAGGCCTTCGACGTGCGCGTGCACGTCCTGCAGTGTAGTGTCCGTCTTGGCGTCGTCTCCTGCCATTGTTAGTGCAAACACGAAACAGCAACGGAGAGGACACTACGATAGCAGGTGTATTGTGGGGGGAAATCGCTCAAAACAACGCTGTTATCAAATTCTTACCCATTCTTACCAAGCACACAGGGGTGAGCTGCAACCAACAGGTAGAACCGGTGAAAGATTGGAGGAGCGATTGTCTGGAGAACAAAACCTGCTCGTAGTAGAAATATGTGTAGTTCTGGGCAGGCTGCACTCAAGACAAGGATTAGCACGATCAAACAATAAGTGCAAAGTTGAATAATAGTGCTAAACACGTATGGACGCTGCTGGAAACAAGTACGAGAATGAGCTAGGGTTGGGTGTACGGGAAGGTACGATGGAAAACAACCCGGGGCTGAGCGCCCAAAACTGATTATATGAACAAGGAAAAGCAAATGAACAAGTCACCACTCTCTCTCTCTCTCTCTCTCTCTCTAGAGTAAGGTCGAATATATCACGGAGCCGATGCTGCAGAACACGGACAGACTCACGAGGACACACGGCGAACCAGGTCGGTTGGGATTTTCCCAGCAAAACCGATCACGAGCAACAAACGTCTCCTGTTCGGGTTGTGTTTTTTTTTTGGCACACTTGCATGCTCTTTTTCTCTCTTTTTCCTTTTTTTTCTTGTTTTTTTTTTGATTGGACTGTCATGAAAACAAAACAGAGACGGAGACGAGTGGAATTCGGCGGCGTGACTGGCCGGGATTTGGGTTCTGGCGCGGCGCTGAGATAGCAGAGCGCAACCGAGTAGGACTCGTGCGCGGCGCTGAGATAGCAGACCGTAATCGAGCAGGACTCGTGCGCGGCGCTGAGATAGCAGATCGTAATCGAGCAGGACTCGTGCGCGGCGCAGGGGGAACAGATCTAGGCGCGTACGACAGGTGAGCAGTGTTAGGGTTTGTGGACTATAGGATGAATGAAAAACACACGAAAAACTCACCGAGAAACACTGGAATCTGATACCACTTGATAGAACTGAAGTGCCCGATCTTTCGGTGAGTGAAGATAACTTGATTTGGTGGAAGTAGACCCTCACGATCCGACTACGACGAGCAAGCCCGAGGCGCCAATGCAATCGCTGAACCAACTCTCGATGGTTACCAACCTTGCTGGTGCAAGATCAGTCTGATCACGAAGATCGTTTTCTGCGCGCAATCGAAGAACGAGCAAAAAAGAGATGCAAGCAATCTGATGTATTACTTGAAGGTGGAGTTCTGAATACACGTGGCAGCGCTGTAATGCGTGCGACGGCTGTAGCTAAAGCTAAAATTAAACAAAACTCAAAAATAAACAAGGGGCGCAGCCCTTGGCTAAATACATGAGGGGAGGGGCGCAGCCCGTGGGTGGCGGCCAGAGGTGGGGGCGCAGTCCCTGGGTGGCGCGCGTCCTAGGGTTGCGTGCAACCCTAGGTTGCCCATTAGGGGGGTCTTCAACTGGGCCGACTGGCTAAACTTCTGGGCCTTCGTTCTTCAACACCATGACATAGTTCAGCTCTCTTGCACGGGCTCTCGTGATTGGCCCCACTGATGAAGGAAGTGTCGCTTGAGGTAGAGGCGCATCTGGTGGAGTCGTGACTGGAAGTAGAGGCGCGTCCGTAGGTGCTGCTGGTGTGGCCGTTCCCTTGTTGGAGTCGATGTCCTCATCAGGGGGGGCGTTGTCCTCCTCCTCCTCTTCCTCCATCCTTGCAGCCAAGGCATGCGCCAGGGGGGCCACCTCCTCTTCGATGGCGTCCAGCTCGGCGTTGGAGTAGCCAGGAGCGAAGCCCTCGCTCATCAGGTCGAGAGCGATGTTGGAGTAGTGCGACCGGACTGTGAGAGACCCGACCAATTTATATTCAAGTTTACCAAGTTGACTCGCGGCCCACGCATGGTATGCGAGAACTCAACCCGATAAAAGAGAATATAAACCCGGCAGTCCCCCGACATGCTTCTCAAGCAGTGCCCAAGATCCAAGCACGTCGGCAACGTCACATGTGATTCATCACAAAGGTCACCTTAATTAATAATATTAATTTAAAATATTCTTACATACCAAGGTTCATCATAAGTCTTGAAACTAAAAAGAAATCAAAGAGCGGAAGCGATTCTAAGGAAGACGATAGTCGCAGCGGTTGCAATGAGGAAGCAGCAAAGGATTGCGATGCCCAGCCCACGAACATCGCAAATCACGGTCACTCGAACGTCTCGACTACGCCTCGCCCTCGCCGGCATCGGCGGGGACAAAGTAGCCGAAGACCAACTCATCCTCACCTGCAAAAACTTAAACAACAAACGTTGAGTACGAAGGTACTCGCAAGTCTTACCCTGTTGTGGGAATTAGTTCCCGACTCCAAGGATAATGCAATGAGGCTGTAGCAAGGTAAATAAGGTATAGGAACGGACTCGATTGCTTAAAGCAGAAACTAAGCATATATGAGTAAGCATAAAGTAAAAGACTCTGCGGGCATAAACTTCTAATAAACCCAATCCCCAAGTACCATGTAATCATAAATCATGTATATGCCAACATCCATGTTCCATCCGAACCATGGATACCAATAACCATGTTCGAATTTCATCAACAATATCCCAATTTCCATCATGTTATGAAACAACTCTACGATATTATCCAAAGGACACTGAGCTTGATCATAACCGAGACCGCGGCGGATTCGAACCGATTTTTACACCCTGCAGGGGAGTCCAACTGTACCCACACGACTGAGGACCATACGGCTCATGTAACCCGCTAAAGTTACACAAGGGGATACTCATGTCAACCTTTTTCACACTCGTGCCCACACGGTTGGAAAATCCACACGGTGCCGAGTACCACGGCCTCGCAGGCACACGTGAGTCCCTCGTCGAGTGTCACGGCCTCGCAGGCACCCATGACTCCCTCGTTCCACACACCGTGCAGTCATCGGCCAAACGTTGGTACGCAGTAAGATACTCAGCTTATCTTACCATTATATCGGACATGTGGTATGAACGGGAAGTGCTCAGGCCAAGAATAACACGGCCGGTTCCTAGGTCAACCCAGACGGGGCCTACGGCACACAAGACCTCCATGTCTTGCTGCACTCCTATCCCACCGTCCAGATTTCAGCTTTTAACACTTTTCAACTTTTACCAACATATGAACTCGCCACAAGTCCATAAGTAATCAAGGTGGTTCCTATACGTGCGAGTGGGACTTACGACTCGACTTCTACCGTGTTATCTAAGCATGGCTAAGCATTTCGTGACTCAAACAAAGACACTCTACCCAGGTGGACAAGGTGACGTATTCAATACCAAGGAGGGGTACATGCAACAATAATAGGTTTTCCCAATGTTAC
This sequence comes from Oropetium thomaeum, assembly GCA_001182835.1. NCBI lineage: Eukaryota > Viridiplantae > Streptophyta > Magnoliopsida > Poales > Poaceae > Oropetium > Oropetium thomaeum. Next base: position 488,314 of record LFJQ01000084.1, read on the forward strand.
TACTAAGCCCGACTTTATGCATTCCTATGCGTAAGCATTCATATTAATCATTAAGTAAATTACTTAGGGTAGCAATATGAGGTGCTTGCCTTCAACATCAGCGGTGTTGACTTCCTCAGCAGCTGGATCAACTTCTGGTGCTTCTCCCGCAGCAGCACCCGCGTCACTCTCTGGCGGTTCGTAAGCTATAAAGTAAAAACGCGACGGTATGAGATGCATGCCATGATGCCATGATGCCCAAATGATGCAATATGATGCAGAGAGGTAGCTACTGAGTCTATGAACACAATACAAAAAGAACGAAGGCAATCGGAGTTCTGCAGCTCAAGTTATAGTCAAAACAGTTTTACCGATACCGGTTACGGGTTTCCCGGTTCCCGGATTCCGGTTCCGATATCGGGTGGCACACGAATGTCGTTTTCGGGAAAAATCCCAAAACACTTCACATGTACTGGCTTTACTAAGTGGCTTGGGTTACTATGAGACTAAGTTTGAGTGGTTTTGACTCGCGTTAACAGGAACACGAGCCCTCCGATGGTCGTTGCCTGTTTACGACATCGGGAATACCGTAACGGTGCCGTAAAAGTCGTAATGACTTTTCCGGTGAAATTCAAAGTTAAGTTACAGGCATGGGACCATTTTTAGTTTAAAGTAGGCTCTAAACTAAGACTTTTGGCTCTGGTCTGGGGTCAAGTTGAGCTTCTATGAATTTACTAAAAATCTAACAAGGCTCTGTTTTCCCAACTTATAAAATCAGAAACATGTATTAAAACTTATGCAAAAATCATGAAACTTTACAGAGCTACTACTGAGGATCTAAAATAAAGTTTTTGTTAAAGGTCTTGGGCTTTTGGGTGACTTTCCTAATGTACTTTAGACAGAGGTAATTAATCTAGGGTTTTGGGGATATTATCAATGACATGCATGCACAATGTTCATGAAAAATTCTGGTAAAAATACAGGAGATGCATCATGCCAAGATAAAATTATGGTACAAATATCAACCCTAGAAACCTTCTGGAACTTCAATTAAAAATCAACAACAGAAATAATACATTGAATTATTAAAGAAAATCCAGGGACATTTATGAAAAAGTGTTTTAACAGAAAATTAACTCATTATTCAAGGATTCAAATAAAATTATATTTGGCATTTTTAGACTTTTCCATGATTTTCTACACACTATGCAACTTTTGGTTAAATAAAAGGAAAATAGGAAATTCAATGGAACAGTAGCCGAAACAGGGGAATTAGTCAGTGCGGTTGCTCCGGTGGGAATCTCGCCGGAGGAGGGGGCTAGGAGGGGGATGGAGTGGTCGAGGAGCATCACCTTGATTCAAGGAACTGTTTTGATGAAGATTAGGGCCACGGGGAAGGCGGCAGGATGGTGGTCGACGTGAGCCCAGAAGCTCTGCTAAAGGCGGCCGACGGGTGGCGCGCGACGAACTTCCTCAACGGCGATGATCTGCGGCTAATGGCTTATCAAAAAGGTGTACCATGGTGAGAGGAACAAGCTGGTTGAAGGAATTGGAGAATGGAGCTACCTCGGTGACGGAATTTGAAAAGAGGTGGCCGCCGGCGCTGTTGTCGGCCGAGGAGCAGTGCGGCGATGTTCCGGTGAAATTAGGGCACGGCTGGTGAGCTCGGTGTTCGGAGAGTTTCAGTGGGTCAAGGGGAACTTGATTGGCACGGTGGCGAGGCTAGGGAGTGGCCGAGTCGAGCTGTCGACGGTGAGGGTGGCTCGGGCGGCAATGGCGTGGTGCTCTGAGGTGCGCGGCAGAACAGAGAAAGAGAAGGGAAGGAAGGGAGAGCTTGAGCTTCGGTTTTGTACTTGAGGAGGAGGAGCCAAGGGAGGTAGAGAGTAGTGGTGCGCTGCTGATTGGTGAGGGGAAACGGTGGCCGGCAATTGGCGCCTGAAGGCGGTGCTCGGCAGTGGCGATGGCGTGCGGCAGTGAGGGAAATGAAGGCGCGCCAGAGAGAGGGAGAGAGAGGAAGAGAGAAGGAGGGGGAGATCTCTTGCAAGATTCACCGATGGGGAGGAGTGATGGCGCGCGCGGGGGATTGGCCGGCGCTGCGCTCGGCTGTGGTGGTTGGCTGCGGCGGCAAGGGGTGTCGGGCGAGTACTGTTCACGGTAAGATTATTTTCAATTCAATTAATTCAATTACCCTCCCTCTTGATACAACAGAAAACCCTAGCTCCCGAGCTCAAAAATTTTTGAAACTTTTTGTGTGTGCTAAATGAATTATTTGGAACAACTTTTATTAAAGGAAGGTTCACTGAAACAGCTTCTAAAGATCTGTGAATTTTCAATTAGGTTCAAACTTGTTGGAATTTTAAAGGGGTTCAAACCTTTACCAAAAATTTTCATAAAATCTCCAAAATTCTATTTTAATGTATAGTTAATTGTTATGCAAAAACATTGGGGTAGTTTTATTAAGAAAACAAAAGGCTTCTTGAACGTCGATTAGGGTTTTACGAAAACAACGAAAACTCGAAACCCTGACCCAAATCAAAACAGGAGAAGGTCGAATTCAAATGATTGAATCAGTGAGCTCATTAACAAAAGGACAAAAGATTGCAACTATTGGGATGTGACACGGACGACGGGAAAAGCCCAATGCACAACCCAGCGCAGCGCGTCCGCGTCCATCCCGCGTGATCGGGCGACGAGGCGGGGGACTTGGGGAGCGAGGGAGCTCAACCCTACTTCGGTAGCGATCCCGAGGTCAGAGAGCGCCATGCTGACGGCGACCCTGAGTGAGTCATGCTCCTCGGCTTCTCACTTGAAGTCATCTTGGAGCCGCGACAACTCCCGCGTGCTCGCCTCCAGCTTGTCGGACAGCACTGCGAAAGATGGCACAACGGTTAGTTCATGTCCGACCAAGGAAAAAGAAGAAAAGGCCGAGGAAACAACTTACCCATCGCCCCTGCCTGGAGCTTCTCGATCTCGGTGCGACCGCGGGTCAGCTCCCCGGCCAGGGAGGCGGTCACCCCCTCGGCGTCCTCCCTGGCCTTAACCTCCTTCTCGTGGTCCGCCCTTGCCGCCTCCGCCCGTCGGGTCTACTCCACCGCCAACACTGTGATGGCGTTGCGGACCTGAGGGGCCTCCTCCAACTCCTCCCGCGCCTTGTGCACCTCCTCCAGTGCGGCGCGGAGCCGGTCCTCCGCCTCAAGAAGGCGCCGCACCATGACCCGTTCCCAGGCAAGAGCGTCCGACGCCGCGCCACGGGCAGCGGCGAGCTGCTCTTTGAGCTCCCTGTGGGCGAGGTGGTGCCGCAGTAGGGCTGCGATGGAGTCCCGCGTGGACGCCGTCGACAGAGCCCCCTCCAGGGCCCGCTGCGCGCTCCCGAGCCCCGGGGCACCCTCTTCCGTCGGCCCTTCAGCCAGTGGGGCCGCCGACGCCGCCGCCAGCCCATCATCGGTGCCGCCCTCTACCGGTGCGGCAGCCACCGCCACCTCCTCCGTTAGCAGCTCCGGCGGGATGGCCGTCTCTGCCTCTGCCTGTACCGCGGGTCTGGCCCCGGCGTCACCGCCCGCTCCTAGGGCAGCCCCGCTGCCGGTCGGGACTCCGCCGCCGACGTCCCGCCATCACCGGCCTTTGACGCGCCAAGGCCTTCTTTGGTGCCGTCTGGAGCTCCGTCGCCTGCCCTTCGACCCTGCGCAAAAACTACGCTAAGAGAGACTAAGGGAAGAGATAGAGAAGGCACACGGCGCACTTACCTTCGGTGTGACACCCGCAATAACCTAGCTAAATCAAATTATTCAACAAGTTCCGTGGTGCAAAAATAAAGGGGCTAGAAAGTTCCATCTATTTAATGAAGCTAGAGGAAGCTAAGTAAATCACACCTAATTCACCAAAGTTAAGATGAATTATAAAAACTTCTTTTCTTTTAAATTGCTAATTGATTAGGTTGGCAGTAAGTTGAAAAAAAAAACACAAAAACCTTTCATGTAAACGGACGAAAGAAAAATAAATGGCCGGATAAGATCGAACTCTCGTGACTAACCTAATCGAAGCCCCAACGATCGAAAGGATTAAATAACAAAGAGGCGAGTGATTAACAAAGGACTTCAAATTTGCAAGGAACAATTCAAATTCAAATCTTAGTCTCCCCATTTCAAACAATTCCATCTTTTAGTGAAGTCTCTTAGGTGAAAGGGAGATTCAACTTATTTTCTATGACTTGAGGAGAAATAATTTCCAAAAATTCATTTCTCTCTCTCTCCCTTTCCTTTTTCCTTTTTCTCTTTTCTTTCCCTCCCTTTCTCTTTTCCTTCCTTCTCTCTCTGCTGGCGTCGGCCGAGCGCTGTTCCCACGTCGCCCCATCCTTCTTCCCTCCACAGCGCCGCTCCAATTTCTTCCCTTCTTTCTGCTCGGTGCACCGCTCGCCATTGCCGCCGAGAGGGTCGCGCGGTGAGCCACTGCTCCGGCCGTCCCCGGTCCTCTCCACCGTGCCCAACTTCCTTCCCTCACTCTAGCACAGCTCCTGGTCCAGCAAGCCCCCGTCCGGTTGCTTCCTCCACCCGGAATGCCCCCAGCCCTTCTCCCCGGCCGAGTACACCACCGCCGGCCGACGATCCCCAAATTCCTCCTCGCGGTACCTCCATACAGCAATCCCTTCCTCCGGCTCTTCCCTATTGTCCTTGCGTTTGGTTTTGACAAGGTTTCGTCCACAGGGGCTCACCGGCGACAACGAATTCGTCGCGCCACCGGCGGACCATCGTGCGCAACCACTCGAGCTCACCGTCGACTTCGATCTTCCGGCCACCCCCACGATCTCCAACTCCATCAAACAGAATCCCCACGCCACGGTGAGCCTTCTAGACCGCCTAACCCCCACCCTCCAACGCTTCTCCGGCGAGTTTCTTGTCGGACTTTGGGCGCCGCCGCCGCTCCTCGCCGCCGGCCATGCTCCGGCCATTCTCAGAGGGCAAGCCCGATACCAATGGATAGAGGAGGGTGAGCCGAGCGCGTGGGGCACCACAACGGCCGCCGCTGGCGCCCCTCCCGGCGAGAACCGCCGGCGATGCACCGTCGGGTGCGCCCTAGTGCCGCTCCCCTATTTTCTGTCGCTGGCCGGCGGGCCCGGTTCCTCCCCCAGTTATTCAATTTCCAGGAAAATTCATAGAACTTGTAAAATTCATAGCAAATAGAATACCGATCTAAAAATAGCAACCCAAAATTATTTAGAAACCTCATGAAAAGTACTAAATGTCTGTTAAAGCACTTTTTAGAAAACGACCAAAAATTTTGAGAAACAATTAGAATACTCTTGTCTGTTTTTGATTTTTAATTTAAATTCTAGAGCAGTGCTAGGGCTAAAATTGGATCCACGTGTACATAATGCCAATAGACGCCTTCTGGAATTTTATGGCGGTTTTAGGACCACAAAGTTGCATACAACACTTCAACAATACTCCAATCTGCCTAGTTAAAGTATCATTTTCTAAAGTACATTATAAAAGTCATCCAAAAGGTTAGACCCCAAAAGAAAAGTTTTAGCTTTGGTTCTCATGAGTGACTCCATAAAATTTCACAAATATTATTCTAAGGTTTACTACTGGTTTCTGATTTTAAAAAATTTAATAACAGAAACTTTGATGAATTTTTATAAAATCTATCAAATTCATCTAGACCTCAGCCAAAGTTCAAAATGCATATTTCAGAGAGTGCTATCAATTAAAAATGATCTTGAGGTATTAAAGTTTTATTTTTAGCCTAGGTTAATAGTCGTAATTATTAAACAATTATACTCGAAGAAAAGTGTCCATCTAACCCTAATTCCCAAACGACGAAAACCTTGGCTAATCTTTAATAAAGGCATTGTGACACTTTTCACTAAGTTATCACAATCTTACTACATTTTCAACATATAGGAGCCGACCCAAAATTTTCGACGGAGAAAGAGAATCCGGAGGAGGCACCCGCAGGAACTAACTTCTCGCTTGAGTGTGTTGACTTTTCTGCTGATCAAGGCAAGCCCCGGTGCACATCTATGTTTTACAAGTTTTATTTTTATCATTATGGTTGTAGGGATTGTTGTGCATTAAGTCTCGAGGGATTCCGTGAAAACTTAGTTGCATGACTTAATAGGATTTCCTATGGGTTATTTTGGTAGAGCCATCGATAGAATGCTAAGCTTAAAGGAAAGGACGCTGGTAGAATACGAGTAGTATGGAGACTACTCGTGTTTAATCAAAGAAGGAAAAATTCAAGGAATATGTTTGATCTTAATGTGAATAAAAAGCTGGAAACGTATCGGGTGCAGTTGCATTGGTCAAGTTTGAGTTGTGTACCGAGTGCATACTGGTAAATGGGGCTAGGAAACCGACGTAGCTCATTGTACTTTGTTGGAAAATTGGCCATCTCTCTTTCCGGGTGAATGGACCGTCAGGGTGGATGAATTTGCATTTTGTTTTCTTGGGCTCCTGCTAGTGAGATGTGACACCCCAGGTGTCACTTAAACAGTCATCGACAAAACGAAAACCCTAAAAAGGACTTTTTACGCTTTTGAGTAAAACTAGCACTTGAGATAATGATCAATGTACCTAAAAACACTTCCATTAACCTAGACAAAAATTTTAATAATTTAATTTTGAACACTTTCACCAAACAGGGAACCTCAATCCGCGGTACATGGTCATTTCCTATTCACATTCCAATCCAAAACCCTAATCGGTAATTTCACTCAACTTAAAGCAGGTTCAATCATGGAAATAATAAGAAATATTGTTTAAAATGCTTTAAAGAGACACTATGAAGAGTTTGACAAAAAACAGAGCACTTTAGCAAAGTCCGGAGAAATTTCAAATAACAGTGTCGAAATCTCGTTAACAGAACGAAATCCAAAACCTAACTCTTGACCATCAAAATTTCCACAGAACCCTAGGTATATTTTACATAACAATTAAGTACACTTCAAAATAGAATTTTGGGAAATTATTCAAGATTTTTGGAAAAGCTTTAGACCTCTTAAAAATTCACCAAAGCTATAATCAACCTGGAAATTCAAGAATTTTTAGAGACTAAATCATGACTTGAACCTTAAACGAAAAGTGTTCCAACTAAATTCCTGAGCATACACAAAAAGTTTCAAAATTTTTGGAGCTCGGGAAGTGTGCCAATTCATTGGATTGCTTTCCAGCTAAAAGAATTTAAAAAAAAAATGAATACCGCTGTTGCCGGGCGGGCTACAGTCCCCGCTCGCCCGACAACGCGGAGCAGGGCACGCAGCCGAGCGCCCGGCCGACACGGCCGTTGCCCCCCACGTCACTTTGACTCGCCGGCCTCCCCTACCTCCTCACTCTCTCTCACTCCTCTCTATCTCTCTAGCCCCCTCCCTCCTCTCTCTTTTTCTCTCTGCCCGCGCCCCCGAGCTGCGCCGCCCCTGCTCTGCGCCGCCGCCCGCCATGCCGACCCCCCCCCTGTCCCCACTCTCCTCTACCTCGGCCCCCCCCTTTAAATTGGCGCGGATCCTCCCCAATCCTTCCCCCTCCTCCATTTCTTCTCTCCCCGCGCGAGCTCACCCCCCTGCCCCGGCCGTGGACGCCATTGCCGCCGCCATAGCCGCCCCTCACGGTGAAACACCGCCCCGACTCAATTTCAATCAAATTCACTCACCAAATCAACTCTTCTCCACCTCGTGAAGCTCACAGAAGCCTCCAACCCTCCGACGGCGAGCCACCTCGTCGGAATTTTGACTTCGCCGCCGCCACCGAAGCACCCCCACGGTGAGACCCCCTCTGCCGTGCCCAACCTTGATTAATACCATGTTGCCGAGCTTCGTCATGTCGTGAGGATCATGAAAAGCCAAGTTTCGACGGCCGGCGACCACCCCATCGTCGGGAATTGGCCGCCGGAGCTCGTCGGAGACTGTGCACTGTTTTTCTTTTTCCTATTTATTTTCCAGATTATTACTCTATCTCCTAAAAACCCTAGAAAATCACAGGAAGATCCAAAAATGCCAAACCAAAATTTGTTAGAACCCTTGTGAAAAGTACTAATTTTCTGTTAAAACACTTTTTAACAAATCACCAAACATTTGTAGAATTAATTAGAAACACTCCTTTCTATTTATGAATTTTAAATTGCATTATAAAGCAATGCTAAGGCTAACCTTTGATCTACAGGAACACCCTGGTACTACACACCCTCTGGAATTTTATGAAGATTTTAGGAACACGAAATGGCATCTAACCCTATTAAATAACCTCAATCTGCCTAGTTTAAACACCATTTTCTAAAGTACATTTTAAAAGTCATTTACAAGGCTAGACCCATAATAAAAGTTTTATATCTGGTACTCAGGGATGCTCACAAAAAGTTTCATAATTTTATTCTAATGATTACTAGTGCTTTCTGATTTTAAAATATTTAAAAACAGGAACTTTGATGAATTTTTATAAAATACAGACAATTCATCTAGGCCCCACCCAAAGCCCAAAATGCTTATTTCAGAGAGTACTACCAACTAAAAATAATCTTGAGGAATAATTAAAATCTTCATTTTTAACCCTAGTTTAATAGCCGAAGTAATTAAATAATATTAACCGATGAAAAATGTCGTATTAACTTAACTAAAGCTGAAGTTGATGAACATGTCAACTAAAAGTCACCTCATGGAAGTTTAATAGACTTCCATAAACATCATTCACAGAGTAAGAATTTAATTTAATCGACGGCGTCGAGTAATTAGGTTTAACCCTAATTCTAGGCGTCGCCAACCTAAATCCTAGATTACTATTGATAATAACAATAAGTTTCATTATCATTAAACTTATCATAATCCTACTGCATCATGTAGATTCTGACGCTAACGAGGTAGCTGCGGATCCAAGTTCTTCGACCCCCGCCGAAGAAGTCGACATCAACACCGAAGGACCAGGCAAGCCCCGGTGCACAACCGTTGTTTAAATTTTCCTTTTATAACTAAGTGTGTCTTGTTTGTACATTAAGTACTAGGAGTTGATTGAAAACCATAGTTGCATTGTTTCATAGGAAAACCCTAACGGTAGTTGGTATAGATACCCCCTTAGTCTGCTATGCTTAGTAGGTATTGTCGGTAGAAGTCGAGCAGAGTAGACGCTGCTCGCGAAAGGATAGGTTGTGGAATGAATCTATTTGATGAGATGGACCACACTATTGTGAATCAGTAAGAAAGATAAAAGTTTGAGGGTCAGACAGGATACAAAGTAGGTCGGCGACTGGACTGGGTCCAGGGTGGCCGTAGACTTGTCTGATCCGTGTGGTCCGAGACTGATCGAGTGTTGAACGTACTGGTCGTATGCTGGGTGTTATGGGCCCCAGTAAACCTATGTAGCCTAGCGATTGCAACGTCAAACCTGCCCTACGGTGTCTGACTAGGAGGAGATCTGGGGTGGGCAGCGTGGGAACTCCACAGAAACCGTCTGGGACGTGTTGTCTGGTGGGACGCGGCGCTGCTAAGGCAGGCGTAGGAGGGAATTGACGTTGCAGGAGCTGGTGTGAACGGTTGCCACGTGCGAGTCTGGGACACGCACGTGTCGTACGGTCAGGTTTCCCCCTGCAGGGTATAAAATCGTTTCGAACCGCTGTCGCTCCCAGTTAGTGAGCATGCTCGTGAAACGCACCACATTCTAGTAAAATAGGTTGAAACACCATGAGAATGAATTTATGAATATTAATATTGCTATTGCTGATTTATGTTATGTTTGTTTAGTTCAGTGCTAACTAAATTTATTTTTCCTAATCACTCAACTTGTGCTAAAAATTGACAAGAGTAGTGTAGGCTGCGAGTCCTTTTTGGCAATAAACCTACCCCCATCAGCCTTCATGTCTAGGAGTCGGCTGTAGTCAGTCACTTTTGTTGGGTAAGTCTTGCTGAGCTTCTTAGAAGCTCACGCGTTAGCGTTTTGTGGTTTTCAGGCGCCGTCATGCAGGAACCAGCAGGTAGCTTCCATTGGGAGGAGCCTCCCATCGAGTTTGGGAACCTCCAGTGGGAGTTGTGCGAGTCGCCGCGATGAATGTTGAAGTGGCTAGTAGCATGACGCCCGTGGGCACGGCTCGTGCTTTTGCTTAAGTCCGAGTGTCGGAGTTGTAATAGTTTTAGTCTTCCGCTGTTATCGCTTTCAAAACTGTTGCGCACTCTGAAACAATGTAATATTTAACTTTAAATTCAGGAACCAATGATGTATTAAGTTCTCTCTTCTTGTAAATTATTGCTGTTTATCCCTGCCTGTGTTGTATTGTGTGTACGCTCACTTCGCCGAGCGTTGCCCAACAAGATCTTGGCTTAACGACTGACCAGATCAGTCCTGAGACGAGGTTTTCTGGGCGGGTCGTGTCATGAGAAAGGCTTGGGGCCGTACAGGGATGCAGGGCATCGCCTGTAGGACCATGTCCTTGGAGAGATGGATGTTGGACCAACTCTGTCACGATGTTGCAAAATGTAGCCACGTGCGACTCATTCGAGTGTGCTCGTGTCGTGTCATTCGGGTTTCTCCTGCAGGATGTAAATTAATTATAATTGCCGTTCCTCGTGGTTAAGAGTACCACTTGCTCCTTTCTGCCGCAATGATATGTAATTAGTGGATTGATGATGAAAATGGTTGTATCAACCCTGGATTGTCGTGCTTTAATCTTGTTTGTTTAGAATAGTGGCACACCTAGTATGTTAATAATGAACCCTGTTAACTTGGCTAAAAATGGAATAGACTATTAGCGCTGTTTTCGTAATACTAGGTCAACTTCCACCAATACTCCCTGCATTCTAGGAGTCGGTCATTAGATGGCCACGTTGACGGGTAAGTCTTGCTGAGTATTAGTTGCTCAGGCTTTGTGCCTTTGTTGTTTTGCTTGTAGGATCTTTCTGGGTCTTGAAGAATGAGCATGTCTAGGGCTGACATGCTTGTTATAGGATTGCTGATCGTCGAGTTGTAACTAACGCTTCCGCAGTATCAAATCCGAGTTTTCAAAACTACGCTTCTGCAATTAAACGATTTGAACCAAAGATGTAACATTAAGAAATTGTGTACCCCTTTAAATAATGTTTTGCATGTCCTTGTTAATTATTGTACTGTATGGTCGCTTGCTTCGTCAAGTGACACCCCAAAGTGATCCTGGATGAGCAACCGTACGATTTTATCAGACGGGGTTGCGACACTCGGGCCATGGATTGGCGATGCTTTTTTTTTTCGGGGTCCGCTTAGCCTGCTCCCCCGCAGGGCGCTTCCCACCGACCCTTAAGGGCGCTGCCGCGCCCGAGGTGGGCTGCAGTGCCTCCACGCGGACCAGGGGCTCGGATGTCGGCGGCGTTGACCCGACGGCCCGGGGTGGGCAGAAGCCTGCGCCCTCGACGGCGTCGGCAACCTTTCCGCTGGGGCCGGCCACTCGATAGAGCCGGAGGGGGCGGAGCCTAGCGCCGCCTCCGACCTCCGAGGCTCCGGCCTCGGCTCCTGCGCGCGCGGGCGCACCACCAGCCCTCCTTCGTCTGGAGGGAGATCGCGAAGAAGTATCTCCACAGATCGAAGTGGGGGTCAATCCCAAGGAATCCTTCGCACAACGCCACGAAGACGGCGATGTGCTGGATCTCATTGGGGTTGAGGTGTTGAAGCTCCAGGCCGTAGTGGTGGAGCAGCCCCCGCAAGAAATGGTGCGCGGGGACACCCAGGCCGTGCTCGTGGAAGTGAGCAAACGACACCACATAGCCATCCGCCGGCGCCGGAGCCGTCTCCTCGCTGGGGAGCATCCACTCCCTCGCCTCCGTCCAAGCAACGAGGAGGCCGCGCTTCACTAAGCCGTCCAGACGCGCCCCCCGCACATCGGATCTCCACTAGTTCGCCATTTCTGGAAGTGTGGGGATGTGAAGGAGGTGGGCGTGCGAGAGAAGATTGGGAGGCAAGGAAGCGCGAGGAGCACAAGTAGGGAGGTGAAGCGGCGCGGGGAGACATAGAGACACAAATGACAAGAGAAGGCGAACGGACGCGCGAGGTGCGTATTAATATCCTCCTGCCCGCAGGGCGTTTTCCTCCCAATCGCTGCGAGCGGGGCCCACATGACCACCTCGTTCAGCACGGGCGGGCGCGCGTGCACTCATGCGGCCCGAAGACCAATGCTGCTGTACGTCCCATCGCGGCAGGCGCCTCTGCCACTAATAAATACTGGCAGGTGGCGAGATGGGCTGAAATATGCCCTGACGGCCCAAAGAGTTCGAAGGCTGGCCCAGCGGACGGGTTCGACAGCCGCTCGGAACGAAAATAGAGTGAGGGGTGGAGAGAGATGGGCCCGCTAGCGGCTAGTACCCTGGCGCTCGAGCGCCAAGGGCATCACGATCCACGTTCAAGTCTTGGTTCGAGCCAACCCATGGGTATTTCACCGCAGAAAGGCAGCGAGCCCTCGGGGCCTATCGAACGGCTTTCGGGTACCAAAATAGGATGGCAACCGAGAAGATTGGAGTCGACCACCAGCTGGTCCGTCGAGGCCTCCCCAAAGGGGCCCCGGGGCTCCACTTGAACTCACCTGTTATCAGCTCGACGAACGTCACGCTTCGGCCTCCGGGGTAAAGCATGGCGGCTCAACCTCCTCGTCTGACGAACGGACGCGCAGGATGGACCACACAAGACGAACCGTGTCCTCGAACAGACCACCGCAACGAGCGGAGGTCTCGAGGGATGGAATCGCAAAAAGAGATCCAGTACGGGATCAGAACACATTGACTCGATGAGGCAAAAAGTAAGCCTACGCTTATAAACCTTCCTCTCCCGACTGGAGCTACGCCTGACCCCCCTTTTTCACGCAGAGGTCAGACCTCGCTCGGGGGCTACTATCGATGGTCAGTACCAAAGGTAGTTATCATTAACGGCCCACGGCCTTAATAACACGAGGGAGGCAAGACAATCTCCGTCTTGCCCGACCCCTGTACCACGCGAATACTGTGACGCCCCAGGTGTCACCAGGGCCTAAATCGACAACTTAAAACCCTAATCGACAAGATTTCACACTTAAAAGCAAAATCAACAATGGGAGTAGGTGCAATGTTGTTTGAAATACCCCAAAGGAACTCTATGAAAAATTTTGATAATCCACAGAACACAATTGGTAGGTTCAGAAAGTTTCCACCCACAGTGTCGAAAACTTTATTCTTCGGGAAGAAATTAAACCCTAATGAGTGACCTATCAAATTTTCCACAACACCCTAGCTATATTTTTACATAACAATTAAGTTCACTTCAAAATTGAATTTTGGAGATTTATTCAAGATTTTTAGATAAGGTTTAAACCTTTTTAAAATTCACACAAACTAAATTGGACACAAAAATTTGAGAAATTTTTGGAGCCGATTCAGAACTCGAATCTTAAATAAAAAGTGTTCCAAATAAATCCCTGAGCATACACAAAAATTTTCAAAATTTTCTCAGCTGGGGAGGTAGGGTTTTCAATCGAATTCAGCAGGGGCTTGTAGCAATTCAAATCCATCGACAATAGGCTGATGGGCTACAGTGTTGCCCGCCCCCGACGCCCAATCCGCCGAGCGGCAGCGCGCCCCCTCCGCCGGCCGGCTCACCTTTCCGCGCCCAGCCTTCAAAGCGTTGAGCAAGATCTCGCCGAATCTCCTCCCTCCCCTCTGCTTCCTCTCTCTCTCCCCGTCTTGTCTTCACTGCCGCACGCCAAGTTGCCGCGCGGCAGAGCCTCTGCGGCAAGCCACCGCCCCGCCGGCCCAATTCTGCCGTCCCTCTCTGTTCCCATCCCTATCTCTCTACGCAACGCCTTAAAGGGGTGCTCCGAACCCTCCTGCTACTTTCCCGGCGCCCAATTTCGTTCCTCAATACGCCATTGCTGTTTCCCTCGCTCGGTTGCTGCCGTTGCCATTGCCGCCGAAGAGAGGCTCACGGTGAGTCCACCCTTCCGGCCATTCTCCACCGTTCTAACCTTGCCTAACCTGTTTCCCTCACTCCGGCACAGCTTCCGGTTGATCAAGTTCCCCTCAGGTTACTCCCTCCGCCCGGAACGCTCCGATCGTCCTCCCCGGCAACAGGAACGCCGCCCCGACCGTCAACCTTCAAATTCCTCCTCGCGTGACACGACCCCGCCCAGAAAACCTCGTCTCAGGACGGATCTGGTCAGTCGTTAAGCCAAGATCTTGTAACGCTCGGCGAAGCGAGCGTACACACGATACAACACAGGCAGGAATAAACAGCAATAATTTACAAGAAGAGAGCATTTAATACATCATTGGTTCATAGCTTAGAGGTTGAATATTACAATGTTTCAGAATACGCAACAGTTTTGAAAACGATACAGCGGAAGACTAGAACGAAAACAACTCCGACACTCGGACTTAAGCAAAAGCACGCGCCGTGCCCACGGGCGTCATGCTACTAGTGATAAGAACATGACACACATGCATACGACCATGATTGGGTCATGCATTAGTGAAAGAGGAGTCCAACAAGATTGTCCAACTCATGAAGGAGGCCCAAGGCTAATCCAATTCGAGTCACCAAGGTGGAGGCCCAAAACAACACAAGTTCGAGCCCATCTCGGAATTCAGGAGCAGCTTACGATGTTTTGGTCGCCCCGGCCACATACGGAGTCCGTTTTGGACATTCTACATATGGATGGAAAGCTAAGAAGACACACTTTCCAATGGCAGCGGTTTCATGCCCAAATTCCATCTGAGTCAACGGGAATCTTTGAAACAAGTGGACGTACAGAATCTGCCAGGGCGCTGCGCCGCCGCCTTTTGGGCCGTTGGCCCATGTATCGTGTTGGAGCCCATAGGGGCGTGACCAGGGGGGTAGGCCACAACCTAAACCCTATATATTCAGTAGCCGCCGCCACATTAGGGTTGGGTTTTGTTTAATTGATAGCTTTAGCTACAGCCGTCGCACGCATTATAGCGCTGCCACGTGTATTCAGGACTCCACCTTCGAGTAATACATCAGATTGCTTGCCTCTTTTTCTTGCTCGTTCTTCGATTGCGTGCAGGAAACGATCTTCGTGATCAGGCTGATCTTGCACCCGCGAGGTCGGTAACCATCGGAAGTTGGTTCAGCGATTGCATTGGCGCTTCGGGCTTGCTCGTCGTAGTCGGATCGTGAGGGTCTACTTCCACCAGATCGAATTTATCTCCACTCACCGAAAGATTGATAGAACTGGAGTGCCCGATCTTTATCTCCAGATTGATAGAACTGGAGTGCCCGATCTTTCGGTGAGTGGAGATAAATTCGATCTGGTGGAAGTAGACCCTCACGATCCGACTACGACGAGCAAGCCCGAAGCGCCAATGCAATCGCTGAACCAACTTCCGATGGTTACCGACCTCGCGGGTGCAAGATCAGCCTGATCACGAAGATCGTTTCCTGCACGCAATCGAAGAACGAGCAAGAAAAAGAGGCAAGCAATCTGATGTATTACTCGAAGGTGGAGTCCTGAATACACGTGGCAGCGCTATAATGCGTGCGACGGCTGTAGCTAAAGCTATCAATTAAACAAAACCCAACCCTAATGTGGCGGCGGCTACTGAATATATAGGGTTTAGGTTGTGGCCTACCCCCCTGGTCACGCCCTATGGGCTCCAACACGATACATGGGCCAACGGCCCAAAAGGCGGCGGCGCAGCGCCCTGGCAGATTCTGTACGTCCACTTGTTTCAAAGATTCCCGTTGACTCAGATGGAATTTGGGCATGAAACCACTGCCATTGGAAAGTGTGTCTTCTTAGCTTTCCATCCATATGTAGAATGTCCAAAACGGACTCCGTATGTGGCCGGGGCGACCAAAACATCGTAAGCTGCTCCTGAATTCCGAGATGGGCTCGAACTTGTGTTGTTTTGGGCCTCCACCTTGGTGACTCGAATTGGATTAGCCTTGGGCCTCCTTCATGAGTTGGACAATCTTGTTGGACTCCTCTTTCACTAATGCATGACCCAATCATGGTCGTATGCATGTGTGTCATGTTCTTATCATCCTCCCCTTCTTGATGAAAAGCCGTCCTCGGCGTCGACTGTACTTGAAACCGATCCTGCAGAACACAAGGGAGAGCGGGGTGTCGAAAGCAAAGGAAATTAAAATTATTGTGAGGAGGGATGTCACCATGTTTCCAATTGGTGAATGTGTCATCTCGCGTAGAAGATTTAGCAAGTATGGAGGCTTCTTGATCGGACGACACACAATGTGTGGCAACACTATCCTGCAAAAGATTAGTACTAACAAAAGACAAAGCAGGGATTGATAGCGACCAGCAATGCTCCCCTTCTTGGGAGCAAACTTGTTTCACCAAAACAGAGCTAGAGGAAGGTGAATTAATATTTGTAGTATGGCTGCCCTCTAGTGGATCAAAATTGCGCACAATCAAAGGATAATTCAGATTTTCACAAATGTACACTCTATGTATCATATATTCTCCTTCGTTGTTATATTTGCCAATAGCATGATATGTGTGTGTAGAAAACCATGGCAAATCAGCATATTTAGAAACTCTCTCTTCCAAACAATCTAGATTACACAAAACATCAAATTCAATGTAACCCAAAGTATGTAAAGAAGACAACATTTTAAGCTCATCGATCGTGTTCGAAATATGAATGGCACGTCTAATGTCAGCACACGTGTGTGGTTTTAAAGCATGTACAACGGAAGCATTGTCACACAAATCATTTTTATCACAAGGAACATCAAGCAAATCAACTTGTGACAAAGATAAATCAAGAATAGGTTCCACTAACAATTGCTCTATGATATCATGAGTTGTGGAAAAATTCAGCATATCAGACGAAGGCTCACCAGCCGTGAGTGGAGCACCTTGAGCAGTACTTTTGCTCTCAATATCACAAAGAGTAGGTGCATTGTCAAGTGATGGTTCTGAATTTGCACATGAAGTTGTGGAAGGAGCACCACCTGTGGTCGAGGGTGCTGCAGGTTTAGTCATCCTCTCGCGCGGTGTAGTGCTAGTCGTGGATGGCGCGGGGAGAGTAGGAGCAGCGCTGGATGACGGGTTTCGTCCTGCAAAAGAGTTAGTATATGTTTTCGAGCGGCGTCCCTGCACTTCACGTTCAGCTTTAACTTGAGAACTAGTAGGAAAAAGAGGCAAGCAATCTGATGTATTACTCGAAGGTGGAGTCCTGAATACACGTGGCAGCGCTATAATGCGTGCGACGGCTGTAGCTAAAGCTATCAATTAAACAAAACCCAACCCTAATGTGGCGGCGGCTACTGAATATATAGGGTTTAGGTTGTGGCCTACCCCCCTGGTCACGCCCCTATGGGCTCCAACACGATACATGGGCCAACGGCCCAAAAGGCGGCGGCGCAGCGCCCTGGCAGATTCTGTACGTCCACTTGTTTCAAAGATTCCCGTTGACTCAGATGGAATTTGGGCATGAAACCGCTGCCATTGGAAAGTGTGTCTTCTTAGCTTTCCATCCATATGTAGAATGTCCAAAACGGACTCCGTATGTGGCCGGGGCGACCAAAACATCGTAAGCTGCTCCTGAATTCCGAGATGGGCTCGAACTTGTGTTGTTTTGGGCCTCCACCTTGGTGACTCGAATTGGATTAGCCTTGGGCCTCCTTCATGAGTTGGACAATCTTGTTGGACTCCTCTTTCACTAATGCATGACCCAATCATGGTCGTATGCATGTGTGTCATGTTCTTATCAACTAGCCACTTCAACAATTACTGCGGCGACTCGCACAACTCCCACTGGAGGTTCCCAAACTCGAGGGGAGGCTCCTCCCAATGGAAGCTACCTGCTGGTTCCTGCATGACGGCGCCTGAAAACCACAAAACGCTAATGCGTGAGCTTCTAAGGAGCTCAGCAAGACTTACCCGACAAAAGTGGCTGACTACAGCCGACTCCTAGACATGAGGGCTGACTCGGGAGGGTTTACTTGCAAAAGGACTCGCAAGCCTATACTATTCTTGTCAAGTTTTAGCATCAGATTAAGTGATTAGAAAATAAATTTAGTAAGCACTGAGCTAAGCAAACATAACAGGATCAACAATAACAATATTAATATTCATAATTCATTCTCATGGTGTCTCAACCTACTTACTAAAATGTGACAGAGAGTTCAAGTAAGCTCATAGCTGAGAGCGACAGCGATTCGAACCGATTTTTATACCACTGTAGGGTTAACCTAATCGTACGACACGTGCGCGTCCCAGACTCGCACGTGGCAACCGTTCACACCAGCTCCTGCAACGTTAATTCTCTCCTACGCCTACCTTAGCAGCCGCGTCCCACCAGACAACACGTCCCAGACGGTTTCTGTGGAGTTCCCACGCTGCCCACCCCAGATCTCCTCCTAGTCAGACGCCGTAGGGCAGGTTCGACGTTGCAATCACTAGGCTACGTAGGTTTACCGGGGCCCATAACACCCAGCATACGATTAGTACATTCAATACTTGCCCAGCTGTGCCACACGGATCAGACCAGACTACGGTCACCCTGGTCCCGGACCAGTCGCCGACCTACTTGTACCCAGTCTGACCCTCAATCTTTTATCTTTCTTACTCATTGACAATTCGTGTGGCACATGTCATAGAATAGTTCATTCAAAAACTTATTACTCGCGAGCAGCGTCCACTCTGCTCGACTTCTACCGGCATCTATCTGCTAAGCATAGCATACTAGGGGTATCCAACAGCTACCGTCAGGATTTCCTAGGGGAAACAATGCAGCTATGGTTTCAATCAACTCCTAGCACCTAATGCACAAACAAGACACACTGAGTTGTAAAAGTAAAACTTTAAAATTCGGTTGTGCACCGGGGCTTGCCTGGTTCTTCGGTGTTGTTGCAGACTTCTTCGGCGGGGGTCGAAGAACTTGGATCGGCAGCTACCTCGTTAGCGTCAGAATCTACATGATGCAGTAGGATTATGATAAGTTTAATGAAAATGAAATTTATTATGATTATCGACAGTAATCTAGGGTTTAGATTGGCGACGCCCAGAATTAGGGTTAACCCTAATTACTCGACGCCGTTGATTAAATTAAATTCTTACTCTGTGAATGATGTTTAAAGAAGTCTATTAAACTTCCATGAGGTGACTTTTAGTTGAGATGTTCATCAACTTCAGCTTTAGTTAAGTTAATACGACATTTTTCATCGGTTAATATTATTTAATTACTTCGGCTATTAAACTAGGGTTAAAAATGAAGATTTTACTTCTTCCACAAGATTATTTTTAGTGGGTAGTACTCTCTGGAATAAGCATTTTGGGCTTTGGGTGGGGCCTAGATGAATTTTCTATATTTTATAAAAATTCATCAAAGTTCCTGTTTTTGGATCTTGTAAAATCATAAAGTACTAATAAGCATTAGAATAAAATTATGAACCTTTTTGTGAGCATTTCTGAGCACCAGATCTAAAACTTTTATTTTGGGTCTAGCCTTGTAAATGACTTTTACAATGTACTTTAGAAAATGCTATTTAAACTAGGCAGATTGAAGTTATTTAACAGGGTTAGATGTCATTTCGTGCTCCTAAAATCTTCATAAAATTCCAGAGGATGTGTAATACCATGGTGCACTTGTGGATCAAATCCAGCCCTAGCGTTGCTCTATAATGCAATTTAAAATTCAAAAACAGAAAGGAGTGTTTCTAATTAATTCTGCAAATGTTTGGCCATTTGTTAAAAAGTGTTTTAACAGAAAATTAGTACTTTTCATGAGGGTTCTAACAAATTTTTGTTTGGCATTTTTGGATCTTCCTGTGATTTTCTAGAGTTTTTAGAAGACAGAGCAATAATCTGAAAATTAATTAGGAAAAAGGAAAAACAGGGCACAGTCCCCGACGAGCTCCGGCGGTCAATTCCCGACGATGGGGTGGTCGCCGGCCATCGAACCTTGGCTTTTCATGATCCACACGACATGACGAAGCTCGGCAACATGGTATTCATCAAGGTTGGGCACGGCAGAGGAGGTCACACCGTGGGGGTGCTTCGGTGGCGGCGGCGAAGTCAAAATTCTGACGAGGTGGCTCGCCGTCGGAGGGTTGGAGGCTTCCGTGTGCTTCACGAGGTGGAGAAGAGTTGATTTGGTGAGTGAATTTGATTGAAATTGAGTCGGGGCGGTGTTTCACCTTGGGCGGCCAGCAATGGAGGGGTGGCGGCCGGGGCAGAGAGAAAGGAGGGGTCTTCGCGCGTGGGAGGAAGAAAAATGGAGGAGGGGGAGAATTAGGGAGCTCGCGCGCAATTTATAGGAGGCCGGAGGGTAGGGGAGGCAGGGGACAGGGGGGGGAGACCGGCGCGGCATGGCGGCGTCGAGCGGTCGGGCGGCGCGGCAGAGGAAGAAGACGGCGGCGAGTCAAAGAGAGATAGGGGGAGCTAGAGAGAGCGAGGGGGGGGGGGGGCAAGTAGGGAGCCGGCGCAGCGATTTGAAGGCGACGTGGGGGGGGGGGCACGCAGCCGTGTCGGCCGGACGCAGCTGGCGGCTGTGTGCCCCTGTTGTCGGGCGGGCGGGTACTGTAGCCCGCCCGGCAACAGTTATATTATTTTTTTTCTTTTTCATTAATGCTGGAAGGGATTCAATGAATGGGCACTCTTCCTGAGCTCGAAATATTTTGAAAATTTTTGTACAAGCTCAGAAATTTATGTGGAACACTTTTCATTTAAGGTTCAAGTCATGATTTGGCCTCTAAAAATTCTTGAATTTCTAAGTTGATTATAGTTTCTGTGAATTTTTAAGAGGTCTAGTTCTTTTCCAAAAATCTTGAATAATTTCTCAAAATTCTATTTTGAAGTGTACTTAATTGTTATGTAAAAATATAGCTAGGGTTATGTGGAAATTTTTATGGTCAAGGGTTAGGGTTTGAATTCTTTCTGTTAACGAGATTTCGACACTTTTAGTTGAGACTTCTCCGGACTTTGCTAAAATGCTCTGTTGTTTGTCAAACTTTTCATAGCGTCTCTTTAAAGCATTTTAAATAATATTTTTTTTATTTTCATGATTGAATCTGCTCTAAAGTGAGTGAAATTATGGATTAGAGTTTTACTGTTGTCGACTTTTTACCCTGGTGACACCTGGGGTGTCACATCGCGGTACCCCCATTCTGCAATTCCTTCATCCGGCTCATCCCTCTCATCCTTGTGATTGGTTGTGATAAGGTTTCGGCCACAGGAACTCGCCGGCGACGACGGAATCCTAGCGCCGCCGTCGGTTCCCCCTTCAGCCGCCGATTGAGCTCACCGTCGACTTTGGTCTTCCGGCCATCCCCGAGACCCCCAACTCCGTCAAATAGAATCACTACACCACGGTGAGCCTCCTGGACCAACTAATCTCCACCCTCCGCCGCTCCTCCGGTGATCCCCTCGTCGGACTTCGGGCATTGCCGCCACTCCTCGCCGCCGGCCATGCTCCGGTCATTCCAGTGAGCAAGCTCAGCGCCGGTGGGTAGGGGGTGAAGGTTTAACCGTGAAATTGCCGTCTCCTGGCCGAGCCACCCCGCCGGAGCCTCGCCGGATTTGCCCCGCCGCCCTCCCCTGTTTTCGGCCGCACTGTAGCATCGAATTTCAATTTACCTATTAATTTGTCAACATTGCTAAGTGTCTAACAAATCACAGAAAATTCCAAAAATTCCAAACTAAAATTTGTTCGAATCCTCGTGAAATGAACTAATTTTCTGTTAAAACACTTTTTCCAAAAGGACCAGGTATTTTCAGGAATATTTAGAACAATCTTTTCTGTTTTTAAATTTTAATTTAACTTGTAGAGCAATGCTAGGGCTCAAATTTGATCTATAAATATGGAATGACAGTGGGCATCCTCTGGAATTTTATGGGGATTTTAGAACCAAATAATGGCATGTAACCTATTTAAGATACTTCATTCTGCCTAGCTAATTTACATTTTTCTAAAATATATTATAAAAGTACTCCAAAAAGTTCAACCCCAAAACAGAACTTTAGTTTTGATGCTCATGAGTGGCTACATAAAATTGCATAATTTTATTGCAAGGTTTAATAATTATTTCTGATTTTACCATTTTAAATAACAGAAATTTTGTTGAATTTTGATAAAATCTAGAAAATTCATCTAGGCCTCAACCAAATTTCAAAATTCATATTTCAGAGGGCACTATCAACTAAAAATAAAATTTTAGCACAAATAAAAATTTTCATTTCGACCCTAAGATTAATAATCGTAGTTTATTAAATAATTATTCTCCGAAGAAAAGTACCGATCAATCTCAACCTAAGATTTGAACTTAGCCTAATTCAGGGAATATGACCAATTATACGTCACATCGTGAGAAATTGAATAAATGCCTTGGAACCCCATTCATTAAGTCAAACATATTTAAACCAGTGGCGTCGAAGAATTTAGGGTTAACCCTAATTTCTAAACGTCGCCGACTGAAGCCTAGAATACTCCTTAATAAAAACATTATGTTATCATTCCTTTGAACTTCTCCATAATCATAATGCATCATGTAGATTCCGAAGCACGCGAGGTGACTGCAGAGCCCGATTCCTCCACTCCCGCAGAAGAAGTCAACCGCGAAGCCGAAGAACCAGGCAAGCCCCGGTGCACAACCACTGTTTATAGTTTTCTTTTTGCAACTAAGTATGTCATGTTTGTGCATTAAGTTGTTAGGAGTTGATTGCAACCTTAGTTGCATTTGTTCCCATAGGAAACCCTACCGGTAGTTGGTATAGATGACCAATTAGTTGCTAGGCTTAGCAAGTTCTTACCGGTAGAAGTCGAGCAGAATGGACGCTGCTCGCGATTGGTAGGATTTTGAATGAAACTATTTCATGAGATGTGCCACACAGTTGTGAATAAGTAAGGAAAGATAAAAGGTTGAGGGTCAGGCCAGGTACAAGTAGGCCGGCGACTGGTCCGGGACCAGGGTGACCGTAGTCTGGTCTGATCCGTGTGGCACAGTTGGGCAAGTATTGAAAGTACTAATCATATGCTGGGAATAATGGGGCCCAGTAAACCTACGTAGCCTAGTAAATGCAACGTCGAACTTACCCTACGGTGTCCGAATCGGAGGCGATCTGGGGTGGGTAGCGTGGGAACTCCACAGAAACCGTCTGGGACGTGTTGTCTGGTGGGATGCGGCGCTGCTGAGGCAGGCGTAGGACGGAATTGACGTTGCAGGAGCTGGTGCGAACGGTTGCCACGTGCGGTCTGGGACGCGCACGTGTCGTATGATTAGGTTGACCTTGCAGAGGTATAGAAATCGGTTCGAATCGCGGTCGCTCTCAGCTATGAGTTTACTTGGACTCTGTGTCACATTTTAGTAAATAAGTTGAGGTTCAATGAGGATGATACTAGGATGATTACTATTCCCTTATTACTCCTTTTGTGCTTGATTAGACCAGTGCTAATTAAAGTTACATTCTAACTACTTAACCTGTGCTAAAATTGACCAAGAGTAGTACAGGTTGCGGGTCCGTTTTGCAAATAAAAACCACCCCCATCAGCCTTCATGTCTAGAAGTCGGCTGTAGTCAGCCTTTTGACGGGTCAGCCTTGTTGAGCTTCTTAGAAGCTCACGCGTTAGCGATATGTGGTTTTCAGGCACCGGCACGTAGCAGCAGGACGATAGCTTCCACTGGGAGGAGTCTTACTCCGAGGTTGGGAATCTCCAGTGGGAACTGTGCGAGTCGCTGCAGTAACTTGAAGTGGCCTGTAGCATGACGCCCTTGGGCAGGGCGCATGCTTTTGCTTATATTATGAGTGTCGGAGTCTGTATCAATCGAGTCTTCCGCTGCTACGATTTTCAAAACTTTATTGCGCACTCTGAATCCTTGTAAGACTTAAGCTACAATCCAGCAATTAATGTTGTATTAACTTCTCTCCCTGTAAATTATTGCTGTTTATTCCTGCCTGTGTTGTACCGTGTGTACGCTCGCTTCGTCGAGCGTTGCCCAACAGGATATTGGCTCAACAACAGACCGAATCCGTCCCGAGACGTGGTTTTCTGGGCGGGTCCGCGTCAGCTTGGTATCAGAGCCGTGTTGGGAAACGATACCACGTTTAAGGCATATTTTCAAAAATTGCGTGCGAGTGAGGTACGAGCCCTATTAGGTAATAGGTTATCAGGTGGCAAGCTAACCTAGTGCAGGAGCTAACTAAACCCAGTGTAGATTTACATTTCTGTAACGACGCACCGACGCTAAGGTAAGCAAGGTAAGGTACGCCGCTCGACTGCGGTGAAAGGTCGAGAAATCCCTACTGCGTCTGCGACAGTAGCGTTCTATACCATGGTGGTATGAAAGGTGGTACTATGTTCGTTGTAATATAGTACACCCCCTTGCCGTTTAGGGAGAAAAGCGGACCTCTACCGTGCGAGGTGTGGGTTACGGACCTGTTGCGAAAGCAGACCTTCGCAACAGTGGAGTCTTGTGTCCTTGGCACACAAGAGATGAGTTTGTTCCTCACGACTTCGGTTTTGCGGAACACCCTCATACCTCCGCTGCCTGAGGTAAAGTGCAGTCTGTCGCCGCGCAGGGAAGGTCGGACACGTGATCCCCGTACGTGACCTACTCGGGGCGACCCATATGGCAATGATATGGGTTGATGTCTTTACTTTTGAGATATATTATATTGAACTGCCTGTGATGTCATTTTCTGCAGGTACGCTAACCACGATATCGTAAGAGAACGTGTAGTAACGGCTAACTTGAGTGCGATTCTGCCACCGCCTAAGCGTATTTTCTCTTTACTTTGTGAGGACGTATAGGCCGATGTAGGATTACATTGCATGGAGAAATATTAAAATCCTTCAAACTTATACTAAAACCATCCGGGAGCAAGAATTCCCTCAAATGGCTGTAGCACCATCAGAAAAAATTAAGAAGTCAACCTGGATACCTTCCTCCCTTAGGGATTGCGTGGAATCCACCGAGTTGGAGTAAAACCCTTGTGCACCCTTGAGCCTTCCCAGAACTTTCCTCGATGAGGAGATTGTCTCCTTGACAGGTCAGCTTAGATGGTAAAGCACCTTGGACAAACCGGCTGTTGCTAGTTAGCATCCTTAGTGACCAATTTGGATCACCTTTTTACGCAGGGATGAAAAATATTTTATGTACCGGAAGATTTAGCATGCTTTGAACTTTGTGTCAACATGTGGCTTCTGATTGATAAAATATTATTCACCTCTGTGATGCAGATGGACGCCAACACGATCGAGCATGGGCTCGCGGAAATAGGCGTTGAAGGCTCCACCCCTACCTACGTCACCAAGCAATCAGGACGCAAGGGATTCGTGGAGATACTTGGTCAGACCTTGCAGTCACTGGGTTATCCAGAGACCCCTTGGTTTCAGATCCGAGAATTTCGACAGTATGACCTACTGCGCTGCTCAGCCGTAGTCACGCTACCCGCACACCCTCGACATGCCAATGGAGAGATTCGCACCATCACCACGTTTGGTTCGGACAAGACTGAAGCCATTGAGGCAGCCGCTCATCAGGCCCTATTGAGGCTATGCGAGAAGCACACAGAGGACTTAGCAGACAAGCCAGCGGCGATGTTCCCGATACGGGACCAGGTTGATAGCACCTGGCGCCGCAATGTTAAGAACGCCCAAGCCAGGACCCTCAAAGGAGAGATGGACCATGTCACTCCTTTGTTTACGTTGAGCCTAGCACTGCTCAACTTACATGAGGACACTGTTCTCACCGCCCAGATGGATCGACAGGCTTTGCGTCGAGCTCATGTGGAGATAGCCCAACTCAAGGAGAAGGTACAAGACTTGGAGAGCAGGAACACTGCACTGCGCGCTCGCTGCAACGACCGCGCTACCCGCATAGCTGAGTTGGAGGCGGTTTCTGAGATTAAGACTGCCCAAGTCCATGCTAGGGAGAATGATTGCAACATTATGTTGCAGCACATTCACCAGCTAGAGATACTCAGGGATAATGCGACTGTGTTAGCTGAGGACCTCGCCCATGAGAACCATCATCTGCAACATCAGATAGCGGGACTTTTGGAGGCACAGCAGCCCCCTCCCGCTAACGATCATGCGCCTGAGTCAGAGGTATCGGATCCCGAAGCTTCAGACCCAGAGCCAGATGAGGAGTAGATCAGAGATGGTTTTACGACGCCAAGTTTAGTTAGATGAGTCGCTTAAGGAGTGCGTTGTGCCTGTCATGGCGATTAGCGTGTGTTCTCGTGAGTTTATCTTAGTGGCGTTGTAATCTTTCGGATGTAAGAGTGGTGGTTTGACAGTCTAGGGAACTTGAAGGAACTAATGTACTGTCATTATTTTGGGAAGGAATGGAGTTTGTTTTTATGAGTTATCCATGCCATACTTTTTGACATCCTTTTGCATATATCCAACTATGGTCGTGGAGTAAACTACGCTAAGGGGGACCACTCTTCACTTTCTTTTCAGAATGGTGAACACCAGGGCTGGACGTCAAGAGGAGGAAAGCTCCAACCCGCCACCCCCGCCAGCAGAACCAACTCTAGCTGCGGCTATGGCGGCTATGCTCCAAAGCAGCCAGCAGACACAAGAAATGCTGCGAACCATCCTGCAGAATAATGGCCAAAATCGGGGCGCAAGGAACCAAAACCAGGACAGCACATAAGCTGATTTCCTGGCCACCCATCCTCCAGAATTCCGCGACGCACGGGAACCAATGGAGGCAGACCACTGGCTTCGCACCACCGAGGCCAAGTTTGGACTACTCCATTGTTCGGAGACTCAGAAGACGCTCTTTGCAGCCCAGATGCTCCACGGGCACGCCGGAGCTTGGTGGGCCAACTATCTAGCCACTCTCCCGGAAAACACCCAGGTGCCCTGGACGCAATTTCGGGAAGCGTTCCGCGCTCATCACATCCCCGCAGGGCTTATGCAAAGGAAGGCCAAGGAGTTTATGGCCTTGACACAAGGCAACCGCACGGTGCATGACTACTCCCGTGTGTTCAACCAGCTTGCCCTATATGCTCCAGAGCAAGTGGACACGGACGCGAAACGGAAATACCGTTTCATGGAAGGGCTGAACCTTACACTCCAGGGTCGCTTGGCCCTGAACCAAGGCGGCTCATTCAACGAGTTGGTGAGCAACGCCCTCATCGCCGAAGAGTACTTGGAGAAAGAGCAGCGCGAGAAGAAGCGAGCCAGTAGTGGGCCATCAAATGCCCCGCCACCAAAGTACCGTCTGGTGTACACTGCACCAGATGGTAGGAAATACAGGGCGACCCCGCCGCAAGCTCCCTCATTCCGTCCGCCGCAGCAGCCATACCGGCCTCCGCAGAATCAACAACAGGCTGGCTACCGCGCACCACCCCCACCACAGAGGAACCAGGGTGTCCGCCCACCTCAATAGGGCGCCGTCCTGGACCTGGCACACCCTGCTTCACCTGCGGGCTACCCGGACACTTCGCCCGCGAGTGCCCCTCCAACTAGCAAGCTAGGGACAACCAGCAGGCAAACCAGGGGCAGGGTCAGCAAAGAGGACAAAGGAACACCAGAACTGGTCGGGTGAACCACACCACGGCCGAAGATATTTCTGAAGGAGAGCAAGTACTGGCGGGTATGTTCTCGCTCTCTACCCATTCAGCCTTCGTTCTATTTGATTCCGGTGCCACCCACAATTTTATCAGTAAAAATTTTGTCAAGGGTAAAAGCCTAATCACAGCTCCCCTAGAGCCACCTTTTATCATAAAATCGCCTGGGGGCAGCATATTGTCCAACTATGGATTAAGGAAGACACCTCTAGATTTAGGAGGCCACATCTATCCTACCTCCTTCATAATCCTAGATGGGCAGGGTATCGATATTATCCTCGGCATGAAATGGATGAAGCACCACAATGCCATCCTTGATATTGCTAACCGTGTAGTCCACTTAACCTCTCCACTTCACGGTTCCGTATCTATAAACCTAGATCACCCCCGAGCTACCCTCAAACAAGTCTGCCATGTCGTCGGAAAAGGTCTGGATGAGATACCAGTGGTTAAGGAATTCCCAGATGTATTCCCAGAAGATTTACCTGGCTTACCACCGGATAGAGATGTGGAATTCCAGATTGAGCTACAGCCAGGCACGGCTCCGATCTCCCGAAGACCGTACAAGATGGCACCCAAGGAGCTGGCAGAGCTGAAGACACAGTTGAAGGAGTTGCTGGACAAGGGCTTCATACGGCCCAGTTCCTCACCTTGGGGATGTCCGGCACTGTTTGTAAAGAAGAAGGACCAATCCTTGAGACTATGCGTGGATTACCGCCCCTTGAACGCGGTCACTATCAAGAACAAATATCCACTACCACGCATAGATACTCTGTTTGATCAGTTGGCTGGAGCAAAGGTTTTTTCTAAAGTCGATCTTCGGTCTGGTTACCATCAGATCAAGATACGTCCCGTGGACGTTCCGAAGACGGCCTTCTCCACCAGATATGGGCTGTATGAGTACTTGGTAATGTCGTTTGGACTCACTAACGCACCAGCGTACTTCATGTACCTCATGAACTCAGTGTTCATGCCAGAGCTGGATAAGTTTGTAGTGGTGTTCATTGATGACATCCTCGTGTACTCTAAGACGGCCGATGAACATGCTCAGCACCTTCGCATAGTTCTACAAAGGCTCAGAGATCATCAGCTCTACGCCAAATTTAGCAAGTGCAAATTCTAGATTGAGCGTGTTCAGTTTCTGGGTCATGTGGTGTCCGCTGAAGGTATTTCGGTAGATCCAGGAAAGGTGCAAGATGTTGTTGAATGGAAAACACCCACAACAGTCCACAAGGTGCGAAGTTTCTTGGGGTTAGCGGGATATTATCGTCGCTTTATCCCCAGCTTTTCCAAGATTGCCAAACCTATCACAGAGCTGCTCAAGAAGGATCAGAAGTTCAAGTGGACAGAAAAGTGCGAAGAAGCCTTTCAAACTTTGAAGAAGCACTTGACCACAGCACCGGTACTCGCCCAACCGGATTTGAACAAGCCCTTTGACGTGTATTGTGATGCGTCGGGCATTGGACTTGGTTGCGTGTTAATGCAAGAAGGACGGGTAATTGCCTATGCTTCTAGGCAACTCCGTAAGCACGAGCTGAATTATCCCACACACGACTTGGAGTTGGCAGCCGTGGTATTGCTCTGAAGGTGTGGAGGCATTATTTATTGGGAAACCTAGTGCACCTCTACACCGACCACAAAAGTCTCAAGTACATCTTCACTCAGAATGAGCTGAACATGAGGCAACGGCGATGGCTAGAGTTAATCAAGGATTACAAAATAGAGATCCACTATCATCCGGGCAAGGCTAACGTGGTAGCAGATGCACTGAGCAGAAACGCCCATTGTCACTATCTGGATCAAGGAGTTGCAACCGAAGAACTAGAGCCAACCGTAAGAATTCTACCTCATGGAGCCCTTTACAACCTAGCCTTAGTGCCCACACTTAGAGACGAGGTGGCCAAGGCCCAGAAGCTTGACAAGGGCATGGAGATGATCAGATTAGGACTACAAGAAAAGAAGATGCAATGCTTTCGGGAAGATAAAGACGGAGTTCTATGGTTCAAGGATCGACTAGTAGTACCAAAGGATCACGAGCTCCGAAGAAAGATCATGGACGAGGCTCACTTATCCAAGTACTCTATTCATCCTGGCAGTAACAAGATGTACCAAGATCTGCGGAAGAAGTTTTGGTGGACCAGAATGAAGAGGGAAATCGCTCGGTACATAGCGGAATGTGACACATGCCGAAGAGTAAAGACCGACCATCTGAAAGGTGCAGGGTCGTCGCAACCTTTGAGCATTCCATCATGGAAATGGGAAGACATAAGCATGGATTTCATTGTTGGGTTACCCACGACCACCCGACAGCATGACTCCATTTGGGTAGTTGTGGATCGCCTGACGAAGTCTGCTCACTTCATACCAGTCAGTACCAGTTATAGAATGAAAAAGTATGCCGAATTATACATTGAGCGAATAGTGTGTCTTCATGGGGTACCCAAGACGATCATCTCCGACCGAGGTACCCAATTTACCGGTCGATTCTGGAAGCAACTCCATGAGTCACTAGGAACCAAGCTAATTCATAGCTCAGCTTACCACCCCCAGACAGATGGCCAGACTGAAAGAGTAAACCAAATACTTGAAGACATGCTTCGAGCTTGTGTCTTGGAGCATGGAAAAGGATGGGACACTTATCTGTCCTTGGCGGAGTTCTCGTACAACAATAGCTTTCAAGCCAGCATCAAGATGTCACCGTTTGAGGCACTTTACGGCCGTAGTTGCAGGACGCCACTCAACTGGTCAGAAGTAGGTGAAAGAATTATTTTGGGACCAGACCTAGTGCAGCAGGCCGAAGAGAAGGTACGAGTCATTCAAGCAAACCTAAAGGCCGCCAAGTCAAGGCAAAAGAGCTACGCAGATCGAAGGCGCAGACCACTAAGTTTCGAGATAGGAGACTACGTCTACCTACGAGTCTCGCCAATGAAGGGAGTTCAACGGTTCGGGATCAGAGGCAAGTTAGCACCCCGGTACATAGGTCCCTATCCTATCACGGCCAAGTGCGGACCAGTGGCATATCAAGTGAAGCTGCCAGAAGGATTATCGGGGATACACAACGTCTTCCATGTCTCCCAATTAAAGAAGTGTCTGAAGGCACCCGTGGACCAAGTAATCCCAGAAGCGCAAGAGTGGCAGCCGGACTTAACTTACTCAGAGCGTCCAATTAGGATACTGGATGAAAAAGAACGAGTCACTAGAAGACGGACACTCAAGTTTTACAAGGTTCTGTGGAGCAACAACACGGAAGACGAGGCCACATGGGAGTCCGCAGAGTTTCTTCGATCCCACTACCCCAAACTACTCCCAGCCCCATAGGTACCTATTTCTACCCTAACCCTCTGCTTAAATCTCGAGACGCGATTTCTTTTAGGGGGGAGGGCTGTGACGCCCCAGGTGTCACCAGGGCCTAACTCGACAACTTAAAACCCTAATCGACAAGATTTCACACTTAAAAGCAAAATCAACAATGGGAGTAGGTGCAATGTTGTTTGAAATGCCCCAAAGGAACTCTATGAAAAATTTTGATAATCCACAGAACACAATTGGTAGGTTCAGAAAGTTTCCACCCACAGTGTCGAAAACTTTATTCTTCGGGAAGAAATTAAACCCTAATGAGTGACCTATCAAATTTCCCACAACACCCTAGCTATATTTTTGCATAAAAATTAAGTTCACTTCAAAATGGAATTTTGGAGATTTATTCAAGATTTTTAGATAAGGTTTAAACCTTTTTAAAATTCACACAAACTAAATTGGACACAAAAATTTGAGAAATTTTTGGAGCCGATTCAGAACTCGAACCTTAAATAAAAAGTGTTTCAAATAAATCCCTAAGCATACACAAAAATTTTCAAAATTTTCTCAGCTGGGGAGGTAGGGTTTTCAATCGAATTCAGCAGGGGCTTGTAGCAATTCAAATCCATCGACAATAGGCTGACGGGCTACAGTGTTGCCCGCCCCCGACGCCCAATCCGCCGAGCGGCAGCGCGCCCCCTCCGCCGGCCGGCTCACTTTTCCGTGCCCAGCCTTCAAAGCGTCGAGCAAGATCTCGCCGAATCTCCTCCCTCCCCTCTGCTTCCTCTCTCTCTCCCCGTCTTGTCTTCACTGCCGCACGCCAAGTTGCCGCGCGGCAGAGCCTCTGCGGCAAGCCACCGCCCCGCCGGCCCAATTCCGCCGTCCCTCTCTGTTCCCATCCCTATCTCTCTACGCAACGCCTTAAAGGGGTGCTCCGAACCCTCCTGCTACTTTCCCCGCGCCCAATTTCGTTCCTCGATACGCCATTGCTGTTTCCCTCGCTCGGTTGCCGCCGTCGCCATTGCCGCCGAAGAGAGGCTCACGGTGAGTCCACCCTTCCGGCCATTCTCCACCGTTCTAACCTTGCCTAACCTGTTTCCCTCGCTCCGGCACAGCTTCCGGTTGATCAAGTTCCCCTCCGGTTACTCCCTCCGCCCGGAACGCTCCGATCGTCCTCCCCAGCAACAGGAACGCCGCCCCGACCGTCAACCTTCAAATTCCTCCTCGCGGTACCCCCATTCTGCAATTCCTTCATCCGGCTCATCCCTCTCGTCCTTGTGATTGGTTGTGATAAGGTTTCGGCCACAGGAACTCGCTGGCGACGACGGAATCCTAGCGCCGCCGTCGGTTCCCCCTTCTGCCGCCGATTGAGCTCACCGTCGACTTCGGTCTTCCGGCCATCCCCGAGACCCCCAACTCCGTCAAACAGAATCACTACACCACGGTGAGCCTCCTGGACCAACTAATCTCCACCATCCGCCGCTCCTCCGGTGATCCCCTCGTCGGACTTCGGGCATTGCCGCCACTCCTCGCCGCCGGCCATGCTCCGGTCATTCAAGTGAGCAAGCTCAGCGCCGGTGGGTAGGGGGTGAAGGTTTAACTGTGAAATTGCCGTCTCCTGGCCGAGCCACCCCGCCGGAGCCTCGCCGAATTTGCCCTGCCGCCCTCCCCTGTTTTCAGCCGCACTGTAGCATCGAATTTCAATTTACCTATTAATTTGTCAACATTGCTAAGTGTCTAACAAATCACAGAAAATTCCAAAAATTCCAAACTAAAATTTGTTAGAATCCTCGTGAAAAGAACTAATTTTCTGTTAAAACACTTTTTCCAAAATGACCAGGTATTTTCAGGAATATTTAGAACAATCTTTTCTGTTTTTAAATTTTAATTTAAATTGTATAGCAATTCTAGGGCTCAAATTTGATCTATAAATATGGAATGACAGTAGGCATCCTCTGGAATTTTATGGGGATTTTAGAACCACATAATGGCTTGTAACCTATTTAAGATACTTCATTCTGCCTAGCTAATTTACATTTTTCTAAAATATATTATAAACGTACTCCAAAAAGTTCAACCCAAAAACAGAACCTCAGTTTTGATGCTCATGAGTGGCTACATAAAATTTCATAATTTTATTCCAAGGTTTAATAATTATTTCTGATTTTACCATTTTAAATAACAGAAACTTTGTTGAATTTTGATAAAATCTAGAAAATTCATCTAGGTCTTAACCAAATTTCAAAATTCATATTTCAGAGGGCACTATCAACTAAAAATAAAATTTTATCACAAATAAAAATTTTCATTTCGACCCTAAGATTAATAATCGTAGTTTATTAAATAATTATTCTCCGAAGAAAAGTACCGATCAATCTCAACCTAAGATTTGAACTTAGCCTAATTCAGGGAATATGACCAATTATACGTCACATCGTGAGAAATTGAATAAATGCCTTGGAACCCCATTCATTAAGTCAAACATATTTAAACCAGTGGCGTCGAAGAATTTAGGGTTAACCCTAATTTCTAAACGTCGCCGACTGAAGCCTAGAATACTCCTTAATAAAAACATTATGTTATCATTCCTTTGAACTTCTCCATAATCATAATGCATCATGTAGATTCCGAAGCACGCGAGGTGACTGCAGAGCCCGATTCCTCCACTCCCGCAGAAGAAGTCAACCGCGAAGCCGAAGAACCAGGCAAGCCCCGGTGCACAACCACTGTTTATAGTTTTCTTTTTGCAACTAAGTATGTCATGTTTGTGCATTAAGTTGTTAGGAGTTGATTGCAACCTTAGTTGCATTTGTTCCCATAGGAAACCCTACCGGTAGTTGGTATAGATGACCAATTAGTTGCTAGGCTTAGCAAGTTCTTACCGGTAGAAGTCGAGCAGAATGGACGCTGCTCGCGATTGGTAGGATTTTGAATGAAACTATTTCATGAGATGTGCCACACAGTTGTGAATAAGTAAGGAAAGATAAAAGGTTGAGGGTCAGGCCAGGTACAAGTAGGCCGGCGACTGGTCCGGGACCAGGGTGACCGTAGTCTGGTCTGATCCGTATGACACAGTTGGGCAAGTATTGAAAGTACTAATCATATGCTGGGAATAATGGGGCCCAGTAAACCTACGTAGCCTAGTAAATGCAACGTCGAACTTACCCTACGGTGTCCGAATAGGAGGCGATCTGGGGTGGGCAGTGTGGGAACTCCACAGAAACCGTCTGGGACGTGTTGTCTGGTGGGATGCGGCGCTGCTGAGGCAGGCGTAGGACGGAATTGACGTTGCAGGAGCTGGTGCGAACGGTTGCCACGTGCGGTCTGGGACGCGCACGTGTCGTATGATTAGGTTGACCCTGCAGAGGTATAGAAATCGGTTCGAATCGCTGTCGCTCTCAGCTATGAGTTTACTTGGACTCTCTGTCACATTTTAGTAAATAAGTTGAGGTTCAATGAGGATGATACTAGGATGATTACTATTCCCTTGTTACTCCTTTTGTGCTTGATTAGACCAGTGCTAATTAAAGTTACATTCTAACTACTTAACCTGTGCTAAAATTGATCAAGAGTAGTACAGGTTGCGGGTCCGTTTTGCAAATAAAAACCACCCCCATCAGCCTTCATGTCTAGAAGTCGGCTGTAGTCAGCCTTTTGACGGGTCAGCCTTGTTGAGCTTCTTAGAAGCTCACGCGTTAGCGATATGTGGTTTTCAGGCACCGGCACGCAGTAGCAGGACGATAGCTTCCACTGGGAGGAGTCTCACTCCGAGGTTGGGAATCTCCAGTGGGAACTGTGCGAGTCGCCGCAGTAACTTGAAGTGGCCTGTAGCATGACGCCCCTGGGCAGGGCGCATGCTTTTGCTTATATTATGAGTGTCGGAGTCTGTATCAATCGAGTCTTCCGCTGCTACGATTTTCAAAACTTTATTGCGCACTCTGAATCCTTGTAAGACTTAAGCTACAATCCAGCAATTAATGTTGTATTAACTTCTCTCCCTGTAAATTATTGCTGTTTATTCCTGCCTGTGTTGTACCGTGTGTACGCTCGCTTCGTCGTGCGTTGCCCAACAGGATCTTGGCTCAACAACAGACCGAATCCGTCCCTAGACGTGGTTTTCTGGGCGGGTCCGCGTCAGTTACCCAACGGATCAGGCCCACGGGTAACCTCCGCCTCGCCCGACCCTCCTTAATAAGGGTCAGATTTTTCAAGCTCACCAGATGCGCTCGACCTCCCCGCGTTGGGGTTGGGAGACCGCACACAGTTCCGCCTCGCCTGACCCCAGGGGCGGACGAACCGCCTATCATACCGCGGGTAGGCGGGACGGTGGCGGTTGGACAATAAATGCCGCACCCCCACGCCCGTGGACAGGAAAGGGTGATGATTACTCGAGCAAGTTGGATGGTAAATGCACACGATGTGCACCGGCCAAAGGACGACCGCTGCTGCGACAGCTCCTGTTAGAAGCCCACTCTTTCATTAGGACAGGACGTTTCTGAGCGACGGCCACGACGACGGCGCTACTCCGTCGGCCCCCGCCGAAAGCCGTTCGTCCATACGGACAAGACGTTCCCGATTGACAAGCACTCTCTACGCCACCGGATCGGGAAGGCACCGCCATGCCGATGGCGTCACCCATGTGACGAAGCCCAGCTTGGCCGCACGGCCACAACCACCGCTGCGCCATGAAACCCGGGTCTCCCTTCTAGCGGTATAAAAGGGGAGAGACCGGGGACCTGCAGGGGGATCGATCTTTTTTTCCAAAAGAACAACCAACACTTCTCTACTCACACGTTTTTCATCCAGAGACTTGGGAAGCCTTCCCTCTCTCGCCCATTTATAACCCCTACTACAAACAATCGCAAGTAACACGAGCTGCTCGAAACTAGACGTTGGGCATAATTGCTTGAACCAGTATAAATTCCCGTGTCCTCTTGCGCACCATCAGAACCCTAAAACGCGCATCCGATGATAAATTACTCGTCGGCGGTAACGAACGCCGACATTCTCTACCCTAAAATTCTCACCTTAAGATAGTGTAAATATGTCTTAATGGTTTTGTAGTACTGTTTCCTTATGAGTATGACTAGGATCAATAGGAAGATAATGGAGGAGAATTGTACAGACATTGTTGCCTTACTGCCTGATCAAACAGTGACTGCTGTTGCCTTACTGCCCGATCAAACAGTGTCATATGGATTTGAAATATTACAAGGTATGCACTGGAACATTCAAGCTGTACGTGAAATGTCCCTGAAACAACCTTAGCATTTTTATTATTATACTAGTCAGAAGAAAGGATTCTACTTGCCCACTAATCATTTTATTGGAGACTTATGTGCGAATCAGGGAAATGAATTGGTAATGTCCTCATTGTCCCTGCAATAATAAGGGGATATAATTTGAGGTGGAAGATCAGGAAGATGAATTGGAAATGGCATCATCATCCCTGCAATAAATAAATGGAAAACATTCATTTTAATCCGACGAAATATCGCAAAAGTCTGGATAACCCCTCGTACTATCCTTTGGTTTGATTAACCCCTAAGTTCTTTTTTAACCCAGCTCAGTTACACCTTTCATCCATCTTCTACTCCTACAGCGCTATGTGGAGAGGGACTATGCCAGAATTGCCTTTTCAGCATGACGCATCAGGTGGTTGACATGGCAAAATAATTTGCGGCCCATTTAACCCTTGCCTGTGCGTGTGGCCTCACCTGTTAATCGCCTGCCCTGTAGCCTTCATGTTCCTTGACATCTTTGTGGATGACGTGACACGATGATAATCGGCGTGTAGAATTGATTGCCGTTGGCTGCATTGACAAGGAATTGCGGTCCTCTTTGCTAAACTTGCCAATTTCTTGCCCTTCGAGTCCATCTTCAAAAATTGGTTTTTACATTTTATCTTCATCATCCTCGGCACAGAGCAGAGCTTCAAGTCCTTCAAAAGGCTGCCCCCTACACATAGAGCAACAAAAACAAAACGGTTGAAATGATTCACGGATTGTAGAATCCGAAACACCAATTAACCATAACAATATAAGAATCAAGCTTTACGACTCAACAAATTGACCAATCACAATGAATCGCCGGAGGAAGGGGCCATGGATAATTGTCAGGTCCATACCTCTCACAAGGTCGCTGAATCAGGATCCCATGTTGCCCTCTGTTCCTCTCTCGCAGTCTCTCATGTCGCAGCTCGTTTGCACCAAAACCCTAGCCCTCTCCATGCCGCCATGGCACAGGTCGAATGAAAACAGGGTGGCGGACAGCCAGGCAGTGGAAGGGTCAAAGTGGGCTGTGCGTTCTTAAACCACATCAGATTGCACACGTGTTCGACAAGCTGGCCAATCCCGACATAATCCATGTCCACGTGAGCACTGTAGGATTTGAAGATGGATGAAAGGTGCAAAGTGAACTGGGTTAAGAAAATTTAGGGTTAAACAAACCAAAGGATGGTACGGGGGTTTATCTAGAGTCAAAGGCTTTCGCGGTAGTATGAGGGAATAAAGTGAACTTTTTCCTAAATAAAGGAACATAGAAGTGGAAAATCAGAGAAATGAAATGGTAATGGCCTCATCATCCTGCAATAAATAAGGGGACGTAATTTGAAGTGGAAAAAGTATGAAACTCACCCATCATTATTTCTACTTTTCTGAACATGTTGTAGTGTGTCAATGTAAGAAAATGTCTAACTGCAGTGTGTTTGAATTAATAAACCCAGTTCTAACTGTAAATATGTAATGAATTGCCAACTATCTTGTTGGAATTGATATTGGGTCTGTGCGTGACCAAATGTCGTAGAGAAGGAGCTGGAAGTAACTTCGGTAGAACATGACGTTAGAAAAGGTGTATGCTCTAGCTCTACACATTTAAATAGTTATAACATACCTACAAGGAGTATAATGCGTTGTTCCAGATAATCTGTTGTGCTGCACCACTTATTTCATCAAATAGTGACATGAAAGATCACATATTTGAATTCACAAGAACTTGAACAAGAAGATGGGAATCTTGTCCTTAGTGAAGGACTTAACAAGCTCAATGAACGCCACAAGGATGGGGCTCTGGTAGAAGTTGATGGTGTTGGGGACTATTTTTTCCCATGTCCCGAAGAATTGCAAAAGGCAAGACCTCCAGAGGTTGGCATGGTCATTGCAACACTACAAGAAGCTCAACATTTTATCAATGTCTATGAGAAAAATTGCAGGATTCAGGGTGATTTTCACGACCCAAAATTTAAACCTTGTCAAAAATCACTCTAATTTGAAATTTTCTGTGCTTAACATTTCTTTCAAATTTCAAAAGCCAAAACACATTAAATAACTAAACTTTAGTGACCAATATGGAATTTCAAATATAAAAATGTGTACAACATGATTGATTTTTCTTTTATTTGATTTTATATTTTTCTTCGAAATTTATTTGAATTCAAATATCTGTTTGGCTTTTATCCTCAAATCCAAATTCCAAATTCCTGAAAAAGATGAACCTCTTTCCTCTCTGGGCCGCCCTCCCCTTTTTCCTCTTCCGCCGGCCCAGCCATCCCAACCTCCTCCCCTTCTCCTTTCTCCCGCGTCGGCTGCAGCACTGCATCGCCCTCTGGCCCATCCGCGCCAGATCATCCGCCTCCTCTTCCTCTCCCGCGAGCAAGCCGCCACCCTTCCCCTTTCCTCCGGCCCAGCTCCTCCCTTTCTCCCCCTTCCCGCACGGGCTGCGCCTCCCTCTCCTTCTCTTTGGCCCATGAAGCCAGCCAGCCGGACCGGCCCACGTGCGAAACGCCTTTCGCCAGTCACGCACCGCCTTCTTCAACCTCCGGACGGGCGACGCGACGCGCACGTCGCGCGGTCGCCATCGTATGCCCTTGTATCCGCGCCCATACCGCCACGAGAACCACGTGCGCATGCGCCACATGCCACCGCCCCACTTTTTCCACCGACCTTCTGCTCCCACCGCCTTCCTCTCCCGTATAAAAACCGGCGCCCGAAATATCTCCGGCCGCACCGCCATTGTCGCCGGCCGATAAAACGGACCGAGCTCCCCTCATCGCGAGCCTGAGCGAGTCCTCAGTGGGCCCCACCAAGCATTAGTGAGCCCAGCGCGCCCTCATCCTCTCTCCCTTCTTCCTCCTCTCCGGTGAAACACCGCCGCCCACCGTCTTCTCCACTGTTGCTTCTTCTCCGACCAATTCAAGCCGCGGTGAGCTTCCCCATACTCTTCTCCCTCCCCAACCCTTTATCCAAGCTCCGCCATCCCTTCTTCAGCCTGGCGCCGAGCGCCGCCGCCTCTGCGCGCCGCAGGTCGCCATCGGTGAGCCCGTAGTCTAGCGCGACACCCCGCCGACCTCCACGCTCTCGAGCGCACCCAACCGAGCGCCAAAACCCGAGCAAAAACGCACGACGACGAGTTTCTGCAGTTCGCCCGTGTTGACATCACCTCCGGCGAGCTATTTCAGCTAACTCAGCAACCCGCGCATGCTGTTAACACCGTCATCGAGTTCTCCATGTCACGCTGATCATCGGCATGTGGTCCTCGAGCACAAAACGCCTTGCAGATCCGCTTGGCGGCGAGCTTTCCGGCGAAGAGACACCTGCGCACCACCCACTCCGGCCAGCCTTGCGTACGTGGCGTGACACGTCATCCTGACCCATGCCACGTAGGCGCCACCTCGGCCTCTCTGCCTAGTCAGCGCCATCACACTCTCTCTTCCTTCTTGCACCCGACTCATGTAGACTATAGGCCCATATCCCTCCGGTCCACAGCAGCCATAAGCCTAGCTCACAGCACAGTACCCAGCGGACCCCATGCAGGCCGTGGCCCCGCATGTGAGCCTTTGTGCTGCTCTCCCTTTTGCTATGGACACCCAGTAAATGCACCATGATGTCTAAATTCAAGCTTTTTCTTTATCAGAAAAATTCCAAAAATCCTAAGTGATTAATAAAACCTAATTTACTTCCTTGTTTGCTCCTTATCACACCCACGGTGTCCATAATACATAATATCTCCTTTAATTCCTCGTTAACACTAAACCCACTGTCCTAATTCCGAATCCGTCGATTCTTTCACCATCGCACTTCATACACCCAAACCTATCCAATTATATCAGATCCATCTTTATCGTCTCTTATTGATCTTAATGATTTTATTTGTATATGATTTTACCTGGATTATTTATCACTATTCCATTCGATGTTAAATTGTCCTTAGTAGATTATTTATCTGATAGTGTTTATACACCCGTGTTTATATAGCACCTTAACTCGCATGCATATACACCATATACTTACACTATACTCACATGTTTTACTCACACTCACCACTCACATACAAAAATGTCACATAATAATAATAACAATATTAATATTAGCAGTAGTAGTGGTAATAATAATAGTAGTAGTATTAGTGACAGTGAGGCATAGTAAAGGATAGTAAGCTTAATAGTTAAAGTTATTAGTAAATCTGAATTTAGGTATATAAAATGACACACCTTGCATCTCATTAAGTACAGGTTTCAAACAATATAGAAGCACTCACATAGGTTGCTGGTTCTGATTTTATCAGGATTTATATTGGATCACATTCGGAGTTATTTGGAGTTTCTTTGGACCTTATTCGATCTTTTTATACTTATTTTCTTTTGCGGTAGATTATTTATATGACGTTATTTTTACGTATGGTAGATTACGCGTAAATCGAGGAAGAACCTGAAGACATGGGATTCGAGGACGATCATGAAGATCAGATTTTGAAGAAAAGCTTGAAGATCCAAAATTTCGAATTAGAAGATTTGCAAGACAAGCTCCAACTTCCATGGCCATACTGATCCTATGATTATAAATACCTATCAAGCCTGTTTTATTTGCTATACAGGTTTACTATATTTTAAATGCAATGCTAGTGATCCTGCTTATGACTTACTTTTTAACCCCTTCTTGACATTGATACTATTTACCTTGAAAACCTAGGTTAATTCCTTCGTTATTCCTAATAATGAATGGAATGCTTCGCTGCTAGTATGCTTAGGACCCTTTGCGATAGAAACAATGCCACACCAGGTAGTGTGAAATGCGTGTGTGTTTTCAGAATGGGACGGGTGGTGAAAACTCTTGGTGACAATGAAGTGGGTGGGTTATGCGGAGGCGAGATAAGGCGTGGATAAATTAAGTGTGCTTCGGTTTAGTCCACCTGTCGTGGATCTGATGCAGCTCGGCCCAGCAACCTAGGATCGTTGGACCTCAGCCATGTACTTTCAGTACAACCACAGAACCCGTGTTGCTGGGACTTACCCTACCTTCTTGGTGACATCTGCATGACCACTTGGAGGCTGGTAGGTGGCAACGGGAGACCGAGTGGCTCAGGTGGATTATGAATATCTATTATGGATCCCCTTTTGATCAATCACAATCGTCGCTAAGCCTTCATGGCTCGGGCAACACCCGTCGTTAAGCCCTTGGGTGCGTCCCATGGTGGCGACTGTTGACGGTCCTTAAGTGTCATATTTGACTGTCAATCTCTGCATAAATAATAAAAAGAATATACTAAAATTAGGAATAGGTAAACTAACCAAGTTTCACAAGTTTTGGCGAATATTTGTATGCAGGTGATTTATCCAGAATTATTGAGAGAAAAGATAAGAAAAATATTATCCAATGAGGCATAAAAGGATCCATGGGCTATTCAACGTACAAATCTGCCCAAATACAAAATCCCACCACGGAGAAGGGATTGAAACCCACTCAGGAGAACCCAGAAGAAGTCAAGCCTGAGTGGGGCCCACCATAGGTCGACCGACCTGGGGGGTCACCCGACCTGCCAGTGGGGCCACTCAGGCCCCACTTTGGCAGGAAGCTTCCAAACGACGTACCAAAGGCGGTGCTGACCGGGCTCCGGAGTTACCGACTCCTGGTGGGGGAAAAGAGAGAAAGAGGGAGGGGAGGAAACTCACCCCCCTAGGCACCTCCACCTATAAATAGGACCCCTCTCCTCGCTCTCTAGCATCAACTCTTCAGTCCACTTTTACATTTGTGCTGTTGTATTAGAGGCTTAGGCCTTTAGGCTCTAGTCCTTTGAGTTCTAGAGAGGAGGAGAGTGAGGTGGAGGTTCTTCAAGGGAAGCGCCGCTTGTCGGTGCCCTCTTGGCATAGGATCCTCCACTAAGTCGAGTCGGAGTGGTGGCATGTCATCACTCTGCTTCGCACTTGTACCTCGACGAATGCTTTATTTAATCAAGTAAGTATTCGTGCACACTTTATGAGTACATGGCCTTAGTCTGCTAAGTACTGTTTATTCTTCGCTTGCTAGTTCACCGTATACTACTTAGTATATGCTTTAACTTAATTACGGGCTAGATCCTCACGCAAGGTTAAAGTAGTAATAGTCTCTGTAGATGTGGTGTCTAAATAGAATATTACCTGTGAGTAGTGTGTATCCCACAGAGCTAGAGGTAGGCGGATTCAAGTGATAGCCTTGTCCATCCTTTGTAATCCTCCACGTCCGGATACATAAGTAGCCTTTATAGTTACCGGAGTCTTTTCCCTAGATTGGTAGTAAACCGGAGGCTGAAGTAAGTGAGGATAGAATAAACCTTCGTTCTTAGATTAGGAGTTATCTCTTAAGTTGCCTCTCTATCCTTTGTCCACTTTTAAGTGAGGTTGTTCCCTGGACTTGACTAGTAGTTAGCCCACATACGTTCCATGTGGAAATTACAATACCTTGGAATACTCTAGGGTGAAGTGCTACAAAGGTACTCCGTACGCTTGCCGATTTATCTGTGATCGTAAGAAATACCAACAAGCATTTCTGGCGCTGTTGCCGGGGAGCGTTTGCTGAGTTATCTACGAACCCAAGTCCTTGTATTTTTTTTCTTTTATCTTTTTACTCCTCACCCCTTGTACCCATCATGGAGCAACCACTCTGCGAGTACTTTGCTCTGCGAGGTGAGTTCTGCGAGCCACCGAGTTCTTCTCGACCTATTGAAACAACTGGCTACGAACTTCGCCCGGCTTTTATAGTCATGGTTCAGGAGCAATCCTTCTCTGGCCTAGATAGTGAGAACCCCTATAATCATTTGCGAGAGTTTGAACAACTGTGTTCATGTATAGTCATTCAAGGCATGACGCAAGAAACTATCAAGTGGAAACTGTTTCCATTCTCTCTTGTTCAGAGAGCGAAGCAATGGTATACGCATACCGTAGGAAGTGTACAAGGGGAATGGGAAGAGCTGAGGAATAAATTTTCTCTCGCCTTTTTCCCACTAGGAAATTCTGGACTTTCAACAGTCTGAGAAAGAATCCACAGGCACAGCCTGGTCCCGATTTTCGATACTTACCCAGTCCGGATCAGACTTACTTCTGCCCGACGCAGTGTTACTCCAACACTTTGCTCTGGGACTGAATAAGGAATCTGTCCTATATCTCGACCTTGCCTCCGAAGGTTCCTTCTTACACAGACACCGTCTGAAGCCAAAATCATCTTGGAGCGCATCCAAGAAAATATTTCCTTCGTCGATGGCTTGAGTACACCTACGGAAGACGTCAAGGCGAGCAATGAATAGCTTTTAGATGTTGAATCCCAACTCATATCCCAACTCATATCCCAATGAATAGCTTTTGTCGTTGTTGATAGATTCTCTAAAATGGCTCATTTTATACCTTGTCATAAAACTGATGATGCATCCATGATTACTGATTTGTTCTTTAGAGAGATTGTTCACTTGCATGGAATTCCTAAAACAATTGTCTCTGATCGTGATGCTAAGTTTCTTAGTCATTTTTGGCGTTGTCTTTGGAATAAATTAGGCACTAAGTTACTTTTTAGCACCACTTATCATCCTCAAACTGATGGGCAAACTGAGGTCGTGAATCGCACTTTGTCTACCATGCTTCGGGCTGTTTTGGATAAAAATTTGAGGCTTTGGGAAGATTGTTTACCTCATGTT
Source organism: Oropetium thomaeum (assembly GCA_001182835.1). Taxonomy (NCBI): domain Eukaryota; kingdom Viridiplantae; phylum Streptophyta; class Magnoliopsida; order Poales; family Poaceae; genus Oropetium; species Oropetium thomaeum. The sequence goes on from LFJQ01000084.1 coordinate 531,997, forward strand.
GAATTTGCTTATAACCGTGCTACACATGCTTCCACTAAGATGTGTCCTTTTGAGGTTCTTTATGGTTACATACCTCGGGCGCCCATTGATTTGTTTTCCGTTGATGCTGTGGATGAGCCACATGTAGATGCCGTTGCACATGTTGATCAAATGACGCATTTACATGAGCAAACTCAACAAAACATTGCTGCTGCTAATGCTAAATATCAGGTTGCTGGTAGTAAAGGGCGCAAACATGTTACTTTTGAACCCGGTGATATGGTTTGGTTACACTTGCGTAAGGATAGGTTTCCTGCTTTGCGCCGCTCTAAGTTAATGCCTCGTGCTGCTGGTCCATTTAAAGTGTTAACTAAAATCAATGATAATGCTTATGTTCTTGACCTCCCTGCGGAGTTTGGTGTTTCCACTAGTTTTAATGTTGCAGATTTGAAACCGTATGCGGGCGAGGATGAGGAACTGCCGTCGAGGACGACTTCAGCTCAAGAAGGGGAGGATGATGGGGACATCGACTCTCAAACAGCAGCACCTGCGCCTGCGCTCCCTCAAGCTGTGACCGAGTCGAACGTAACTCCAATGGCGCCTCCATATCAAGGGCCAATCACTCGAGCCCGTGCACGAGAGCTGAACTTCGTCATGCTGCTAAGGAACGAACACACCGACGCCATGGCCTTCTCCTAGTTCCAACTCATCTCCAACTCAACTGCCACGTCGCCCTCGGATTCAGCAGACACGTCGTCGATGTTTCGATCATAACTCCCTCATACGACGTCGAAACGGGGAGATCTTAGACTCGTTGGAAAGGGGACGACGACGCCACCGTTTTGGTTCTGGTCCCAGCTCCAGAAGGTCCGTGGATCATTCTGTGTGACCACAGCAAGGTGCTGCATCACCTGTTTGGGCCAATTTGGCCATGTAACGTGTTGGGCCTTAAACCCAAGTTGTGGGCGTCCAACCCCTGGCCGCCTTCAACCCTAGGACGTCCCTACTTTATATTCCACACAGCCGCCGCTGTTTAGACTCGAGTTTTGTTTAATTGTTAGCTTTAGCTACAGCCGTCGCACGCATTACAGAGCTGCCACGCGTATTCAGAACTCCCCCTTCAAGTAATACATCAGATTGCTTGCATCTCTTTCTTGCTCGTTCTTCGATTGCGCGCAGGAAACGATCTTCGTGATCAGGCTGATCTTGAACCAGCAAGGTTGGTAACCATCGGGAGTTGGTTCAGCGATTGCATTGGCGCCTCGGGCTTGCTCGTCGTAGTCGGATCGTGAGGGTCTACTTCCACCAAATCAAGTTATCTTCACTCACCGAAAGATCGGGCACTCCAGTTCTATCACCAAGATCCAACACCGAAGCCTCTCCCCAAACCCAATAACATTCAGGAAGAAGAAATCCAACCTAAAGAATTTCCTTTCGTAATCGAGGATGGACTTTTTGAAGACTTCAGAAACACCTCGAGTTATGCCTATCGAAAGCAACCACCCATCCAGCCCTCTCCTCCTGGACCCAAAGAAATAAAAATTCATAAGGAGACGGTTAAAAGGCTGACATCCATTCTTAACGATGAATGGTTAAACGAGACGGAAGCATCTTTTGAAATTCTTCGGATTTCTTCCTCTCCGACCACTATCCGCTGTAGAATTAGAGGAGTTAGTATGGAAGCTCTTTACTGTCCCACGGTCGGAGCTAACATCGTCTCAGGGAATTTGTCCCTCGATCTTTTGAACGATGTCCCCTTAGCTCCAACCACAAAAGCCTTTAAGAGTCCCTCAGGACCGATAGTTGAAGGCTGTGGGATCTTGCAACACATAAAAGTGTTGACCTCTGACGTCGAAGTTATCCTTGATCTTCATGTGTTTGATGTCCACAATTTTGATCTCTTGATAGGGGTCCCTATTGAGAGACTCGTAGACAACACCTCACCTTTAGGATTCCTCGACATTAGCTTAGGGAAAGAAACCTTCTCTATACCCCTTGGCCAAGCCAAAAACACCATAGTGGACCCTTTCCCTGATGAAGACTACGGAAGAAGTGATGGCAGTCTTTCCTTTTGAATCGCCCGAAGCCATCCTAAATACGATGCCCAGCAATTTGTAGAAAGATGAAACTGGAAAAACCTATGAGCTATCAAAAAATGAACAATCATCATGACCCCCTGGTACGCTCAAAACTTTACCTCCTAGCTTGCGGTATGCGTTCCTTAATGGCAGCATTGAGAGCCCCGTCATCATCAGCGACAAACTCTCAGAAGAAGAAACCGCTAGGTTAATTTCCACCTTGGAAAAACGCCGCTCTGCACTAGGTTACGCCCTACAAGACCTTAAAGGGATTAATCCTGCTCTTTGCACCCATCGCATCCCTGTAGAGCCTGATTGCACGCCTTCACGAGAACCCCAACGAAGGCTAAATAATGCAATGCGAGAAGTGGTAAAGAAGGAAGTCTTTAAACTCCTGCACCCAAGGATTATTTTATCTTGTACCATATAGTGAGTGGGTCAGCCCAGTCCATGTCGTACCCAGGAAAGGACGAATGACGGTCGTTGAGAATGAGAAAAATGAGCTTATCCCACAACAAACCTTCACGGGATGGAGGATGTGGAGACACTACAGAAAATTCGACAAGGCAACAAAGAAGGACCACTTTCCACTCCCTTTCATCGATGAGATGTTGGAACGGTTAGCCAACCACTCCTACTTCTGTTTTCGTGATGGATATTCTGGTTTTCACCAAATTCTCATCCATCCAGACGACCAAAACAAGACCACATTCACGTGCCCTTACGGAACATATACCTACCGTAGAATGCCCTTCGGCTTGTGCAATGCACCTACCTCATTCCAACGGTGCATGATGTCTATTTTCTCAGACATGATAGAAGATATCATGAAAGTTTTCATGGACAATTTTTCCGTCTACGGAAAAACCTTTGATCATTGTCTTGAGAACTTAGACAAGGTTTTGGAATGATGTATAGAAAAGGACCTAGTGCTCAACTGGGAGAAATGTCACTTTATTGGTCCGAGAAGGAATCATTTTGCGACACCTAGTGTCCGAAAGTGGTATCGAGGTGGACAAGGCCAAGATCGATGTCATAGAAAGGCTTCCACCTCCTATCAACGTGAAGGGAATCCGCAGCTTCCTAGGCCATGCAGGGTTCTACAGGCGATTTATAAAGTATTTTTCCCAGATCGCGAGACCCCTCACTACCCTCTTAGCTAAAGATGCACCCTTCGAATTTAATGATGAGTGCCACAAAGCTTTTGAAATCTTAAAGAAAGCATTCATCACAGCTCAAATTATCCAACCACCGGATTGGAAGCTGCTTTTTGAAATCATGTGCGATACTAGTGATTATGCTGTTGGAGCAATCTTGGGGCAAACCAAGGATAAAAAGCACCATGCTATTGCCTATGCTAGCAAGACCTTGACAGGAGCCCAACTTAATTATGCCACCAAGCTAAAAAACTCCTAGCCGTAGTCTTTGCTATAGACAAGTTTAGGTCCTACCTTGTGGGCGCCAAGGTCATAATCTACACTGACCATGCAACCCTCAAATACCTCTTAACTAAAATGACGCTAAACGTTGCCTAATCCGTTGGATTCTCCTACTCCAAGAATTTGATCTAGAAATAAAAGATAAGAAAGGAGTAGAGAATTCTGTAGCACATCCGTAAGGGTCTGACCTCCAAGATGAGGAGAGCTTTCGAGACAGCGGGGAAGGCTAAGGAGTTTAATGCTAGACCTTAGACAGCTTTCCCTGCCGTAATTTAGGAATCGGGCGCTTAGTTTATTTTCAGAATTCATCATTCAGGTTTATTTCCTTCATTATTCATCATATAGCGTCTGTAATTTTATTTTAAACTCATGACTCACTAGCAATCATACCTGTAGAGTCCCATTTTGTTTCCCCTGGTGTTTTTCTTTGTTTGTTTCAATTAGAAGGAAGCACCGTTGCGCACTGTGGGGAGCCCTCCATATGTACAAGATCACATCGCTTCACGAGGCCTCCCATGGACGAGACGACTGCTGCAATGCACCAAACGACTACACTTCACTGCACTCGGTTTGCCTCGTCCTCCCGCTCTCTAAATTTCATCACAAACAAATAAAAACAAAAAAAATTAAAAAGGATACACTTCTTGCTCACTCTCCATTAATTAAGATGATTGGCTTACATAAATTTTATTTCTTTCATACATACCAATGCTCATGACTATACATTATAGGACAGCATGCTAATTAGGTTGTTGATTTATGTGATATAGTATGATGTACAGACCTCTATTCTCTATATGCTTAGCTAGCTTGGGATGTTATACTTTTTAAAATTCCATAAGGCTTGCTTTATTCCTTAGTAATATAAATGTCCACCAGAGCCATATGATAATTATCCATAATAAACTTATTACTCATATGAAGCTTGCTTTCACATTGAGTTTTGTCAAATTGTTGTGACCCTTTGTTAGGAGTCATGTCCACTTGCATCCCACAAATATTCTAAACTCCTACACTAGGAGATAGCAATTCCATTTTCTCCATCCATCCACCAAAATAAATACTCCTCACATTTTCATTCATATCCCTCCATGCTATCATCAAAAAGGAGACATGTCTGTATTAAAAAAAAAGAGAGAGAAAAAGAAAATCTCTCTGTCTCTGAAAAATATATATATGATGAGATAGCCATGATTTCTAAATATTTCAAAAAGGAGAGGATAGTGAATAGGAGTTTCATTCCACTTCCATTCCATCACACATGCACCACATGACCAGGATTGTTAATTTAATTTCTGACTTTGGATCCGGTTTTTGACTTAGCAATATATGTGTTACAAGTATGCCTTCTATTTCCCTACCAAGCTCCACCAAAATACCCATTATGAGAAAAGTAGGAATAGAGGCAATACTTTGCCATGGTGAGGATCTATACACATACATATATTGAGCTACTTAAAGAACCACTTAAGAAATATTTGCTAGTTTAATCTTTTCAAAAATACTTTCAATTCCCAAGTCTGCTTAGCCTAGAGATAGCATGATTTGCCAATACTATTCCATTTTTCAACCGCTCAAATTAGTATGATAGACACAACCAAGTCTGGGTATAAGTATTGTGATTGGAATAACCTTTATGTTAGCTTCGTATCATCTAGTTAATAATGTTAAGTTTTTCTTCTTCCCACGGGACGAGTGAAGGACTAAGTGTGGGGGAGTTTGTTGATGGTCCTTAAGTGTCATATTTGACCGTTAAATCTATGCATAAATAATAAAAAAGAATACACTAAAATTAGGAATAGGTTTATTACTAACCAAGTTCCACAAGTTTTGGTGAATATTTATATGTAGGTGATTTATCCAGAATTATTGAGAGAAAAGATAAGAAAAGTATTATCCAATGAGGCATAAAAGGATCCATGGGCTATTCAACATACAAAATCTGCCCAAATACCAAAGCCCACCATAGAGAAGGGATTGAAACCCACTCAGGAGAAGCCCAGAAGAAGCTAGGTCCAAGTGGGGCCCACCACAGGTCGGCCAACCTGGGGGGTCGCCCGACCTGCCAATGGGGCCACTCAGGCCCCACTTTGATAGGAAGCTTCCAACCGACGTACCAAAGGCGGTGTTGACCGGGCTCGGGAGTTACCGACTCTACGTGGCGGGAAAAGAGAGAAAGAGGGAGGGGAGGAAACTCACCCCCAAAGGCACCTCCACCTATAAATAGGACCCCTCTCCTCACTCTCTAGCATCAACTCTTCACTCCACTTTTACGATTATGCTGCTGTATTAGAGGCTTAGGCTCTTAGGCTCTAGTCCTTAGAGTTCTAGAGAGGAAGAGAGCGAGGCGGAGGTTCTCCAAGGGAAGCGCCGCTTGTCGGTGCTCTCTTGGCACAGGATCCTCCACTAAGTCGAGTCAGAGTGGTGACCTGTCATCACTCTGCTTCACAGTTGTACCTCGACGAATGCTTTATTTAGTCAAGTAAGTATTCTTGCACACTTTATTAGTATATGTTGAGAGTCATTACCAGAGGTAATTAACCCTAATGATCCTCGACCTTAATGACGTGGTCAAGGTATAAATAATCCCTGCCTAAGCCAGCTCGCCCGACCCCAGGGTCGAGCGAATCGCTTACTACTCCACGAATAGGACGGACGACTACGGTTGGGAAATAAATGCCTGACACTCCCACGACCGCTGACAGGTAGAGCCGCCCGCCAACCCGGGCAAGTGGACGATTAATGCGCACGACTGCACCGTCCACGGGATGGGCGTCACTCCAACAGCCCCCTGTCAGAGACTCATCGTCCTGTGCAATAGGACGCCCCGGAGCGACGGCCATCAGCACGACGTCATCAAGCCGGCTCCTACAGTGACGTCTCCTCCATACGGACGGAACCCCACCGAACGACAGCACAATGCCACTCCGTCGAACAGGAACGGTGCGACCGCACCAAAGGCATCGCCATTTACGGCTCGGCCTAACCGGAGTACGGCTGCTGTCAACCTCACGGAACCGGCCCTTCTCACACCACCATATAAAAGGGGAGGGAGATCAAAGAAGAAGGACAAGTCTTCAAGAACCACAAGCTTAGGAGCTTCCAAGGACACGAACAAACACTCTCCAGTTCACAACACCCGCAAGCATTCTTAGAGGTAGGAAGCACCCGTGCTTTCTCCTCCGCTTGTGACCCCCCATTGTAATCTCTGTCGCGAGTAATACAAGCAGCACGAAAACTGGACGTAGGGCATCGTTGCCCGAACCAGTATAAATCCTTGTGTCCGCTCGCGAACCATCGAGGCCTTAAAACACACCCCCCACGATAAATTTACTAGTCGACAGTAACGAACCTCGACAGTTGGCGCGCCAGGTAGGGGCCTGTGTGTTTTCGTCGATCATCTTTTCAGGTTTCGATGGCAAGCCACGCTGACGGATGGATTCCCGGGACCGTCGTGTCCTTTGGGAGTCTCGACTTCGTTGCCACCTTTGCGGGCAACCTGGTGCTGGAGGGCGCAACGGCGTCGCCAGCTACCGCCCCTTCTTCCCACTGCACGCCGGCCGTCCCGACCGACGGGAAGAAGCGACGCCCGGGCGAAGGCTTGCGTTCCCGGAAGCCCTCACGCAAGGGCCCACGTGCAGCCTCTTCGCCCAGTCAAGGCAATCCTGGCACAGCCATGATGACTCGCACGTCATCGTGCGAAAGCCCACGCTCCACGGACATCGAGTTCGTGGGAATGATGGGTTACACGTCGGAATCCTTTTTTGACCTCCTCGACGAGGCGAACAGAGGGTCCGACCCGGAACGTAGCGAGGGGAGCAACAATCCCTCGCGCGAATGTCTCATGGCACATTCCGGAGACCTGCTCAACTCGGGAGATGACTTCCCTCTCACTCAGCAGCCACCGCCCACCGAAACTCCCTCCCGCGACATACTGCCTGACCAGTTACAAGCACGGAGGGAGGAGCTCCGTGAGGCCAAACGACAGCTGGAACAAGAGGAGGCAGAGATCGACCGAGAGCTCGCTCGCGCCGAGCCTGGTGGACGTGCGCGCTCCATGGCGCGCGACGTACGTCAGCGAATCATGGAAGAGGGCGAAGGGCCCCCACATTTCGCGCGGGCGAGCCAGAACCTTGCTGCGGCGGCAGCATTGCTTCGGGAGCTTCCCGAGCCCATCACTCCCGCAGCCCGACGTACTCAACGTGAAGTTGAGGTGCTGCTGCAGCGAGCAGCGGCGCAACAAGCGGAGAGCTCGCGATCGCGAGCACGTAAACCGCACACCCCGAACGCGTCTGTACAGCAGACGCGCCCGGGAACGGACGAGGCCTCGAAAGCCTGCATCCGCGGACGTCTCGGTGCAAACCGCGACGCCCGCGCCACCTTGGAAGCGTGGCGACGGCAGCCAGAGCGCGTCCCTGAGGTAGGCCGAGGTCATCATCCGCGCCGAGGGGGGCGCTACAACGATGACGAAGATAGAAGTCCGAGCCCGGATGCTCCAGGTCCTCGGGCTTTCAGCTCCCACATTCGGAGCACGCCATTCCCACAGCGTTTTCGGCCACCAACTAACGTGCCGAAATACGCCGGGGAAACAAACCCGAGCCTCTGGCTCGAGGACTACCGGCTCGCCTGCCGAGCCGGAGGAGCGGATGATGATTGTTTCATCATTCGCAACTTACCACTGTATCTGGCCGACTCGGCCCGAACGTGGCTCGAGCACCTCCCCACTGATCGGATCACGAGCTGGTCCGACTTAAGGGAGGTCTTCGTAGGGAACTTCTAAGGAACCTACGCACGCCCGGGCAATCCCTGGGATCTGAAGAACTGTCGACAGAAACCGGGGGAAACCCTCCAGGAGTACGTCCGACGCTTCTCCCGGCAGTGCAACGAACTGCCGGACATCGGCGACGCCGACGTCATCGGGGCATTCCTGTCCGGGACTACTTGCCGCACCCTAGTCCACAAACTAGGGCGCAAGAGTCCTCGAACGGCCAAGGAACTGCTGGACATCGCAACCAGCCACGCTTCCGGTGAAGAAGCCGTGGGCGCGGTCTTCAACCGCCCCGATACAAAGGGGAAGCAGGGAGAAAACACCGGTGAAGGCCCCTCCAACCGCTCGCGTAAGAAGAAGAAAAACCGGCAACAATCGTCTGATGGACAGATGGTTGCAGCCGCCGATCGGAAGGGTGCCAAGGCGCCAGCCGGGGAGACCTCGGACCACTTCGAGAAGAAGTGAAACGCTCCGTGCCCCAACCACGAATACCCCGACAAGCACCTCTACAAGGACTGCTCGCTCTTGAAGCGGTTCTTGAACCAGGGGCTGCCGAAGGGCAAGCCGAGAGGCAAGCCTCGACAAGCCTCCGAGGGAGCAGATGGCGAGGGCGACGCCAGCGAAGGTAACGATGGCTTCCCCGAACCCGACGGTTGCCTTATGATCTTCGCAGGACCAGAGGCGCAAGGGGGAAAGCGCCGTGCGAAGGTCGAGCGTCGCGAGGTGTTCGCAGCCGAGCTCGCGACACCAGCCTTCCTCCGATGGTCGGAGGCTCCGATCACATTCGATCGGTCCGACCATCCCAGCCACGTCCCCCGATCGGGTCGATACCCGTTGGTAGTCGATCCCATCATCGGCAAGAAGCGTCTCACCAAAGTTCTCATGGACGGAGGCAGCGGCCTCAACATCCTCTACGCGGAGACGCTCGATGCCATGGGCGCCGATCGGTCGCTTATTTGACCGATCGGAGCCCCATTCCACGGCGTCGTCCCGGGAAAGCAAGCTGTCCCGCTCGGGCAGATCGACCTGCCCGTCACATTCGGGACACCGACCAACTTCCGAACGGAGACTCTCACGTTCGAAGTAGTCGGATTCCACGGGTCGTACCACGCCATCTTGGGGAGGCCATGTTACGCGAAGTTCATGGCTATCCCCAACTACACCTACCTGAAGCTCAAGATGCCTGGGCCGAAGGGGGTCATCACGGTAGGCGCTTCCTTCCAGCGCGCCTACCAGTGCGAGACGGAGAGCGGCGAGCTCGCCTCCGCCACCATTGCGTCCACGGAAGAACTCGCTGTCATTCGCCAGCAGATCACCGAAGACGCCCCCGACTCCAACCGCAGCACCGGATCCTTCGAGCCCGCAGAGGGCACCAAGGAGATCCAGCTCGACCCCGACAACGCCCCCGAGAAGATGGTCAAGATCGGGACATCCCTCTCCGCCAAATAGGAAAGCGTACTCGTCGACTTCCTCCGCGCGAACATCGACATCTTCGCGTGGAAACCCTCGGACATGCCAGGCATTCCGAGGGAAGTCGCCGAGCACTCCTTGCATATCAAGCCGGACTCCCGCCCGGTAAAGCAACGACTGTGCCGCTTCAACGAGGAGAAGCGCAGACCCATCGGAGAGGAGGTAGCCAAACTGCTGGCAGCCGGATTCATCAAGGAGGTGTACCACCCTGAATGGTTAGCCAATCCCGTCTGATGAGGACATCGACTCCAACAAGGGAACGGCCACACCAGCAGCACCTACGGACGCGCCTCCACTTCCAGTCACGACTCCACCAGATGCGCCTCTACCTCAAGCGACACTTCCTTCATCAGTGGGGCCAATCACGAGAGCCCGTGCAAGAGAGCTGAACTATGTCATGGTGTTGAAGAACGAAGGCCCAGAAGATTAGCCAGTAGGCCCAGTTGAAGACCCTCCTAATGGGCCAACCTAGGGTCGCCACCCAGGGACTGCGCCCCCACCTCTGGCCGCCACCCAGGGGCTGCGCCCCTCCCCTCGTGTATTTAGCCAAGGGCTGCGCCCCTTGTTTATTTTGAGTTTTGTTTAATTGTTAGCTTTAGTTACAGCCGTCGCACGCATTACAGCGCTGCCACGTGTATTCAGAACTCCACCTTGAAGTAATACATCAGATTGCTTGCATCTCTTTCTTGCTCGTTCTTCGATTGCGCGCAGGAAACGATCTTCGTGATCAGGCTGATCTTGCACCAGCAAGGTTGGTAACCATCGGGAGTTGGTTCAGCGATTGCATTGGCGCCTCGGGCTTGCTCGTCGTAGTCGGATCGTGAGGGTCTACTTCTACCAAATCAAGTTATCTTCACTCACCGAAAGATCGGGCACTTCAGTTCTATCAAGTGGTATCAGATTCCAGTTGTAACATCCCGAACTAAATTCTCGCTAAATCCTTTGTCAATAAAGACTTAATTGTGTTCTATAAAAATCTCAAAACCCAAAGTTAATGACATCAAAGGATCTAATCAACAGAACTTAAATTCAAAATTTAATTTGAAATCCAATCTTTACTGTCTTTCCGCTTCTCATTGCTTTCGCCCGTGTACCGCCGGCCTTGCTCCGCTCCGAGCAGGAACGAGCGCCGTCCGGTCTCCTCTGTTCTCCCAATTTCAAGCCGCCGCCCGAGTCCCTGCTCCTCCGGGTGCCGCTCCTCTGTTCTTTTCCATGTCTTCCCGACCCCGTCGTTTGGGAATCCGATTCGCCCGACCTCCGACCCAGAGGTCGGATGACTTTTGCGTTTCGCCCGACCTCCGACCCAGAGGTCGGATGATTTTCACGATTCGCCCGACTCCGACCCCCAGCGGTCGGACATTATTTTCCGTCTCGCCCGACCCGTCATCACTCTCCGCTTCGCTCGACCCGAGGTCGGACAAGCCGTTAGCTCCGTCTCGCTCGACCCCAAGGTTGGACAAGCCGTTCGCTCCGCCTCGCTCGACCCCGAGGTCGGACATCTCGCTCCGCCTCGCTCGACCCTGAGGTCGGACAAGCAGTTTCGCTCCGTTTCGCTCGACCCCCGAGGTCGGACAAGCCGCATTTCGTTCCGCCTCGCTCGACCCCGAGGCCGGACAGACTCGTCGGACCCGAGCTCGAAGCGGCCGCGCCATTAATGCTGCCGGTCATCTTCCCAACCGTAAAAGTGCCTGGCCGTACACAGCAGTGCTGCCACCGCGCCGAAAGTCTTCGTGATGGGACGCGCACGCCCGGCGCCCATGCGCTGCAGTACACTGCCGCCGCGCCAACTTGCGTCGTCCTGGAGAGACAAAAGGAACGGAGGCTGATATTTTTCCCTGAGACGAAACACTTCACTCGGCGAGCTCCTTTGCTCCTCTGCGCGCTCGTCTCTCTGCTCTCGTCTCCACTCCCTTCCGCCATTACAGCCGAAGAGCCCCGCAGGGCCGAAGCAGAGCCAGCTTCTCTCGTGCTCAGGTGCGCTCGGTAAGCCTTGCCCTGCCGACGGTTCCATCGTCCGTCGTTATCGTCTCTAACCGCCGCCCCATTCTTCCGCAGTATTTCAGCAGTAGCGGCGCGTCGACATCTCTTTCCGACGACCGGTCTCTGTTGCTGTTCTTTTTCCACCGACAGCCCTCTGGTAATCTTTGCCGTCCGACCAGTCTAGCTAGTCCCGTCTACCGAAGCAACACTAAAGTTTGTTAGAGAGAAATTCATGCAACTTCACTCATCTGTAATACAAGATTACCTTGCATCTTCATATAGGAACCGAGCTGCAGACGGCCACTGAGGCTGAGGAGGACTTCCCCGCTGCCGACCCCGCCATCGACTGTGCTAACTTCTCCCCGAACCGAGGCAAGCCCCGGTGCACACCTAAGATTTAAAGTTTTACTTTGTCACTATGTTTGCAGGTCTTGTTTGTGCATTACGTCGAGGAGTTGTTTGACACCAAGTTGCATAGCCTTAGCAGGAGTTCCTATGGGATAATCCAGTAGCATCAGCTAAGCGCTAGCATGCCTTGCTAATATTAGGAATCGGTAGCACATGAGTAGTATGGAGACTACTCATTCGATAGCTAAAATCTTGTGGGAGGTGGGTGACTGTCAACTGTGTAGTCTTTAAGGAATGGGCACAAAATATGACATTAACTGTTAGCCAGTATTGCTGAATGGATTAAGTTAACAATGGTACTGAATGTCGGCACCCATGGGCAAGTATTGAGTTGTGTACCGAATACATACTGGCATATGGGACCCAGGAAACCGACGTAGCTCATTGCGCAGTGTTTGGACGATTGGCCATCTCTTTTTCCGGGTGAACGGACCAGTATGGTGGATGAATTCGCATTTCTGTTTTCTTGGGCATGTGCTAGTGGGAAAGGCTTGGGGCCGTACAGGAACGCAGGGCGTTGCCTGGAGGACCATGTCCTTGGAGAGATGGATGTTGGACCAACACTGTCGCGATGCAGTGAAAGGTGGCCACGTGCGACTCGTGGAGTGCGCACGTGTCGTGTTATTCGGGTTTCTCCTGCAGGATGTACATCGATTATAATCGCCGCCCCTCACGGTTAAGAGTACCCGCTTGTCCACTGTGTCACATCTTGCCGAGAATTTGGGTTGTATGGTGGGCAAATCGATGTATTGGGATCTCAATAAATTGTATTGCAACCATGTTTGTTTAGTATTTAAGAGCACATTTTACTACTGCTAGTGAACTCTTAAAATCTTGGCTAAAAACCTGAAAATAGGGTTTACCATTAGTGCTGTTTTTGCAAATACTTACCCTGCTGCCACAAATACTCCCTGCATACTAGGAGTCGGCCTTAGAAGGCCTATTGACGGGTAAGTCTTGCTGAGCGTCAGTCGCTCACGGTTTGTTGATTGTTGTTTTGCAGGTAATAGTGCTGACTGTAGCCAGGGTGGTTGGGAAGAGGAGATGCCCTCGGAGTGGACCTTCGAGTGGGTCCCCGCTTCTCCCTCCCGTGGAGATTAAACACCATCGGGCTGGGGTGTTTGATCGAGGCGCCGAGTGTTAGATTTTGCTTCCGCTGAAATCCACGTGTTTGTTATCAAAACTACGTTTCCGCACTTCCAAAACTCCTGAAATCAGTTGTAATATAACCTGAATTAATGTATCTTCAAGTCATTTATGCGAGTCCTTGTTAATTATTGTACTGCAAAGTCACTTGTTTCGGCAAGCGGCCCCCCCGAATGATCCTGGATGAGCAACCGTACGATTTTATCGGACGGGGTTGCGACACCAGTGTTTCTCGGTGAGTTTTTCGTGTGTTTTTCATTCATCCTATAGTCCACAAAAAAACCAAAAATAAAAAATTTTCAGGTTAGATCTGTTATCCCAGCACCCCCTTGCGCCTTGCACTTTCGATCAGTAATTTGCATTGTTGAATTTGTGTGCTTGCGCGTTTCGTTGTTGCTGGATCACTTGTGTTTTTATCCATCTGTTCTAGCTGCCACAAACCCTAACACTGCTATCTCAGCGCCGCGCACGAGTCCTACTCGATTACGATCTGCTATCTCAGCGCCGCGTACGAGTCCTACTCGGTTGCGATCTGCTATCTCAGCGCCGCGCCAGAACCCAAATCCCTGCCAGTCACGCCGCCGAATTCCACTCGTCTCCGTCTCTGTTTTGTTTTCGTGACAGTCCAATCAAAAAAAAAAAGAAAAAAAAAGGAAAAAGAGAGAAAAAGAGCACCCAAGTGTGCCAAAAAAAAAAAACAACCCGAACAAGAGACGTTTGTTGCTCGTGATCGGTTTTACTGGGAAAATCCCAACCGACCTGGTTCGCCGTGTGTCCTCGTTGAACTCGTGAGTCTGTCCGTGTTCTACAGCATCGGCTCCGTGATATATTCGACCTTACTCTAGAGAGAGAGAGAGAGAGTGACTTGTTCTTTTAATTACCTTTTTACCCCTGCCATCTCTGGAAAAAGTGCATGTGGTGACTTGTTCATTTGCTTTTCCTTGTTCATATAATCAGTTTTGGGCGCTCAGCCGCGGGTTGTTTTCCATCGTACCTTCCCGTACACCCAACCCTAGCTCGTTCTCGCACTTGTTTCCAGCAGCGTCCATACGTGTTTAGCACTATTATTCAACTTTGCACTTATTGTTTGATCGTGCTAATCCTTGTCTTGAGTGCAGCCTGCCCAGAACTACACATATTTCTACTACGAGCAGGTTTTGTTCTCCAGGCAATCGCTCCTCCAATCTTTCACCGGTTCTACGTGTTGGTTGCAACTCACCCCTGTGTGCTTGGTAAGAACGGGTAAGAATTTGATAACAGCATTGTTTTGAGCCATTTCCCCCCACAATACACCTGCTATCGTAGTGCCCTCTTCGTTTCTGTTTCGTGTTTGCACTAACAATGGCAGGAGACGACGCCAAGACGGACACTACACTGCAGGACGTGCACGCGCACGTCGAAGGCCTTGCCGGCGACATCAAGACGCTGCATGAACGGCTGGATTCCACGGTTGCTTCATCGACCGAGCGTTTCGACCAGATCGACCTCGCTCAAACGGCCGCCCACGCCACGCTCGAGACGATCATGACTCGTCTTGAGACCTTGACCACGCAGCTAACGGAGTTGCAGCAGGCGCGCGACTATGGCGGTGATATGGAACTAGACGATGGTGGTCGCCGCGGTCGTGCACGCAGGGTACGTGTCCCACCTCCTGATTCCTTTGCTAAGATCAATTTCGCATCCCATCCTTTAATGGCAAATATGATCCTGCTGCTTATCTTGATTGGGAATTAGAGGTCGAACAGAAATTTTCATGCCATGATATTCCTGCTCATCTACAAGTTAAGGCTGCTATTAGTGAATTTACTGATTTAACTTTAATTTGGTGGCGTGAATATAAACAAAAGTTTCCCGATAACACTCCCACCACTTGGGATGAACTAAAAACTGTCATGCGTCACAGATTTGTTCCTTCTTATTATGCCCGTGACTTGCTCAACCAAATGCAACGATTTCAGCAAGGTTCCCAAAGTGTTGAGGAATATTACCAAGCGTTACAAAAGGGCATGATTCGTTGTGATTTAGTTGAGCAGGAGGACGCTGCTATGGCACGTTTTAGGGGTGGTTTGAATCGTGAAATTCAGGACATCCTTGATTACAAGGAATATGATGATATGACCACTTTGTTTGAATTTGCTTGCAAAGCTGAACGTGAAGTGCAGGGACGGCGATCGTCGACACGCGCTAACTCTTTTGCAGGACGCGGCCAAGCTTCCACCCCAGCCCCCCGCCCGACGTCCTCCACGTCGTCCTCCACGCCGCGCGAGCGTGCGCCGTCCACTTCAAGCGCACCACCACGCGAGCAGCCGGCCATGCCGGCAGCACCTCCGGCCCACGGTGCCTCTCCTTCCACAGGGCGCACTTGGGACATTCAGTGCCATCGTTGCAAAGGTTACGGTCATGTGATTCGGGACTGCCCCAACAAGCGTACCTTGCTGATCCGTGACAATGGTGAGTACTCTTCTGCTAGTGATACTGAGGAGACTAGACATGCTATGCTTTCCACTGACCATGCAGATCATACGGAGGTTCACATTGATTCCAGCGCCGCCGATAGGTATGAGAGTCTTGTTGTGCAGCGTGTCCTCAGTACACAGGTTGCCACGGCCGAGCACAATCAGGGACACACGATTTTCCACACTAAGGGCGTCGTACACGAACGGGCGATCCGGATCATCATCGATAGTGGCAGCTGCAACAATTTGGCGAGTACGACGCTGGTAGAGCAATTATCTTTACCCACTCGCCAACATCCATACCCGTACCACATCCAATGGCTCAATGATGGTGGCAAAATAAAGGTAACACGCTCGGTACGTATTCCTTTTTCTCTGGGCGCCTATTCTGATTATGCTGATTGTGATGTTGTCCCTATGGAAGCATGCTCTTTGTTGCTTGGTCGACCTTGGCAATATGATACTAATAGTGTACATCATGGTCGTTCAAATCATTATTCACTCATGTTTAAGGGTCAGAAAATAATCATTCATCCCATGACCCCGGAACAAATTCTGAAAGATGACATGGCTCGGGCGGCCAAGACAGCAAAATCTCACAAATCACCTCCAGCCGCCCCTGCTAGATCTGAAATCAAGTTGCATACCCCTGTTTTGCTTGCTACACGTGCTGATTTTGCTGAGCTGCGTGATGATAATTTGCCTTGCTATGCACTTGTTTGCTCCAACATGCTTGTTTCACTTCATGAGGCACCGTTCTTGGATATTCCCCTGCTGTTGCTAACCTTTTGCAGGACTATGCCGATGTCTTTCCCAAGGACTTGCCACCGGGTCTTCCTCCTATCCGTGGCATCGAACATCAGATCGATCTCATCCCCAGCGCCCAGCTTCCCAATCGCGCCCCGTACCGCACTAATCCTGATGAGACGAAGGAGATCCAGCGCCAGGTGCAAGCACTACTGGACAAGGGCTACATCCGTGAGTCACTCAGTCCTTGCTCAGTTCCTGTTTTACTTGTTCCTAAGAAAGATGGTTCATGGCGTATGTGTGTCGATTATCGTGCTATTAATAACATCACAATCCGTTATCGATATCCCATACCACGCCTTGATGATATGCTTGATGAGCTTAGTGGCGCTGTTCTTTTTTCTAAGGTTGATTTGCGTAGCGGGTACCATCAGATTAGGATGAAATTGGGGGATGAATGGAAAACTGCTTTTAAAACCAAATTTGGCCTATATGAATGGTTGGTTATGCCGTTTGGTTTGTCTAATGCTCCCAGCACTTTCATGCGCTTAATGAATGAAGTTCTTCGGCCATTCATAGGGCTGTTTGTTGTTGTTTACTTTGATGATATTCTTATTTACAGCAAGTCTATGGATGAGCACTTAGAACATATGCGTGCTGTTTTTGATGCTTTGCGTGCTGCTCGCTTGTTCAGTAACTTGGAAAAATGCACCTTTTGCATGCAACGCGTCTCTTTTCTTGGCTATGTTGTTACTTCACAGGGAATTGAGGTGGATAGCAGCAAGGTGGAGGCCATTCAGAGCTGGCCTACACCGACGATGGTCACGCAGGTTCGGAGTTTCCTTGGCCTCGCCGGATTCTACCGACGGTTCGTGCGTGATTTCAGCTCCATTGCTGCCCCGTTGCATGAGCTCACAAAGAAAGGCGTTTCCTTTGCTTGGGGCGCACCACAGGAAGATGCATTCAACACTTTGAAGGACAGGTTAACTCATGCTCCTCTTTTACAATTGCCTGATTTCAATAAAGTGTTTAAATTAGAATGTGATGCTAGTGGCATAGGTTTAGGTGCTGTTTTGCTACAAGACCGTAAACCTGTTGCTTACTTTAGTGAGAAATTGAGCGGCGCTGCCCTGAAATATTCAACTTATGATAAGGAGTTATATGCTTTAGTGCGCACTTTGCAAACATGGCAGCATTACTTGTGGCCTCGCTAATTTATTATTCATTCTAATCATGAGGCTTTGAAACACATTCGTACCCAAACTAATCTGAACCGTCGACATGCTAAATGGGTAGAATTTATTGAGTCCTTTCCCTACATCATTAAACACAAGAACGGGAAGGAAAATGTCATTGCTGATGCTTTGTCTCATCGCTATACCATGCTGTCCCAATTAGATTTTAAAATCTTTGGTTTGCAAACTTTGAAAGATCAATATGTGAATGATGCTGATTTTTATGATATTATTTCACATTGTAAGGATGGCAAACCATGGGACAAGTTTCATATACAGGATGGGTTCCTGTTTCGTGCTAACAAGCTATGCATTCCAGCTGGTTCGGTTCGTTTGTTATTGTTGCAGGAAGCTCATGGAGGGGGCCTCATGGGTCACTTCGGTGTTTTCAAAACACAAGAAGTACTGACCGACCACTTCTACTGGCCTCGGATGCGTCGTGACGTCAAGCGCTTCGTTGCTCGTTGCCCTACGTGCCAAAAAGCTAAGTCTCGTTTGGGTAACCATGGTTTGTATATGCCTCTCCCTGTTCCTTCTGCTCCTTGGCATGATATTTCGATGGATTTTGTTTTGGGATTGCCTCGCACTAAGAAGGGGAGGGACAGCATATTTGTCGTAGTTGATAGGTTCTCTAAAATGGCTCATTTTATACCCTGTCATAAAACTGATGATGCATCCATGATTGCTGATTTGTTCTTTCGAGACATTGTTCGCTTGTATGGAATTCCTAAAACAATTGTATCTGATCGTGATGCTAAGCTTCTTAGTCATTTTTGACGTTGTCTTTGAAATAAACTAGGCACTAAGTTACTTTTTAGCACCACTTGTCATCCTCAAACTGATGGGCAAACTGAGGTAGTTAATAGAACTTTGTCAACCATGCTTAGGGCTGTTTTAGACAAGAATTTAAGGTGTTGGGAAGACTGCTTGCCTCATATTGAGTTTGCTTATAATCGTGCAACGCATTCTTCTACAAAGATGTGCCCTTTTCAGATTGTTTATGGTTACATTCCTAGAGCGCCTATTGATTTGTTTTCACTTGATGCTGAGGATGAGCCACATGTAGATGTGGTTGCGCATGTTGAACAAATGATACATTTACATGAGTAAACACAACAAAACATTGCTGATGCTAATGCCAAATATAAGGTTGCTGGTAGTAATGGCCGCAAATATGTTACTTTTGAACCCGGTGATATGGTTTGGTTACACTTGCGTAATGATAGGTTTCCTGCTTTGCGCCGTTCTAAATTGATGCCTCGTGCTGCTGGTCCTTTTAAAGTGCTAACCAAGATCAATGATAATGCTTATATTCTTGATCTGCCTGCGGAATTTGGTGTTTCCACTAGTTTTAATGTTGCAGATTTAAAACCATATGCGGGCGAGGATGAGGAGTTGCCGTCGAGGACGACTTCAGTTCAAGAAGGGGAGGATGATGAGGACATCGACTCCAACAAGGGAACGGCCACACCAGCAGCACCTACGGACGCGCCTCCACTTCCAGTCACGACTCCACCAGATGCGCCTCTACCTCAAGCGACACTTCCTTCATCAGTGGGGCCAATCACAAGAGCCCGTGCAAGAGAGCTGAACTATGTCATGGTGTTGAAGAACGAAGGCCCAGAAGATTAGCCAGTAGGCCCAGTTGAAGACCCCCCTAATGGGCCAACCTAGGGTTGCACGCAACCCTAGGATGCGCGCCACCCAGGGACTGCGCCCCCACCTCTGGCCGCCACCCAGGGGCTGCGCCCCTCCCCTCGTGTATTTAGCCAAGGGCTATGTCCCTTGTTTATTTTTGAGTTTTGTTTAATTGTTAGCTTTAGCTACAGCCGTCGCACGCATTACAGCGCTGCCACGTGTATTCAGAACTCCACCTTCAAGTAATACATCAGATTGCTTGCATCTCTTTCTTGCTCGTTCTTCGATTGCGCGCAGGAAATGATCTTCGTGATCAGGCTGATCTTGCACCAGCAAGGTTGGTAACCATCGGGAGTTGGTTCAGCGATTGCATTGGCGCCTCGGGCTTGCTCGTCGTAGTCGGATCGTGAGGGTCTACTTCCACCAAATCAAATTATCTTCACTCACCAAAAGATCGGGCACTTCAGTTCTATCACCGTCCTTGTACGAAAAAAGAATGGGAAATGGAGAATGTGTGTTGACTATACCAGTCTCAACAAAACGTGTCCAAAGGATCCTTTTCCTTTGCCACGCATAGACCAGATAGTCGATTCCACCTCAGGGTGTAAAGCTCTGTGCTTCCTTGATGCGTATTCCGGGTACCATCAGATCCGCATGAAGGAATCCGATCAAATCGCGACGTCCTTCATCACTCCGTTCGGGTCGTACTGCTACGTCACGATGCCGTTCGGACTCATGAATGCAGGCGCAACCTACCAGCGCTGCATGATCAGGTGCTTCGACGAGCTCATCGGAGACATCGTCGAAGCATACGTCGACGACATCGTCGTCAAAACCGAGAAGACCGACCAGCTCGTCACCGACCTGGAGCGGACTTTCGCTAAACTCCGAGCGAACGACATCAAACTCAACCCCGAAAAGTGTGTCTTCGGGGTTTCGAGGGGAATGTTGCTCGGATTCATCGTCTCCGAGCGAGGCATCGAAGCCAATCCGGAGAAAATCGAGGCCATCAACCGAGTGGGCCCGATTCAAAACTTGAAGGGAGTACAACGCGTGACCGGATGCTTGGCGGCTTTGAGCCGCTTCATCTCGTGTCTCGGAGAACGCGTACACCCTCTCTACTAGCTTCTGAAGAAATCCGAACGGTTTCAATGGAGGCCCGAGGCACAGGACGCACTCGACAGGATAAAAGTCATCCTATCGAAGCCCCCGGTCCTGGTGCCTCCGACCCCGAAGGAGCCTCTCCTCCTCTACATCGCCGCGACGACCCAGGTCATCAGCGTCGCCCTCGTTGTAGAGCGGACGGAAGAAGGCCACGTCTTCAAAGTCCAGCGACCGGTCTACTACGTGAGCGAAGTCCTGTCAGAGACGAAGACACAATACCTTCAAATCTTGAAGATCCTCTACGGTGTCGTCCTCGCCAAAAGGAAGCTCCGACACTACTTCGAGTCTCATCCAGTGACCGTCGTCAGCTCCTTCTCACTACGCGAAGTCGTTGAGAACCGTGACGCGACGGGCAAGGCCGCGAAGTGGGCTTTCGAGCTAATGGGCGAGGGCATCACATACGCCCCCCGAACGGCGATCAAGTCTCAATCCTTGGCTGACTTCATAGCGGAATGGACAGAAGTACAATTACCCACGGCTTCTGTCGACCAGGAGTATTCGGTGATGTACTTCGACGGATCGCTGATGCGAAAGGGAGCGGGGGTCGGACTCGTCTTCGTCCCCCCCCTTAGGGGTACGCATGAAGTACGCGATCTGCCTCTCTTTCCCCGCGTCCAACAACGTAGCCGAATACGAGGCGGTCGTCAACGGGCTCAAGATCGCCAACGAATTAGGAATCCGACGACTCGAAGTTCGGGGCGATTCCCAACTCATCGTTGACCAAGTCATGAAGGAGTCCAGCTGCCACAACGGGACCATGGATGCCTACTGCAAGGAGGTCCGCAAGCTGGAACATAAGTTCCACGGCCTCGAGCTCAGGCACATCCCAAGGCGACAAAACGAAGAAGCTGACTCCTTGGCAAAGATGGCGGCCGGGCACGAACACATCCCGCCAGGGGTCTTCGCCCACGACCAGAGCCAACCATCAATCCGACCCCAAGACACGCCAGGGGTCGGCTCCGAGCCGCTCCAGGCGCAAGGAAATGGACCGACCACGACGCCCCCCGACCTCAGCGTCATGGAAATCAACGAGGCACCCGCACCTGGCGCGAGCCCCCCAGACGACTGGAGGACACCGTATCTCAACCGACTCCTCAAAGGAGAACTCCCCGCCGACAAGACGGAGGTTCGACGCATCGCGCGACGCGCCAAGTCCTTCACCGTCGTCGACGGAGAACTCTACAAGAAAAGCCTCACCAGAGTCTTGCAGCGCTGCATCCCCATCGAGCAAGGGAAGATGGTGCTGCGAGATATTCACGGAGGGGTCTGCGGTCATCACGCCGCACACAAAACCCTCGTCGGAAACGCATTCCGACAAGGATTCTACTGGCCAACCGCCGTCAACGATGCCGCGCATATCGTTCGTACGTGTGAAGGTTGCCAGTTCTACGCCCGACAGACCCATCTACCGGCGCAAGCACTACAGTCCATCCCCATCACGTGGGCATTCGCGGTCTGGGGATTGGACCTAGTCGGACCACTCAAGATGGCGCCCGGGGGCTACACCCACCTCTTGGTAGCTATCGATAAGTTCACCAAGTGGGTCGAAGCTCGGCCAATCACGAGGATCCGACCACAAGAAGCAGTCGAGTTCTTCCTCGACATAATCCACCGCTTCGGGGTCCCAAACTCCATCATCACGGATAATGGTACGCAGTTCACAGGGAAGCGATTCCTTAAATTCTGCGACGACTACCATATCCGAGTCGATTGGGCGGCTGTAGCCCACCCCCACACGAACGGGCAGGTCGAGCGCACGAACGGCCTAATCCTTCAAGGTCTAAAACCGCGTATCTACAATCGGCTCAAACAGTTCAGCGGACGGTGGGCAGCCGAGCTCCCCGCTGTACTGTGGAGTTTGCGAACATCCCCGAGTCGGGCGACGGGGTTCACCCCCTTCTTCATGGTGTATGGCTCCGAAGCCGTACTACCAACCGACCTCGACTATGGAGCCCCGAGGATCAGAGCCTACGACGAAGAAGGCAACCAGACGTCCCTCGAAGACGCCATGGATCAGCTCGACGAGGCGTGAGACGTAGCGCTCCTGCGATCGGCGAAATACCAGCAGGCGCTGCGACATTACCACGCCCGCTACGTGCGGGAAAGGACGTTCAACGTCGGCGATCTCGTCCTCCGGCGCGTTCAGAGCAGCAAGGACCGCCACAAGCTGTCGCCTCCATGGCAACGACCCTTCGTCGTCTCCAAGATTCTCCGACCCGGCTCCTACAAGTTGCAGACGGCGGACGGACAAGAACTTACCAACGCCTGGAACATCGAACAGCTACGTCGCTTCTATCCCTAGAACTCATAGTAGTCTCATTGTTCCTCCCCACCGAGATAAGCGGCGCCCGACCCCTGTCACGCAGGAGTCGGACCCCGCTCGGGGGCTACACCTGCAAGGTGCGCATCGCGCGCGCACCTTGACACCTATTAAAATTTTTGCCGTCTCGTCCGCAAAAGTTTTAACGAATGACTTAGAACTAATAGTAGTTTGACCCCGTGCCGACCGAACAAGCGGCGCCCGACTCCCATCGCACGGGAGTCGGACCCCGCTCGGGGGCTACACCCTCAGGGTGCGCGTACCGAACGCGCACCCCGAGCACTCGTTAAAATTTTGCCGTTCTACTAAGCGGCGCCCGACCCCCGTCACGCGGGAATCGGACCCCGCTCGGGGGCTACACCTGCAAGGTGCGCATCGCGCGCGCACCTTGACACTTGCTAAAAATTTTGCCATTTCGCTTGCAAAATTTCGAGGAAAGGGTAAACGAAACTTTACCCACTTCAAGGGTGCTGACCCCTCGTCCTGCGCTCCGAATCTTAGAAGGGAAAGTCACGAGTGGAAGAAGACGTGAAGTCTAGTTGGTCGGACTGCGCAAACGCCTACGACCCCCAAAGGTTACGGCAACGGCGCTCACCAGCTAGATGGAACGTTGGAGCCACCCGCGGCCTAAGACTTCTGAGGATCGAAGACAAGGAAAAAGGGGTCGAACACCCTCGCGACTCTGTGAAGCGACGCCTTCACAAAAGTGCTTAGAGACACCTTCCGTAGTCAGAAAATATTCATTCCATTCTGATTTACAAAAGGCCCGGGCACTTTTGGCCTCGGCCGTCCTAAGTACAAAACTAAAGATTACTCTAACTCCTATTCTGCCGGGGGGGGGGGGTGGGGAGGGGGCACGCTTCTTGCCTCTTCTTCCGCCGTGCTTGCAGCAAGCTCCCGCGTGAAGGGGGCCGCCTCCGCCTCGATGGCGTCCAGCTCGGCGTCGTTGTAACCGGCGGCAAAGCCCTCGCTCAGGTAGTCGAGGGCGATGTTGACATAGTGCGACCGGGCGACGGCGAACGCCCGGTGCATCCCCCGGTAAATCCCATCCTCCGCCATGGCTCGCGCCCGGGTGATGAGCCGGGGAACTTGGGTAGCAAGCGAGCTCGACCCAACCTCCTCGGCCACGCCATGATCAGCGAGGGCTGCACGGACGGCGGTCCGGAGGATCCCGTGCTCCTCGACCTCTCCCTTCAGCTCCTCCCGGAGCGACGACAGCTCCTTCGCGCTCGCCTCTAACTTCGCGGTCAGAACTGCAGAACAAACAGCACAACGGTCAGCCCGCAGCCAAGTCTAAAGGAGGGGCAGGGTCGGAGTCGGAGCTTACCGACGTGCCGGCGCGGAGCTCCTTGAGCTCGACGTCGCTCTGGGCCACCTCCGCGGCCAAGGAAGCGGTCACCGCCTCGGCCTCGAGCCTGGCCTTGGTCTCCTCCTCCAAAGCGGCCGCCGCTGCCTCCAGCCGGCAGGTCTGCTGCACCGCAAGGGCCGTCAGAGCATCATGGGCCCGCCGCGCCTCCTCTCGCTCGGCGCGGAGCCGCTCCTCCATGGCCTTCTCCCGGGTGAGGGCGTCCGCCGCCGCCCTACGCGTGGCAATGAGCTCCTCCTCGTCGACGAGTTGGCCACGGAGGAAGGCCGCGACCGAGTCCAAAGCGGACAAGGCCCCCTCCGCGCCCCGCCGCGCGCTCCCGGAGCCTGGGGCGCCTCCTTCCACCGGCCACGCAGCCGGCCGGGTCCCCGGCACCGCCGCCATCGGCACATCAGCGGCAGCCTCCCCCGCGGCAACGCCCGACGCCACCGCCTCCTCCGCCGTCGGAGGCCCAAAAACGGGCAGCTTTCGGCCCAGGCGTCGGGGCCTCCACCCGCCTCTCCGCCGTCACCACCTCCACCGACGGCGCCTCCGGAGGAACGCCCTCCACCACCTCCTTTGGCTGCAGGATGGCAGCCACCGCCGCTTCCGACGGGCCCGGAGGAACGGCCGAAGGGGCCTCCGGTCCTTCCGCCACCGCCGCCGACGG
Organism: Oropetium thomaeum; assembly: GCA_001182835.1. NCBI lineage: Eukaryota > Viridiplantae > Streptophyta > Magnoliopsida > Poales > Poaceae > Oropetium > Oropetium thomaeum. Next base: position 556,840 of record LFJQ01000084.1, read on the forward strand.
GCGCGGGGGCTCCGAAGCCCCGCCCTCGGCACCCTTCGAGGCGCGCTCGGGCCACCGTCCCGCCAGGGCCTTCCGCGGCGCCACCACGAGCGACCCTCCCCCCGTCACGGGCCTACAAAAAAGAATGGGCGCTAAATACAAGCAAAAGGAGGAAAAGGCTCACACAACGCGCTTACCCTCGCGTTGAAGTTCGGCGACGCTTCGAGGTCGACCCCCCTTGCTCCACCATCGGGCGCTTCTCGCCGACCCCTAGGCCGGCCGCCCCGACCGACACTTGCCCAGGGGCTAACGGACCCGACCCCGTCGACTCGGGGCGGGCACGAACGTCCTTTGGAGCAGGCGTCTCCTCTTCGAGGGTCAGCCGCCCCACTGGGAACATCGTCGATGGAGGCGGTACCGCCTCCGAACCCCGGGCTTCCGACCCAGGGCCCCGTTGGCGCGCGTGCACCAACTCCTGCCTCGGGGCAGGGGGAGGGATCTCCACGACCTCCTCCTCTTCCTCCTCCTCCTCCTCCTCGTCATCGTCGTCGTCGTCATCGTCGTCGTCCGACCCCTGCCTGCGCCGACCTCGGGCCAGCTTGGCCCGGAGCTTGAGGGCCCGCTTGGCCTTCCAGGCGTCCTTCCTCCGCTTGTGCTCCTCGGCGGCCAAGCGGTTGGCCTCCCGGACGGCCGCGTCCTCGGGCACCGGGGGGCGAGAGGGTCGGACCGCGAGCTCCCTCCTCTGTTACCAGCCAAAAGAGAAAAGTCAGAATCGGAGGAGGGAAGATGAGAGGTACGACAAGATAGGAATCGCACTTACTAAGAGAGAGCTCCCCTCAGCAGGGCGCATCGGCGGATGGTCATCCACCGGATCCTCGAGGTCCTCCACCGCGAGGGACTCCCGGAGCCGCTGCTTCAGCTCCAGCTCCGAGATCGGCTCGGCCGACATCACCGACCCGGAGAAATCCGAGCCGGGAGCCATCTCCCAGAGCCGGAGCCGCCGCGCCATCAGCGGCAGCACGCGCCGGGCGTGGAACGCGGCGATGACCCCGGCGCCGCGTACCCTTCGGGCCCGCAGCTCCCGCACGGCGTCGAGGGCCTCATCCAGCCGCTTCCACTCCTTGGTCGACGGCCCCCACTTCCACACCTCGGGAGCCGTGTCGAACGTGCGCCCCGTAAACTCAGGTAGGGGCCCAGCAGCGTCGTTCTTAAGGTAGAACCACTGCCCGTGCCAGCCCCTGTGAGAGCTCCGCAACCGCAGGGGGATGTAGGAGCCGGAGCGATCCTCGCGAAGGTGGATGCTGGCGCAGCCGATGGGGAGGTGGGGCCCCTCCTTCGTCTGGAGCGAGACGGAGAAGAAGTACCGCCACAAATCAAAATGGGGGGCGATCCCCAAATAACCCTCGCACAACGCCACGAACGTGGCAATGTGCAGCATCCCATTGGGATTAAGGTGCTGCAGCTCCAGGCTGTAGTAGTGGAGGAGCCCCCGCAAGAAGGAGTGCGCGGGGACTCCCAGCCCGCGCTCCTGGAAGTGGGCGAAGGACACCACATAACCTTCCGGCGGCGCGGGCACCTCCTCATTGCCCGGGAGCAACCACTCCCTCGCCTCCGTCCGGGCAACGAGGAGGCCACGGCTAACTAGGCCCTCAAGGCGAGCCCTCCGGATATCGGACCTTAGCCAGGAAGCCATGGAGACTAGCACGAGGGTGGAGAGGAGCGAGAAAAGATCAAGGAAGGAATGCGCAAGCGCGGAAGAACGAAAGGCGAAGGAACGAAAGAAGACGAGAAGGCGCGGAAGGCGAAAGAAGATGCGAAGTGACGAATGCAGCGAACGGGCGCGCGAGGTAAGTACTTTACCTTCCACCCGCTCGGCGCTCCTCTCACTGCAAAAGGGGCCCGCCTGGCCATCTCACCCGGCGCAGGCGCCCCTCCGCCTTCCCACTCACCTCTCGTACCGCTCGCTGCGGCTGGGCCCACGGAACCACCTCACTCAGCGCGGGAAATATCCCGCCCTCTAGGTATCACTCATAAATCGCTGTAGGTGGGACCCGCCTAACCAGTCCGCCCCGCGCGAGCGCGACTTCGTCACTTCAACTTCCTCTCGCCTCACTCGCTGGCCAACGGGCCCTCTCGAACGCCACGAGCGACGCGGGAAGCTTCCCGCCCGCCTGGCGTTTTCCCTCTGTCACAGCAAGCAGGACCCACGATACCGCCTCGCGCAGAGCAGTATCTGCTCCCGCCCGTGCGGCGCCTGCCGCCAGTCGCTGCAGAAGGGACCCACGCGGCCGCCCGTCAGACAGGGTCGAGCGCACGCGCGTTTGTACTCATGACCCGCGAAGACTAACATCCCTGCCGCACATCCCGTCGCGGCAGGCGCCTCTGCTACGCCGCTGCCATAAAATAAATTCTGGCAGACAGGGGTTTGGGCTGAAAAATGCCCCGACGACCCAAAGAGTTCGAAGGCTGGCCCCACGAACGGGTTTGACAGCCGCTCAGGGCGCAAATAGAGTGAGGGTGGATAGAGATGGGCCCGCTAGCGGCCAACACCCTGGCGCGCAAGCGCCGAGGGCATCTCCGTCCGCGTTCGAGTTCCGGTTCACACCGACCCATGGGTATTTCACCGCAGAAAGGCAGCGAGCCCTCGGAGCCTAGCGAACAGCATCCAGGTACCAAATTGGGACGGCAACCAGGAATATTGAGGTCGACCACCAGCTGGTCCATCGGAGCTCCCCCCGAAGGGAGCCCGGGCTTCACTCGAACTCTCCCGTTAGCAACTCGACGAGCGTCACGCTTCGGCCTCTGTGGTAAAGCGTGGCCCGGCTCGACCTCCTCGTCTGGCGGACAGACGCGCTGGAGGAACGAAATAAGTCGAACCGTATCCACGATCGGACCACCACAACGAGCGGGAGTCTCGGGAACGGAATCGCAAAAAGAGATCTATTACGGGATCGCAGAACACGTAAGCTCGACGGGGCTCGACGCGAGTCTATCATCACGAGTTTTCCACTCCCGATGTGAGTGACTCCAGACTCCCTCTCACGAGGAGGTCAGGCCTCACTCGGGGGCTACTGTTGAGGGTCATTACCAGAGGTAATTAACCCTAATGATCCTCGACCTTAATGACGCGGTCAAGATATAAATAATCCCCGCCTAAGCCAGTCTCCGTACCACGCGGGCGCGCTGCGGGCAAAGCCAACGGGCGGTCTCCGCCTCGCCCGACCCCTTCGAAGAGGGGTCGGATCCTTCACGCCTGGACAGCGCGCTCGACCCCGTCTCTATAGGGGTCGCGTGAATCGCTTACTACTCCACGAATAGGGCGGACGACTACGGTTGGGAAATAAATGCCTAACACTCCCACGACCGCTGACAGGTAGAGCCACCCGCCAACCCGGGCAAGTGGACGATTAATGCGCACGACTGCACCGTCCACGGGATGGGCGTCACTCCAACAGCCCCCTGTCAGAGACTCATCGTCCTGTGCAATAGGACGCCCCGGAGCGACGGCCATCACCACGGCGTCATCAAGCCGGCTCCTATAGTGACGTCTCCTCCATACGGACGGAACCCCACAGAACGACAGCACAATGCCACTCCGTCGAACAGGAACGGCGCGACCGCACCAAAGGCATCGCCATTTACGGCTCGGCCTAACCGGAGTACGGCTGCTGTCAACCTCACGGAACCGGCCCTTCTCACACCACCATATAAAAGGGGAGGGAGATCAAAGAAGAAGGACAAGTCTTCAAGAACCACAAGCTTAGGAGCTTCCAAGGACACGAACAAACACTCACCAGTTCACAACACCCGCAAGCATTCTTAGAGGTAGGAAGCACCCGTGCTTTCTCCTCCGCTTGTGACCCCCCATTGTAATCTCTGTCGCGAGTAATACAAGCAGCACGAAAACTGGACGTAGGGCATCGTTGCCCGAACCAGTATAAATCCTTGTGTCCGCTCGCGAACCATCGAGGCCTTAAAATACACCCCCCACGATAAATTTACTAGTCGACGGTAACGAACCTCGACAGTATATTGTCTTAGTCTGGTATGTAGTGTTTATTCTTCGCTTGCTAGTTCACCGTATACTACTTAGTATATGCTTTAACTTAATTACGGGCTAGATCCCTACGCAAGGTTAAAGTAGTAATAGTCTGTAAAGGCGTGGTGTCTAGATAGAATATTACCTGTGAGTAGTGTGTATCCCACGGAGCTAGAGGTAAGCGGCTTGAAGTGACAGCCTTATCCGTCCTTTGTAATCCTCCACCTCCGGATACATAAGTAGCCTTTATAGTTACCAGAGTCTTTTCCCTGGATTGGGAGTAAACTGGAGGCCGAAGTAAGCGAGGATGGAATAAACCTTCTTGCTTAGATTAGGAGTTATCTCTTAAGTTGCCTCTCTATCCTTTTCCCACTTTTTAGTGATGTTGTTCCCTGGACTTGACTAGTAGTTAGGCCACATACGTTCCTTGTGGAAATTACGATACCATGGAATACTTTAGGGTGAAGTGCTACAGCGGTACTCCCTGCGCTTGCGGATTTATCTCTGATCGTAAGAAATACCAACAGACTATGGAGTCTTTCGGAGAAGATGGGTATAGCATTATGTCACCTCACCGATCAGGAGTATTTAGCCTGTGGATAAAATGTACAACCTCTGCAGAGTGTATAATCCGTCTGGATAGCCGTTGTCCCGGCATTGACATGCTTGCAACTGGGCTCTCAACATTTAGTTGTTTTCAAAAACCTTGTGGTATGTGAGTCTCCAATGTGTGCCTATGCGTATTTTGGAAATGATGGTAGCGTCTGCTAGAGTCGGTAGGACCGTTGGGTCTGAAGGCTAATTTAAAATACTGGAAACTAGCGCGATGGCCGGTATCTCCCCAAGGCCAACCTGTAACGTCCTGCCTCCTCAAGGTTGGGCCCGCTTACATCAGGTAGCTTTTTATAGGACGTAGGCTGACCTCACAGACCAACACAAGTCTTTTCTACGTACATTTATCCTCACTCGTGTACACCCGAAAATAACTTTCCGGTCGGTCACCCATCCTGAAATTGCTCCAAGCCAAGCACGCTTAACCTCGGAGTTTTTTTGTAGGTAGGCTACCAGAAAAAAAGTTACAACTTATTAATATGAGTATCCTATTAATACTATTAAGCCTGGATTGGGGTGTCACATACTCACCCCTTAAGAGACCGACGTCCTCGTCGGTCAATCCCAAGCCAGGAACGTTCTCTCTTGACCACGTCCATGTGTCCAGTGCAGCGCATATGTCATGATGTGTGAGCACTCTGAATCTACACCAGCCATGCACATCATGCCTACGCAACTGCGACACACGCGCCCGTGAAACCACGAGAGTCAGCTCTGATACCATTATGTAACGTCCCGCCTCCTCGAGGTCGGACCCGCTTACATCAGGTGGTTTTTTATAGGACGTAGGCTGACCTCACAGACCAACACAAGTCTTTTCTGCGCACATTTGTCCTCACTCGTACATACCCGGGAATAACTTCCCGGTCGGTCACCCATCCTGAAATTGCTCCAGACCAAGCATGCTTAACCTCGGAGTTTTTTAGGTAGGCTACCGGAAAAGAAGTTGTAACTTTTTAATATGAATATCCTATTAATCCTATTAAGCCCTGGATCGGGGTGTCACACAACCATACTAAAATATTGAACAAAATCCTTTTACGAAAGGTTTTCAAATGCTTTCAAAACAGACCTAGGCATAATTGCTTTCTGCCAATGCAACCCACAAGCCTCTATTTGCTACAGCCCAAAATGCATACATATACCCTTGTGTAGTGTTAGGACTTACGGAATACCTTCTGTACTCACGCTCTTGCATATGTGGTTTTAGTAGGGCAACGACTGTAAGAGACGACGATGATTTGGGTTTTTGTTCTGCTTCTCAAGTTTTCCTGTGGATTGGATTGGACTGTTTTCCGCTGTCTGCTTCACCTTTAGTGACAAAACAAACTTGGATCGCTTTTGTCCTTGTCACATCACCACTAAGGGTTTATATCAGGTATTTTACCTTATTACTTATTTGAAGTATGTTTTTATTATCATTCTGTGAAAAATTGTGCATATCAACTACTGATCCAGGACTGATATAGTATGCACAGCGGATCCTAAAAACGGGTCTCACAGGGATTAAAGGAACCAATTACAAGAACAAGAAAATAACTTATCAATGTCATAGACAAGGAAGAATACGGAGAGAAAAGCAAGACAGAGGAAAAGGGGGAGAACTGCCACTGAGAGAACAGGATGCCGCATGAGGGTGCTTGTGAAACTTCTTGCAGGGAGATGGGAGATTAGCATAGTTGTGCACAACCACCCCCTATGGAGTTCGCCTTTGTTAGTAAAGTTCTTTAGGCCATGTACAATGCATGAGTGCTTATGTAAGTGCTTAAGGAAAGAGAAAAACGCCATATAATCAAATACTTAGATAAGAGCCTTATCCTACAACGCAAACTATAGCTGGAGACGCTTATGTTTGAGCCGGTAAAATCAGTTGTGCAGCTCCCAGCAGCCAAACATCACGCGGAGGCCGATCAAGCGTTGAACGCTTACCTAGGCATCCCTGCCCTTCCAGAAGCGTCCCTAGAATCTAACGTGGCCTGACACGCCAGCTCTACCGGCCTCAGTTACATGCAAGCGCACCGTCCAGGTTGGAGCATTGTACGTGGCCTTATCCACAAGTACATGTCTGAGGATGAGATGAACTTCTCACGAATGTTGCAAGAGAGCAGAATTAAGCCAGCAAAGATAATGGAAATTTTCAGGAGCTTAAGGGGTACGTTACATGTCAGGAAAACGAAGGTCGACACTTTGGAACAGTCTGTGAGGTTGTTGACTGATAGGAATACAGATATAGAGCGCGTACTAGAACATGTCAAGAGATTGCAAAAGGAATAATGTTAACGGTTCTTAAGTGTCATATTTGACCGTCAATTATATAAATAATTAAAAAGAATACACTAAAATTAGAAATAGATTTATTACTAACCAAGTTCTACAAATTTTGATGAATATTCGTATGCAGGTGATGTATCCAGAATTATTAAGAGAACAAAATAAGAAAAGTATTATCTAATGAGGCATAAAAGGATCCATGGGCAATTCAACATACAAAATCTGCCCAAATACCAAAACTCACCACAGAGAGGGGATTGAAATTCACTCAGGAGAAGCCCAGAAGAAGCCAGGCCCAAGTAGTGCCCACCACAGGTCGGCCGACCTGGGGGGTCATTCGACCTGCCAGGAGGCCACTCAGGCCCCACTTTGGCAGGCAGCTTCCAACCGACGTACCAAAGACGATGCTGACCAGGCTCGAAAGTTACCGACTCAAGGTGACGGGAAAAGAGAGAAAGAGGGAGGGAAGGAAACTCACCCCCCCAATACACCTCCACCTATAAATGGACCCCTCTCCTCACTCTCTAGCATCAACTCTTCACGCGATTTTTACGTTTGTGCTGCTGCATTAGAGACTTAGCTTTTTAGACTCTAGTCCTTAGAATTCTAGAAAGGAAGAGAGGGAGGCGGAGGTTCTCCAAGGGAAGCGCTGGCTTGTTGATGCTCTCTTGGCATAGGATCCTCCACTAAGTCGAGTCAGAATGGTGGTCTGTCGTCACTCTGCTTCGCACTTGTACCTCGACGGATGTTTTATTTAATCAAGTCAGTATTCGTGCACATTTTATAAGTATATTGTCTTAGTTTGGTAAGTAGTATTTATTCTTCGCTTGCTAGTTCACCGTATATTACTTAGTATATGCTTTAACTTAATTACGGGCTAGATCCTGCGCAAGGTTAAAGTAGTAATAGTCTTTGTAGACGTGATATCTAGATAGAATATTGTCTGTGAGTGATTTGTATTCCACGGAGCTAGAGGTAGGCGGCTTGAAGTGACAGCCTTGTCCGTCCTTTGTAATCCTCCACGTTCGGATACAGAAGTAGCCTCTATAGTTACTGAAGTCTTTTTCCTGGATTGAGAGTAAACTGGAGGCCAAAGTAAACGAGGATAGAATAAACCTTCTTTCTTAGATTAGGATTTATCTCTTAAGTTGTCTCTCTATGCTTTGCCCACTTTTTTCCTGGACTTGACTAGTAATTAGCCAACACACATTCCCTATAGAAATTATGATACCTTGAAATACTTTAGGGTGAAGTGCTACAACGGTACTCCGTGCGCTTGCGGATTTCTCTGTGATCATAAGAAATACCAATAAACAACCTAGGTTCTACAACTCCTTGAGGACGGATGAAGGTAGCAATATAAGTAGCGTCTTTTGGACAAATCCACGGCCTAGACATGATTATGCATTATATGGAGATTCATTTCCTGCAATACAGCTTATCGTACTGTTCAATACGACATGACCCTTGCACTGTAATTAGGAATTAATGGGGAGGTGATGTAATTGATTTTGGTAGGGCTTGCTTGAAGATGCGAAGAGAGAGACATTCGCTTGGCTATACAGAACATTTCTGGCTGTTATGGATGGGAAGAAACCTAATATATTATATTACAAGCTACAACCGGCATGGGTTTTCAGCCCTCAGATTATTTTAGGTATGTGGATATCCTCCGGTCACACCATGTGACGTTGTCCATATATTAAATTTTTTAAATTGATGTTTCTTCCAAACCAGGACTCAGTTTTTGAATCTATTTATAATTAATTCATAAATGAGATCACACAAGACATAATTTTTTCAAAATTTTTGAAAATTGAATTTTTTTATTCGACTCACTAGATTGTTTGGCTCACTAGATTGTTCAACTTTATCTTCCGATCAAACAAAATGCCCGAGGAGTGGAGATAGAGCATAAAGTACCAATCTTCAAGAACAAAGGAGGTGTTCAGAGTTGTACTAACTATCGGGGGATCAAGCTAATGAGCCATACAACGAAACTTTGGGAGAGGGTTATTGAACATCGCTTGAGGAGGTTGACAAAGGTCACCAATAACCAATTTGGCTTTATGCCTGGAAGGTCAACTATGGAGGCAATTTTCTTGATAAGGCAACTCATGGAAAGATATAGGGAACAAAAGAAAAACCTGAATATGATCTTTATTGATCTTGAGAAGACATATGATAAAGTGCCTAGAAACGTTATGTGGTGGGCTTTGGATAGGCATAAATTCTCAACAAAGTATATTAACCTCATCAAGGATATGTATAATAATGTTGTGACAAGTGTTCGAACAAGCGGGGAAGACACGGGTGCCTTCCCCATTACTATAGGGTTGCACTAGGGGTCAGCTTTGAGCCCTTATATTTTTGCCCTAGTGATGGATGAGATCACAAGGGACATCCAAGGAGAGGTCCCTTGGTGTATGCTTTTTACAGATGATGTTGTACTAGTGGATGAGACTAGGGCGGGAGTTAACCAGATGTTAGAGTTATGGAGGAAGACTTTGGAAGCAAAAGGTTTTAGGCTTAGTAGATCTAAGACAGAGTATATGAAGTGTGACTTCAGTACCACTGCACACGAAAAAGGGGAAGGGGATGTCAGACTCGATGGTCAGGTGGTCCCCATGAAGGACACCTTTTGATATTTGGGATCAATATTGCAGAAGGATGGAGACATTGATGAAGATGTCAGTCATAGAATTAAAGCCGGATGGTTGAAGTGGTGTCAAGACTCTGGTGTCCTATGTGACAACAGAGTTCCACAAAAGCTCAAAGGCAAATTCTATAGGACTGTGATCCGACCGGCTATGCTATATGGAGCTGAGTGTTGGCCTACTAAAAGGAAACATGTCCAGCAGTTAAGTGTGGCAAAGATGCGTATGTTACGGTGGATTTATAGTCACACAAGAAGAGACCGTGTCAAGAATGAAGACATACGAGAGCGATTAGGAGTAGCATCAGTTGCGGAGAAGCTCACACAACATCGCTTAAGATGGTTTGGACATATCCAACGGAGACCTGAAGAGGACCGGTCTGCAGTGACATCATTAGACGCCCGGTTAATCTAAAGAAAGGAAGAGGAAGGCCAAACTTGACTTGGGAGAAGTCGGTTAAGAGGGATATGAAGGAGTGGGATATCGATAGGGAGTTAGCCTTAGATAGGAGTTTGTGGAGACTGGCAATCCATGTGTCAGAACCTTGATTTGTCTCCCTCTTTTTTCCCTTTTTACTGGCTTTTTTCGTTTGCTGTTTCACCTTCCGATTCCTTGGCTTTGACTATTTGGTCTTTTCTCGACTTCCTTTTTCTTTCTTTTTCGGTTTGGTCCTTCCCTGAGTTTCTTGTTGGTACTTGGGGTTTCATCTCTAGCCTACCCCGACTTGCTTGGGATTAAAAGGCTTGTTGTTGTTGTTGTTGTTGAATTTTTTTGTTTGAATTTTTTACTTTTAAAGTGTTCCATCATAATGATTTGAATGTTTTATATTGTTCTGAATTCTAATTAGGCTCTGCATTTCTGTTAAATTTGTTCAACATTCATCATTTTTTACAAATCTGCTGTCAATTTATTTTAATCTATTTTATTTTTTAATAAACAATTAATGCTCTCTAATTTTTTTCTAATAAGTTCCATTTCTTATATTTACATTTCCTTCTCTGATCCTTATAGTCTTTCTTTTTATTAACATTAGACATAGATTTGTGTTGAGTTCCCTCAATTTTAGCTATTTATATTTTTCTTTTCACTTTCTTAAACACTCATATAAATTTTTGTTTTAAATTTATTTAATGCTTTACAGTCGCGGTGGAGCGTGCTACTTAGGCTAGTAATAATAACACAGCATGGTTCAGCTATGCAGGAATCAGTTGCAGAGGTATTCCCTTAGTTTCTCATAGGTTTAGCACGTGGCATATGATGAGGCAAGCTGCAGCAGAATTTGGTGATTTTATGTCAAACGAACCTGGGATGGAGGATGAAATAAGACATTTGATCACAAAATCTTTAACTCCTGAAGAATTTGAGCATAGTTGGAATGCTATGCTTCAGAAATATGATGCAGCATCGAGTACACACTTGAAGCTCATCTATCAGAGAAGATTAGTGTGGGCTCCAGTTTGCTTCAAAGATATGTTCTGTCCATTTTTACGATCCTCTGGGTGTAGTGAGGCCTCAAAATCAATGTTCAAGGACCATGTTCTGCCAGAGTATACCATAAAAACATTTATCAGCCAGTATAATGTTTTCCAAGAGCACGTTGTCAGCATTGAAGGAGAATGGAATGAGCTAGTCAACTCTGAAAAAGCCAATGTACTGTACTAGGCAATCGATAGAAAGGCATGCTGCAGATATATACACAATGGGGATATTTGTGAAATTTCAGAAAAAGCTTCTTGACGTGACAGCTTTCAATGTTTTTGAAAAGGAAAAGGCCATCCTTTATACATTGAAGAAAGTTCTGCATTATGAGGACGCTGAATTTCACAGGGAATGCTTTTCTGTTGAAGTTGACCTAAAAAGCGATACATTTAATTGCATTTGTTTAAAGTTTGAGCATGATTGATGTGACACCCCGCAATAAACGAACTAAATCAAATTAATAAACCAGTCCATGGCGTTAGAATAAAGAATTAGAAAATTTCACCTATTTAATAGAATTAGAGGAGAGTAAATAAATGACACCAAGTCCGCAATTAAGATAAATTAGACAAACTTCCCTTTAAATGCAAATTGACCAAATTTGACGGTTAAATTGAAAGAATGCACATTAACCATTCCCGTAACCAGACGAGAGAATAATAGCGGGTTCGAGTTTAAATTCCAAAAGTTAATCTAATCGAGACCTAATCGTCGAGGAAATTGAATAATTAGGTAATGTGACCTAGTGTTAAAGAATCCAGAAATTGTTCAAAGCAATTGTTCAAATTCCGAAGCGACCTAATCAAAAACCTAATTATGTCGGAAAAAAGTTAATAAATGGACAAAGAGGCGAGCGATTAATAAAGGAATTCAAATTGCAAGTAACAATTCAAATTCAAATCTTGGTCTTTTCCATTTTAAACAATTCCATCATTTTAGTGAAGTCCCTAAAGCAATTGAAATTTTAATCTATTAACTTTGCCTTGAAAAGAATGAATTTTCCAAGTGCCAAAATAATTTTTTTCTCTCTCTCTTTCTCCTTTCCCTCTTCCTTTTTCTTTTTCCCTCCCTCCCTCCTGTTTCCTTCTCTCTGCTGGCGCCGGCCGAACACTGTACCCACGCCGCACTTGTCCTTGTTGCCGAGCGCGCCTTGACAGAACCACTCCGCAACAAGAGTTTAGTCTGTTTTGAATTTTCTTTTTCAGGAAAATAAGAATTAAATTAAGGAATTAAATCATTCGTTACAAGCTCCTCTGGAGCCGTTTCTCAAAAAAAAAAAATGGCTTCTCTAGAGCCGGGGGACAACTGCATGCCACCCAAACAGCAGAGCTGAACTCTTTCCTTGCAAATTTAGCTAGCTCATGAGCTAAACATTCTGAGCTCTTCTAATAGCAGCAACTTTGATGTTCGGCAAAGTATCTTTCATTCATGCTGATATCACTCAGTATGCCTGCGTACGTCGATCTTTCACCCTGCGGCCACTCCAGCATCTTCACACAATTAACAGTTGACACGATCCGACTCCAAGACCATTGGTCCCTCTGTCCATTGACATGCTAGTTGCAGACCCTCCCGAACAGCAGCAAGCTCTGCTTCTTCAGCAGAACTACACCTAAATAACAAGCGCCATGAACAAGCGCCATGACGAGATGATCACAGTAGCGATACCTGCGCTGGCCGGGGTACTTGCATCAATATAGCTCGCATCAACATTGATCTTTACCCAACCTGTTTCTTGGGGGGCACCACTTCACGGCTGTTTTTTGATCAGTAACAGTGACTTCTTTCTTCCTCCATACTTTCATGTACATGGTGCAAGCCGGGCGGGACCTCCTTGACCGTCGCCGCCACCAACTATACTTCTGCCCGCCCGACTACGGCGATGCCAGCGGCTGGTATGAACCCGCAGCGGCAGCACTTGGACATGTCGCAGCCCGCGTTGGAGACCATCGCCGTGTACCAAGCCGGCGTCGTCCCGGTCCATTACGCTTCCACGCCGTGCCGGAAGCACTTGTACCGGTCGTAGAGAATATAGATCGAGAGGGCTATTGTTCGTTCGTCAGGACTTAAAACTGTGTCCATCGGAGAAGTGGCAACCTCAGCTCCGAGTATACTACGTACCAATACGTGTCGAATTCGGAACCCTGGAATCAGTGGCCCAAACGGACTTGTATTCGTAACGCAATTGCATACATTATGCTTGTTGGCGAACCCCAACTATGACTTTTTTTTTATTGGCATCCCTGGTTGTACTGAGTTGCATAAATCTCTTCTGGATCACGATGGAGTCGCATGTCCTATATGTAAGTAATTATAACAACGGCAGCCAAGCATCTGAAGCGGAAGACAGGTTCAGTGCACTACCAAACGACATCTTGGTCGACATCGTCAGCCGCCTCGAACTGCGCACGACCGTCAGGGCCGGCGCCCTCTGGAGAAGGTGGAGGCACATCCCGCGCTCGCTTCCCGTCCTAACGATCGACGTCTGCGAGCCCTCACTACAACACAACACTCCTTACAGGCATTTTAAAAATGTCGGTTAGTCATGTCGCTAAATGTCTTTAGAGGCATTTTATCAAATGCCTTAAAAATCCAAATTAAAGGCATTTCCAATAGTGCCTTCAATTCTTTTTTAGGCATTTTGAAAATGCCTTCCAAAACATTTAAAGGTACTTTGCAAATACCTTCAAATATTAAATAAGACACTTTATAACTGTCATTCAAAGAATCCATACGGATCAATTCAGATTTACATTCCAATTACAGTTTCATCCAAACATAAACAAAAGCGGATACAAAAATGTGAGAAGAATCATGTACAAACAACTTGAGGTAAAAATATATTGACTGCCGACTGGGTGACGTCTCTGACAATCAAGTGCTAACAAGAAACAAACACTACCAACTAAACTTTGCAACATACAAGCACACATTCAAAGCTTACAACAACCAATGCCGATGACAATTTTTCTACTAAGCTGCAATAAATCAGTGTTAAAGAGGACCTCCATGACTCATCTATCTGGAAAATCAGTTTCAGAAAACAATACAGTGGGGTCTAGCGAAACAGAAAGCACAACGGCAAGCAGTGAATCAGCTAACACAGTCAAAACTGGCTGATTCGAGCAGGCCCAACATCTTTAGCAAATATGTAAAGTGAGAACTTATTTTTAGATATGTTAGCCTGGTTCAACGGTCCGCTCACTGCTTCACTGGAAAAAGAAATTGCGGTCAAAGTCCAGGTGAAGTCCAAACTTGCCATCAAGTTTGAGCAGCTGCACAAATAGCAGCAGCGGAGCAGAAAATATCGTGTTGCTCCTTAGCGAGGTGCTCTGTGCTGTGGTGCTCCTACTGCCCACCTTGCCTACACAAGAAGGAATGGAATTTTAGTATTGCTAGAATTTAGTCTTGATATTCTATTTTTTTGATCTCTGTATAGCATAGTGCAGTCCGGTTATAGAGTACAATTAACAGATTTGTCTATATGAGCCATAGATTCAGGATAATAATTTGAGGATAATGTAGATCTGGCAATCCATTATTAGCAGTTAGAAAACAAATGTGTCAGTCACTAAATTTCTAGATATTGCTTTCTCCTGCATTCTTGATAAAGAAATAATGTACAACAAAGTGATTTCGTCAAAAAGAAAGGTAAAGTCATCAGCATTATGACAGGCTAGACAAGTCTGGAACTAGAGCACTAGCATTGATAGATAAATTATAAATTTTAACACTGTAATTTCCTTGACTAAATTACTAACCACAACATACAATTTTGATATATGCTTTTCTACATGGATCAGCATAACAGGAAGCACAACAGCTTTAAGCAAACATGTAAAGTGAGAAGCTTACATGTAAAACTGAAGGTGTCTTATCCTATGACTTTTGATGCCCTGATGTTGTAACCTTCATGCTCTGTAGGAGATTTGGTGACACAATTTGTTCCTAAGGGTTGAAGAAAACACTAATTAGCAACAACAATCTAATAACATTACCTAGACGCTCTCATTCACTCCTTGTCCATAATGACTTAATCACTATATATAGTGTAGTACCCCATAATACAGTTCAATTTGTATGGCTACACAAACAGTTTGAATCCTAGTAATAAGTATCACCTGAATCATACAATTTCAAATTCAACCAACTCATACAAACGTAATATGCACCCAATTTGCAAAATTAAATGGAAGGAATTAAACAGCAGGGTTGAATGAATGGGCAAGGCCTCGGGGGTAGTAGCTCGGTGGAGGATGACGAGGTCCAACAGCTTGCTCCATAAGGATGAAGGCGCTTGAACCACGTCGAGCTGCAGCTTGGGGGTGCCGTGTGCGGGGCGAGTCGACGGTGGCGGCGTATGGGCTAAGCAGTGCCGCTTGTGGCTGTGGCGCTGTGGAGGTGCCGTGGCAGATCTCCGGCGACGGCGTGACGCAGATAGTCCCCGGCGGCGGCGTGGTGGAGCAGCTCCGACTACGACGTGATGCAGGTAGTTCGCGGCGGCGGGGCGTGGTGGAGCTGCTCCTGCGACGCCGTGATGCAGCTAGTCCGCGTCCGCAGGGCGTGGTGGAGCCGCTCCGGCGACGAGACGCAGCTAATCCCCGGCGGCAGGGCGTGGTGGAGTAGCTACGGTGTACCTGGCGGAGCTCTCTATTTTTTTTCTTGGCAAAATTTGCCCAGACACACCGTTATTGTTTGGCATTTGACAATTCACCCTGCAATTCCATTTATTTGCTAGGTATCAATAAAAAAACATGCTCTTTACTGCAACACACCGTAGCCAGCTTTTTTTATTTTCAGTGAGAGAGCGGAGAAGAAGGGACCAAAATACCCTTCATTGCAGAAGAATTGATCCATTCGGTACAGGACACGACAGATTCTCTGTCCATTTGCCGGACACTGCAGCCGTCAGTAGTAACGCACATATGTTATACATGCTCCTTAAGAGAAGTTTTTGCAACAAAGGAAGTAAAATAAATTATTTAATAATAATGTCTCCCTTTCATTCAGAAAAAATATATCTCCTACTCTGGCATCCGAAGCAGCAGCATTTTTTCCAATTAAACCAGCATGGTACTCTATTGTTTGATACAAATTAAGCATACGTTCAAACATCATATGTAGTAATAGTTTGTAATCGTTCAAATATAAACTGACACCACTGCCTTAACAGTGTGGCAGAACCAAAATAACATGAATATGTGTCCCAAGTTTTACACACATCACATAATATACTATAATGAAGTACAAAATATGTTCATTTCATATTGCCTTCCTTTTTGGTTTCAGCTTTTGTGGCTTTCCCGCTCCAAACTCCAGCTGTCTTGTAGATGATGTAGTAGTTATTCCAAGATTTAATTGTCTTTGATGACTGAAAAAAATAGAATTGGAGCCACTAGTGCACTAAACTAATTGTAACAAAAAAAATTACTTTGGAACACGGATTTACCTCCTAGTATTCCCTGCTGGAGATGCAGCAATACCTCCCACTTCCAATTTCCTTTGATGGCTGAAAAAAAAAAGAAATAACTGAATTGAGTGCACTAATAAAACAGATTTTGAGAAAAAAAAATAGAAAGATTGCAGCATGAACTACCTTTTAGTGTTCCCTGCTTGACTGTCAGCCTTGTAGGAGAGGACAATACAGGTTGCAACTCACTAGTATTTGCAACTAGCTTTGCCTTCTTGGACCTGACTCTCTTTGGCTTAGGTGCTGTTGGAGGAGGTGCATCCGAGTCATAAACAGGCTCATCGCAGGTTTTCATCATGTGACCAAAGCCACCACATCTTTGCCTTGCAGCGCCCTCTATATCTCGTGGATTCTAAATATGGAGCTGTAATTTCAAACTCATTCAGGACTGCATGTTGCCTACTTGCCCTTTTAAAACACTGTCCATCCTCAAATATAACTCCAACAGCTATAATTGGATCTTTCAAGTTTGTGACATGAATTATTGGCTCACATTGTTCATTATCATCAACAATGAATTCATCATGCGCACCATCATTAGCATTAGAAGGTTTAGATTCAGATTCAGAGACACTCTCCGCCTCTGATAGTAAGTGAGTGTATGGAACCTCATCATTTACTCCAACATACTCAACCCAATCTTCAACCCATGCAACATCTTCTGAAACTTGATCGGTTGTGTTGTTACTATCAAGAATGACAACCTCTGTATTAGCATGAACACCCTGGACACTTGATTCAACCGGTTCACACTCAGACACCGTCATAGATAAAGGAAGTCTTCTACTGTCCCAATACATGTCAATAGCATCAATGAGTTGTGAATCTGATGTTATCTCCATAAAAGATGATGTGTTCTTGTCCCAGAAAGTCAAACACAAGCTCTGCTCATTCCCAAGCTTCACCCTCAGTGACAAAGCAGCCAGTAATTCAGACATATTCATTGTACCTTTGTCTATTACTAACCGAAAGTTATCACTGACATGGTACTCATGCTTTCCATCTTCACAAATTTCAACATAAGGTCCTACTGTTACAGCAATTCTACATGCATTTCTGCTGTCCATTCTAAAAGAAATTAAAAAAAATTAACACAACTGGAGATATTATCCTAACTAAAATCAAAATTGTACAAATTCATCACAATTAGAACGTGAGATGCATACCCTTTAAGCACCCATGTAGGCACGGTCTTGCTTTGGGCCTCCAAGGAAGGGACTGTAGGTCCTTCCAACAACAAAGTTTGGGAATCTTCCAAGCACGACACTTCTCCTTCCATGAGCAGTAGCGGCACTTCACCATCTTCCATCATGCGTGGTCGAGGAGGTAGCAGCACAAGAGAGAGCACAGGTAAGGGCAAACGCCCTAACCCTAGCGCAGCCAACAAGAGCGGGCCGAGCTCATAGGTAGAAGACGGGGGGGGGGGGGGGTGTCACGGGCAGGAAGAGAGGTACTGTGGCCATGGCATGGGCGGCGGTGCACGGCGGCAGCGACGACGGTGTGGCGAGCAAGGCCTCAATTTTTTCTTGCAGACACAGCACACAACGCATGGGGGTGACGCGGACCCGTCCCAGAAAACACGGTCTAGAGGGATCCCGCATCTCACCAGGATCCTGTTGGACAATGCTCGGCGAAGCAAACATACAAATGGTACAACACAGGCAGAATAAACAGCAATCTTTTACAGGGGGAGAGAATTTGATACAACATGGTTCCATAAATTGAGATTAAGTCTTACATCAGAGTACGAAAGAGTTTTTGAAATCACAGACAAACAGCGGAAGACTTAGACGAGTACAGACTCCGACTCTCATGGTAAAGCAAAAGCATGAACTATGCCCAGTGGCATCATGCTAATAGCCACTTTAAGATTCACTGCGGCGAACCACAATGCTCCCACTGGAGGTTTCTGAACTCTGGAAGCTGCTCTTCCCACTGGCTATCATCGTGAGCGTACACGTCGGCGCCTGAAAACCACGTATTTGCAAAGCGTGAGCTTCTAAGAAGCTCAACAAGACTGACCCGTCAAATGGGCTAGCTACAGCCGACACCTAGACATGCTGGCTGACTCAGGGTAGGTTTATCTTTGCAAAAGAGACTCGCATTCCTGAACTATTCTTGGTCAAGTTTTAGCTCAGGTTAAGTGATTGGAATAGTAACTTTAGTTTGCACTGATCTAATCAATCATAAATAGAACAACAGATAAAATAATCATCGTAATTTAATCATCAACCTCATAGCTCATCATCTTAATTAGGATGTGGTGCATTTCACAAGCAAACTCACAAACTGGGAGCGACAGCGGTACGAAACGATTTTACACCTGCAGGTTCAAACCTAATCATACGACACATGCGCGTCCCAGACCGCACATGGCAACCGTTCACACCAGATATTGCAAAGTCAATTCCCCTCCTATGCCTGCCTTAGCAGCATCGCATCCCACCAAAACACACGTCCCGGACGGTTTCTGTGGAGTTCCCACGACTGCCCACCCCAGATCGCCTCCGAATCAGGCACCGTAGGACAGGTTCGACTTTGCAGTCACTAGGCTACGTAGGTTTACTGGGCCCCATTATACCAGCATATGATTAGTACATTCAATGCTTGATCAGTCTCGGACCACGCGGATCAGACAAGACTACGGTCACCCTGGTCCCGGACCAGTCGCCGACCTACTTGTACCCTGTCTGACCCTCCAACTTTTATCTTTCCTTAATCATCCATAGTCATCTGTCATAGTTTGTCATGTGCAAGTTTCAATCAAAACCCTAGCAGTCGCGAGCAGCGTCCACTCTGCTCGACTTCTACTGGTAAGTACCGCTAAGCATAGCATACTACAACGAATACCTATACCAAGTATCGATAGGGTTTCTTATGGGAGAACAGATGCAACTATAGTTTCAATTAACTCCTAGAAATCTAATGCACATTCACGATACATATTGATCAAAGAAAAAACTTGAAAAACTTAGTTGTGCACAAGGGCTTGCCTGGTTCTCCGGGGTTGCCGTTGACTGCTTCTTCGAGGGTTGACGACTCTGGGTCGACAGCTACTTCGTTCGCTTTAGAGTCTACATGATGCAATGAGAATTGATAAGAGTTACGATTAAACAATGCAATAAGTTGTTTTCATCTTAGATTACAGCTTAGGGTTTAGAGTTAACCCTAACGATTTGACTTCGGCATTTTATTAAAAGGCTTCACCCTTAATGGGTGTGGACTTAAGTGAACTTCTTATCTCACCAGGAAACCATTTTTAGTTGACAGTGTTCTCTGAAATAGGAATTTTAAAATTTGCTTGAGATCCCACTGAATTTCTTGGGTTTTATAAAAATTCATTTATGTTTGCTTTTAATCAATTCATGGACTATAGTGGAACTACAGATTCCACCAGGAGGTTATTTTTAGTGGATAGTGCTCTCTGAAATATGAATTTTAGGGTCCGGTTGAGGTTAAGTTGAATTTCCTAAATTTTATAAAATTTTAGCAAAGTTTCTGTTATGTAAACTTATAAAATCAGAAATAAATACTAAACCCTAGAGTAAAATCATGAATTTGATGTAGACACCAATGAGCACCACATTTAAAGTTTTGCTTTAGGGTTTTAATTTTTGGATGACTTTCATAATGTATTTTAGAAAATGACAAATTAAATTGACAGTTTGGAGTATTTTTAATGACATGCATAGAATTTGTTGAGATTAAATCATGCGAAAATTACAGGGGCTGCACACCACCATGAGACAGTTTTGGTTCAACTTTCAGCCCTAGCACTGTTCTGAAACTCTAGTTAAAATTCAAAAATAGAAAAGGTTCACCTAATTATTCAGGAAGTTCCATGAACCTTTTTGAAAAAGTGCTTCAGCAGAAAATTAGTGCTTTCTACAAGGATTCCAATGAATTTCGGTTTGGCATTTTTGGATTTTGCATCTATTTACTAGACATTTTACAAAATTGACTAAATAATAGAAAAATGGAAAATTTAATTCAGAAAGGCAAAAAACAGGGGAGGGCGGCGGCGGAGCTCCGGCGAGCAATTCATGGCGGGAGAGAGCTTGCCGGTGATGGGGAAGGCGGTAGAAGGCTTCCTAGGCTTGCGTGCAGGGAGGGGGTACTCCGGGGAACGTCGGCGACCGGCGGACCCTCAGAAGGCAGCGCACGGCGGGCGGTGGCTCCGGGCGACCTCCGCGGGCTCGCGGCCGCGCGACGGAGCAGGATAGTGTGCAGGACAACTCTCTACACCCTCTGTACGCTCTAGAGACGCCCGGCGACACCACAACGGAGAAAGTCACTCACCGGAGCTTTGCCGGCGACGGAGCGCATCGCGGCGGACAGCGGCGAGTGCGCGTTCCCGTCGAACGGATGGGCCGGAGAGGGGCTTGATGGACCGAGAGCTGCGCAAGGGAGAGAGAGAGAGAGGTTGGACAAGGTTACAAGGTTTGAAATTGGCCGGAGATAGGTGCTCACCATGCGACCTTGCGTCGGCGGTAATGGTGGTGGCGGGTGGGGCGCTCGGGCGGAGAAGAAGGAAGAAGAGTGGCGTGCGTTAAGGAGAAATAGGGAGTGGGGAGAAAACGGGGAGCCCGGGCTGCGCCTTAATGCGCTGCGGAGAGAGAGAAGGAGGGAGGGAGCGGGGCAGCACGCCTCGTCGGGGATTGGAGCCCGGCGGGCGGTGGCGTGCCGCACGGGTGGTGGCAGTGCCCAGGCGAGTGGGAGAAAGAGGGAGAAAGAGGGAGAAAGATCTTGTGTGATCTTGTTGACGGCAGTGCGCCGGATTGGCCCCCGCGCCGGCCAATGATTTTAATTGGATTTTTTCGTAATTAATTCAAAATCCAGTTCAGAATTTGATTGAAATTCACACTTCCCGAGCTTGAAAATTTTTGAAACCTTTTATGTGTTCTCAGTGATTTATTTGCAACAACTTTTATTTAAGGGTCAAGTCCTGATTCGGTTCCTAAAAATATGTGAATTTCCAACTAAAAACAAGTTTGTTTGAATTTTTAAGGGATCTAAAGCTTTTCCAAAAATTATGATTAAATCTCCAAAATTCCATTTTGAGGTGAATTTAATTTTCATGTAAAAATATTTCTAGGGTTACGTAGGATTTTTTATGGATTTCGAATTGGGGTTTGAACTCTTTCCTGTTAAAAGAAGGATTTTGCTACTGTTAGTTAAAATCTTCTGACTTCAATAAAAGTGTTCTGTTATTTGCCAAAATTTTTATAGTGGTTCTTTGGATGTTTCAAACAACATTTCTTATTACTTCAAGTGTCAATTTTGCTTCCAGGTGCATGATTTGACTATTAGGTTTACGATTTTTGTCGATGGATTTTGTGGTGATACCTAGAGTGTTACAGGGAGCTTGCTGCTTTCCTGTTGGAGACCAAGTCTGAGTTTATTTGCTTGGGAAGGGCATTTTGGTCCCTTCTTCTCCACTCTCTCACTGGAAATAAAAAACAATGGCTGCAGTGTGTTACAACAAAGAGTGTATTTTTTATAGTGGTACCTAGCAAATACATGGAATTGCAGTGTGAATTTGGCAAATGCCAAACAATAACGGTATGTCTGGGCAAATTTTGCCTTTTTTCTTTTTTCCTTTGTTGTGATCTGATGCGATTCGATGGGCATGGGGATAGTCTAATGTGTGGCTGTGGGATACGGATAGGAGTTATTATTCAATTTCGATTTCGTTGATGGGTTTTGTGCATAAGGAGGCAATTTCTAAATAATGCCTCTGATATTAGAGGCAGTTTTGCAGAACGCCTTAAAAAGTGCATACTTTTAAGGCGATTTTTTTTTTCTAAAATGCCTTGTAATACTACTGTATAGAAGACATTTTTAAATTTGGCTCATTAAATATTGTTTTTGAGGCATTTTTATAAAAACGCCTTTAGCTAAAAGCCATTAAATCTTGTGTATCCTGTAGTGCCTCTGGCCTCCCTATCCCTTGGACCGGAGACTGGCGGCGCACATCGCCGCGACAAGCTGGTTACTTGCCCCTTGTGCGGGCCAAACCGTAAGAACCCTAAGCCTTGGGTTCCACCTCGTCATGCTGTACTTGCAAACCGTCGGCAGCGCTGTGGAAGACGTCGCCGAGAGAGGCAGGCTAGAGTACCTGCAGTTAACGATCTGGACGTGGCCCAACGCTCATCTTTCTCAAGATGGCGAATTGCTTGGACAACTCTTCATGTCCTTCTTTGACGCTTGCCCCGTTCGGTCAGCGAGTCGGCCATCCCTGCACTCCTGAACACTTGCAACAAGCTATGATACCTTTCACTGACAGAATGTGACTCCGGCCCTGCCTCTGCAGTAAAGATGGACGCGCTGAATTCAGGCATCTGAACATTAAAACTCGTGGAGTGCGGTTACAAAACCATCGAGTTGGTGAATCCCCAAAGCTTATGGTGCTATATTGTGAGGAATATTATGATTATAATCCTCCGATGCGATTCGGCAGTGTTCCATGTCTCGAAATCATATCAGTATCTTTTGCGTGCCTTGATTGGCAAGAGGCATTCAAATTGAGCCAGTGGCTACCGAAGTGGAGAAATCTTTACGGCTTGTCTCTAAACTTCCAGGACGAGAAGGTACACACCCTTTACCAGTTCCCTCTCTCTCTTAATTATTCATTCTGTCTCATGCCTCGCTTATGCTTTTCTTATGTGTTTTTCATACTTCATAGATTTAGATTGAATCAGAAGGTCCAAGTCAATTTGTCCTCTACTGGAGAACGGTCTCTCTGTACAATGTAGTAACTTGAGAACGGTCTCTCTATACAATGTTTCCCGTGATTGCGACCTCAACTGGACGCTTTTCGTCCTTGAAGCTGCTCCTTCCATAACTGCATTCAATGTCAAGGTACATGCTGCTGCTCCTTTTGATAATAACATCTTTATTTCATCAGCATTCACCCTGCTTTACTGCAATCCATGGGTTTTTAAATAAGTATTAATTAAGGAAATTTTCTGTGTTGTGGTTTTGTAAAGATATATTAGCATACATGCGAGAGAAACAAATGCGAGGATAGTGCTGAGATGACCAACGTCTCATGGGAGGCTTCTAACTTCTAGCACCGTAACCTGGCTCTGCTACAAATTCGAGACTTCGCAGTGGAAAAGATGGTGATGGAGTACTCAAGACATATCATTAAGCATGCTCCGTGTTTGAAGAGGATTCTCGTGCTTAAGCCTTACCCTTCCGAGAAAATGTGATTCAACATTCTGCAGACTTTAGCCTCCGACAAGACTAAGATTTCCAGTCCACGCAAGAGAAAAGAATACTATTAAAGAGAGACACAGATGGGCTCTCCACTTCGGTATAAATAAGCATAGAGTGACAGAAAAATTATCTAGGAAAAATTCCTTGTATGATACTGCAATCATCACAAGTTACTTATTGGGTTAATTGCAAAACTCACTTATAAACCCACTTTAATTTGATATTCCCCCATAAGATAATTTGTTGCAAAACCCCATCCACCCACAAGTTTAGGCAAATCTCATACCCAGTCACTCATACCACACATGTATTTCTAATAATTTAGTTTTATGTTTTAAATTTGATGGACAATTCAAAATATTGATTGGATTTTAAATCTACAAGAACGTTTGATTTTATGAGGCAATTCAATAATATTCAAATTCAAATGTGAAATTTCTAATAAGTATTCTGATTTGAAAATTTGAATTCCTATTCAAATTTGAAATATTTGACTTTTATGGAACCTTTCCAAATATGAAATTTCAATATTTTGAATTGTCCCACAAAAATCATGTTCCCGTATATTTGAATCAAATAATATTTTGAATACTTTTTGAATTGTCCATGAAAATTTATAACCAACTAGTAAATTATAAAAATATAAATGTGGGATGTGTGGGTTGGGGGGGGGGGGTTGAGTTTAACTAAAACTTGTGGGTGGGTGGGTTTTTACCATAATGGGGAGGAAAATCAAACTAGAGGAAGTTTATAGGTGGGTTTATGCAATTAAGCCTTCCTTATTTGACATTATAAAACTGAAAATATCTAATATAACACTATCATACAATTGTAATACTTTATATGACATCCATCTTGCAAATTTTAATAAAAAAATTGAAATGAGAAGCTTCTACATTTCAAAAAAATTCCAACTTTTTATGGTGGCATATGAAATCATATGCTAGCCAATCCGCTCTGCATGCATGCACTAAACAAAGAAGACTAAGAGTTATTAACACTGGAAACCAAACAATTTTAATGTATAAGTGCTAGATTTTTAGAAATCATCATTTGTGTTAGAGGTGTTAGATAAATGGATGGAGAAAATATAAAGGCTTAATTGCATAAATCGACCCATAAACTCACTGTAGTTTGTTATTCCCCCATAGATGATTTATGGCAAAACCCCACCCGCCCACAATATTTAGAGAAAATCTCCCGCCCACCATCCATACCACATGACACAAATTGTTTTCTAAAAACCCTTAGTAGATTTTAAATGCTACTGATACAATTCAAAATTTTTATTAAAAAATATTCAAATATGAAATTTCAAAATGGCCCATTGAAATCAAATTATTCATATTTGAATATATATTGCAAAATTTTCAAAATATTTTGAATTATGGAATTTCAATTTTTAAATCAAATACTTATTAGAAAATTAAAATTTGAATATTTTTTGAATTGTCTCATAAATTTAATTATTCTAGTAGATTTTAAATCAAAAAAATAATATTTTTTGAATAGAAAATTTGAATTGAACAATTAAAATTTTAAATATAATAAGTTTATTATAAAATATAAAAAAAATTATGTCATATGAGATGGATGGTGGGAGGGAGGAGGAGAGCCTAATGTTGTGGGTGGGTGGGTTTTTGCAATAAATTATCTTACAAGGAAATATCAAACTAGAGTAAGTTTATATATGGATTTATGTAATTAAGCCAAATATACACCTAAAAATAACCATAGTAATATACATGTATTAGGCTAATAAGTACCCAGACACTCGTAGATCTTTATCGCACACATTATATTATAATATTATTAATCATCCACATGTCTCCATGCCGTATCATATTTGATGACGTAGCATGCCTTGTAGGACCCT
Organism: Oropetium thomaeum; assembly: GCA_001182835.1. NCBI lineage: Eukaryota > Viridiplantae > Streptophyta > Magnoliopsida > Poales > Poaceae > Oropetium > Oropetium thomaeum. The sequence continues at coordinate 582,444 of LFJQ01000084.1, forward strand.
GCAGCACGTGTCGTTGTCGTACAGCGACGTCTTCTGCGTCCCGTACCCTGCGGTGTACATGTTGTCGTACCCGCACGAACCGCTTGCATGCATTGCAAAACAGCATGTGCACTAGGCTTAGGGGCACCGTGGATTGGATCCAACATTAAAATGAGTGTTGATTGTAGAACTAGATCAGAGATCCAGACATGCTCCATTTTATTTTTTCAATAACCGGTGAAATAATTTGTAACATGCAGAACTTTGATAATTCGTCTTGTTCAAAAAATTAGAGTAGCTAAATAGTTTCTCAGTGTGCCTAAAAAATAACATCTACTATAAATTTAACATGTAATGGACAATATATTCAGTCTTCAGTTAGGCCTCATCTGCTGAACAAACAGATTGTTGGTCCTCTATATTACGTTAAATGTTAACAAAACTTTCCACATTTTTGTCTTCTCGTTGGTATGGACACGGATCTAGTTCAACATTAACTAAAGTTGTGACATTTTGAACTTCAAACAACAATTTATAGAAAAGAGAACTGGCCTCAAATAAAAATCAAAACATCTTCAAAGTTCTCATGAACGAACTAATTACTATGGTTATAAATAACCCTGTTCAAAACCAGTAAAACAAAATGAACCATGGGTTACTGATTGCATGTACTAATTACTGTTTACACACAGTTCAGAATTTATAGGTGGCCAATTTGACAACGGTTTCTCCAAAATCAGGTTAAACAGTAGCTAGAGAGGTAAACCTTTTTTAGATAATGATCGGAGAAGTTAACTGGAAAAAAGATACTAAAAAACTCCATCACCTCAGTTTTACAATATCTACCTCATTTGAGCTAGTAGGAATATGACAAGCCAAAACTAACAATTATTTATACTTAGATTGAAAAGAGTTGTTAAGATGTTTGTCGGATGAATTTTTTGTCTTATCCATTTGAATGATGATTCAACATAGCTAGCATGATGAGTCTCACTACAAACATGACTGACTGTGTCGTCATAGCTCTCAAGCGATCTAGAAAGCCGTTTTGAAAAGAACGATTGATCAATGAAGAATATATTAACAATAAAACACACATATGTAAATTAATAATAACATTTGTTACATACTCTGGAGATTTGGTGGTGGCACCTGCCAAGCCATGATATACTAGCGACAATTTAACATCTTCTTTGGCATTAAATCACAACAAACAACTTAGATTCCCTCAACCTCTATTAAGTAAATAACATTGTGATCTCGTGCATTGAGAAGACCCGTGATAGGGATGCTTCTTTCTGAACCTGATTTTTTGTACAATGGGGTGCTTGAACTCGATACGGTAGAAAGAGGAGCCCTATATATGCTCTAACGTCCACTGCCATATCACTGGACAATCAATCCTTTTTTTTTTGGAAATGAAGAATGAAATTAAGGAACTAAATCGTACGTTACAAGCTCTAGAGAGCGTGGGGACAGCTGCCATCCAAACAGCAGAGCTGAACACTTTCCTTGCAAATTTAGCTATCTCATGAGCTAAAACATTCTGAGTTCTTCTAATAGCAGCAACTTTGATGTTCGGCAAAGCATCTTCTGATATTCCTCAGCATGCCTACGTACATCGATCTTTCACCCTGCGGCCATGCCAGCATCTTCACACAATTGATACAATCTGACTCCAGCCCATTGGTCCCTCTGTCCATTGACATATGCTAGTTCAGACCCTCCCGAACAGCAGCAAGCTCTGCTTCTTCAGTAGAACTACACCTAAATAACAAGTGCCATGACGAGATAATTACAAAACCAGCCGAGTCTCTAGTAGCGATACCTGCGCTGGCCGGGGTACTTGCATCGATATAGCTCGCATCGACATTGATCTTTACCACCCTGTTTCTGGGGGCACCACTTCACGGCTGTTTTTTGATCAGTAACAGTGACTTCTTTCTTCCTCCATATTTTGAAATTTTCAATGTCTATAGCTACATAGGAACTGTGTCCTTTACAAAGGACGTAAAAATACTTTGATTGGTTGTATGATTTTCCAACTTGAAGCATAGTTTTTTGGATTAAACTATTCAACCAAATGATTTTTAAGTAAAAATTACATAAATAAAGAATGTAATTTTTAATATTCATGAAATATTTAGGTAATTACATATATCGTCCACACAGAGATAAAAATGATGTTTTAAAAAAATTTGTTGTCACGTATTATAGTGTCCAGATATATATGATACAAAAATCTTTTTTTATGAAAGAAAATATTTTATAGGTTAATCATACTATACTGTCATTTTGAAACGCTGATATTTCTAACGAGGGTGTCTAAATTTCGGTTGACTGAAATCCCTTTGGACTTCGGTCGTCTTCAAACTCCCACCCCGCCTGCCACCCATCCAGCCACCCGCGGCTCTGGCGCTGCCACCGGCACCTCGTCGCACCGCCACGTCATTGCCGGTCCGACCACTGCCTCCAACCCTCCTCTATGTCTGCCGGCGACGAAGAGGAACTCTGTCGCTAAGCGCCGACAACAACTCACTCCTAATCCAACGATGTCTGCCACTGTTAGCGATAACCACCACCCGCAACGTGACGGTACCCTTGAGCCCCGCCCACACCACCTCAGCTCTGCCACCGCATTAGAAATCGTCTCTACTGCCGGCACTAACCGCCTCCTGCGACAATGCTCGCCTACACCCACTTATGCTTCATCACGCTTTGCCACTGTGCCGCCATGCTCCGAGCCCACCGCCCCCTCCGCGCTTCCCTTATAAGGTGGCGACGTCGACTGAAATAGGACTGAAAACGAAGAATTTCCTATTTCTAATATAGTGAGAAATTAAACCCCGCTTTCTTCACAAAGAAGAAACAGATCCAGGACCCAGACCAGGCAGCAGTGCAGCAAGCCAGCAACCACATCGGCGCCGCAAGAACCGGCGCACGACAGGATCGCGGTAACCATACCCTGCCGCCGCCTGCTCCTCTTCTAACTTCTCCTCCTCAGGTGAGCGCTGGCCTCTCCTCCGCTATCCGTTAATCCTCCTCTTCTCCTCCGTACTTTTGTAGTTGACATTTAGGCCAATTCGGGGACGGGTCAATCGATGTTTGTGCGGCGTGGGTGATAAGGAGGTTTTGTCCCAATTCGGGGATAGGCATCCAGTTCTTCCCGCAAAGGTTGGCCGTCGAAACAACTCAATCGGCATGCAACGGCGCAACCGATGCCAAGGACGGGAGAGGAGAAGGGACCTGCTTGCCGGAGCTCTGAGTCGAAGGGAGTTGGGGTGCTGCTCTGAATTTTTTTTCTGTTAGATTAAACTGATTTTCGTGGTTATTTTGTTGATATTGAATTTGACCTGGCTCTCAAGTCGGAGAAGCTATTCTTATTATTTCTACCAATATGGCTGGTTAGTTAGTGTTGGCTTATTGCTTGACGAAACTGTTGATGTACCATACATGTGTAACTGTTTCGATCAATATCAACTGCTCAACCACAATGGCCACTATGGGACACTCTGAAATCATGACTTTTGCCCTAGGACATTCTCAAAGTGAATTTTAGCTCTAGACACTGAAATTGCATCCTGACAGTCTAGGGCCTGGCAGCTAAGATCACTTTTTTGTTTCCTCAAAGGTTTGCTGTAGGACAAATATCAACTTTTTCAATGTACCTCAGAAAAAAAAACACTTACATTGCGTCCTACATCTAAAACAAAATTAATGCCCCAATCTAGGTACACAGAGAGAAGCAAAAAAGAATAGATTGATCTACATGTGATTGAGATGAGTAACCAAAAAATGGAGAAGTCTCAAGAACCAGCCCCCATGCTGCAAGATCAAAGTATGATACAGCGGAATTTGAAATTACCAGGCAAGTAAGCGAACAATCTGTTCGTAAAGAGCTATTGTAATGTTTTTTCTGACCACAAGCAATGAAATATACTTGCCCCCTCTATTCAGGACAGGGGTGCTGCTAATGAGCAGTTGGGCATTCATCAAGGGATTAAATCAGAAAACGGAGAACCTTATGCGCTTGTTGTATCGGCAATGAATAAGGTGAGCTGATTTGCAGCAAAGGATTAGCAATTTTTCCTGTTTCCAGATCTGGTTATTATGAAGCTCAGGAAGTGATCACTATTTTAATTGCTGCCATCGTGTAGCCAAGATATGAGGTTCTACATCTATTTATGTACATGTACTAGTAATACATGCAAATGAATTTGCAAATATCTTGCTGAAATAATTAGTGGTACATGGTTCAAGAATGGAAGCAGGAATGGCATAGCAGACATGTGCTTGTCGATACCGGACAAAGAGCTTATGTAATTAGAGTAATGACATACCTTGAGTCATATTTGCATGTTCCATATGTATTTCTTTGTTCTATAAAGTGCATTGTACTGTTTCAATTGTTTTATTGAAATAGCTTCGTTTCATGTCATGCTGAAACCATTTGAACGTTTGCACCAATTTTAATAAAAACAAACAAAACAAGGTTTTTTGAAGGTCACTAAAAGTTCACGAAAACCTTGACATTTGACTTATCCAGAACACAATTAGGAGGGAGATGAATTTCGAAGAAAGATATGAAATCACAGTTGCTGATGAACATGGGATTGGGGGGCATGGAAATCCAACACGTGAAGAAAGTTGGCAAGTATGACTGGAAAAATACTCACTGGCACGTAATAATTAGACCTCAGTGCAATAACGCCATGTAGAATAAACAATGAGGCTAACTCATATTCTTTAGCAGTCACAAGTTCCCTGTTCGAATGCTACTGAAATGAATTGGCTATCAGAGATACAGAGGGCTCAAGCTACTGTGACATGCACTCAGGTAATGAGATGCCCAATGTCAAATGTACTTAAAAACTTGTGAAAAGTTATTTCCTTTGGAAGTGATAAAGATTTTGAAATGACAGGAACATGAACAAGAGAACAGGAAACTTCAATAAATCAAGGATGCCAGAAGGATAGAGCAGAAGCAGAAAGAGAAAATGAGGAAGATTATTTTTTCCAAAGGCCAGAAGAATTGGAAAAGGCTAGGCCTCCTGAGGTTGGCATGGTATTTGATACGATTCAAGATGCTCAACGTTTTATCAATGTCTATGGGCTAGTTACTGGATTCACTGTGATTAAAGGAGCATGTTACAAGCCAGAAGATAACATTTCAATGCAATAAAAGTGAGACGGCAACAGAAAATGAAACAAGAGAGAAGAAAAGAAGAAGAGATCTCATTGAAAGAACTGGGTGCCCAATGAAGGTCCTTGTGAAACTTATTGGCAGGAGATGGGAGATTGCAGAAGTTGTGAGTGTAACATAACCATCCACTCCGTTGTTCGCCTTTGTTGAGCAGATTTTTTATGAGCCACAAGAACATGACTGAGGATGAGTGAAACTTCTCAAGAATATTGCAAGAAAGCAGAATTAAGCCATCAAAAGTAATGACACTTTTCACAAAAATTAGGGACATTCTAAAGAATATGCACCCCAGGAAAGTTAATGTCAACAACATGGAAAAGTCTGACATCTGATTAAGAGTTCAAATAAGGATATTGAAAGGCACTAGAATATATTAAAATATTGCAAAAGGAGCAACCTGGGTTCTACTATGCTGTCAAGACTCAAGAAGGCAGCGCCATAAAAAGTATCTTTTGGACTGATGCACGAACTGAACTTGATTATGCTTTGTATGGTGATTATATTTATTTGGATACAGCTTACAGTATGGTTGAAAACAAAATGTTTTTTGTACCATTAATTGGAATCAATGGCATGGAAAGACAATTGTATTCAGCTGGGCTTTGCTTGAAGATGCGAAGGAAGAGACATTTTCTTGGTTATTCAGAACATTCTTGGATGTGATGAATGGAAGTAAACCAAATATAATAATTACGCATTTGGATCCAGCTATGCAGAAATCAATCTCACAGGTTTTCCCTACCGTTCTTCATAAGTTTAGCTTGTGGCATGTCCTTAATTTGGTGGTTATATGGCAAAAAAAACCAGGCATGGCTGTTGAACTAAGAGGGTTGATCACAAATTCTTTAACTATTGAAGAACTTGAGGGTAATTGGAATACTGTGCTTGAGAAATATTATGAAGCATCAATTACACACTTGAAGCTCATGTATGAGACGATTAATGTGGGCACCAGTTTACTTCAAACATGTATTCTGCCCATTTATACGATGTGAGACTACAAATTTGATCTTCAAGGACTATGTTCTGCGAGAGGATACCATTGAAACTTTCATCAGCCATTATACCCTTTTCCACAAGGAGGCTGTTAGCATTGAAGGTGATAGGTTTGAGTCAACATGGCAAAGGCGAATGTACTGCACCAGGCAACCACTAGAAAGGCATGCTGCAGAGATATACACGTTGGGGATGTTCTTGAAATTTCAGAAAGAGTTACTTCATTCATCAGCTTTCAATGTTCATGGAAAAGAGAAGCATACCTTTATGTAGTGACGAAAGCAGCTGAATTTGACGAGGCTGGATTCCTCAGAGACTCCTTTTCTGTTGAGTGGATCTGAAAACCAACATGTTCAGCTGCATTTGTTCAAAATTTCAGAGAGATGGAATACTTTGTTGCCATGTTCTAATATTTTTCACAGTTTAGCATTAACACGATACCTGAACACTATATTAAGCAAAGGTGGACAAAGAAGTTCAGAGAGCAGGAGTTACAGAAGCTTTGTGAAGAGACCCCATCCAATTTCTCACAAAATGCCTTGAGGTATGCTATGCTAATGGATAAGGGTGCTGAAATTTGTGCTACTCTTTGCAAGGATGCAAATCATTGTATAATTTTTGTGGAAGAGCTAGAAAGAGTTAAACAAAAATTAGCAAGCAGATAATAGCTTATTGGAAGATGATAATATTATACCAAGAAAAAAAGGGTGCACCTGCACAACAAGAGTTCACTGAACAGTACACAAAGTGCTTTTGCAGCTGCAAATGAGTTTTCAGTTCGTGAGTTGTTTAGGGGAAGGTCATTAGTTACAGATATACAGTAACAATATATTGTGACTTATCCTTTGTGTTGCCTAAATTATTTCTTTTTGAATCAGATGTTGCCTAAATTATTTTCTCTAGATTCAAGACTTGTTTGTTACCGTTACTCTCTCCATTCATAAATTATTGATAACTGACGCGTAAACTTTGATTATTCATCTTATTTAAAAAAGTTATAATTAATATCATATATTTTGTTATAATTTGGTTCAGCACTAAACACATTTGAACTAGAACTTAAAATTTTACATATTTGAACTATTTTTTTGAAATAAGACGAATAGTCAAAGTTTTAAAAAAGTCAACGGTGTTAACTATTTGTGAACGGAGTATGTATGTAGGCAGTTAGCAGAATGAGTAACATTCTGGTTTACTTCTTCCTCCACCCTGCCTGCCTTTGCGGTGTGGCTCATGTCTTTGGCAGTATAGGTTCTTCAACGTTTGGCATGGGATCACCTGTTGGATTTTCCCATTGGCTTATGAAGTCAGTATACCTAAGAAGGCTACTTTATACTCGATTTGGTTCTCTTGTTCAATGTTATGCAATTGATCTATATTTCTGTTATTTGCTTCATAAAAAGCGATTGACCCCTTTTTTTCTTTTTGCTGTATATGCATCTGTTATGTACACGTAGGTCATCCCGCTTCTAGCTTTTCATTTTACTCAGTTATGATGTGGCACTTTGACCTAAATTAGTTAGCACAGTGCCCGGAATTATTCATTCAGATTCAGCTTACTTTGGGACTGCGAGCTTGCCGCACGAAGCTGAATATAGTTTGTTGTCCAAAGGGGCTGGCATGGAGCATGAATTGTTTGGCCCGGCCAGATATGACCCAACAAATTTCATGCTCGGTTCACCGACATGTCAATGCTGTGATGTACTTTGACACGTCGATGCTGTGACGTACTTTGACCGTTAAATTTGATCATTCGTCTTATTCAAAAAATTAGTTTAAATATGTAAAATTAAAATTATGTTTAAAAACTTTTAGTAATAAATCAATCATAACGATTCATATGATATTTTGTGGGCTCTTTGGTTTGGATAGAATGATGTTATTTTTGATAACTTTATATGCAGGTGCTCCGCTGTCAAACATACTGGTGTTGGATATGAGCACAACTCCTAAGGTCTGAGTATCTGTAAATAATTTCTGGCCGTCCCAAACTGTCCGGATGTTTCGTGTGTGTTTTCGTTGTGCTTTCAAGCAGTCAGAGCTGCTGCATGATGATGTAATAATTCTGCCATAACCTCCATTGGAGGCAAATGTTCGGATTCTTTTTTTTCCATTATCTAACAAAATACGATCTTCTACTGGTTGTGATATTTTTCTCAACACTGGGAGGGGTCGTAGAAGTTTGAAGAATATTTTTCTTTTCTACTTGATACAAGGTATCTTCGTCCGTTGAAATATTCAAGCAGCCAAAGTAGTTTACACACTATATATGCTAACCCGGCTCACATATGGGGTATGTCAACCTCCGGAAACAAACACATAAGATTACATAAAGTCAATTATCGTGTGACAAATATATATTAGAGCGTAATCAAATAAATAATCTGTAGTAGTTATTCTGGACTTGTAGAAGCAGGTAGGTCAGCACTGCTTGACGCACACGCAGCTGCGTTTGAAGTTGCTGCACCTGCCACTCTGGAACCCCTCCGTGAGGCATACGTTGGCGCAGTTCTCCGCGTTGATGCACAGGCGGTTGAATTTGCTGCTGTTCATCTCACATTCCCTCGCCTGCACCGGCACCAGATCTGACCGAGGCAAATTAAAGCAGAGATGGCGCTAAGAATAAGGTAAAAAAGAAAGAAAGAAAGAAACTTTGTATAATGAAAACTAGCTAATTCATCGGTTTGTAAGGATATCTAGGAAAGTAAATCTCATATGTATGAGGCTGTTTGTGATAGCGCAGCGTAGTTTTTAGACATATTTTTAATTTTTAACTTATATATCAATTGTATCTTGCAATCAAATGGCGGACTGCCACTAGGACCATGCCCTCAATCCTAGTCTTTATTCTAACAAACTGTGTGCAGACTTTCAATTTTCCTGTGGCATATCCTAGTCTATATAAAACTTAATTAGCAATAATTTACAATGCTTCATATTGACCGATGGGTGATCCGATACAAAAACTAGCTAGCTCGATCTCATATGTACAATAATCGATGTCCTCTTGCAACTGACCGGTGGTCGCTAGTAGTAGCAGAAGGATAGCGACAGCTGGGAACAACTTGTTAGATGACTCCATTGCTGGGGAAAAAAGGGCGATAGGATTTTGTCGAAATGAAAATATATACTGAATGCTGGATATGAGTAGCGGTATGGCCAGGTTCCTAGCTTATATATAGAAGCAGATGCAACAGCATGCAATCAAACCACACACTCTCGAACGACCCGGAAGCACAGAGAACTTCCAGCTCCCTAAATATAACCAGCAAATTAGTGGCAGAGCTTGAGTTAAAATTTATTTACTGGAGAGAGCTAAATGGAGACATTAATAATTATTAGTCAGTGCCAAGGGTAAGCTAATTTTAGCCTTGGATTTCACAAGTCACATCAATATGGTGAGATGTAGACATGAAGCAGCCGATCAGCACAGTCTCCTTTTACTAGGATTTTGCCGAGATTGCTCTTTGGCTGCCTTCTATACTTAACCCTAGGGTCTCTCCGTGGTCTGTTCTACAATGATTCCTCATGAGGCTCTGGCTCTTTATTTATATCCCTCTCTTGGGCTTGAGCTTGACCTTTTAGGGGTTTTGGCACTGTTGATGTGCCGATCGGCACACCGTATGTTTTCTATTATGGATCCACTCTCGTATGGCTTTGAAGTAAATAAGCAAGTGAGCTCCCTACTTGTTTTCTATTAAAATTTTCATAGAGTTATGTACATGTAGAATGTAATAGGCCCAAAGGAGAATCCTACTAAATTAACCAGCAAAACCAGTCATCCAACAAACCTTTTAGACTTATTCATTGTCTTATTGTCTTTTGTCCATAAACTTTAGCCTGATTTCCTGCAATATCAAAGCACAGCCTTCCAAATACAACATGTCTAGAAAAGAGATTATTTGTAATAATGAATGTAGGTAAGTAATGGGCAGAAATATCTAAAACCACATAACTGGGTGCACATTTATCTTTTTCATAGTTACTAACTTTATCTTGACCATTCAGTATCTTGATAGACATTTAACTTGGTCAGGTAACTTGTTACTGAATATGCCATCGTAGTCTTTTGTCTTGCAATGGATTCCAACAAAACCTATGTTTCGAATTAAACCGGACCCAAACAAAAGTGTTAATGGATAACAAATAATTAATATATTTTGGTTTCGAATAAATCAGGTTGTGCCAAATTACACTGGCAACAATACATTTCATCCTTTGATTCAAGTGTTTGAATAAATTTGACATATGCACAACAGGAAGACAATGATAGACTAAAGCAATAATTTATAGTATCAAACAACAAATGGATGTTAAATGTTTGAAGTGCATTTGTTTGGAAAGTGGGTGTGACCTTAAGGAGACCTCTAACGCCTAGTCCTATACATGTGATGCACTCCTGGTTGACTGATTTCAAGTGCATGGTCTATGCAGTAAAACATTTGACAGTATTTTTTATGATATAGGATTTTTTAGGATAACATAACTGGTTTTTTAGATAACACCTAGTTTTCTAATATTCCTTTGTAGCTGTGAAACTGATCCCACTTCTACCACACAACTGAGCTGCAATGGACTGAGATCACGAACTAACTAACGAGAGTGATGCCACACTGCCTCATTTTTGCTGAGCCACGCTTGATTTTCAACTGCAATAGCTACTTGCTCGCTTTAGAAGCCTATAGCTATAAGGCAGCCGTTAATAACCAGATCATATAATCATAGGGGTCTGTACGAAGTGTGGGTGAAACTTCTTGTCCTTGTAACAGGAAATGCACGAAGCTGATAGTCTTGGTTCTTGTTTTTTCAAGCTGCAGTGCTGTTTTCGTTGTCTTTGATTTCCTTCTCTGATGAGACATTTGATCTAAGATGACTGTATTGCACAAGCTATGTACTTTTCTTTCAGGAAGGTGACCTTGTTCCATCTAAAAAAATATCAAATGCTTGGGGGAAATGTGGTACAATCTTCTGCAACTATAGTATGGCTCTGAAAAATAAAAAGACCATGCATACTTTGCCTTTTCATTCCTTTTCATTATACTTGTTTTAAACACTCTTTGTCCTTTTATCTTACATTATTATTATTCACTGGGACTAAATTGAAAACTTTTAGTAACCCACAGCAACGCGTAGGGTATTAGCTAGCTAGTTTCTTGTTATATCCCTCATCCTGCCAAAAGAACCTAGATATATGGAATTTGTTTTTAAAACCTTCCAAACATTTTGTCTAGCCTACATACAAATTGCACTGGCTGAAGATTAAATAGCACGATTCTTTGTAACGAAACACTGTAGAATAACATGGGTTGATATATCCAAAGAGGATTAAAATATATTGAAAAGATGAAAAATGCTGTAAAAATCTAAAATATATAAAAAGCCCAGCAAATAATGAATCATATATATATATATATATATATATATATATATATATATATATGGCAGGGCTATTTGGCACCCGGGTACTGAATAGCTTATTCAGTATCCAGGTCCAAACTATAAATAATTATCATGATTGTAAAATATTTATATTTTCATCGCAAAAATAGATAGTGTCATCAAGTGAGCCTTGGTTGACCAGGCGTCTAATTCATCCTACCCAGAAGCACAATTAAAACACACATGAGAGAGGTGGGATAGGTGAGTTTTTTATTTCTTTTCTTACCAATTTGCTTACAAGGTATTTTTGTCAAATTTTTACATTTCGGACTTGTAAAACCTGTTAGCCATGATCGTAAAAACTTGACCGTTATGCCCAAGGATTTAATAATTATTAAAAAAAAGTTAATTCAAACTATTTTTTATAATCATATAGTTCGACATATAAAAATCTTTGTTTGATTTTTTTTGTCAAAGTCAAGAGTGTAAAAACATGTTACTTACACACGTAAAATCTATACTCAAATTGAAAAAATTGCAATAGATATGTTTTTGCACTCATAGTCTCAAAGAATCATTGTTAATTTCAATTTAATTTCCGTGGTGTAAAAACATTCATGCACTTGTAAAAAATTGATTCTGATTGGATTTTATATGCACCATGCATGTGTTACTTGTTTTATATGCACTATGCATACTTGTTTTATGGTCACCATTGTATTTTTTAATGGAACCATAATTAGTTTCTATCAAAAATTAATTGGTTATTAAATACATTTTCATGTGAACGTATAACAATAGAAGTTTTATGCTAAATCGGTGAGCATGATAAAAGTTTGTACAATTTATGGTTCCATAAATATGTTTTTATGGTGAAAAAAGTCATTTTAATGTCATGGTAAAATAAATTATTTCCTATTAAAAAATTTATTAATAAAATTTTATATTTTGTTAAACATTTTTTATGTTGATAGAAAATAATTTATGATTGTGTTAATAGTATTTATAGTTTTACAAGCCAACAAAATAATTAACTATACTTTTTATGTTTTGAAACTATATTTTTTACATACTCATTAAATGTCTCAACTAGCAAACACCTATAATACCAAACGGAAGTAGGATAAAAAAACAGGGACAACATACCATCATAAAAATATAAATACTTTACGATCGTGGTAAATAATATTAACAGTTTTATAAGACAACTAAATAGTTTAGTATAATTTTTATGATTTAAAACTATATTTTTTACGTACTCATAAAATATCTTAACTAGCAAATGAATATAATACCAAATCGAAGGAGGGTAAAAAAGAGAGACAATATATCATAATAAAAATATAAATATTTTACGATCGTGGTAATTATTTACAGTTTGGATCTGAGTACAGAATAAGTTATTCAGTACTCAGGGTGCTGTATAGAGCTTATATATATATATATATATATATATATATATATATATATATATATATATATATATGGACCATGACTATATGTCTGATTTATTTTTGTAGTACAACATACATATTTGATGCATGAGCATTACAAACCATTTGAGATGCAGTAGATTGATTTTTATAGAACAAGGTAAATGCATGCAACCACAATATATAACAGGCAGTACAACTTATGATTTATATTCCAAACTGTGGATGCTTGTTTTCCCTCATGGGTATAATTCAGTTTTATATCTGGCCTGTAGCTAGTCCAGAATCTCCTGATCTTTGCATCATCCTTCATCACGGTCGTTTGATCCCATTGTTGCGAATGATCCTTCGATACTGATCAACAGAGATGTCATGGTGGGAATCTGTTGTAGTTGTGGCCGACATCGGGGTATATGCTGTGGCAGCACTTGCCACGTCAGTGTTTGTGCTCTCAGGGTCGTCGTTGTTGTTGACATGCCCTGCATCAGTATTGCTTGTTGCCTGTCCTGAGAAACCAGTAAGTGATGTACTCACTCCAGTTGTGATTAGCTTCCGTTCTTCTTTCATCCCTTTGCGAGAAAGTATCCCTTGGTTGATATATGCCCCACCCTCCACACCACTGCAAGAGAAAAGAATTACCATGCCGAGTGCTAGAAGGACGCTCATGTGTGCCTTCATCATCTCTTTTTCTGAATAAATATATGTAAAATTTATAAGAATTATCTAAATGATGGATGATGCACAAAGTATTCTGTGAAAGAATATTACAAAAACTTTATATCCAGGTGCACAAAGAACATTGCAAATTAAAGATTACAACAGCACACAATATTAACTCTGAAATACTGAATCAATCTTATGGACTGATTTAGTTTCTACTCATCACATCTAGGTGACAGTGTTATTACCAGTTGTTCAGTCAAAATGAATCATAAAAAAATGCAACCAGTGGAGCATCTATATATAAATCTAAAACTTCAGCAAAAACTACATAAATATGAATTCCTGTTACCTCCTCAAGGTTGTTTTGGAATATTTGTGCAATTTAAATTGTCTCGTAAACATCGTTCTTTTAATTGATATGCAAAGTAATGGTGAACAACTTATTCAACGAAAGGTCATGATGGACTCTTATGGAACATAAGTTTCAGTAACTGATAAGTATCCTCCATCCTATTCCATTTGGTCAAGTTTCACTTGGCCATTGGATATATATTTTCCTTGATGACACATTAGAAGATCTCATGTATTATACATACATGTTATTTGGCCAATCTTTTTTTATTACACAATGGAAATAGTTCTGAAATATGGATGCTACTTGAGTGAACTATGTGCTCCAACTGATCTACATCTAATTCCCTGAACATATCAGTTTGTATACTTCAATATCTCATTTTTCCTGTACGAAATATTTTTGTCACGACACTTGATATATGCATGATGCGAATGTAAATAGAAAAGAAAAGCAATTCACACAATTCTCTAAAACTCAAGGGAAGAAGATCTTACATATTTCAAGTATTGCTTCCACCTTTGAATTATCTGTATGTGTTAATAAGGGGTTGTCATATATATAGGAGAATCACGACTCAATACAAGGGTTGGGGGGGCGCGAACTAGGGTAGTGGGTTTTAGCACGCGCACTTTTGTGCAGATAAGAATTACAGCACCGAATATTTTGACACGTTGGACACACGAATAAAGTGATCGGTATTATTATGTCACCAATAAAACATGAAAATGACTAAGGGTCATGGTTACCGAACACGCACTCGGGATGCATCTATGAGAAAAAATATCTGTGGTTCATGTCCTTGCGTATGTGGATGCCACCATGTACTTAATAGTTAAAACATTTTTGCAGATAAATGTTGAAGAAAGATCTAATAATAATGTTTGTTGAAGTGATCCACTCAATAAGTGATCACGCTTTACCAACATAGCCTAGTACTAGTCAGCCCTAGATTTTAACTTTTGTTTCCTGAGTGACCATATTCATCCATGAATTTGCATTGACAATAATAGTTTCATTTCAGTTGCAGTACTAAACATTAATATTATTTCAACACTAGATCTTTCTCGTATTCACGAGATGCTGTATTCTTTTTGAAGGTCCATTGACATAAGCTTCAAAAAGCATGTATTTGGTTCATAAAACATTGTGTTATGTCTCGTTTTTAGGAGCTGTGTATATATAAAGAACAAAGTTCCCGGGATACATCCTGAATGTAAGATCGATGAACTCCATTTAAGAGAGTAGGATACATAGCCTCTAACTTTTCTTTTTTCATCTTCTCTAGTTCTTAACCACAGTGCATAATTATCTTACTAAGTACAGTTCTGGCACTAATGGAAGATGAACAGAGAGCTGTAGGGCTACATGTCTTTCTATGAATAAGCAATATTCCAAAAGAACATCGTCTAGCACTCTAGCTACACGATTACCTTTATTGTCGACAAGTTGCAGGCTTTCATCAATTTACAGCAGCTTTGATTGTCCCCTATCCAGCAGAAGCATCAGCAGATCGACTACTGAAGCTTTATTCTTCAAAAAGAGCCTGCCGCCTGCAGTGCTGCTGGTCCCATCTCTTATTGTTTGGTTCCATGGACAAAAGGAGCCATTGTTTGATTTCAGCGATGTATCAAATAAATTTGAATCTACCAAAATCTAATAAAACTTTTTATTTTCCAAAATCGTCGGGTTTTAGTGTTTAATTCAGGTGGTCCTGAATTCTCCTGCTAATTAAATTAGACACTCCTAACTGCTACCTAGATAGCCAGAAAAGGTCATATAGCCATGCGATGACACAAAGTTATTCGTGAGCAATCGAGTACACAGGCCACCGTACCTTCCCTGTAACTGAACCCTTGGCTTGTCATTTGGCTGCAGATCTACATCCGAAAAACTCATAGAACAAACCATTTCTTAACAAAAGTCGTAGCTAAAACTTAACATGTACTGATTGCTGAACAGAAAAAGTTATGTGTCTGTTACAGCAAAAATATATAGTTGTTGGTACAAGTAACAGCTTAAGTGCTATATACCATGATTTCCGTCTATCTTTGTAGCCGCTCAAACTGTAGACAGGAACTTTCACTAATACCAACAACACATCATGGTGTTCTCATGTAAATCTATTGCTATGCTGCTGAAGCTAGGTTAAAAAGAATTGTTTCTTTTTAAGAAATATTCCTCCTGAAGAAAGACCAGCCGCTATCACTGCTTTATTAAATAAGAGATCATGATTTGGTTGGGGTTCCCCCTTGGATCGAGTACTAGGCTATGCCTATTTGTGTTTTACTTTAAATGCCACAATACATATATAATAAGATTTCCTAACTTCTAGAATAATCTTTTCTTTTGTAACAGGTGTGTTAGTTTGTTGTAATCTACATAGGGGCCGTGTGATGTGTGTTGTAATGGGATCATACCCTTTTCCTTCTTCTTAACATAATGATTTGTAGCTCTCCTACATTTTTAGGATTTTGGTCTGAGAGACATTAAAGTTATCGCATACTTGTCTCTGAGACATTAAGTTTTTCTATTTTGTCCGTTCAACACTACAAAAATTATATTTTGTCTGAGAGACACCGCCCTTAATTAAATTACCCCTGCGCCCCTAAACCTTATCCTGCCGATCCTCGAATTGAAAGAGAGTTTGAGAGAGGTCCTTGTCTTCTTCCTCACGAGTAGAGCCTAAGAAAGAACCACACCTTGGTCCAGCGTCCAGCCGGCTCTCAGTCAGCGGTCGAGCGTGGCGGATTGATGAAAATAATTTAGTACTGTTCCTGTTGCGCCAATGTGGCTAGCTAGCCACAGGACATGGCCGTGTGTTCTCGCATATACGTACATGATTGCAACCACCCAACAGAGTTGGCCGGAGTACATACCAATAACCTACGTTCATCTCCATGACGAAGGAGACTGATGAAATCTACCTGTATGTCTTCTCGGAATTGTAGTAATATGGACATGAGGGATCTAGGCCATGGTATTAGAACCGAATCCAAGGACATACACATGGATAATTCTCTTTCCCTTCGTGTATGTGTTGTCCTGATCCCAAGCATGGTTGTAGCTAGTTTGGCAGATACTTGCACGATGCTGTTCTTTAGAAGTTTGTACTCGTTAGGCTCTGCTCATGAGGAAGAAGGGAAGGATGGCAAGGATAAGGTTTAGGGGCGCAGGGGTAATTTTGGCATTATCAATTCTTCCTTCCTATTTTCACAAAAAGATAATTTAATTAAGGACAGTGTCTCTTAAACAAAATATGTTTTTCACGGTGTTGAACAGACAAACCAAAAAAACTTGATGTCTCTCAGACCAAAATCCCTATATTTTTGGAACAAACTTCTAGAACCATGAATAAAACTTACTCCTCCATTCCACATATTTATCGTTGTTCCCAACAGAAAGTTTGTGTGGGCAACGAATTATTTGATTCATGGCGATCGGCCGTCATGCAAAGGCACGACACCACAGAAATCCAATTTTCATGAGGGTGAACACTCTGCATACTTTACAACCGTCATAGTAAAAGATACTTGTCGCTCGCACCAAACG